>CAWUFW010003209.1:0-1200000 GCA_963921515.1 Calotriton arnoldi | reverse complement strand
TTTTGTGCCACTAAAAAAAAAAAAAAAAAAGGAAGAGGCACAGAATCTGTCCTTATTGCCAATTGGTAAGACCTTAGGAACATAGTTGGCCGCAACAGAGTTGCTTCACTACTTCTCTTGGACCTCTCAGCAGACTTTGACACAGTTGACCATGACACTCTAATACAAAGACCCTACGAATCTGGCATTGAGGGGACTGCACTCAACTGGATCACATTCTACCTGCAAAACAGAACTAAGGCCATCCATACCACCCTTTCTCATTCAAACCATACTTCGCAAAACCAGGGGACCCAGAAGGCTCTATCATCTCACCCAAGCTTTTCAACATCTACATTAAGTCATTACCGGCACTGATGAATGATTTTCACCTCACATGCTTTAGCTATGCAGATGACACACAAATACTCCTTAAACTCGAAAGCCCCAAAGACATTAGAAACTCACAAATGTTCAGTTGCCTCAGAGCCGTTGATCAGTGTATGACATGGAGCCATCTCAAATTGAATGCTTCTAAAACAGAAGTACTCAGATGTGGCAATTGGAAAAATAATGACCCACTTTCCCCCTGGCCTGCCGATCTGGGAACACCGCCTAAAGTATGAAAGGAAGTAAGAAACCTTAGAATTATAACATGGACTCCAAGCTATCAGTGAATGTCCACGTGGAGAAATTAGCAAGACCCAGCTTCATTACTTTAAAAACTCTGCTCCACGTTTTCCCTCACATGGGATTTCCACACAAGGTCCAGGCTACTATCTCTCTTGTTCTGTCAAAACTCGATTACGCCAACAGCTTCTACCATGGATCATTTGTAACAACTATGAAAAGACTATGGGGCATATGTACAAGGACTTAACGCCGCCATAGCGTCAATTTTGTTACGTTACTGCAGCTTTTTTTTTATCGCCATATGTACAAGTTGCCACTAACCGCAGTTAGCGACAGTTCTCTGGCGAAAACTGAAGTTTTCACGATCGCCACTTCTGTTAGCGATAGCTAATAAAAATGAGATGCAAGGTAGAGGTTGTCGTGCAAAAACGGCTGCTAACCCCAATTCACGATATTTACAATGATTTCCCGGTCCTGTGATACCCTCCAAAAACAGCCGTTAAGGCCCATTAGCGGCTGGTTTTTAAGAACAGAAAATAGCTGGTCTAAAAATGGTGCTAAAAAGACCAGTATATAAGGTAGACTACCCCAGAGCCTTATTTGCTTACCTACTGATGCCATGGAGGTACTACTCTTGCAGCTTGGAGCCCCAAGAAGACCACAACCACCACTGCCACCAAGACCACCACAGAGGCAGCGGCAAAGAAGAGAGCGGGTCTACCGCCAATGCATCACCCTGATAGACCTCACGCCAGAGGATGTGATAGCCCACTAGAGGCTGAAAAGGACCTCCATCCTACACATACTGACCCACATAGCCCTCAGGCTGCAGCCACCATCACAGTGTAGCACCAACATCCCTCCGCAGACAAAGCTACTAGCAGTGCTGCACATGTTGGCCTCTGGTACCTTCCAACCAACCACTGCCAGAGTTGGTGGAGTCTCCCAGTCATCCTTCTCAAGGTTCCTTCCAACTGTCTTGGATGCCATTATCAGCCTGACGCCACAGCATCTACACTTCCCCAACACTGCACAGGAAGAAATTGTGAACAAACAAGGATTCTATGACATTGCTGGATTCCCGCATGTGTTGGGGGCAATTGACTGCAACCATGTTCCACTTGTGCCACCTGCGGACACAGCACATATCTACAGGAACAGGAAGCACACACACTCAATGAACGTACAGGCAATAATGGACCACCGGGACTTGTTCATCAATGTTGTTGCAAAGTTTACAGGGAGTGTGAATGACTCCTACATCTTTCGACAATCCATCATCAATCAGCGGTGTGAGAATGGCACATATGGAAATGGACTGCTTGTTGGCAAGTACTAACTGAACAGACCACACACCTCAAGTCCCCAATCATGTATCTCAAATATGTGATAATGCACATGTAGCAAATGTAATATGACATACCTTGTAACAGCTCCACCTACCATACACAAGCACCATATGCCAAATGATCAAGACATATGTCACAATCTCACTACATGATGTGCATGTATATGACTACCAATTCATGCAGATTTAATGTGTCTCAAGGGACTGCGGTTAGTGGGGGTAGCCATGTAGTCAAACTTTCCTCAAAGGTCCTGCCCCTCTGTCACACATTTGCAAATGCCGGGAGAGACGGGAAACGAGTAGGTGTGATGGAGGGGCAGGACCTTTGAGGAAAGAGGGAATACAAGGCTACCCCCACTAACCGCAGTCCCTTGAAACACATTAAATCCGCATTGAATAGGGCGCACATAAAACACTACAGAACTAGATGGGAGATAAGAATACCTTCCACCTTTTCACGAGAGTGCAGCTGTCTGCGCCCTCAATTGAGAACAAGATAGGGAAACACACCCACTGAAGACCCATGGAGGGAACCCCATTTTGCCCTGAAGAAAACCCAAGACCCATGTGGGCCACCTAATAGGGGTGAAAGATGTTGGCATGGCATTAGGGTCATAGGACCATCATCTCCTGACGACACCCGTTTATTTCCTTTTTCATATCCCCTGTGACTCCATCATTAAAGGGATACCCTGAGATGGAGGAGGATTTGTAATCTTCAGACCCCCTGGCCTATCTCTCTTAAGTGCACCCTGACATATTGTTGAGCCCACCATGACCTTTAGGAGTCCGGGTGAACCCAATGATGAAGCATGACACTACTAGAGTGTGTGAGGGTTATTTAACAAAAAGGAATTGCTTCCTTCCCCGCATTTGAGCAGTTGACGCCATGAGAGTTCAGTGCCGAGCTTTCATTACACTGGATGGGATACCTTTGGTGAATACAATTTGATTTGGGAGGACGTATCCACACCCAAGAATACCTCTCTACCCATGCGGCTTAGGGGAAGGGCTCTCCCACCTCAGCCTAGTATAACATGCACATGACTACCCTGATGATGTGTAGCAATATGCAGTTGACGCCATGAGAGTTCAGTGCCGAGCTTTCATTACACTGGATGGGATACCTTTGGTGAATACAATTTGATTTGGGAGGACGTATCCACACCCGAGAATACCTCTCTACCCATGCGGCTTAGGTGAAGGGCTCTCCCACCTCAGCCTAGTATAACATGCACATGACTACCCTGATGATGTGTAGCAATATGATGCACAAAATCTGAAATTACAAAGGGGGATATTCACAAGGACTTATCTCCGAGTTATCGTCACCTTAACGCAACAAAAGTGGAGATAGATTTAACGCCCCATTCGCAAGCAGTTGCAAACTGCAGACAACGCAAGTATTCTCGCGATAACTGCCTCAAAATTTACCTCCACGGGTGACACCACCAACTAACCCTAATGAGATGCAGAGTAGGCGTTCCCGTGCAAAAACACACGAAAACACCACTACACCACTTTCACAACGAATTGCCAGATCTGCGATGCGAACTAAAAACAGGCGACAAGCCGCGGTAGCAGCAGGGAATCAACAACTGCCTTTTGCTGGTGTTAAGCAGGACGACTACCTGCAGTATGAAAAGGAGCCCAGCCCAGAGCCACATCTGAAGACCCACAGATGCCATGGAGACAATGATCATGCAGCTCGGAGACCCATGAGGGCCACAACACTCACACCCAGGCCCTCCCCGGGAAAAACACATACCTTGCACGACACAAGAGCTACAAAAAGCGCATGATGTTGCACAATGACAACAAGAAACATGTGTGGGCAGAAGAACGAGAAACAGTCACTCATCATTGAAGTAACAACCAAAAACGTTATTGAATACAACACAAAACACCAATGCGGAAGACTACTGTCGGGTCCGTCCAGGACAATCCTGATGTCACAGCCTGGAAAATAAAGCACAAAATCAGAACGTGTGTCATGCGCACATCAAAGGAGCGAGACACAGAGAAACAGAGAAGGAAAGAAAGGCAGAGAGAGAAGGAAAGGAAGGGAGAGGGAGAGAGAGAGAGAAGGAAAGGAAGGGAGAGGGAGAGAGAGAGGGATAAGGAAGGGAGAGGGAGAGAGAGAGAGAGGGAGAAGGAAAGGAAGGGAGAGAGAGAGAGAAGGAAAGGAAGGGAGAGAGAGAGAGAGGGAGAAGGAGGGACACTGCCGCCCCGCGCACCCAGGCACCACTGCTCTCCTGCTGCCACTGGTGTGTCTCCAACCACGTGCCGGTATACACTGCAAGCCACCAGGTCTGCAATCTGTAATCGAGGCCAGAGACAATCATGGCAGAGTCCATCACACTGCACACAGCAACAATGCCTGCCCATCCTGCGCACACATGCAGCCGCACCCTACCCCCTCCCGCCGGCCAGCGCTGGCTGTCCGCACTTGTGCACCCAGGCCCCACTGCTCACCTGCCGCCAACGGTGTGTCCACCAGTGGGCACACCACGTGCCCGTGCAAACTCCAGGCCCAGGTCCTGCCACCATAACATGCTCCACATCATGCGGACCCGCGCCGCGGTCCAGCAGGTCCCACACATGACGCTGAGTCCTGAGGTATCAATGGCAGAGACCACATCAGTGCACACGTCATCATCGCAGGCTGCACACCCACTCAGCAATTGCGGTGCCACTAACCCTGTGCAACGCCAGTCAGCGCCACGTGGTGGTAGGCCCGTGCCGGCCGCAAGGCTTCGGGTGCCACTAACCCTGTGCAACCCCAGTCAGCGCCACGTGGTGGTAGGCCCGTGATGGCCGCAAGGCTCCGGGTGCCACTAACCCTGTGCGCATCAACTCATGGGCCCTTTATGATTGAGTATCGTGGAACGTCCGTCATCCAGTCACCACCGGCAGTGGGGAATGTGACGTTGTCGGCCCCTTATATTGGCGGGGTCACATGGCCTGTGATGCCTGTGCCGGATGGGTGTGGTGTACATGCAAAGCTGCCCCAGGGAGTGGCCGTGACATGCTGACAACTAGACCAGCGACCTGCAGACCACTAGCGTGTAAACCTGCGACTTGTAGCTGTGTGCCCCCCCCCTCGGAGCATAAGCGGAGTGGTCTGGCCTGACGTACGCCGGACCAGCGCAGGGCTTGCAACAATGACTCAGGGGCTCTGGGCGTGGTTCAGTCCATGTCCGGACAAGGAAGTGACTGATGCGTGTGTCCCTGTTGTGGTGTCTGCGGCACCCGGAACGCAATCGGCAATGTAGCACACTGTGACTGGAATCCCACTAGATGAGCATGATTGACGTTGGGGGGAATCACTGAGCCTACATTCATCCACACATTCATACCTGAATGATGAAAGACATGACACAGCAGTGCGTTTCTGAATGTTTAATGCACATCCAGTGGAGTTTTGCAGCTGGAGCAGTACAGGGCCATGCCAACCCCACTACACAATGTGGGCCCGTGGAGGGCCAGCCAGAGTCCAGGAATGACAAGTACAGCGGAAGAGGAAGGGTACAGTCCGCAGTGTGGTCGCCGTGTCATTGGTCACCAAACAGGATATGGCAGTCCATGTCGCGGTCCAAGGTGAGTGCAGCAGAGTGTATCGGGGGTCAGTGGGAGGTCATGGGGCCATGTGCGGCACCAAGCAGAAACAGGCCAGGTGGCGGACATGAATGCTAGTGCCTCCTTCTGAACTCAAGCCCATCCACGTCCTCGTCCCCGGATGTGTGCTCTGCTCCACCTGTGGGTGGTGCATTTCCGGCTGCGGCACTGTGTGCCACTGACACATCAGGTGCCGGAGTGGAAATGCCTGCCGCACTGTGTGGCAGTGACACACCAGGGGGCGGAGATGTGGATGGTGTAGGGGCAGCAGCATTCATCTGCGCCACACCTTGTGGCAGCAATGCCATGATGAGGACATGCAGGGCATGGTAGATCCCAGCTACATTTCGCTGATGTGCAGCAGTGGCTGCCATCCTTTCCGCCTCCATCCGCACCATGTCCTCCATGAGCCTCCGCATGTGTGCCATCTCACGGCTGAGATCGCTGGAGCCACTCTAAGCGGACAGGTGTTCTTGTCTCCGAGTCATGACTCCAGCGATGTCAGCCAGGGCTCGTTGGAGGCCATGGAGCGGCATGTGGGTGTCCGTTAGGGACTGGAGGTGGTCCCTGATGGGATTCAGACACCCATGGATGGCGTCAAGTTTGGTAGCCATGAGGTCGAACCCCACCCGCACCTGCTCAGCCATCTCCCTCTGGACCTCCAACACACAGCGTTGGAAGGCCATGTGTTGTTCGGGGGGGTCTTGGGAGACAGCCGGGGTTGTGGGTGCCGCCTGCTGGGTGGTTTGTGGAGTGGGTGGGGTCTCCTCGATGCAGCTGGGCTGCCCTGGTCCTGGAGGTGATTGGCGGATGAGTTCAATGATGTCTTGGAGGGCTTGGGTGTCGATGCTGGTGGTGTCCTCCTCGTCATCAGTGAAGAGTGGCTGGGACTGTTCTGCAGGAGGTGTTGACGGTGCCCCTGCAATGTGAAGGGGAGATGCTGTGTTACAATGTGTCCACATGTATGTAGCCGCATGGTACATGTTCACATTCAGACAGCATGATAATGTACATTGTGACAGGCTGTTGATCAGGGCCATGATCCAGAGTCATTGTGGGTGTGCACTGTGCTCTGCTTGATTGTGCATGTGTGCCATTGTGGCCATCTCCCCCCGTCCCCCCAGTACCTGGTGGTTACTCACCCTGTTGCCGTTGTTTTGTGTCATGTCGAGCAGTGTCCAGTGCCCCGACTCCTGCCACGGTCTCCACACTGATGACTGTCGGCACCAGCTCCTCCATGTCATCCAGCTCCAGCTGTGGCGCTGGGCTCCCACCTCCAGTCTGCATTGCTGCCTTCTGGTTGCCTGCGAGTTTCTCCTTGGTCTTGCGCTTGATGTCAATCCATCGCCTCTTGACCTCGTCCATTGACCTCTTGTGCTCTCCAACGGCATTCACCTTGTCCACGATGGACCGCCATATTCCATTTTTGGTGCCCAATGACACATTGGAGGCGACGAACAGTTGTTGATGGTGTTCTATCACCTCCGTGACCAGGATCCGATTCTCCTGCGGACTGAACTTCGTCTTCCTCTTCTTCTTGTCCTTGCCCTTCCCTGTCCCCGAGGTCCCAGGCTGGTCGTCCGGGGTGCTTGTGGGGTTCCGCTCGTCCTCTACGCCTGCTCCGGCTGCCGCCATGGTGCTTCGGTGTTGGTCATTTTGTGTTTGTGTGTTTATTCTACTTTTGTAGTGATTTTCCCGTCTGCCGTGTGTGTATGGCATGCCTGGCGCTGCTTATCGCTGATTTCCTCATCGCACGTTTTTTGGTGTTGGGGTTTGTGTTTTTGACTCAGTCGCGGTGGTTGTATCGCGGACATTGGCCGCGTTTTCGGAGGACTATCGCATGGTACCGCCGTGTTGTGAATTCCAGGTTAACGCGGGGTTATTTTCCCGCGATAGACTGTGATGTGTAAAGTTGCGTTAACAGTTTCTGGAGATGTTTAGCGCACGCTCTTGTGAATATCCCCCAAAGTGTGTAGATGCTGAACTGACACACATGGAAATACTGATGGGTATTACTCAAACATGCATACAGGAAGAGTAAAAGTCAATTCATGCACAAGGACATCAATGCACATATACGTTGTCATCACATGTCCCAGTGTGTTCATTGCACCAGGTAGCAGTGCCACTGTCGCTCAAACACTGACCCACCTTTGGGGCAAAGTGGATGTAATTAGCCCACAATGACTTCAACGTTTAGCAGACAAGGAATCTCACTCACAGCTATCCTCAGCACAATCACTCACAATGAGGTATATAGATGATGTTCCAAAGTAGTAATCTTCAAAAACTGAAGGGGGATGTTGCAGCAGGCACATGTGCCAATGGTGCACCCCATTAAATATGTGCACATGAGAGGATAAGTATGTGCAACGGGCCTGTAAAGAAACTGTAACCTTTTTCCGAGTTAAACATAAATCCTGACAGTAACAACATGGAGGCAATACACAGGAACCAGACAATGCCACAATGGTGATGTGTAGGCTGTCAAGTATAGGCAATTGAATTCACACTGATGCTGGTCAATTGTCTGAAGCTACACATGACAATGTTGAATATCCAAAGTAGCACAAATCACACACACCAAAATAGACACTCTGCAAACACAGCAGGCACAAATACTAATTGACACATCTCTCCATTATCTGTTTCAGGTGAGCAAGGATATGCACTCTCGCCATGGCTGATGACGCCCCTCAGAGTGACAGACACACAGGCACAGAGAGAGTACAACAATGCCCTGGGACGCACCAGGTCCATCGTCGAAAAGACATTTGGAGTGCTAACGTCCAGGTTCCGTTGCCTCGATATATCAGGCGGCAGACTGCTGTACAGCCCAGAACTTGTCTGCAAATTATCATGGCATGTTGCATTTTGCACAACATATATGTATGCACAAACGCGCCATGGGCTGAAGAGCCGGAGGATCCGGACAATCCAGAGGATAACGAGGAAGAAGAGGCAGATGCTTCACACACCACAGCTTTTGCTGCTGGACCAGCATGGAGGGATCTAATCATCACAAATTTCTTCACCTAATCCCAATGTCCAATGATGACATCACATGTATCCATTTGTTCAAAAAAAGCACATAAGCCTAGTTTGTGCAATAAAATATCACTACACTAAAATCTTGTGTACATGTTTATTCTCTGCATAAGTTCTTATATCTGACAAGTGAAAGGTAAACATTGTGAGGTTAG
This sequence comes from Calotriton arnoldi, assembly GCA_963921515.1. NCBI lineage: Eukaryota > Metazoa > Chordata > Amphibia > Caudata > Salamandridae > Calotriton > Calotriton arnoldi. The sequence continues at coordinate 1,191,219 of CAWUFW010003209.1, read as the reverse complement.
TAATGGAGCTTTTTAAGTTTTAGGGTGTGTTTGGGGGTCAGAGATGAATTTTAGGGTGTGTTTTGGGGGTCAGAGATGATTTTTAGGGTGTGTTTGGGGGTCAGAGATGAATTTTAGGGTGTGTTTTGGGGGTCAGAGATGAATTTTAGGGTGTGTTTGGGGGTCAGAGATGATTTTTACGGTGTGTTTGGGGGGCAGAGACGAATTTTAGGGTGTGTTTGGGGGTCAGAGGTGAATTCAATGAAATCCGGTTCATCTGAGGAACAACTTGCACTTAGTGTCCAAAAGTTTCCCGCTTTAACGCAAAAGTGATATTTTTTTCATAACCGTTAGGGAAAATAATCGCTAAATACATGTAACAACACAGAATATTACCTCCAAGGCCAATTTGCGTGCAGATTCTTACCGCATAGTCAAAAAATGGGCCGCAAACACACAGAAAGTGAGGTCAGAATGCATCCTGTGTACTGGAGGAGTACTTTACACTTTCACTTTCTCTTTTGAGCACACTGCTAGTGAATGTAGAGAGTGTTGGAGGTGTTTGCAGTTGTGTGCTGGTGTTTTTGGAAGTAGAGAATGTTGTTGTTTCCTGTGAACTGTCCCTAGTGTCTCTGTAAAGTCTTGTGTACTTGTCCTTAAGTGTTTTTTGCGTCTTGTACCAAATCTTGTCGGGTGTCTGTCCAAGGGGTAATTTTACATTATTAATAGTTTCTGGGGTATATATTTGGGTTTAATTTTCATACTAGTGGGTTTAGGTGTGTTCTGGGAGATGGTGGGTGTGGGTAGGGAGGGCAGGATGTCAGAGTGGGATTGGGGGGCTACCTCTGGCTGGTCAAATTCTACCTGCCCTTGATGGTTGAGAGTGGGGGTAGGATACTGCAGGGATATTCCGTACAAGTGCGGAAGGTGAGGTGGGAGCATGTGATAAGTCAGATGCTGAGGATCCTCGGTGTGGACAGGACTGTCCGACAATGGAAGCACCGATGGCAGGATTGCGTTGGCCGTGAGGGTGACATGTTGGACCACCTGGGAGTCATCACTAGCCAACAAGGTGGTCAGTGCAACCTCATAATTGTTAAATGAACACTTTTGTAACAAATTCTAAAAAGCAGTCTGTAACACAATGGGGCATATGTTCAAGAAAGTGGCGGAGTGAGGCGTTAGCCATCATGGCTTAACGCCTCACTTTGCCACTTCAGAAACGCAAGGCTGCACCATATTTACAATGATATGGTGCAGCCTTGCGTTTCCCCCTGCGCTGGCGCTACACTTCGCAGTGTAGTGCCAACGCAGGCACCCTTGCACCATAGGGTAAGGGTGTCTGCATGCTGGGGAAAGATTGTTTATGTACAGGAAGGGTGACCTTCCTGTACATAAACAATCAAAGGCATTTAGCTTTTTCCATGTGTGCTGCACAAGGGAGCACACATGGAAAAAGCAAAAAAAAGGAGAAATAATGCATTTGTCCTCATTTTGCAAAGTGAAGATCAGGCTATCCATGATCTTAATTTTTGGTGCAGCCTCCTATGTATGCTGCCCTTGTACATAGGTTTTGTGTAACGTATGATGATACAGGAAAAATTGGTATTTTAAAATAGGCCATCTCCGGAGAGTCAGTCTGCCACATACAGAAGGTGTGATCATACACCATCAATTGTTGTGACACACCCTTGTGAGATCTGCAGCGATGATATTGTCTACAGACCATGGAGAACATGATGTTGTTGGGAGAAACGTGGCCTTGGGAATGTCACACAAGTAGTGTGTGCAAAATGTGCAAATTTGCAAGCAGGATTGTCTTGTGTTGCCAAACTCAGCATTGCTCATGTCTTGTGGGAACAACAGGCAAAGTAGACACAATCATGTATGCAACCTGAACTGCAACAGTACAGTTACTGGGCATTGTCATTTATGTAGATGAATCTGATAATGAATAGGACACGTGTGTGAATTTACGTCTGATACCAACACACGTTTCTTTTCATGTCTCACAGCTGGCAGACCACTGATCACTCAGGGGGACATCGACGCCTTCAGGGACCCACACACCACTGGTGAGTTCATCCATTAAATATTGTCATTGTGAGATGTGATGAATGTCTGGGTAAAATCCTATACGTAGTAGCATGCAGTATGGGTGTGTATCACATGTACCTTGCCTCCAGTGTGATGATGTTTCAAAGAAGTGTGAACAAATCAGTAAGTGAAGATGGAGCAATGCATATGCCTTCCGGATGTAACTTTGCACATCCTCTGTCAGTGATACCCATGCAAGTAATATCGATGGGTTATTTCACTCCAGCACATGCATGTGAATTACACAGCATACAGACAGGAGAGGAGACATGTAAGTGGTGTTGGTGATGACTAAGACCATACATGGAATGCCTGTACATCCTTGACTGAGATGACTGTCAATGATGTTCAAATCTTTGTTGCACCAGGTGTCATTCACAGAAACCACTACAAAGAGTCTGTCACATCCACAATATGTAAGCTTGGGTCAATTATAACAAATTTACTGCAGCAGGATCCAGAGTCACACCTACTTTGTATGTGTTGACATCACCGTAATGTAGCCGCTGCTGACTGCTTGGGATCTTGCCTCCATACCGGGACAACAGTAACCAGAACGCTTAGCGCGTGGACGCGCTATAAGAGAGGAGGTGCGCCCCGCGGCGCCTGGTAGCCACTGCTGACTGCTTGGGATCTTGCCTTTGATCCAGCGCAGCTAATATAAATGTCTCCTTAAGACCCTAATCCAGATAAACACTCATGTCGGTGGGGCCCATGACACTGCATGCATACATTCATCCAATCTCTGGATTATACCCCTAAGGAAAAATGAGTTGCTGGACAAGCGGGGATACCTTATTGAAAACGACAGAATTATAGCCTATACATTATATACATAACCTTCAGATCCTGTCGATTCTAAACATCAAGGCACTCCGCTATTCGGTCGATGGACCAACTAGTAGAATTAGTTGATGGTGATTAAGACCAGCTCAATCACAATTAAAACCTTTAACATTTTATAATTCACAATTTTATTTAAAGAACCACAGACTCATTTTAGAGTTAGAATATAGTTTTATCTTAAATTCTTCAAGCAGATAAGTGAAATTCTTTATTATGCAAAATATTTAGAAATATCAATAAACATTTTAGGAAAGCTTTTTAGAAAAATGAGAAATTATGCATTACCCTCGGCCATGGGGCGATGACAAGAATAGTTCACCAAAAGAAGATGAACCGCAGATCACAGGATAGGACTCCCAAACTGACTGACTGTCCCGCTAACCTCCTCGGACGCACCTCCCGGGTAAATTCCCGCAACGATCTCGTTCCTTCCCCAGTCAAAGTTCAAAGTCCAAAATGACAGAGTCTCTCGCAGCATCAAGGTAGAAAATGAAAAAACACGCACACCTCACAATGTAAGAGCAGACTCTCTTATATCCTATTCTCTGGCTTACTACACATAAAAGTTGCAATCCTTAGGGGCAAGAATCACGCTAATTGGTCCATTGGAGGGGTGGTGATGGTCACCTCACCGCCCTCCTTGTTCGAACCGGTTTGGGGACAATAAAGCACACAATAAGTCTCATGATCGAAATGTCAAAAGTGGTCCAATTTGTTAATTCATTTTGTAACGATCTTTGATGGTCACACATTTGTTCATCCATTGTCACTCGGTTCTTCCCCATCCGTTCCCAGGAATATATGCTGAATACTTGGCACACTCCTTATTGCAGGTCAGATTGGCCTTGACATCTCTCACTCCGGGCACAGGCCGCATACACATGACTGGAGCTTTCATTCTGCATCGGCGCAGGGGCCATCTTGTTCTGTGCACGCGATCTCGTCCTTACCAGCGGCCATTTTAGAAGCACGGCCTAGCAGGCCCGAACAAAACTAATATAAAACAAACACAACGAAAATTAAAATATGGAAAATAACCCTTTCTGTTTACCACCCGCCATTCTAAAGACCCGTGTTAGATATTACCTAGCAGAAGCGACATTTAAAGCCATTTTACTTACCATCTGCATTCTTTGCCACAATACAATTTTACTACACAATACAAATCATGCATTTTCCTCTATTTACTACGCAAATCACAAGACTAGTTTTAATTAGCTTCACATTTGTTAGTAAATTAGATTTTGCACAAATCAGCGTGTTGCCCGCGTATACTGTTTAATAAAGGGTCTATTTGTTGGTTAATTCATGCTTTTTAAACGGTTAGTATCATTAAATGTTATGAGGTCATTAATTTGCGAGGGGTACAAAAATATTTTGTTTCCCCTGCTCCATCAATTCCCCCCTTAGGTGATTTTTAATATCACCACTAAAACCTATCCCTACCAAATTTATCAGATAAATGTTTCTTGTCCACTTGCATTTGTTAGTTTAGACAAACGTGTTCTTTTCATCTTGGCTTTTAGACCTTTTGTACATGTTCTCTTTAAATTCTTCCAATTCGATCTCTCCCATCTCCCGTTCTCTTTCTTTGTTTTTCTCATTTTCTCTTTTTACTTTATTTTGTCTTTTTCTTCTTTTAACACACACATATGCTAATCTTAATAATAATATTATCACTATTGCTAAGGCTATTGGAATTAATATTTTCCCAATACGAGAACTACCTATTTCTGTGAACCATTTCTTCATTGAGGAAAAACTCTTACCAAGTCTCTCCCAAGCACCTTCAACCTCCAGTGGGGCAATTTCTTTATGCAAATCAGTAATGTTCTTTATATACTTCTGTATATTCTCATTTTTGTCTGGAATGTAAGTGCAACAATGTTGTACCTTCAGCATTCCACAGACTCCACCCTCTTTTGCCAAAAGAATGTCAAGGGCAAGTCGATTTTGCATTGCCATAGCTCTCATGGCAACCATTTCGGTATTTACCATCAAGAACCCTCCAGCAGTATTCGTTGATAAACGATCTACTACCGTAGACAACTTCCGAATCTTGTATGCATTCAAAGATATACCCACTGCTGGTATCAATGCTCCAAAAATGTCACCTATTATCTCTGAGAAGCTTTCCCTCCTCCTGCAGGTTAATGGTTTACCTATCTCGTGAATTCCTTTTGTTCCTCTTTCCACGTGAAAAATCTTTGGAAAGACCAGGACTAGATAACATGTTCCGTACCAATGGTCTGGCAACCTATAATAAGCTCTATTTCCGCAAATATAATAGATCCCTGGAAATACTGGATCTTTTCCTCCTTTGAATCCCCATCCCCCTAGAATTTTATATGTATCTCGGCACTCACTAGAACCCATGAAATAGTTTTCATACATAGTGTTATTTCTACTAATACACAATTTTCCATGTTGGGGCCAATCTAGAACCATAGCTGCATTTGTTTCACCTTTGTCATAACTTCCCTCTTCAAACGCCCAAGGTGGGGTTTTTGTCTTTTCTCCTGCTACCTTTCTTTGAAACTTAACTCTTCTGTCTTCTACCATGGCTAAGAAAATCTTTTCTTCCTTTCTTAACCCACAAGTAAGATTATGTCTAAATGTATATTCTAATGTTAATTCTTTGGTTTCTAAGAAAAATTCTCCAAAGATCTTTGCAACCTTCACTTTATTTAGTTCAGGGATTACGGGAATTTTAGCAAAAATAGCATCTGTGTCAGTGTAATAATATTCTAATTTACCTGTTTTGTAAAATAAGCTAGCTAAAACACTACAAGTTATTCCATACGTCAAAGGAAGGTGATGATATGTCACACCTTCTGATACAGACGCAGGTAACTGCATACAGACAGAGAAATCTCTTACATCCATTGTCTCCACATATTCGTACAAAAGTTTCATGAAGACATTCTTGGAGAAATCAGTTATTGACTTATCCCTATGAAAATCAGTACTATCTATTAATGTTGCAGTGTTCTTTATGTTAGATTTCTTGTCACTATTCGTGTCATTCTTAATTGCAAATGTATCTTCTACAGCTAATCTAAGTGGAATTATTTTTGCTAAAATGCGCCAAATAAGCATCAGTAAACCTGTACAATAAAAACACATCTTACACCACTTACGGAAAAACTGACATCTAGATCTTCTATTCTCTGTGTCTACCATGTTGAGATATTATCTAATTATATGTATAGAATATGTGTCTCCACACCTCAAAGGATTTAGTGTTGACTAGGATCAACTGCTTTCAGCGCACCTTTCGGTTTCTCAGAAACTTTTCTTTGACTTCATCAGTTTGTGTGTCTATTCCGGGTTTTTCTCTCTTTGCCTTTCAGGATTTGCACAGTTCACTCTCACCCTCCTGTTCACAGTCTTTATCTGGGTTCTCGTGACTGCTATCCACTTCTTTAATATCAGTCAGTGCTATGTATAACCATTCAGGTGACTTGTATTTCAAGTTAGGTCTTTTCACTCTTTTCGGTCTCTGTAACTGTCTTTCACTTGTTTTTCTTTGTCCTTTCTGACTTGTTATTTCATTTACTTGTTCCGCATTGTCTTTGTTCAAATTTATTATTTTATATCTCAGTCTTTTAACTTCGTTGGGCCAATTGTCTCCTTTTCTTGGCCTTTTCAGTTCACTTTCTTTTCTTCTCGTTCTGCTCTCCAAGTTCTCTTTCTTGGTCCTATTCTTTGCTTTCTTTCTTCTTCACTTTCTTCAGATTCTGTCTCAGATCTCACTTCACTTCCTCTAGCTTTGACTTTTATGATCTCAGTCTCTTTATCTGAATCTGAATCTTCTGGTGTTTCTTCTGCTTGTAATTCTGAGTCTAATCCTCCTCGTGTTTCTTCCGCAATTTCCCCAATCTCTCTATCTGAATCTAATTTTCCCTGTGTTTCTTCTGTTTGTAATTTTGAGTCTAAGCCTCCTCGTGTTTCTTCCGCAATTTCCCCAATTTCTCCATCTGAATCAAAATTTTCTTGAGTTACTTCTACAATTTCTGGAGGAATTTCCCCAAAACTTGTACTTGGCTGTTCATTGTCACTGTTTATTAGTTCAGTTTCTCCTGTTTGAATATCAGTTCTTTTGCTTTCAGATTCTTCTTTTTGTCTTTCACTGGGTTCAGGTTGGTCTGTTTCAGATGCCGAACTGGTACCTGATTCTTCCAGATGTCGACTTACAGGTCGAGCTTCAAGATCTGGAACTCTGGTTGTTTCAGTCTCTGCTTCAGATGCTGAACTGGTATCTGATATTTCCAGATGTCGACTTACAGGTCGAGCTTCAGGATCTGGAACTCTGATGATTTGGCTGGCATGAATCCAATTTTTCACACCTACACACTTTACAGCAGTTGTTGTCACCAGGATCACTTGACGTGGCTTATCCCAGCGTGGAACCAAGCAGTTTCTTCTTCTGTGGACTTTTATGCGGATCCAGTCTCCTGGACTCAAATCATGAGCTGGTTTTCTTTCAAGAGTGGTCGCATCTGGTCCAACCTGATGAAACACAGAATGCACCACATCAGCCAATCCTTTGCAATAGTCCAATACGAGATCATCAGTTATAGTCAGCAGTTTGTTGACAGGTACGTGTGCTTGTCTCATTGCTCGTCCCATGATTATTTCATGAGGACTCAGACCTGTTTTTCTGTCAGGTATGCTTCTGATGCTCATTAGCACCAATGGCAAGGCGTCAGGCCATTTGAGTCCTGTGGCTTGACACATTTTCCCTAACCTATTCTTTATTGTACCATTTACTTGCTCTACCACTCCAGAAGCCTCTGGTCTGTAGGCACAGTGTAGCTTTTGTTGAATGTCTAGTGCTTCACATATCAGTTGGATGATTTCATTCTGGAAATGCGTTCCTCTATCTGTTTTGATCGTTACTGGAAAGCCATATCTAGGAATGAATTCTCTCAAAAGGAGTTTAGCTACAGTAACTCCATCATTCCTTCTTGTCGGATAGGCCTCCACCCAACGAGAAAACAAACAGATGATCACCAGGACATACCTCAATCTGTTGCTTGTGGGCATTTCGATAAAATCTAACTGCATTCTGGTAAAAGGACCTCCTTCACGTCCTATTGTTCCCAAACTCACTACCGTCTTCCTTCCGGGATTTATCTGTTGACATATACGACATCTCTGACAAAGGCTTTCAGCTATAGCCCTGAATTTTGGGTTGTACCAGGTCTGTCTGAAAAGTCTGATCATGGCATCCCTACCAATGTGTGCCTGTCCATGGTACATCCGTGCCATGTTAGAGATCATGCTATCAGGCATAACTGGTCTTTCATCTCTGTAAACCCAGACTTCATCTTCCTCTCTTGGTCTGCAACCTGCTTTTATCCAACCATCTTTCTCCTCATCACCTGCTTCTTCTTGCAATTGTTTTACCTCATCCCAGGTTTCAACTGTGTTAGTAAACAGCAAGGGACATGAAACATTCTCTTTTTCCCTTCTCCGATTCATTGAGGTCATATTTCGGGCACAATATTGAGCTAATTCGTCAGCGAATTTGTTACCCACTGCAATGTAGTCGGTTCCGTTTTTGTGAGCAGCGCATTTTCCCACTGCAATCTGTTTAGGCAGCTGTATTGCCACAAGCAACTTCTTCACAAACTCACCATTCCTAATAGGAGACCCTGCAGAAGTCAGGAATCCCCTCTGGGACCAGATCTGTCCAAAATCGTGAACCACTCCGAAGCCATACTGGCTATCTGTGATCACAGTAATTCGGATGTTCTTTCCCAGTTTGCACGCTCGAATCAGAGCAATCAGTTCAGCAACTTGGGCTGAACGTATTCCTCTCAAACAGGATTCTTCCATTATGGTTGCCACAGTGCATACAGCATACGCAGCACTTAAAACTCCTTCACTCGTTCTCAAGCATGACCCGTCCACAAACATTACATAATCTGACTCTTTTAAAGATTCATCCCTGATATCAGGGCGAGGCTTTGTGCAAAATTCAAGCACATCCAAACACTTATGATCAACTTCATCTTTGACTTCTGCATTTACTTCATCTGGCAATGAAGTTGAAGGATTCACACTCGTGCATCTTACAATGGTTACATTGTCTGCACCCAAAATCACTTTTTCATACCTAGTCAGCTGACTATGTGTCATGAATTGGGTTTTTTTCGGGTCAGAAGGATTTCAACAGAATGTGGCACATACACTCTCAAAGGATATCCCATCACAATGCCTTCACTCTGTTCCAGACTCACACAAGTAGCAGCTACTGCTTTCAGACATCCATGCAACGCTTTTGCTACCGGGTCTAAAACAGCTGAAAAATAGGCTATTGGTCATTTCATTTTTCCATGCCTTTGCACTAATACTGAAAGTGCACATCCGTCTCTCTCACTGCAATACAGCTCAAATTCGTTTTCGTAATCAGGCATTCCCAATGCCGGTGCCTCACACAAACTTGTTTTCAGTTCCTCAAAAGCCTTTATTTCCTCCTCATCCAATTCAATCGGATCCTTGACATCCCTCTTTGTCAATTGCTGTAAAGGTTTTGCAATCAATGAAAATCCACTTATCCACTGTCGGCAATAACCAACCATTCCAAGGAACATTCTCACCTCTCTCTGTGTCATCGGGGCTCTCATTCCTTTGATAATCCTTATCCTTTCTGTTGTCACTTTTCGCATCCCTTTCTCAATCTTATGACCTAGGTACTGTACTTCTTGTTGACAAAATTGCCGTTTTGATGGAGACACCTTGTGTCCTCCTTCTGCCAAATGATTCAGTAAAGCAATTGTGTCCGTAACACATGCTTCTCTGGTCTTTGATGCCACTAATAGGTCATCAATATATTGGACCATCACAGATTTTTCAGGCATTTTTAAATCTTCTAAGGATTTCTTTAGAATCTGATTAAAAATTGAAGGACTTTCTGTATACCCTTGAGGAATTCGGCACCATGCCAAAATACGCTCTCCGAACCGGAACGCAAATAATGGCTGGCTGTCAGGGTGCAAGAGAATAGAAAAGAATGCATGGCACAAATCAATGACTGTGTACCATTCTGCATCATGTGGAATTTGATACAGTATCACAGCAGGGTTTGGCACAATTGGACAGCAAGGAATAACAATTTTGTTTACCTTCCTCAAATCTTGCACTATTCTATATGTTCCATTTGGCTTTTTCAATCCTATTATAGGCGAATTTCATGGACTGCTCAATATTTCTCTCAAAATCCCTTGTTCAATCATCTTATTAATTACAGGTGATATTCCTTCAATAATTTCTGGCATTAATTTGTACTGCGGGGTATTTGGGTAATTTGTTCCTTCTCTTGCAGTGATCTTTACAGGGTCAACTCCTCTCATTAGTCCAATATCTTCGCCTGTGAAATCCCACACATCAGACCTGACTATTTCCTTCAATTCAATAGGGATTTTCTCCGCATCAAACACAGGAAACATATCATTCACTCCTGGTTCTAGTTCTGCCATTGTCATTTTGTATAGAACATCCTCATCTGGGGTCTGGAAAGCAATACCATCTGGAGTACAGTAGATGGTACAATTCATTTTACAAAGCAGATCGCGTCCTAATAAATTTACAGGACTACAATCACACACCACAAGTGATGCATCTCTTTGAATGGTCCAATCTCCACCTCTATTGGTTTTGTAAGAGGGGTTTTAATCTGCCTGTTCGAAACACCTACAACTTGGATGTATTCTCCTGAGAGAGGAAGGTTTGGAATCTCCACTGATCTAACAGTAGAACGGGTAGCACCAGTATCCACAAGGAATGTAACATTTACACCATTCACTTTTCCATCCACAAATGGACCTGACTGATCTACCTCTAGAGTTGCGCCAAGCACGCACTCCTCTTCCTCTCCTAGGCACCTTCATAAGCTTTCATCCGATTCATCGCCATCCTGCCGTAACCAATACTGCGAAACTGCAGCTGCGCGCGGCAATTTTGTTACCTGTTCTCCTCCGTAGAATCCTGCCTCTGCACTGTATCTCTGAGGATTTACACTCTTAGGAAGTGGTGGTTGCGGCACCTGACACTGTTGAGTAACTACCTGCGGCTGTTGCAGCTGTTGGTAACTCACCTCATTCTGCACCTGTGGATTCACTGATTGATTTTCTGCATTAACTTTCAGAGGAAATTTACACTTGTTTCTCCAGTGCCCTAATTTTCCGCAATTATGACATGGCCATTTCTTTTTAGCCTCTTCTATACTCATCTGACCTTTTCCCTTAATCAATCAATCAATCATGTCACTTATAAAGCGCACTACATACCCGCGAGGGTCTCAAGGCGCTGGGGGAAGAGAGGGGTGGTGCTGCTACTGATCGAAGAGCCAGGTCTTGAGGAGTCTTCTGAAGGCCAGTAGGTCTTGGGTCTGTCGGAGGTTGGTGGGGAGGGTGTTCCAGGTCTTGGCGGCGAGGTGGGAGAAGGATCTGCCGCTGGCAGTCGTTTTCCAGATGCGGGGGACTGTGGCGAGGGCGAGGCTGGTCGAGCGGAGCTGGCGGGTGGGGGTGTAGAAGCTGAGTCGTCTGTTGAGGTAGGCTGGTCCGGAGTTGTGGAGTGCTTTGTGTGCGTGGGTGAGGAGCTTGAAGGTTATCCTCTTGTTGACAGGGAGCCAGTGCAGGTCTCTCAGGTGGGGTGTGATGTGGCTGCGTTGGGGGATGTCGAGGATAAGACGTGCAGAGGGGTGCTGGATGCGTTGCAGCCGTCTCAGGAGCTTAGCCGTCGTTCCTGCGTAGAGGGCGTTTCCGTAGTCCAGCCTGCTGGTGACGAGGGCCTGGGTTACTGTTTTTCTTGTTTCGGTGGGGATCCACTTGAAGATCCTGCGGAGCATTCGGAGGATGTTGAAGCAGGATGAGGAAACGGCGTTGACCTGCTTAGTCATGGAGAGGGTGGGGTCGAGGATGACCCCTAGGTTGCGTACGTGGTCGGTGGGTGGCGGGGCTGTTCCCAGTGATGTTGGCCACCAGGAGTCATCCCAGGCTGAAGGGTTGGAACCAAGGATGAGGACCTCCGTCTTGTCCGAGTTCAGTTTCAGGCGGCTGGTCCTCATCCTTACCAATATTCGGTTTGGACTTGGTCTGTCCTGCGTCATTAGACTGATTATCCAACTGAGCTTCTTGTTTTTCTACAACCTTCACTTGTGCCCACATTGCCTTTTCCTTAAGTTTACGCTGTCTACACTCAATATCGTCACTGCAATATTTTGCATACCGTAATACCTCATCTACTGTGCTATTCTGCCAACACAACATATGCTGCTTAATCATTTCACTTATCTCAGGTCTCAGACCATATACAAATCTATACACAAAATGACTCATGTCTTTTTCACTCAAGTTCTTGTAACCACTATACTGTTTAAAAACCAAAAGCAGTCTTTCATAATAAGCATGTACAGATTCCTTAATCTCCTGAGTTGTTCTATCAATCTTTACCCAGTCCGTTTCTTTTGGTGGGATTTTATTTTTCAGAAACGTGATTGCCTGCTCATATCTTCTCATTACTTCTGAACATGGGGCGCCTGTTTTTGCATCTCTAGGATATCCTTCCTTCGGCCAGTCAATTGTGATTTTACACTCTGTCCATAAATCTGCTGGAACAACAATCTCAAACAGTCCATCCAAATCTTCCCACAACACCTTTGAAACTTTTACAAACCTTTCTACCTGTCTATACCATTCTACAGGTTTCTCTCTCAATCTCGGGAAATCATTGGTAAACGACAATATATCTTGCCTGGACCATGGGACATGTACATAACTTCCTCCTGGAGTTTCCCTCATTGGACACTCCATTATTATCGGTTCTTTCTCTTTTACTGGAAAAGCCAATGATGCTTTATCCGTTGTTCCCTCTTTTCTTCTTATCCACCTACTTCTCCATTTGTCTACGTCTCCCCATTTTCTCAATAACACAATCAATTCTTTTATCTGGGTCAGTCATCCTGAAGTTTTCAGATTTTCTATGTCCTTTTCACTAAAGTCTACCCTGTACGGTTTCTGCAGTACTCTAATTTTTCCAAATTCTACTCCTAGTTCGTTCGCTGTTTCTTCCAATTTTTCATGCAAGTTCCTAGCTCTCCAAGTGACGCTTTTACACATAAACATGAATTCCTCATCTTGATAGGATTTCAATCGATCTGTACCAATAGTCCCTAAAATCAATTCTTCTATATCTATTTTTAATCTGCCACATCCAACAGTTGTGGTTCAGTGGTTTTTCTGCAAGCTCCTCACCCAATCATTTAATTCTTCTGAAGTCGGACCCACAGGGGTTTTATTTATTTCTGCCCAATTTGCACTTTTCTCTGGGGTTTCAGTTGCTGACTCACTTCCCATAGGAATTTTATTTATCTGACTCTCATTAATTGTCAAATTTACAGGTGGACTTGACCTAAAAGGACCAACAGAATCTTCTTTCTCTCTATTTTCTGGAATCATCCCTTCTCTTACTCTTTGTATACTGGAATTTAATGGAATTGGTAAGGAGTGTTCATCTATCTTTTGATTTTCAAATACCGGGATTACTGGCCCTATCGTTACTGGCACAGTCACGGCTTCCATATTCTTTGTCAGTTCTCTTATCTTTTCAGTCAATTCTCTTGTGGTTCTGGCTAATTCAGCTGTATTACCATTATCATGTTTCACAGTCTGTGGTGTTTCTAGTCTATTAAATGGACTATTCATTCCAGACATTTGTTCGGGGCTTTGCTTTATTACAGTTCTCATTGGTGGTGCATTTGGTGCCACCACCGCAGAATCCTGTTGATATGGAGGGGGTCTTTTATTCAAAATGTCCTCCAGCAACTCATCCTCTGTGTCGCTAACTCCATACCCATACCTCTCTGTGACTGCATGCTTCTTTTTCTCCTTACACTTTTTCCCTGCAAGTTCTTCAACTGTTCTCTCAGGAAACATACCATCCATCATGTTAGCATACCGCCATCGTCTCATCCTGTCTTCATGATTCAAACCCCATACTCTTCCATGAACTAAACTATAACTCTTTGCACCTCTGTGTCTTTCCCTTTCATACATCTCATCTTCCCATTCACCTAAAGCTTCAAACTGTGTCGGTCTAGGTCTCAATTCAAGTTTCATCATCTTTTCTCTCAAATTTCGAAGTACCGCTGTGCTAAACGAACCATTTTCTGGAAATGCCAGTACTCCATCGCCTTGGGTATATTTCGCCCAATTTTCTAACCAAATGCAAGTATGATAGCCATATTTCAACATCATATGAGATGCTGGCGTTTTCGGCGGAGGAAGTACTTCTCCTTCCCTAGTCACAACCTTCTTGAAAAAGTTTTTAATCTTTGCAAACCATGACGGTCTCTCTCTACCATACTCATAATAAGCCATATTTTACTGTTCTTTTTCCCAAAACAAATACACGCAAATCTTCACCACTCTGTTTTTTTTTTCTCTACTGCTCGGCTATTCGGACCTATCCCAGCGCGTCTCACACCAACGCACCAATCCGAAAGCTTTACATCACTCTCACACTAACCAATACCAGCGCGTCTCACACTAACGCTCCAATCAGGAAGCTCTTCGTTCTTCCACCACTGGCCAATACCAGCGCGGTTTTTGTTGACGTCAGCTCTACTCCTGTTTCTGCTGACCCCTCCTTTACAAAAATTATCGGCACTTTTCTTTGACTTTTCTTTTCTACAAAATCGATTAGTTACAACGTAAAACACATTACCATTGTCTGTTTTCTCTAAACAAAAGAGATAGTTTGTTCTAACTTACAAGAATACTGTTTCGTTCGATAAGTGTAGCACTTCCCTCTACCTTACCCTTCTTTCAAGCAAGAGGTAAACCCATTTCTCTGGGGATAAAACACATGTGGAGACTACACTGCTCCTGAGAATTAAGGCCAAAGTTTCACAAGAAAACCTGTTGGTATTTCACTCAAATGCAATTCATACGTGAAATTTCCCTAACATAACACAGTCCTGTGTTATCACCAATTTGAAAATCAGACAATGGACTATTCCGTGTGACTTCTCTTGCCACACGTGTCCACTTCCTACTTCCCAGAAGCTTCAAAATTCCGAATTACATATAACGTAATACAAACTCGACATAGAGTGTTAGACATGAATAAATCATAAATCAATAGTCACCAAACTAATCTATAGAAACCATAACTCTGCTACCAAGAAATCTGATCCAGCGCGTCTAATATAAATTTCTCCTTAAGACCCTAATCCAGATAAACACTCATGTCGGTGGGGCCCATGACACTGCATGCATACATTCATCCAATCTCTGGATTATACCCCTAAGGAAAAATGAGTTGCTGGACAAGCGCGGATACCTTATTGAAAACGACAGAATTATAGCCTATACGTTATATACATAACCTTCAGATCCTGTCGGTTCTAAACATCAAGGCACTCCGCTATTCGGTCGATGGACCAACTAGTAGAGTTAGTTGATGGTGATTAAGACTAGCTCAATCACAATTAAAACCTTTAACATTTTATAATTCACAATTTTATTTAAAGAACCACAGACTCATTTTAGAGTTAGAATATAGTTTTATCTTAAATTCTTCAAGCAGATAAGTGAAATTCTTTATTATGCAAAATATTTAGAAATATCAATAAACATTTTAGGAAAGCTTTTTAGAAAAATGAGAAATTATGCATTACCCTCGGCCATGGGGCGATGACAAGAATAGTTCACCAAAAGAAGATGAACCGCAGATCACAGGATAGGACTCCCAAACTGACTGACTGTCCCGCTAACCTCCTCGGACGCACCTCCCGGGTAAATTCCCGCAACGATCTCGTTCCTTCCCCAGTCAAAGTTCAAAGTCCAAAATGACAGAGGCTCTCGCAGCATCAAGGTAGAAAATGAAACACGCACACCTCACAATGTAAGAGCAGACTCTCTTATACCCTATTCTCTGGCTTACTACACATAAAAGTTGCAATCCTTAGGGGCAAGAATCACGCTAATTGGTCCATTGGAGGGGTGGTGATGGTCACCTCATCGCCCTCCTTGTTCGAACCGGTTTGGGGACAATAAAGCACACAATAAGTCTCATGATCGAAATGTCAAAAGTGGTCCAATTTGTTAATTCATTTTGTAACGATCTTTGATGGTCACACATTTGTTCATGCATTGTCACTCGGTTCTTTCCCATCCGTTCCCAGGAATATATGCTGAATACTTGGCACACTCCTTATTGCAGGTCAGATTGGCCTTGACATCTCTCACTCCGGGCACAGGCCGCATACACGTGACTGGAGCTTTCATTCTGCATCGGCGCAGGGGCCATCTTGTTCTATGCACGCGATCTCGTCCTTACCAGCGGCCATTTTAGAAGCACGGCCTAGCAGGCCCGAACGAAACTAATATAAAACAAACACAACGAAAATTAAAATATGGAAAATAAGCCTTTCTGTTTACCACCCGCCATTCTAAAGACCCGTGTTAGATATTACCTAGCAGAAGCGACATTTAAAGCCATTTTACTTACCATCTGCATTCTTTGCCACAATACAATTTTACTACACAATACAAATCATGCATTTTCCTCTATTTACTACGCAAATCACAAGACTAGTTTTAATTAGCTTCACATTTGTTAGTAAATTAGATTTTGCACAAATCAGCCTGTTGCCCGCGTATACTGTTTAATAAAGGGTGTATTTGTTGGTTAATTCATGCTTTTCAAACGGTTAGTATCATTAAATGTTATGAGGTCATTAATTTTCGAGGGGTACAAAAATATTTTGTTTCCCCTGCTCCATCACCTCCATACCGGGAACACAGTAACCAGAACGCTTAGCGCGTGGATGCGCTATAAGAGAGGAGGTGCGCCCCACGGCGCCTGGTAGCCGCTGCTGACTGCTTGGGATCTTGCCTCCATACCGGGACCACAGTAACCAGAATGCTTAGCGCATGGACGCGCTATAAGAGAGGAGGTGCACCCCGCGGCGCGGGACGCGCCCGAGGACGCGCCCAGGCGGTCCCCGGGGGAAGCCCGGGCCAAGGCCGGGCCCGTCCACGCCCGTCGATGACCGGAGAAGGCTGGGCTGGGCCTACCCTCTTCACATCAGTTAATTCGCTTGAGGTACGGCTGATTTCATTTACTCCTTCACATCTCTTTCACATCTCAGATGGCCAAAGTAAAGGGAACGAAAGAGAATCTGGGAAGAGGGGTTGGAGCTACTGTGGACTCTTTTTTAGTTAGGGCAGCTAGCTTCCTCTCGCATGAGATAGAGATGACTGAGAGGCGCCTCTCTATGGAACCGATATATTTAACACAGGGTCCCCCATTACCCCCTGCAACTGACATCCTCCCAGATATGCAATTGTCAGAAGCGCCAATATCCCTAAGCTCATTCTCACCCACGCAAGAGCAATGTGGCCAGTTGCTTTCTGATCCAAATACAAGGAATACACCGTCTAGAGATACAGAACACCTCCTACGGAATGGCTTATTACCGGATTCTCCACCCACTCCGCCAGCTAAGCGAACTAGAGGAGGAGGGGCCATTGGCGGACCTAAATCGAAACAAACAAGAACCTAAACAAACACCCACCTGCGCCCCTAAAACAAACCTGCCCAAATAAAAGTGCACACCTCTAATTCTATAATGCCGGTACCTTCAGTGTCCCTTAACATACCAACGCAACAGGCAGTACAAGATGACTCTTTTTGGACAGAAGTAACTACTAGGTTAAATGTCATAATGGATCCCATAATAACTAAACAGATCCAAATCGAAAAGCGGCTCGGGGAATTAGAATGGCAGAACTGTTTACTACTCACCCGTATCTCCCCGCCGAATGTTGACCCTGTGATAACATCTGGGAATAACAAACTTGTACCACAGATAGAAGCACGAGGGCCACTCCCTGCCTTAACAATGACCTCGACAGTGTCCATACCTTCGGGAGGCTCCTCCAACCCTGTAGCACAGCCTTTAAACTCCCTCCCCAACATGAATGGAACAAGGATTAACCAGTCTGGCCAGGGGCAGAATGAAGGGGGTTTTAATTTGCCAGCCAGCCCTATCAAGTTCGGAAGTTAGACAAGTTACGCTCCAACGTGGGCCGCCTGAGAACTTTATTGGAAGATATAAGGACTGGCCACAAGAAACTTTACATCTCCTTCCTGCCGCTGTCCCACTGGTCCTGATCTTGGCAAATGTTCCCCCCTACGAGAAGAGCAAAGTGAAACTACAAAACAATTGATGGACAAATGTCTTCATTGGTTAATAAGCAATGTCCATATGTCCGAGGGGGGGAGGAGGCAATTAGCAAATGAACTTATCATGGCTAGGAGAGTGGGATGGGTGGGGAGTTCAAGGAAATCGTTTGGCGGTGATTGTGTGGTGGTTAATTTTAATAATACTTATACTAGTGCTTTCCTGTTAGCTAATTCCTGTAGCTTTCCTCAAAGTAACTCCCAGGTAATACCTCTATCCCTGGAATTCTTTTATAACAGACAGGGTCTGATCTTGGGGGTGGGGGGGAAACAGGGGTAGACAATTGCCATTTGTCTCTGATCTGAAAGAGGGTTCCCTCTTAAACCCGGGGATTAGTCTATATAACAGGTATGCACCTCTGTCAAACCTGGAGGAATGCGATTGACTACCCATAACAGCGCACAAATTAGTAAGTAGGACAACTACTGTGGCCCTTTCAGAGATCAGACCATCGGGGATTCCACTAATTAGACGATCCCCCATGGAGACAATTGCAACTTTAAACGTAGCATGTAGGGCTCAGGAATATGAGCACAACTCCCCAATGAGTATGACTGTTATTGAGGGATCCAGGCCTAATATGATATTGTCGAATGTGGCAGGTTTAGCTTCTAAAATAGCTAACCCTGAATGGATTAACAACTGGCAATCTATGGAGGTAGTATTTTTTCAAGAGACCTGGGCCGTAGATCCAACTTTCTTCTCTGGTTACTGCACCTTTCATTCCCCAGCTGTTCCATCAAGCTCTGGAAGGGCGAAGGGGGGCTTACTTACATTAGTTTCAAATACTTTGCCCCTACAAATTAAGGAGGTTGGTCCGATACACCCTCACTTTCAGATCTTTGAGATGGGTAGTAGGAAGCAGGGCTTTTGGACAATTGTTAATTTTTACAATAATGAGTTTGGGAGGAACTCGAGGCAAGTGGCAGATGCATTACTACTGGAGATTGAGAAATTGCACAATGGGGAAAGTGGGGGTATTGCAAATCTTGTATGGGTGGGGACTTTAATGTTCATCCTTGCAAGTTCAATGGCACTAGGGTGTGTGGAGTAGAGGATACCTATGGGAACTGCGTTTCACATTTCATGCATAATGACTATGGTGATTTTTTGAACAGCTTGCTATACAAGTGGAATTTGTTAGTAATAAATGTAACAGAGGAGGGGGGCAAGAGCCTACCTTTAGAAGGGGTACCCAAGAGACTACTATAGATTATATTTTAGCTTCGGTCCACCTTCAAGGGAAAGTGGTCCATACGAGTACTCGATTCTCGTCTTATAGCGATCATGACATGATATCTATCCATCTAAGTATTTTATCTGAACCCAAAGAGCATAATAAGGTTGTAGAAGGCATGAACCTGTTTAGGAAGAATGGTTACCAACTGAAGTGGTCACAAGTACAAAGACTAAATTTAGGCCCTGAAATTTTAGTTCAAATAAAGGAGGAAATATTAGCCTGCCTGGAGGACAACTCCCCACCTTTATTTTTGGTCACCCAGTTTACTGCCCTCTTGGAAAAGGTAAAAGTAGCATTGACGTGAGTGAAGGCAAGAAATGATACTGCTAATACGGGGTGGTTTGACATAGCCTGCTCAACAGCAAAAAAAGCCCTTACAAAAGCTTTAAACATTCAACCTAGAGACCACTCTCTTATCCGTCTGTTACGGAAAGATTATAAACTACCGAGGAGGGCTAGGGAGAAAGATCTTAGGGCGCAGGCATGGGTAGATCTTGAGGAAGCAGCTATCGCAGGCAGTAGTAAAGAATTCTGGAAAGTTGTGAATGCCCCATATTTTAAAGATATTAATGACCCTACATTAGATACACAGATAGAGGAAGAGGCCTGGGTGAGGCATTTTGAAGGAATATTTGGTTTAGCAACATCCCCAATTCCATTATTAGCCTGGCCAGAGACCGTACCTCAGGGAGGGCTAATTTTCTCTCTATTTGAGATAAGAAAGGCACTGGAAGCCTGTACCCCAGGTAAAGCACCGGGCCCTGACGGAGTTCCAATTGACCTTTTTCAGCAGGACTATAATATGTGGGTGCCGCTACTTACAAATATTTTTAACAGTATTCAGTTAGTAGGCCCACCTTGCTCTTGGAACCAGAGTTTAATTGTTCCCATTTTTATAAAAGGGGAGAGGGGCTCTCCAAAGAACTATCGCCCTATATCTCTCCTTGACACTACTGCTAAACTGATGGGACGGGTCCCGTCAGTATTTTTATGAAAGCACAATATGGGTTCCGTAGTGGAATGGGGACGGTCGATCAGTGCCTAAACCTCTCCCTAACTATAGGGAAATATACTAAGGCAAAAGGCGGTAAATTGTATATGGCCTTCATGGACCTAACCGCAGCCTTCGACTGTGTGTCACACTCGAGGCTGTGGTCCATGTTGGAGGGCATGGGTATTGATCCACCAATAATCGGTTTTATACATCAGTTGTACGCCAATGCCTCTGCCTGTGTAAGGTACGGCAGGAAGGGGGAGTGCACGCGCTTTTTAAGATCGAAAAGGGAGTAAGACAGGGTTGTGTTCTCGCCCCGTTCCTTTTTTCAATCTACACGAACGGGGTAGAGTCCTCCCTGTCTGCTCTACCGGCGGATGTGCCCAAATTTGATCGTACCCCCCTTCCAATTTTGGTGTATGCTGACAACGCGGTATTGATGGCCAGATCGGGTATAGCCTTACAAATGCTAATCAAGGCCTATTCAGCTTTCATGGCCTCCCTTGACTTAAAGGTCAATGAGTCCAAATCGTTTGTAATTGTGGCTGGAGCGGCAAGAGGTGAGAAACATCCCCACTTCCAGTTGTTAGGTAAGAAAATTAAGATAGTAGACTCCTTTTCGTACCTTGGAGTGCTCTTTGATAAAGACCATTCATGGTCTAATTTAATGGCAGCAAGAGCACAGGGTATGGAAAGGAGCACAAATGCTGTTAAGAGATTCGCTAAGAAGTTGGGTGATAGCGCATTGGACACAATTAAAAATATATACTCAGCTAAAACAAAGTCTGCCGCAGTATATGGGGCAGGAGTATGGGGTATGGTAAATGCTGCATCGTTACAGCAAATAGAAGATTCATTTTTTAAAAACCGTGTGTTTTTACCACAATCAGCCCCAAATTATATTTTACTTTGTGAATTAGGGCTTCCTTATTTGAGCGACAGTATAAGACTGGCTCCAGTTTTGTTGTGGCTATCAGTATGGCGGAGGTCTACGGTGGATTTGACCCAAACCATTATTAAGGATTGTTGTAAACTAGACTATTACAAAAGAATTGGATGGTTGAATTACGTAGAGGTCCAACTGAAAGCGCTAGGGATGGGTGAACTATTTCAGGATCCGGAGACATGCAAAAGGGTCACAAAGGAAAGAATAACGGATTTATTTGTTCAAAGATCTAATTATGCCCGCAGAGAAAAGAAACGCATATGCCACTCCTCCATTCTTTACGATCTGGTACCACCAAGAATGGGGGAAGATTTTCAGTATTTATCACGCATAAACAACGCGCAGCATAGGTTTATTCTCTTGCGTTTCCGCATGAACATGATTCCGCTATTCTTGGGATATCCCCAAAAGAAATATAAATTATCAGATCTTTCACCCTGTCCCTGTAACAACCGCGCAGTACAGTCAGACCTACATATTGTATTATTTTGCAAGATGTACATAGAGGAAAGGCAAACATTTATACTCCCAATTCTGAGGTACCATAATTTTAGGCAATGTCGGGTAGCCATGTATTTTTTAAAAACCCTGCAGGATCAATTTGTATGCTGTCTGTTGCCTCATTTTTGTGGGCCTGCTTTAGGAAGAGGAAAAAAGTGGGGCGATATTTTAGCTGGAGTAATTAATTAATTCTAAATTCTGAATAGTTCTTATTCTAAGTGATTTTACATGAATTTTTATGATCACTGCAAATCTGTTTAATTCTCATTTTAAGCATGTAAATTTGTGTATATATTGTTGCTGTTGTTGGAAAATTTTATATAATTTGTGCTTTTATGATCTGTTTTAAAAGATCGAATAAAGCTGTGTGATTGATTGTACCTTGCCTCCAGTGTGATGATGTTTCAAAGAAGTGTGAAGTGTGAACAAATCAGTAAGTGAAGATGGAGCAATGCATATGTCTTCCGGATGTAACTTTGCACATCCTCTGTCAGTGATACCCATGCAAGTAATATCGATGGGTTATTTCACTCCAGCACATGCACGTGAATTACACAGCATACAGACAGGAGAGGAGACATGTGAGTGGTGCTGGTGATGACTAAGACCAGACATGGAATGCCTGTACATCCTTGACTGAGATGACTGTCAATGATGTTCAAATCTTTGTTGCACCAGGTGTCATTCACAGAAACCACTACAAAGAGTCTGTCACATCCACAATATGTAAGCTTGGGTCAATTATAACAAATTTACTGCAGCAGGATCCAGAGTCACACCTACTTTGTATGTGTTGACATCACCGTAATGTAAAGTTAGGTCACAAGCTAGGATTGCTGGCAATAGTGGTTGTCTTTCATCTGATGTGTCATATCTTTGCCATGTTGGTGCATATCACAAGCACAACATTTAATCATCAACGTCACATTGCACAGCATTGTGGGAGCACGATTGCCTTAGCCTGAGTCACAATGCAGCGTTTAGCTGGCTGCCTGAGAATGAAGCACAAAAGGGCTCTAAACCATCTTTTCACATCATATATTGTGTGCCAAGGTTAGGCACTGAATACATGCACAGCGAAACCTTTAGACGTCTGGGCACTCTCTCGAAGGCCAGCTAGAATGTTTTGGAGTGCGTAATGTGTGATACCCTTGGCATATTGTATCAGTTTATGCACAGTGGTGAGATTTCTTGATTTGGTTCACAAACATGCTGTTCAAAAGTGTTCTGTGTTGTGCGGTACACCTGAAGACAACAGGACACCATTGATTGTTCAAGTGCATGAAGGTGCAACTTACATCACATGAACAATCAGTGCTGAAAATTTCATCATGTGAATTCAACATGTGCTGCATGAAGCAGCACACATTGATTTGTCTGTACATATTGTAAGGAATGGTCATGTGCAGGAAGGGCCACTCTGTGGCCCTTTCTAATCTTCCACATCAACGCAGAGACACTTGCAGCATTGTGCAAGTAGGCCAGATTATGCCCAAGGAGGTAGTGTTTTTCAGGCCGTGCGTGGTCAGACACAGGTCTGCACAGTACTATTGTAGGACTGCTGCATACCAGGTTTCCAGAAGTTGCAGGGTGTAGCGTTAAGCCAAAGATACCAATGGCACGTTCCCCAACAACCTAGCAAAGATGGCCCTAGGTATCTAATTGACATGTTTTGGGTCTGCAATGGTGTTGTCAAGCTGTCTCCTTGGGCTCATTCTCCTGGTAGACTCAGGGGCAGATGTACAAGCCCCTCTCGCCACCACAACGTTACCTATTGTGAAGTTGTGGTGGCGAGAGGGGCTGCGCCTCATGTACAAGTCAGTGTCCAGCCACCTAACTTTGTTTTTCCATGTGTGCTGCCTTGTGCAGCACACATTGGAAAAGACCAATTGCATTATTTTTTAGGTACAGGAAGGTGTCCCTTCCTGTGCATGTACAAATAATAGGAAAAATGCAATTTTGTCGCTTCCATGTGTGCTGCATGATGCAGCACGCATGAAAGTGACAGAAGGGCTTTTCCAGGATTGTTCATGTGCAGGAAGGTGTCCCTTCCTGCACATGAACACTCATCCCCTGCACACGGACACCCTTGCACTCTTGTGCAAGGGTGCCTGTGTTGGTGCAGAGTTGATAAGCTCAGCGCCCTGGCAGGGGGACACGCAGGGTTGCACCACATTATTGTACATATGGTGCAGCCTTGCATTTCAGAAGTGGAGGAGCGAGACGCTACACACGGAGGGCTAATGCCTTTCTCCTCCACTTTCTTATACATGTCCACCTCAATCAGGGTATGTGACAGCACCATCATTTTACACTGATAGTCTCATTGTGTTGTGGCACTACATGTCACATGCCATGCACTGTCATGTCAGTGTCACCATCATGCTGTAACTGATCCTTAATTCAACATTGTATTGTCCATGTCACTTTTGAACTTCACAATCTTTTGTTGGAGTGTAGGCTCACATGTTTTACTGACCTTGTGTTTCAGAGTTAAATGGAGAACATTGACATAGTCATCTAGACTCACATATTGTCATTGCTCTTATTTTACAGACAACATGTCGCCAGAGGAGGCCCACGCATTTCAGGTCTGGAAAGAACGATACCTGCACATACGCCGGGTGGCCAAGGGCTATCGTACCATGGCTAGGAGGTACAGAGCTGACCGGGCAGCTGGGAGATGGAAGTCTCTGCCCCAAGTTGTACTACAAAGTTTGCAGAGGGACACACAGGCCATACCTGGCCCTTCAGACGACAGGCATGGGTCCAAACATAGCCAAAGATCTGCCCATCAGACACAGACACCACACAGCCAACCTGCTGCTACAGGATCCGGCACACAGGCAGGTGCCCCCTCACAGCCACATGGACAGGGAACTTCCACACTGCCATCTGCAGCACCGACTCATGCAGTGGGTTCACAATAAGGGGCCGTCGGTGCATGATGGACATGAATGTCAGACTGGCCCGAATGGAAAGCTAAATTTCGGAGCAGAGCACCCACCTCCAGGACATCAAGGCTGCCCTGGGTCTCCCATTTTGACATGGACAAGTAGTGACTCATCCCCCATTTCGCCAGTCCCCCAATGTTTTTTTTATATTTCTAAATAGTAATTGTGTAGGTTTTTTAGTGTTAGGTAGTGTAGTTGTAGTGTAGGAATAGGTAGTGTAAGATTTTAACAATGTTTTAGATTTTCAATTCTCTTGATGTAGTATTCTGGGCTAAATTTCCTTTTCCTTTGGGTGGGGGGGTTGATGTATTTGTTGTTATATAAAAAAAATTAAAAACAAAAAAATATATATTTGTGTAGGATAAATGTGTAGATAGTCTATGTTTAGCTAAGATGTATTTGTCCTGTCTGCTGATGTGCTTTAAGGGTGGGAGGGGGGTTGTTGTCTCAGATATGTTGTTGCGTGTTTAGGATTAGTTAAGGTAGATAGTTTACAGTAGCATTCACTTAGTTCCAGTTAGTTAAGATTAGGTTAGTTGTAGTAGTGATTAGTGTTAGTTTAGGCTACTTAATTTTGTGAAGTTCCAATACATTTTTACTGTTTTTGAATTGTGGTTGCAGTTATGTCAGAAGTGCATTGGTGGAGAGGTGCTTTTTGACTTGTATACAACTTATTCAATCACAGAACAATCATTTGAATGTGTACGTGGTGTCATGACATGTAATTTAGCTGGACGGATAGTGTCAGGATCCAGTTGATTTGTGCACAGGAAACCTGCATGGATTACAGGATGACAAATAGGCATTATGCCCTAGGCTAGGGACACTCTGATGTAAATTATCACATCTTATGTGTGACTGACAGAGTTGTACACCACATTGTTGCACATTTACAACACAATGTAGGATTATGGGCTTGAGCAAACATTGACATTGCAACTCTTATCCATCATGGAAATGGATGTATGCGCCGTGTTCCCCAGATTACGGCCCCACCCTGCATTTCACATGAGCCTGGCGCAGAGTCCATCTACCAAGCACAGACACAGGCACACTTGCTACGTAGTGCAAGTGTGTCAGCATTATTGAAATAGGATGTTCCTGTGCAGGAAGGCTCACCTTCCAGACCATACAGAAGGTGTGTACGGCACAAGGCAGAACACAGTTCTACAGCTAACAGGAGGGCAAATGAAGCATTGCTCCCTGTTGTGCCAGTGTCATACCCACTTTTCCCAGCTGTTTCTTTTGGCATTGCCTCATAGTGACGCCACCCTTGAAATGATGTTACAGCATCTGACTATATGCGAATTGCAGTGCACTACACACCACTAGACACATAGCCCTCTCCTTTCACAGTGAGCACAGCATGAGAGGGTTCCTTATTTCCAAGGCACTGTTAAGCCACAGGAAGTGGCTGACTGAGGACTTGCACTTTAGGATAAGTCCCTATTGCCAACACTACTTCACTGAAACAGACATTGTGGTACCAATAGCGGGTGGTAGATATGTGCCATTATGATTCATCATCTATGTGAATCTGGTGTGTGCTCTATCTTGAAAAGTGACATGCCATGACCCCATCACAACAAGCTTTGTCCACCACATTGAGTGTGAGTAGATCTGCCAAGTGAGACTTGTTAGCAATGCTAAATGAAGACACTACTTGTGGCATGAGACTGGCTTTGACATATTTCCGCACATGCCTATTCTCATCATGCATGTAGGGCAATGTTGGAATCTTGCAAGAATGTTGTATTTGAGCAATGAGGGCACAGCTAGTTCACACATACCCGGTCATCTCACTGCCTATCTGGGACACATATTCAACATGACCATTTATCATATGTCCCTCAGTGTAAGTTTTGATGGAATCATTGTCCCAACATTTTTTAACACTTCTATACTTGAATGGTCATAGGCAACACACATCTGTGTGACTTGACTTGTTTTATTAGCATGTGCATTGACATTGGTAGAAGACTGGCCCAGTACTTGGTCAAACAACCCCCACATTCTATAGATGCCCAGTGGAGGGCCTGACAGAGTCTTTTGGGGGTAACATGTCCAAAGACATGTTGAGAAAGAGGCAGAGTTCAGTAAGCAGGCTGATTGCAGTGTCATTGGGAACAACACAAATTATGGCAGTCCATATCGATGTCCAAGGTGAGTGTCGCAGAGTGAATCAGGGCACAGTGGAAGATGATGTTCCGGGGCATGATGCTACGCACAGATCCAAGCAGAAACAGTCCATTTGGCATAGATGAATGCTTTCTTCTTGTCAAGAATGTTGAATCGTCCACATCGTCATCCTCTGATGTGTCATGTGCCTCCCGTGTGCGTGGTGTTAGATTGGCTGGGGCACTGTGAGGCACTGACACATCAGGGGGCTGAGATGTGGATGTAGAAGCTGCAGCAGCATTCATCTGTGCCAAACCTTGAGGCAGCACTGCTGTGATGAGCAGCTGCAGGGCTTGGAAGATTCCAGCAACATCTCTGTGGTGTGCAGCCGTGGCAGCCAAGTGTGAGGCTTGCATCCGCTCCATGTTCTCTATGATCATTCGCATGTGATGCAGCTCCCTGGTGACATTGCTGGAGCCACTCTGACTGGACAGTTGTTCTTGTCTCTGAGTTAGTACTCCAGCGATGTCAGCCATGGAATGCTGGAGAGCATGGAGTGGACTGTGGGTGTCTGTGATGGTATGTAGGTGGTCCCGGATGGGACTGAGACACCCACGTAGCCCATCTAATTTGGCCACCAGGCTGAGAACCCCACGCGCACCTGACCTGCTTTCTCCTGCTGGACCTCTACTACACGACGTTGAAATGTCAGAAGTGGGTCCTCAAGGTCCTGGGAGATAGCTGTGGTGGTAGGTGCTTGCTGCTGGGTGTTTTGTGCAGGGGGTGGAGTTTCCACGACGCTGCTAGATGGCCCTGCTTCCGGAGATGAGGAGCCAATGAGCAGCTCTTGGATGGTGTCCTGGTCGATGGTTGCGATGTCTTTAGCTTCATCATTGAAGAGTGGGACAGGCTGCTGTACAATGTAAAGGGGAGATGCAGTTGTATGTATGTTTCAAGTATGATCATGCATTGGATAAGTTTACAAGCAGACTCCATGACAATACCCATTCAGAATGTTTAGGAGGAGATGCCTATTACATGCCGGATAGTAATTCATTGTACAGCATCATGAATGTGACATTTTAGTTGTACATTATCATCTCACAGTTTACAAGTATGCAAAATGTGAGTGGCCAATTTCCACACACATGCAGCACCAGTTTGTGTCCTCTGTTCGGTAGTGACAGTGATGCCGTTTGTACCACATTGTTGTCAATGCTGATTAGCTCAGATTTATGGGCCCGATTCACAAAAGTAATCTGAGACAAAATCCTAACTTTACGACTTTCGGTATTCACAAAAGGCATTTAGGAGTAGTAAAGTTAGGATTTTGCCTTAAGTTTGTCTTAAGTTTTGGTCTTAAGACAACATCCTAACTTAAGTTAAACTTAAGTTAGGATTTTGTCTTAAGACCAAAACTTAAGACAAAATCCTAACTTAAGTTTAACTTAAGTTTAATTTAAGTTAGGATTTTGTCTTAAAATCAAAACTTAAGACAGACTTAAGACAAAATCCTAACTTTACTACTCCTAAATGCCTTTTGTGAATACCCAAAGTAGTAAAGTTAGGATTTTGTCTCAGATTACTTTTGTGAATCGGGCCCAATGTGTCTGTGCACTGCATTGTGGGAAGAGTCACCCCTACTCAGTACACCCTGATATTTTTAAAGATTGTTCTTTTTAGGAGGGGCGGATTGCATGGTGCCACTCATTGCTGTTGTCAATGCAACATGATTGTTGTTGTGCCATGATTAGGGATATCCCACTGTAGTGATCTGCGTTGATGTGATGTGCCACATGATATGGGCAGGGAAGTATGCTTGATATGCCATGTTACACACAGTGTAGATACTTGTTCATTTTGTTGAGTCAAAGGGAGTAATGACATCCTAATGGATGCATGTTGATCTGCAGGTATGGTACAGCTTTGGTTTTACTGCCCCTTATCCCTTTCACCCAGTTACCCTTTTACTTATGTGCATTTCCAATGGTGAGATGTTGCAAGTTTAAGGATATATGGGTCTCGGTCACAGTTGGGACACTTGTGCATTGTTGGCCAGCAAATGTCTATCTTACATCAAGGGTTGTATGAACACGAGGAAGTGACAGAGTGAGACCTGCTCCTTTAAGGATGAACTCCACACTCAGCCACTTCAGTGACTGGGGCCTGCACCATGTTAACATGTTAATGGTGCTGGCATGCGTTTCATCATGCACTGTCACTTGCCTTGTCAGTGTGGCACACAGATAGGCAGCTTTGCTGGGTAGTGCACATGTGCATGGGTTTGTGGGGAGAATGTTTATGTGTGAGGAGGGACCCCTTCAGGCACATTGTCAGTGAGGGATTAATTGCTGTTTCTATGTGTGCTGCACAATGCAGTACACATGTACATCAAAATTGCTTTGCTATTGCGAGTTCTCTTGTATGCATGTCGTCGGTCATGTTTTTCCTTGCATGCATTTATTACTGCCCTCCTGTTGGCTTAACCATTGTGAGTATAGTGCAGCATAACTTTGTATGGTTGTTGCAGGGTGAACAGACAGAAACAACACCCATTACCCTCAATGTTGACACCACGTGCAGTATGTAAGTGGGCTAGATTTCAGGGCTGTGGATTTCCAAAGGCTTATTAGTGGTGCTCACCCCCCAACATCACATCAGGTGTGATTGGCAGGGTGATGTGTGTTTGGGAATGTGCCCCTCAGATGGTCACATGGATGATACATGCTGTTCTGTAAAAGAATAACGGCATGCCGGTATTTGTGTGTGGATGTTTACAGACATGACAGCGTATTTGTTCACTGACACTGTTGACTATCCAAAAACACTTGTTTCCATGCACATCAAGGTGTAATGGGCAACTCACACCAGGAATACTGTAGAATACTGTTGTATGTATGGCACATGTGTCCACTTGAGAGTAAAGGAGTGCATTTAGACCTAAGGGGTGATGGTGCCATTTATCAAGTTGACATGCTTTGGTGCTAAATTGCTATTCTTGCTTGGTGTCCTACTTAACTTGTCATACTTCTTTACAGGGACATTTCAGTTCTGTGAGTATGGTACACAGACAAGGCATGTAGTAATTTTTATGGTGAGACATTCCTGATATGCATAGTCCATGCACTGTACTGTTGTAGGCATATCCCCCCTGCTCATAGTATGATATCACATTATGACTCAACTGTGCTGAATGTGTGCATTGTGGGATATGCACCTTTTAGACAGAAGGCTGCATGCTCACTATGTTGTGACAATGCATGTGTTCATGGTTTGCAGACTCACTACATGCTTTCTCACTTAGTGGACACAGGGCAGCATCTCATAAACAAGCAAAGGGGCACATTGACTGGAGGTGCGGCAGGGTGTCAAAATGGCCCCCTTGCCTCAACACCACGCACATACAAATTGTCTGCACAGGGCTGCATCTCTGTGACAACAATATGATGATGCACTATGAATGAGACTGATCATGGGCAGAAGTGTGCATGCCACCACCGATGGCAGCACACATGCACCATTGTGCACGGGTGTTTGAGTTGTGTTCAAGAATGTGTATGTGCAGTAAGCTCCCCCTTCATGCACATGTTCAATCTTTAAATCTATTTCCCGACCGATTCGTACGCGCGTCCGGGCGAGCGAGTACGATGCGAAATCGCCGACCGACTCGTTCCCGGGTCGACTCGCACCGCGCAATGGAGACGTTCCCCGGCCGGGTAAGTACGATGCGCGCCGCGAGCAGTCCGACCAAGCCGCGCACTCCGGCTCGAAAGAGCAGTCGGAGCCGTACTTTGGGGGTCCGTGTCGGACCCCCCTGTACGCGTAGCCGCGCGAGTCGCACACAGGGGGGACACATGGGTCCCCCATACACGTGCATGTACGGAGCGACCCGCATCGACGCGCACACGCTGTAGGGGGCGCCCTTGTTCGCATCGTGCCCATTGAGTCAATGGGAGCCCGTGTACGCGTCGTACGACTGGCTCCCATTGACTTCAATGGGAGTCCGACCGAATCGAGTCCGATAGCATACGTGCGCATCGTACTCGTTCGGTCGGACTGCTAGAGTCCGATTCGGTCGGAAATCTCTCCGGGTCCGGCTCGGTTGGAGAGATTTCCGGCCCGAATCGGAATCGGCCCCTAGTAATCCAAAAGTGTCCATAGTTGAAATATTCTTTATTCCTTAAATTTTTCTTATTTCATATGCATTCTGTGGTCCAGGTTATGTTGACACAAGGTACAAGCAGTCACGCACAAACAGCCAACACATGTTTCATTGTTTGGCAAAAAGGCATCTCAACTTCCTCAGGGCTGCAATATGAAATCAAAAATTCTCCATAAGAACAACTATATAGTTGTGTCAAGGAATCACCAAAACCAACCTAAAAAAGGTGCTGTGCATCCCAAACAAAAGTGCAAATCTATCGTCCTAAAAGATAGAACCAACACCAAGAAACAGTATTTATCATATAGTCTAGTGTGGTCCTATTATGTCAAACAAAGTAATAGTCCATATCAAAGAGAAATAAGAAAAGTTTAAGGAATTAAGAATATTTCATGGACACTTTTGGAAGCTTTTGATTGATTATATTGAGTGCTCAGGACTCTTCGTGTTTATTTAATACAACTTAAATCGAGATATATTACCTTACTTATACATACATACCTTTCATGTACCTATGTATCTTTATATTTATTACTTTACTCCAAATTCAGCATCTCCAATGCACTACCCTATATCTCACCCCATAACTCTCTCAATATATCCTCTACCTCAACTCTCTGACTCATCCCAAACCTCAGTCTATTACTCTCTCCAATGCACTACCCTATTTCTCACCTGCAGGAAAGTGCCCCTTTTTTGCATGGTTACCCCCACTTTTTGCCTGACATCCGATGCAACCTGACTTGATGTGCCCTGGGTCCCTGCCAATCAGGATCCCAGGGCCTGTGTTCTTTCCTAATACTGTACCTTTGTATACACACTTGGCACAACCCTGGCCACAGGTAAGCCCCTTGTAAAAGGTACCATGGGTACCAAGGGCACTGTGACCAAGGAAGGCATCTAAGGGCTGTAGCACCTATTGTGCCACCCTTAGAGACCCTGCACCTTACCCCACACATACTGCCACTGCAGGCTGCGTGTTTTTGTGCAGAGAAAAGTGAAGAGTCGACATGGCACACATCACTCTGTATGAATGTAGTTGTGGCAGGATGCACTCCTTTGTTTAACGTTCCATTTTTTCGTTATGTCTAAGCTTTTGCAATATGCGTGCTGATCGGCATCGCGTCTTGCCCTAACAGCATGAATGTAATGATACAAAGTATATGGAGCGACCTTACACTCCATCAGCCTCTCGCACAGCCGATTTTAAAGAAGTACTCCACAGACATCATTATCAGTTAAATAATCAATTTTTAATCCTGGTTTAATCCATGTAAATCCATATCGTATATTTCATTTCATCACGTTTCTTAATTCATATAAAAGGCTGCGCATTTCCCCAAACGCTTCAAATGCTGCAGATATGCCTATCCAGGCCATTTTCTGCAGCACATGGGTTTAAACAGTTCATCCTGGGCAGCTAAATTCATTGTAACCCAATGCATTTCGGGCTTGTTCGCCCTTCGTCAGGGGTAGCTACAAATAATTTAAAACCACTGTTAATATTCATGACATTTGGACATGCATCACAAACTTTCGTCTATGGACACATTTCGCAAACTGCTATTCATGCAAGAATTAAAACAAATTTTTTTTTTTAACTGAACACCCATAACTCATAACAACCCCCACCATCTTCCTGTGTGCTGAGATTAAACCTCTTCAAATAAAACCACCACATATGAACCAAATCAAGACCCCCTTTGTATCATTATTTGCCAAGACCCGAGAATTTTTTTAAAAACTGTACCTGCAAAGATTTAACGCTGTTGCTATTGTCTGAACCAAATGGTGTTCTCCATGCTACAAATTAACTTATACCCTAAACCCCTCCCTGTACGTAAAACACTCTGCACCTGAATCTAATTTCCCCTTGTGACTTGCCTTTGAAAAATACAAATCCCACTATTCAATGCAATATATACAAAAAATATCATCCTACACGTGATAACCCCAACAATATGCATATTCTGTGTAAGATCTTTTCATATTTAAAAAAAAAAAAAATAGATGTTAAACAGTTCTGTCTGTCCAAAGTAAATTAGTAACAAAGTAATAGCCCATATCAAAGAGAAATAAGAAAAGTTTAAGGAATTAAGAATATTTCATGGACACTTTTGGAAGCTTTTGATTGATTATATTGAGTGCTCAGGACTCTTCGTGTTTATTTAATACAACTTAAATCGAGATATATTACCTTACTTATACATACATACCTTTCATGTACCTATGTATCTTTATATTTATTACTTTACTCCAAATACAGCATCTCCAATGCACTACCCTATATCTCACCCCATAACTCTCTCAATATATCCTCTACCTCAACTCTCTGACTCATCCCAAACCTCAGTCTATTACTCTCTCCAATGCACTACCCTATTTCTCACCTGCAGGAAAGTGCCCATTTTTGCATGGTTACCCCCACTTTTTGCCTGACATCCGATGCAACCTGACTTGATGTGCCCTGGGTCCCTGCCAATCAGGATCCCAGGGCCTGTGTTCTTTCCTAAGACTGTACCTTTGTATCCACAATTGGCACAACCCTGGCCACAGGTAAGCCCCTTGTAAAAGGTACTATGGGTACCAAGGGCACTGAGACCAAGGAAGGCCTCTAAGGGTTGTAGCACCTATTGTGCCACCCTTAGAGACCCTGCACCTTAACCCACACATACTGCCACTGCAGGCTGCGTGTTTTGGTGCAGAGAAAAGTGAAGAGTCGACATGGCACACATCCCTCTGTGCCATGCCTGCAATCCACTGCCTAAGGCCTAGGTAAGCCACCCCTCCAGCAGGGTGCACAAGCCCTAAAGTGAGGGTACAGAGGCATCAGCCCTGTGCCCCTAAAGTGTCTAGGTCCATTCTTAGACACTGTAAGTATAGTAAAGCCATAAAGAGTATATTCTCTGGGAGTTGGTCACTACAAACTCGACAGTTTCATAATGGCGTTACTAAAAACTGGGAAGTTTGGTAGCAAACTTCTCAGAACTTTAAACCACTCTGATTCCAGTGTGGGATTTAATGTAAATTGTACTCAGAGGGCATCTTAGAGATGCCCCTTGAAAATCGACCAGCCCTGGTGTGGTTCCTGAACGGCTGCCCACCATTTGCTAACACCAGACAGGTTTCTGAACCCCTGGGTAGGGAGCCTTCACTCTCTGGTTGAGAAACAAAGCCCATTCTGGGCAGAGGTGTCATGCTCTCCCCCCCAAGATGGGCCTGGTCCACGAAAGGGGGAGCTTAAATGGCCTGCCGCCTTTGGACGCTGCCCCTGCCTTTTGCTGCCCCCAGCAACTGGCTCCCATAGATTCCGGTCCTCACTTTGGGCGGGAGAATCAGTGGGAAATCCAAGCTAGGAAGAGAGGTGTGCCCATCTTTGCCAACCCCACCCCTCAGGTGGGGGAAGCGAGGTGAAGCACACATCTCAGTCCCCTCGATCTTGAAGGTGAGGGGACTCAGCCAATTAGGAAGAAGCTCATGCCCCTCCTTCTGGAGGGTGGCATAATAGGGGGTGTACCCACCCCCTATTATGGCCCGACCTGCACACCCCTTTAAAACCCCTAAATTTAGTATTTAGGGGTGACCCTGAACCTTACTTCCTCAGATTCAAGGAAGGAGGACCGAAGAGCTGTGCTGACCGAGGAAGGAGATGAGGACACCAACTACCTTGGCCCCAGCCTTACCAGCCTTTCCCATCTACTCCTTGCCCACAGCAAGAACCCCGGCAAGTCCAGCAGCCAACAACCCCTAGAGCCCAGAGGACCTGCCCTACCATCTTCCTACAAACTCTGTCTCCGGTGAGCACGGGATTTGCTCAAACCAAGACTCACCTCCAGAATCCAGTTTCCGGTGACTCTGTGATTCTGCACCACTCTGCACCCGACGCCCACAGCCCGAGTTTGAATGGCCCAACACACCTAGGAGGTCTCCCCAGCGATCCTGACCTGGAATCTGGTGAGCCCAACCTCCCTCAAGCCTCAAGAAGACGCCTGCAGCCTCAACCTGAAGGGTTCCCCCGATTGCGAACGGAGCTGGTAAGAAAACGCAATGCCAGAAGACACCCCTGCACCCGACGCCCCTCGGTCTTGGATGGCCCAACTGACAATGTCCAGGCATCCCCCAAGATCCCTTCAGGAAGCCTCCCTGCCTGAGCCCGCAGCATCTTTGGGAAACCGAAGGTCTCCATTGGGATACACAGGGTTCCCGACTTCTGTTTTGCACCCTACACCCGGCCACCTCAGTGCCACTGGTGGTGCAGCACCTGTGCTGGTCGTTGGCCCCTGCAGTGCTGCTCTTAATCCTAGGAGCTTTGCTCCCACACCTGAGCCCTAGGTTGGCAGGGTATGCCCAGACATGGGTCCCTTGCTCACTTTGCCACTGGATTCAAGCTAGCCTGGCTGATGAGGGGTGTTACCCCGAAACTGGTCCCAGGATGCTTGCTTCTTGTCCAAGGAAGACCTGGCTTGGCAGTTTGGGCTGGACTGTTCCCAGTGAGGCACAGGGTCAAGACTTATTTGCATATAGCTGGTTCTTAACTGGGGTGGCAAAGTGAGCTAAAGAACGATGATGGATTCAACCTAGATCTGTGACTGGGGGTGAGTGTCTGAAAAGTTTCTGCTCTCTGTCCGTCATCTCCTTGTGTTTGCTTTGTTCGCCCACACCCGAGTGGCCTGCTCGTCAGCAGTCCCTAAGTGAAGGCCCCCTTAGCCCCATTGGCTAACATTGGGCCCCTGCAGTCTGCACCCGGATGCCCCAGTGCTGCTGATGGTGCAACTTGAATGCCCATCTAGACCTTGGGGAACCTTGGTCCTAACCCCCAAAGCTCACCCTCGTGAGTCCTATAGGAACCCATGTTATAAGATTTTGGGCCTAAAATTGTTCTAAGTGTGGAACTGTTAATGTATGGGGAAAAGTGAACTCAATTGCAAAGTACAAAGAGTGATACTTACCTTGTATGTAGAGATTCTAAAGTGTGGTATCTAGGCATACCAACAAAGAAATCCAAAGTAATCCAAAATTAACAAAAAAGTAATTTGTCAGACTGGAAAATCCTCGATATCGGTTTGATGCTCAGAATGGTCCACCTCTTGATAGTCCCAAGCCTGAATTGCTGGGATAGCACAGGTCAGTGGGATGATCAAGTGAGGGAAATGCGAGGAGGGAGGCCTGAAATGACACAAAGAAATTATAAACAGGAGTAATCCTTCCTGTCACTGATTAGGAGTGTACAGGAGTACACAGACGGACCAGGCCATGAAACAACTTATACCTGTAAAGAAACAAATGTGAAGCTAGAGATTTTCCACATTTAGTCTGTGGTTCCAGTGTTGCCCACACCAGTAATTCAGTTTTGTTCTGCTTTGGTAGAACAGATAAAAGAACAACCATGTAATAAGCAGGTATAAACTAAGCTAACCCTCCGTTCATTTAACCAACAACATGTGAATAGTTCCTCTTCCCCTTTTAGGAACCTACCCTTAATTGTGTCCACTTAGCCTCACAGGGGTAAAGCGTAATCCTATACCGCTTTTGCAATCACCCCTGTTAAGAGCCATGAAAACAGAACAGGATAAGTACGTTCATGGGTGCTGCGAATCGCATTTCCCCAAGACAGTGCGCACTGAGCAATTGGCAAAAGAACAAATAAACATATATTGCAACCATATGGACACAAAGTTGTCCCAGCGTCTTGTACTGGCTTATCCTAACACAATGTCAATTTAGAGGGATGTAATGGAAGTCTTCCATCCACTCTTGTATTTATGCATAAATGATTCCCTCCGCATGAGCCTTCGGAAATGAAGCTCGCCAACGGAGTAAATTCCGATTATTATCAAGGGTTGAGGAGGGACCAAGGAGTTTGTCTTTCCTTCGCATGAGCTTACTGTCAGCTTGCCAATGGAAGAAAGACCGGCTTCCCAAGAGGAAATGAGAGGCTGTGAAAATAGGTGGGGAAAA
The DNA here is from genome assembly GCA_963921515.1 of Calotriton arnoldi. Taxonomy (NCBI): domain Eukaryota; kingdom Metazoa; phylum Chordata; class Amphibia; order Caudata; family Salamandridae; genus Calotriton; species Calotriton arnoldi. Next base: position 1,154,165 of record CAWUFW010003209.1, on the reverse strand, counting down.
CACACCCATACCTGACCGCAGGAGAGTTTCAGCTCAGAACGACAAGTCCTCCCGCAGCCGTTTTGAATTTCTGACAGCATAGCGTGGACCATCCTCTCTGATATAGACAGCTCCACCCCCACGCTGTACGTCGTTTCAGCAAGGTTCTTGGGACTTGTTGTCCCTCTCCCGTGCCGTAACTGCTTCCGGGTTCGAGACCTCCACCACAGCGACACAGGATTGCGTCCCCACATGTGAAGGTAGGAAAAGATAGAGTTTTAAATACATTCCTGGATCTAGCGCTCGATGGTTCAGTGCTCATGACATAATTACTGTGTAATTGAAACTGTTTCCAAACCTTTTACCAACCTGTGACAATTGCAATTTCATGCACAACTGCATTCCCTTGAACAGTCTTGCATTTTTTAAAGTATATATCACTTACCTGTACCAAGTCCTGCTTGGTTCTAAAATAAAAAATAAATATACATTTTTTATAATTACCTAATTGGTCTGGATTTAGTCTCTGACTGTGTGTCTCAGTCCTCGATTGACTGAATACAATACATTCTTAACACACCCTCTGGATAAGCCTAACTGCTCGCCTACACTACCACAAAGAGAGTTGTTAGTACTTGCCTAACTTAGCCTATAACTCTGTTATACCTCTGGGGACTCCCAGGACTCTGTGTACACTATACCTCATTTTGGTATAGTATATACAGAGCCAGCTTCTTACATCACCCTCTACCCCGCTCGATATATCCTCTACTTCCACTCTCTGACTACTATGATACCCCAAATAACCTTTTGTAGACTCTTCCCTACTCTACCCTTACTATGATCCCCAAAATAACCCTTTCTAGACTCTTCCCTACTCTACCCTTACTATGATCCCCAAAATAACCCTTTCTAGACTCTTCCCTACTCTACCCTTACTATGATCCCCAAAATAACCCTTTCTAGACTCTTCCCTACTCTACCCTTACTATGATCCCCAAAATAACCCTTTCTAGACTCTTCCCTACTCTACCCTTACTATGATCCCCAAAATAACCTTTTCTAGACTCTTCCCTACTCTACCCTTACTATGATCCCCAAAATAACCTTTTCTAGACTCTTCCCTACTCTACCCTTACTATGATCCCCAAAATAACCCTTTCTAGACTCTGCCCTACTCTACCCTTACTATGATCCCCAAAATAACCCTTTCTAGACTCTGCCCTACTCTACCCTTACTATGATCCCCAAAATAACCCTTTCTAGACTCTTCCCTACTCTACCCTTACTATGATCCCCAAAATAACCCTTTCTAGACTCTTCCCTACTCTACCCTTACTATGATCCCCAAAATAACCCTTTCTAGACTCTTCCCTACTCTACCCTTACTATGATCCCCAAAATAACCCTTTCTAGACTCTGCCCTACTCTACCCTTACTATGATCCCCAAAATAACCCTTTCTAGACTCTTCCCTACTCTACCCTTACTATGATCCCCAAAATAACCCTTTCTAGACTCTGCCCTACTCTACCCTTACTATGATCCCCAAAATAACCCTTTCTAGACTCTTCCCTACTCTACCCTTACTATGATCCCCAAAATAACCCTTTCTAGACTCTGCCCTACTCTACCCTTACTATGATCCCCAAAATAACCCTTTCTAGACTCTTCCCTACTCTACCCTTACTATGATCCCCAAAATAACCCTTTCTAGAATCTTCCCTACTCTACCCTTACTATGATCCCCAAAATAACCTTTTCTAGACTCTTCCCTACTCTACCCTTACTATGATCCCCAAAATAACCTTTTCTAGACTCTTCCCTACTCTACCCTTACTATGATCCCCAAAATAACCCTTTCTAGACTCTGCCCTACTCTACCCTTACTATGATCCCCAAAATAACCCTTTCTAGACTCTTCCCTACTCTACCCTTACTATGATCCCCAAAATAACCCTTTCTAGACTCTACCCTACTCTACCCTTACTATGATCCCCAAAATAACCCTTTCTAGACTCTTCCCTACTCTACCCTTACTATGATCCCCAAAATAACCCTTTCTAGACTCTTCCCTACTCTACCCTTACTATGATCCCCAAAATAACCCTTTCTAGACTCTGCCCTACTCTACCCTTACTATGATCCCCAAAATAACCCTTTCTAGACTCTTCCCTACTCTACCCTTACTATGATCCCCAAAATAACCCTTTCTAGACTCTTCCCTACTCTACCCTTACTATGATCCCCAAAATAACCCTTTCTAGACTCTGCCCTACTCTACCCTTACTATGATCCCCAAAATAACCCTTTCTAGACTCTGCCCTACTCTACCCTTACTATGATCCCCAAAATAACCCTTTCTAGACTCTGCCCTACTCTACCCTTACTATGATCCCCAAAATAACCCTTTCTAGACTCTTCCCTACTCTACCCTTATTATGATCCCCAAAATAACCCTTTCTAGACTCTTCCCTACTCTACCCTTACTATGATCCCCAAAATAACCCTTTCTAGACTCTGCCCTACTCTACCCTTACTATGATCCCCAAAATAACCCTTTCTAGACTCTGCCCTCGCCACCCCTCCCTTGCATCACCTCAAACCTCTTTTATTATTCAGATCTTCCAAACAATCCTTTCTAAACCCTTTCCTCTGACTCTTCCCCCATTCTACTCATCACAAACCTGCTCCTGCTACTATAATCTCCAAATAAACACTTTCTAGACCCTTCCCTCTTCTATCCCTCCACTATCCTTTTCAATCCAACTAACAGACCCACATGTCCACCGCTTAAATTAATTTCGTATTTCCCTATAATAATTCACCACTAATCTGGTTTGGGTTCTGGAGTAGCATACTACTCCTCGAAAAGCGATTTGATGCCTCGTCAGGGGTAGTAAGCACGATCTAAATGCAATTACAATATATGACAAGGCAGACTATGGAGACTATTTGAATATTGTGAATGCGCTCATGTGCATGCCTGGGAGATGAGCCTCTGATGCGAACAGTCTAATACACTGATGTCAGGCAAGTTTTACAAGTCACCAGCCACCTCTGTGTGTTACCATTAGTAGGGTCTTGCAGCGCTGTAGTCTTTGAGGGCCTTCACTTGAAACTCCAGTACTAATTCATTTAAAACTAGCTTCATCTAAAAGAACTATTCCTCACCTGGGCAATAAAAAGAAGGTGGGCTGACACATATAGGTCGCTTACACTGTCCAAATGCAAAGATGCAATTATGTGGTGCCTGCTTTTTTAAAGCGCAGCAGTCATTATTCATTACAGAGAAACCACACAATTGTTAACCATATGTCATACGCCCAACCACAAATTGATTGCTCATGTATTAGTCACGTGACACCCTGAGCAGCAGGCAAGGACAAAGAACAACCTCGAAGAATAATCCGGCCATAACCATGGCTATTCGCTCGCAGTTAATAATATCTTTCAAAGCATACAGTAACAAATGCCCATGTAGAACACAGCTCGCACCATGACATGGCTGTGTACTTTCAGTGCCTCTATGTTTATAGTTTAATTTCTATAGATTAATTTCCAAATCAAGCTTAGAGCACATTGCCGCGATAGATAGATGATAGATGGATGGATGTACGGACTCGTCTACCTCATATCCCTCTGTATCACCATCCTTTGAGCCACTCAAGTTGTCTCTAGTAACAAGTTGCCATTTACAGAATTGTGGTGTAGATTTTGCTAGCACTAGTGAACACAGAGCACTAAGCATTGGTGTGACAGATGGAGAAAACCCACAATGACGTAATCCCTGGTATTCGGTCTATGCTACGTAGTCATAGGCTTCAGTTTTTACAGACCCCGGGTGGATCTCCTGACAGATATGGAGACATACGCCGGTGGCCTTTTCACGCTCCTAATGGTTCGAGCAGGAAGAACCACAGACCCGTGTTACGATGAAAGGCTTGATTTTCTATTTGAAAAAAGAAATAAAATCATCCGAACTATATGCACGATGAATAATAATTGAAGACGGTTTGCGGCCTTCGGAGGCTGCTTCACGTGCTGTGTTTGTCACAATGGACAATTGCAAGGCTGCATTTTTAAAACCACTTATTGGAGTGAGGCTGATGGGCTATGAGAAATCTTATCCTTATTCTGTTTAGATTCATTGGGGCTTACATTACGACCTCCTGACTACAAATAGTACATCGCTGTTTCAGATCTGATTGCATTACCTACATTTATATTTCACTAATAATGTTGGTAATCCTACTTTCAAGTAAGTTAGGTAGTGTGCCGCCTTCCAGCAATCTTCCTACTGCCCCTATGCTGCCAGTCTTTTTTAATGCATGCAGGAACGCGGGTGTATTCAGACCTGTACAGCCAATCAAGTCACTACTCTCATGGTGTGTGCATCCATAAACAGCATGAAAGCCGCAGCAGGATTTGCGGAGCTGGTGGACACAGGCTCCAGGGCCTTGAGCCTGCGCCTGTACCTCCCTCGGCTCCCTGAGCCAGAGTGAATTGCTGAGTCCTGACGTGCGCATGTCAGCCTGGTCAAGGACAACATACTGCCCCGCCTGGCATGCAGTTCACTAAAGTTGGACGGCCATCTCTCTCATCGAGCCAATCAACATGATTGGCTATGCCATACCCAACACCAAGAGAGAGTGCCGGGGCCCAGCGGGCTGTAACTTTACAAAGGTTCTTACGGTGCAAAACATTTACATTGATGAAATGTGAGGTAACATGCACCTGTTTTGTGGTGGCTTTTGAGGCCTGGGGGGCAATGCTCCAGCAATCCTATTGGTGAGCCCTCTGTTTGCAGGTTCCTCCTTGCCCCCCCATTTTTAATTCCATTTTCCTTCCAATTGCCTGTAATGAACAATAAGAACATCGAGCCTTCAGCAACAGCTAGGGAGAGAACCAGGGTGAAGTGAATGGCTAGTCAGGGCCTAGCTTCATTACGATCTTGGAGCTCGCCTCTTGATTGTCCCCGCTTGCCTGGGACTCCTGTCCGCCGCCCCTCCCCTGGGCTGGTATTGCCCCTTCCATGTTGTGTTGGAATGTGCTCCATCAGTCTTTTTAATTTATTGCATTTTTGACATTAGAAAATGCAAATTATTAAATACATCTTGCAAACGAAAGCCTGTTTCAGAAACCTATACATGTGTGCTCTGATTGTGGAAAATACTCCAATCTGATTTGCCAGGAGACCCTCTGATCGATCATTTCTGAGATTCATAGGTAATTCATTTTTCTTTTATTAATAATTCCTTTCTGACTTAGATACACTTGTGAACTAACCAGATTTTTTAAACAAGTTGTTGTCAACGTGGTGAGGCCTTTCTCTGACTCTGTCTGATTTAAAAGGGAGAAGTTTATTACATATATTGGTGATGGTTGTAAAAAAAAAAACATCAAATACAGGTGAGGGGCAGCTAATATATCCTAATCTTAACAATACGTATCAATGCCTAGACCAACCCCATTTCCATTTACCCAAACTGTTCTCCACCTCCTTAAGAGATGCATGTACGTTTGGAGATATACATGTTTCTCTGTGACTTTAGTATTGTATTAGGACCAAACGTGATTTCTGAACCTGACAATATGATGATTTTCCATATATTAGTCTATGTGAGTGAGTGTATGGGTGTATGACGTATTTTGCTGGTCTTCTTAATGTTGGTCACTTTTTTCTCTTAGTGGCTCATTCTGTACTTTGTTTATTTATGGACCAGTACATGAAATTAATTGTGTGTCAAGCTATGGTTTAATTTTGCCCAAATCAACTCATCTGTGAGAATTTATTTACAAAAACTGACTGCATGCAGAACTGCATATTTAAGACCTGGTAAAGATCTTAGTACAATTCAAAACCTATATGCAAATAATACTGTATGGGCTATCTTTTATTTTAACATAAATCACAGAGCTATTTTGGCTGGGATTATTGCAAGAGTTCACAAACTTTACATAATTATGAACAGTTGGGCACATGACTGGATTGTGGCTGAAAGCAGATAAACCACATTATATATGTGATGTTGGAGAAGACCTTCCACACTGTTGGCTGTCCATGTAAAGGAGTATATGCAGGGACCGCTGCTGCCCAACAGAGGTGGACAGGTCAGGCTTCAGGAAGGATAGTGGATAATGAGCAGCCAGAGATCTGAGAACAAACCTGTTTCAAATGTTTTGACAGTAGAATAACGTGAGTGCTTTTTTGTAAAAATTTCTTTGAGATTGTGACACTGATCGTTGACAAAGAGATGATAGAATCAGTGATGATGAGTGTTTTTAATATGTTAGCAGTTCTGTCGCCTATAAGAATAGTTTGCACTTGGAAAATTTGTAAAGGAATCAGGAGTGAGAGACTTTATCTGCTGTTTATAAAACACTACACAAAAGAGGATCTGGGTTACATCTATTTCAGTTTATTCAGAATATTTAATTGTGTTCTAGTGTTATTAGGACCAAACGTGATTTCTGAACCTGACAATATGATGATTTTCCATATATTAGTCTATGTGAGTGAGTGTATGGGTGTATGATGTATTTTGCTGGTCTTCTTAATGTTGGTCACTTTTTTCTCTTAGTGGCTCATTCTGTACTTTGTTTATTTATGGACCAGTACATGAAAGTAATTGTGTGTCAAGCTATGGTTTAATTTTATCATAGTGTTTTGAATTTGAAAAAAATCATAAAATAAATAGTTTAAGAAAATAGAAAAAGAAAACTCAAATTTTAAAGGTATCATCATGCCCTGTAGACCCAAGATTTTAGATATCTAGGTCCAGAGTTCTGGGTGACATGGACTTATGTGAGGGTCAGGAGATAAATGTCAAATATTGGCAAATTTGTCCTGATTTCATAGACACCCTAAGAGGGTGTTTTTGCATGGTGTGAGGCAATGAGCTGTATTATAACAGACTCACATGTCCACTGCTGGTTGTGTGACCTCAATGTGCAATATAATTACCATCCCCTTGAGTACCAGTGGGTTTCATTAGTTAATCCCTTGACTCTCCCATGGGTAGCTGTGGATCTGAGCAGTCAGGCAGACACAAAAGACCAGTGTCAAGCAATTTAAACAGCAGCAAAACAATTAAGGAAGAAATACATGAGACTGTCAAGAAATCTGACACCAACTTATAAAAATAGATAGTTTTATGTAGTTTTGACACTTAAACTAAAAAGATCCACTGGAGGGTTCCAGAGAGAAAGATTTCACAAGGTACAGTAAATATGCACTTTTTACATAACCACAAACAACAACTGGCAAATTTGCCAAATTTTAAACAGAAACTTTTTGATGAAAAACTTTGGCTAGTTGTATTGCAGTCACTTAAAGGAACTTTTGGTGACAAGCTCCAGTAGGGATCAGTCAAGGGGACTAGAAGGCCCTCAGAAACCGTTACCTGCCCGGGAGAAGCAACCTTCAGTCATTTCCGTGCACTTTACCTCCTTGCCATAGACTCCTATGTAACTGGTTGAGAGTCAAGGAACACAGGAAACTTAGGATGCTGAGGAATGTTGTAGATGAGATGCGGTTGATGGAGGTCTTCCTGTGGCTACTCCTCAGTCCATAAATCTGGTGAGGCAATTCTGGCCACAATGGTAGATTTCTCTCAAAATCCTCTTGAGCCTGGCAGAAGTCTAGTTGCCACCCAGCTCCATTTGCTCAGTATCGTGGTCACAGCAGAATACCTCTTTGGGTGAAAAGTTGCCTTCTGGGCTACCACGCTGCAGTACGATGATTCTCCTGGTTCCATCCGATGTCTGGGCAACGTTTGAGTGTTGGGTCATGGTCCTTGTTGCTGCAAGGTGGCGAGGAGTAGTGATTTGAAAATCTGAGCTACCAACTTCCCCCAGCAGGCTTCTTCAAGCTGTTGTGGCCCTGTGTTGTGAACATGAAGCCAGCCAACTGACCCTTGGAGTCTCTTGCTTTGGCTGGGCTCAGGAATCGACTTCTCTATGACAGGACACAGTAGGCATGGTCCCTTGTACTTTGCTAGCCAGCCTGTGCAGCAGGTACAGCCTGCTTGGTAGAGTTGGATGGACCCTATGTATTCAGTGAAGCCTTTAACCTGACAGTGTAAGATGTTCTGGGATTTGCATCAATACAGCTAAGTATTCCGACACACCTGATACAGATTTGTAACAGAAAGACCCATGTCTGGACACAAAGGTGCATATTTACAAGGAAGTGGCGGAGCTGCGGCAAAATGTGCAGCTCTGTGCTCCGAAATTTCCAAAATGCAGAGATGCGTCATATTTACAACAATACAGCGTTCCCCTGTGTTCTCCCTAGTTCTGGGGCTAAAAATAGCCATCTAGCGCCCAGGCAGGCATCCTTGCACCATAGTGCAAGGGTGCCTGTGTAGCAGGAAATTATTGTTTATGTGCAGGAAGGTGTTCAATAATGGTGATTTGTTACTTCTATGTGTGCTGCACTCTGCATCTCACATAGAAGCAGCAAATTATCATTATGTAATGATTGTTTATGTGCTGGAAGGCACCTTCCTGCACATAAGTAATCATTAATGGTGTTTTGCTCTCTCTATGTGTGCTGCAGAATGCAGTACACATTGAAAAGCAAAAATGAACTCCTCAGGATCAAGGCAATGCTCAAGTGGGTCCACCTGCCGATCTTCCCCACTGCTGCTTGCTGTTAAAGCACAGACAGTTGGAAGGATCAAGCGAAGGAAGGAAAGAAAGGGTACAGCTGGGAGGGAGATCTGAAAGACACAGCAAAGTAAATGTATAAATCCCTGCTATTACCATATAAGTACTCAGCTGAACCTGTTCTAGAAACCTTTAATGGGATGGATTTTCCCCTTGACTCTTAATCGCTGAAAGGGCACAGGCAGGAAACGCCTTTTACTCTCCCTTTTCCTGTTTAGAGACAAAAGGCAGGTGATCAGACAACAAGTATTATTCCTTATTCCTGTATGCTAACAGTGGAGTTCACTCACTACATATTACTGTTATTTGCACAGTCTACAGAATTGCTCAGTCTTTGATTAAAGCGAAGTTTCCTCACTCCGCACTAATCATTTGTTTATTTTGAACAAAATTAAGCAAGTCTTAGGCGGAGCTCACTTGCTCCTTTGCCAAGATTTGAACAAAAGCGGAGCCCACCCGCATTCCAAACTGACCCGCGCTTGCCTTTTGTTTGTTGTTGCCAGCGTGGGTTGTCGCAGTTTGAAATGTCACCAACTGCGCAGGCTGAAATGGCTGAAGACTTTCCCACTACTCTGACAGAACTGAAGTTCTTGGTAGAATCTTGGAGCTGCGTTGAAGTTCTCTACCGCTTCTGATGCTTCAGCTTCCTGATCACTCACTGTTCTTGTTCCGTGATTCCTCGAAGGCGCTGACGGGACCCTGTTCACTCTGTCTTGTGTTTATCTCAGGATTTGCAGTTCTCTATAGCTTCAACTGGCCCGACTTTTTATAGAGCAGTCTTACCTATGTTGAACCTCCTGTGAGTCAGCAATCACAGCAATGAGGGTGGAACTTCCTATGAGTCATCTATCACTGTGGCAATCACTGTGTAACTTCCTATGAGTCATCAATCACTGAGGCATCACAGTTGTAACTTCCTATAGAGTCAATCAATCACTGAGGCATCACAGTGTAACTTCCTATAGAGTCATCAATCACTGAGGCATCACAGTGTAACTTCCTATGAGTCATTAATCACTGTAGCAATCAGGTGTAACTTCCTATGAGTCATCAATAACAATGGCAGGAAACTGTTCCGGATATGAGTCAGTGGACTTAAACTGTGTGCCCTGTGAGGCAGCAACGACCTCTGGGCAATAAAACCCACTGAAAAATACAACATAGAAAGTAAAACACATGCCCCTTTGGAATAGCCCCAGAGCCCAAATGACTCCGTGTTTTGTTTAGCCATAAACAACACAATATCTGTAATGTATATTTGGAATGCCTTGTTTGGAATAGTAGCTTATATGTGGAAGGAGATTTGCGGGTCATAACAATAAAAGTATTCCTCCTTGTTGCTATTGCATGGCATTAGTTTTTGGCGCTGCCTCAGATTTACACATCCTTGTAAATCTGGGGCAGCGTCAAAAAGCAATGGGTGGTGTGGTGGAACGCCACAGCAACACCCATTGCATGCCCCTTTCACACAGAAATACTGCATGAAAGGGTACCATATTTACAAAGCACCTTTAAGCCACAAAAAGTGGCTTAACGCCACTTTGTAAATATGGAGCAGGTCATTGCGCCACAGGACGTCAGTAAAAGTGACGTTCCTGAGTTGCAATCACCTTGTAAATATGCCCCATAGTATCCTGACAACATGGACCTAAGTACCAACCCCATGAGAATTTAACCAGGAGGACACCAGAACCGATACTTCTCGTCCACAAAATGCATTGCTGAGGGATCAGTGTCACTGAATAATGCCCTCGTCAATGACTTCTTATGTTTTAAGATTGTGAATACGTTTTTTTGTGATTTGTTATCAATGAAACATTGTTTCTGTAAAACAGCAATGATTTCTTATGAAATCTGCTTTAAAGAAAAACAATATGCAAACCTTCAGAGCTGTATAGAGGGTGCAGTGCACCAGGTTAACAAAGTTGACAGAGTGCACTTTCCCAATCCTACTGTCTGGAGTACTCTTGTGCATTGCACCAATTCTGTCTTCCATTACTGCTTTCCAAACAACAAAAGGAGCAACTAACCGAGCTCTGAAGTAGGCCTGCTACCAGCGCATGCACCCACCAAACACAATCATCCTATTGGTGCTGTGCCATATTGCTGTTCGTTGCCTCAGAGTCCTTTGAACAATAGTGACAATATGATGCCTGGCCCTGATCACTGGGTAATCATTCCATCAATGTAGGCTTTTTCCACACTGAGGTATTATCGGCTGGTGAAAAGTTTGCAATGAGGACCAAGAATCACTGTAATGTGAATAATATTTTAAAATGGCAATCATTCAAATGAAAAACTATTTAATCTTTTTTGACTACCATACATCCGCCAGTGAAGGTTAGATCTATATTTGATTTTCAAACACCTTTTTCTCACATAAACTTTTTGTACTGCCCATAATAAGAACGTGCAAGGTGACATCTGTTTCTTTGGATAGAAATGTGGTCAGTGAGGGATTCAAATACTTAAAGATAAATGTAAATGATTTTCATGATCTTTTCCCACAGGCATATATAGATGGTTTATTTCAGCATAGCAACTAGATACACCTGCTTATTACTATAAACTGTACCTTTCCCTCATGATGGACAGTTTGATCAAAAAAAGAGTGTAAATGACAGTGATTGTTATTTCCCTTGTTGAGATGAAAGTCAGCTGATCTTGGAGAGACCTTATAAAAATGTAGCATTTAGACACAGCACCCATACTTGCCTAACGGTACACACACGCCTTGACGTGCATCACTTAGATTCACATCAGTGCTAATATCACCTCACTACTATAGTCTACTATATCCCTTTAAGTCTGTCCTGAATGAATTTGTGCTTCCAAATTTACAAGGAATCACCGTGATCCAAAATATCCACTGAAGAGGAGACTATAGTGTGGTGCTGGCTCACATTGCAGATGTGCTCTTTCGTAGACACGGTGGCCATCAGTAATGACAATGGGTCTCCTGGTCCGTACAGTGATACTCCTACTGGCTGTTGTAAGAACCAAGTCTCCAAAGGCAGCATGCAGGCTCGAGGCGTGGAAGCGGAATACATACTACCAGCATGGAACCTTGAATTTAGGGGGGGTGTTCATGGTTCACTCTGATTACACGGCCCCAGAGATTACTTTTAAAGAAGCACCGCAGCCGATATCCTGCCAAGGGTAAGAACAGTTTGTTGCGGTGTGTTTGGGAGTGTTACAGTGGATAATCTGAGCATTAATTAAAATTATTACAGGATGTACAGCAGAGTCACAGCTGATATTCTATGAGGGTAAGGACAGTTTATTACAACATGTCCAGAAGTGTCTCATCCGATAGTCTATAAAGGTAAGAACAGTTAATTGCACCATGTATAGCAATGTCACAACTGATAGTCTGTAATGGTTAAAGCAATTACTATAAGGGTGTCACAAGAGATAATCTATGAGGGGGAATGACCCATGTAAGTTCATACGTCTTACACACCATTGGCCCCTCCTTAGCTGATTGAAGGTCACCCTCTATCCAGAGTCAGCTATCCTGCCCATCTGGCCCTCCCTACCTGGACCTCCCATAAACAGACACAGCCAGGAGAGCCACAGTGTACTTCACCAAGTGCTTGACCCTGTGTTTGACCCTCAGTGGATGAGATCATCAAAGCTGTCTGTTCACTGTTCTCTCAGCAGACCTTCTGCTTTGGTACCCAGGTGATGAAATGTCTAATGACCATTAACTGCTCAGTTTAATCTTCACATCATCCTTGGCTGTTTTTCAACATCTTGGCCAGACATTTACCTTCTGTTGCATCTAATCCAGATGTGCTCGTAAGAGCTCCTCCCCATCTCAATGAACTAAATTGCAAGGTTTCATCTGGCTTCCTGAAGAGCACTGGTGTGTATACTTGACATCCCGGTAGGACCACTAATCAGGGGTGTGCGATGGTCACCACTGCCTGGCGTTTGATAGCAGCTTTATGGTCTGTTCACCTTAACATGCTTTTAAACATGACCCCTATCCTTGTAACTGGACTGTCCCATTCGTTCCCACCAAAATAGTACTTACTCTACCTCCTTACCTTTTTTCTGCTATCATCTGAGGTGCTCAGTGCGATGCATCTAAGCACCCTTGTAACTAGCAGTGCTTGGTCAAGTATCACTGAGTCACCAGTGCACTTCAAGCATTACCACTCTTATTACCTCTTCAAGGGCTGTACATGTGGAGTGCATAGAGTGCATGGTAGACCTAACAGATAAATGCATTGTACCTTTAGCAGCAGCAACATCTCATGTGTACTGTGCACTAGCTCCCAACAACACTTGTGTGCGCTCTTTGATGTATGCAAGGATTGTATAGTTTGCAATGAATAGTACAGGCTTATCCATTTTGTGTAAACATAGCTTAGACATCCATGAAACAAGAACAGAGCCACACACTTCGTGTGTCTGAGGACCTTTGCCACACACGTCCTGTCAGAGTGATGTTCGGTGCTCGAACCCCTTGAAACTTCTTGTGCTTCAGCGGCCACACTCTAAAAGAAGGTCGGCAAAAACCTATGAGGGGGTGAAACGCGTGTTGGCCGTTCCTAAAACCTTTTGGACATCAAATCACCAGCCTGCAAATATGAAATAAAAAATTCTATTCTACAAATTAATGGAAACAACTATTTCTTATAATTACATGGGAAGATATTCCAACTTTATCTTGCTCGTACAATAGCATTTGGACTCAATGTGGACCCGAGGTGCGGCCATCACTAGGACACCACTAACCACGATGAAGGTTACCCGGGTTAATCATGTCACACAGATCACTGTCCATTCCATATCCTATCTCAGGGCACATTCATTTTCATCTATATTTTAATATCATCCCGGTAAATGTTGTCTCTTTTAACACAACACTTTCTCCTTTTCTTACTAACACTGGGGCATATTAGCAATGCCTGTCGATAATTATCGCAAAGCGCAATTAGCGCTTGGATAATTATCACCAGGCATCGCCGGTTTCTATCGCGGAGTTAGCGTGCAATCAGCAATGCTAATCTCCAAAGCAATAGAAACCTTGGAGAACAGTGTGAATATCGCCTGAAAACAGGCGATATTCACACTGTTCCCCAGTTCTGCTTGCTGATAGTGCGAGGGGACTTAGCCATGTAATCCACCTCTCATTGGATTACATGGCTAAGTCAGGGTGGGACCAGGTGTTAGCAAACCAGCGCTAAACGTGTTTAGCGCTGGTTCGCTAATCACCGCCCCTGCCTCGCTGATAGGCGTTAGCGACCTCAGCGACTGTTTCCAGTCGCTGTTAGGTGGGGAACGCCTACTTTGCATGCCATTAGCGATAATATCGCTGGCATGCAAAGCGGCACCCAACCCGGTCGCTATCGCCTACAAGCTGTCGCTAACAGCAGTTAGCGACAGCTTGTTGATAAGGCGATAATATTATCGCCGCTTTAGCGGGAAAAAGTCCCGCTAAAGTGGCGATAATCGCCTTGCTAATATGCCCCACTCTTTTTTAGAAGTTTGAGTTAATCTTTAAAGTAGTGTTGGTGTATGTTCTGCCTTTGGTGGTGTATTTACATAATAGAATTACATCTGATCACACGTTCCATGGGTCTTGGATCAGACGCTTCACTTGCTACTCTTACTTTAAACCCCTCGCTAGTTTGCTTGCTCACACTCCAATGAGTTCGCCCTCATATGCAAAGTTGAACCCAACATGAAGGCTTAAACATCTCCAGCTGGACTGTGTAAATGTTCAAGTCATTGACACCACTCACATTGCATGTCTCGCAGCGAGTCAGCACAGAGAGGGCAGGGCAATTTAATATGATACCTTTATGATAATTTCATTTAGGTAATTAAATGCCTTGGTCCCTTAAACTGGAGGTGTGGAAGCAGAAAATTCATGGGAATGCCAAGCCAGAGCTGAGCCAGAGGTCCCGCTTTGGCTCTAAGAACACAAATACGAGCTGAGCTGGCAAAAACATGTTGTGTGAGTACTCTCTCACTTCCTTTTACTCTCCCTACATCTGGCTGTGCGTCTCATCTTTCACTGCCTGTCTCCAGCTATCTCTCACTTCATTTGTCCCCTGCTGTCTTTCTCTTTTCCTCTCCTCTCCCCTCCATCTCTTTCTGCTGCATTTCGCCTCTTTGTCCCTCACTTTCTCAATCCTCTATCTCTCTTTATGTCTCTTTCTCTTCCGCCCTCTCACTTTCTTTCACTCTTGCTCCCCATTCCCGACTGTATCTATCTAATACATTATTATTTTCCCTCTCTTTATCTCCCTCTTTGCTAATCCACCCTGCCTTGTGCTCCTCAGTTCATATGGAATGCCTCCAGCCAACATCCCCTATCTACACCAGTGTCCACGTTCTTTTTTTCCTACCCTTCATCATCTCATGCAGTATCACTGCAATTCCCCTACCCCCTAGGATGTCTCAGAGAAGGAGCTGGCCACTGCCCCATGTTTGGCTGTTCTCTTGAAATCAAGGTCCCTACCATGGACGCCCGTGTGCAGCGCCTGCATGAAGGGTACTCCTGCCAATCGAGCAGAATATTGAAACCAAAAATATCGTGTGGACAGAATATCGTGTCAAACGTATTGAGGATCAAGATATCAGGAAGGTAAATGCAAATAGGTAAATATAGATTTACTACCCTTAACTCCACATATACATATCTTGAATATATATATATATATATATATATATATCACATCAAGGTACAAATATGTGGAGTTATATATAGTAAAACTTAACTTACCAATAGAAAACTTACCTTCACAAAATGTTTGCCCTTGAAATTCTTGACACTATATTTTGTCCCACTATATTTTTGGTTCCGATATTCTGTCTAAAACTCAACAATCTGAAGCACAGAGGGAAGGAGGCTCCCAGCATGATGGAATTTTTATTTTAATACCTAAAGGTAGGACTGTAATTCAGATCTCCAGGCTTCAAAGTCTAGACCTTGGCCACTGTGTGATATTCCCTTAATAAGGGCACTGCTTCATTCAGCGCTGCTATCTTTTGTTGTGCCCGTGTATAATTGAAGCCCTTAATTTCTACAAGCACATTTAACACAGACACATCCAACCTCCTTCAAAAGGAAGATACCCTGAAGGGTCAGCAATAAATGAACACTCACCTTACTCTATCGTGGTCTGGCGTTTTGCAAATCAGTACAGTTTTCTATATTCTACGCAAAATATCGAAAGCGGCAGCCTTTTTCTCCTCATAATTCATAATGTTTAGGGTTGATCTTACAAATCAAGATAAAAAAGCAATACAATAAAATGTTCAAAAAGTATGAGCTGGCCAGAATAATATCACAGTGCCTGCATACCCCTCTGGGTTGATTGGCTACACTATATAAATCCACTGATTGAAAGAATAACACTGAGTTGTTTAAGTTTACCCCATGAATGAACAGCATCAGACAAACACCAGCTAAGGCAAATTTATACCTCACAGAGTAACACCTTCCTTCCATTCTCAGTTAGATCGATCTGCCATTAAAATGTGTAGCAGCCACATATTCCTCAGTACCTTTTGGATAACTTTGGTAGTCAGAGGGTAACTATTTTCTGTTCCAATCTGTATGAGTTCAGATATTGCAAATTGCCTGGCGTCATAGACAATATTCAGCCAATATTTCATTTTTCCTAGCAGGTTCCACATTCGGTTTTACAGGGACTTGCTGGCCATGGTTTTCGCAGTCCAGGAAATTAATCTCAACCCCTTGCTGGTGCCAAACACCACAGTCGGCTTCTGGATCTTTGATTCCTGCACATCTCAGACCAGGGCCATCCAGGGGCTCCTGGAAGTGCTTTCAGGGAGGTGGGAGCCAGTGCCGGGGTACAACTGCAACTTCCAAGTAGTGACAGTAGGACTCGTTGGAGAAACATTATCATCCACGTCTGTTCCACTGGCCAGAATTGCAGGGCTGTTCCATTTTCCCCAGGTAAGCAGACCACATAGAATTTTATAAACTAATGGAACAAATGTATACATGAAGGTACAGATGAATGTATGTTTGGTATAATATAGAGAACTAAGCTGACATCACACAGACAACAAGAGCGAAGCTTGTGAACCCCAACATGAAAAACATCTGTGTTATTTATTTTTCCTCATCTTCAATTTTAGGTAATGCAACCTAACTCTTTTGCCCCTACTTTCAGCAGCTATGCAGAAGTAGAGTAGTCATGGGGGAGTCCTACACAATATGGCCTCTGCTGCCTTGACCCCCTTACCCATGATACTCAAGGGGTCCAGCCACCCACCTGCACAGTCCTCCGGCCATCACAGTCTCCCACCAAAAGTACTTGATGTACTTCCACCCTTCGATTTTTTTTAAACTATTTGGTGTCCTACCACTCACCATCACCACCATATGCATTTACCAACTGTTTCCAACCCAAATTAAAACAAAACTGTCATTCTATCCACTCAAGACTGCCACCCTCTTTTCAGTCCCTGCCTAAATAACTTTTATGCTCCATTGTTGCTGCCTTTGCAATGAAGAACAAGATTTAGGGGCCGATTCCGATTCGGGCTGGAAAACGTACCGACCGACTCGGTACGGGAATTTAGTCCGACTGACACGTACCGGCGCTGGCCGATCCGCCTAGTACGATGCAATGCATGTGGATCACGACCGACCCGTACGGAACACAAGCCGAGCGACCGAACCGCACGGAAACCAGCTACCCGGCCAGAAAAACACGCGATTCGAACCGACCGACACGCACCAGGAATGAAGCCGACAGAAACGTACCCGCGAACTCCGACCCGCGCAGTACGATGCAATGCGTGTAAAACTAAACTGAGTCGCACGGAGCTCAAGCCGTACGACCGACACGCATACAAAATGGAGCCGAAGCAACCCAATACTCCGCGACCGACTCGTACGCCGCACATAAAACACAGCAGAAACACAGCCTGAAAGACTCGGAGAAGCTTGCACGAGCCAACTGCAGCGTCCTACTCCGTCAGGAGAACGTCTCCTACATGCCCCAAAACTACAAAGGAACAAATAAAAAAAAAATGGCCAAACAAGCAATGACAAAGTCAATAAATACTGGGGGGGGGGGAATGGAACAAAGACACACCCACAACTCCACCCATATAAAGGCCACAAATCCCTACCATGATCCTTTGCAAATTCAACAGACCTGCCAGCACAGAACACCATCAGCCAGCAACCACAGACACACCCACAACTCATCCATCACACAAGCCACACACCATTAGCAACTCCCCAATAGCACCCTCACATACACCCAGCAAAACTGACACTCACCTAACCTCACTTGCACACTCACACACACATCAATCCCCACCACCACCCATCACCATGCCCCCAAAGAAGAATCCAAAGTTCCTAGACAGTGAATTGGAAGTGTTGGTAGATGAAATCCTCAGGGTAGAGCCACAATTGTTTGGTACACTGGTCCAACAGACCCCCATGTCGCAGAAAACCAAGATGTGGGAGAGGATCGCCGACAGGGTGAATGCACAATCACCATGTTTGCGCACTAAGGAAGACATCCAGAACAGGTGGTATGATGTGTGCAGGAGGGTCAAGGCCCTACTCAAGAAGGATTACACCTTGAGCCATCGCACCGGCAGTGGCCCTCCTGCCAAACCAGTATACCTAAGGCCCTGGGAGGAGAAGGTGTGGGCCATCCTACCACCAGAGAGCGTACATGGACTATCAAACATCCCAGAGCCTGGTGAGTACACAACCAATATACCCAATATCGTGTGACAATACACACACATCACTGTCAAGGGGATAGTCAAACCATGCACCGTCAGCAAAGCCACAGTAACCAAAACAGAATCATCCCAAGATGTGTATGTTAGTTAGACAAACACAATACCTGCCATCCCAAAGTGAAATGTAACTGTGTCATGACATGTACAAACCCAACAACAAATAGAGCAAGGCAGCCGCACAAATCTAACCAACAAACACTGTCAGACATTTTCCCACCACCAGAACACCACCTCACAGGGAAGCTCACTGAAAGGAAGGAATTCTGTGTATGCTGGTGAAGTCAGTGTAGCCAATAGCATGATGGGAGTGGTAGTCTCAGATATTGGTCACCCTCACAATTGGCCCATCAACACCATTCTGAACCATGCTCACATCACAGGGAGTGGAAAAAAACTGACAAGATGGCTGACACTGGGTACTGCTGTGGGGAGCACAAGCCCCTGCTGGAAACTGTGCACCAACCAACAGCAGGACACCACTGATTGACATCCTGAAAGCCAACTTGCACTCCCTGCAATGGAAGCACGTTCCATGGTGGGATGTCTGGCTGGGTAGGAAGGAGGACTGACAGCACTGACCATAGTTACCAGAAGCTCTTCTCACACACACCCTTAACACAAACTCCACACAACTCACCTGGGAGAATGCATTGCCTCACACTCTAATTAAATATCCCACAAAGAACCACCACCCTGGGTCATGCTGTGTGATGCACAGGGACACTTTTGGGACTTGTAGCCAAACTAACGCCAGGACAACACTGTCAGCCATCCTGTCAGCACAGGCACACTACCCCACAGGGAAGCAGAGTCAAAAGGAAGGAAGTATGGGCATGCTGGGAAGGGGGATGTAGGCAATAGCATGATGGAAGTGGTAGTCACAGCTCAACATCCCCCACCCTCATGGCCCAGCAAGCTCACACTGAAGCATGCACACCTCACAGGGAGTGAAACGCCACTTCAAAGATGTCTGACAATGGTGCTCTGTTGTGGGGAGCACAAGGCCCTGCTGGGAACTGGGCACCAACCAACAGCAGGACACCACTGTCAGCCATCTTGCCATTGCTGTCACACTCACACACAGTGAAGTCCACTCAAAAGGAAGGAAGTATGGGCATGCTGGGAAGGGGGTGTAGGCAATAGCATGATGGGAGTGGTAGTCACAGATATTGGTCACCCTCACAATTGGCCCATCAACACCACTCTGAACCATGCTCACATCACAGGGAGTGGAAAAGAACTGACAAGATGGCTGACACTGGGTACTGCTGTGGGAGCACAAGGCCCTGCTGGGAACTGTGCACCAACCAACAGCAGGACACCACTGACTGACATCCTGAAAGCCAACTTGCACTCCCTGCAATGGAAGCACGTTCCATGGTGGGATGTCTGGCTGGGTGGGAAGGAGGACTGACAGCACTGACCATAGTTACCAGCAGCTCTTCTCACACACACCCTTAACACAAACTCCACACAACTCACCTGGGAGAATGCATTGCCTCACACTATAATTAAATATCCCACAAAGAACCACCACCCTGGGTCATGCTGTGTGATGCACAGGGACACTTTTGGGACTTGTAGCCAAACTAACGCCAGGACAACACTGTCAGCCATCCTGTCAGCACAGGCACACTACCCCACAGGGAAGCAGAGTCAAAAAGAAGGAAGTATGGGCATGCTGGGAAGGGGGTGTAGGCAATAGCATGATGGGAGTGGTAGTCACACCTCAACATCCCCCACCCGCATGGCCCAGCAAGCTCACACTGAAGCATGCACACCTCACAGGGAGTGAATAGCCACTTCAAAGATGTCTGACACTGGTGCTCTGTTGTGGGGAGCACAAGGCCCTGCTGGGAACTGGGCACCAACAAACAACAGGACCACACTGTCAGCCATCCTGTCAGCACAGGCACACTACCCCACAGGGAAGCAGAGTCAAAAGGAAGGAAGTATGGGCATGCTGGGAAGGGGGGTGTAGGCAATAGCATGATGGGAGTGGTAGTCACAGCTCAACATCCCCCACCCGCATGGCCCAGCAAGCTCACACTGAAGCATGCACACCTCACAGGGAGTGAAAAGCCACCTCAAAAATGTCTGACACTGGCCTCAGCTGTGGGGGCACAAGGCCCTGCTGGGAACTGGGCACCAACCAACAGCAGGACACCACTGACTGACATCCTGAGAGTCAACCTGCACCCACTGCAACAGTGGCATGCTTCATGGTGGGATAACTGGGCTGGGGGGAGAAGGAGGGCCGGATGTCAACCAAATACCACCAATGCTGGCCATGCACACACCTCAACATTCACATTGAAATGCTTCAGGTTGGCAGGACAATGTGCTACACCAATACCAACCTCTGACTGTGACAACTTAGGACAATGCAATGTACAGGCCCGCATCCAGAGGTACAGTCACAACTGTCAGGTGTTTGAACCATTGATGCCTGTAGAAACATAACATACATTGTGTGTCTCTTCCAAAAACAGGTGATGATGGGGACACAGCAGCAGACAATGAGGAGTCCCTGTCCCAGGCTCCGGGGGACCCTGAGCTCTCTGGTGTGGAACAGCCTCTGCCCTCCTCGGATGGTGAAGACCTACCTGGCACCTCCGGTGTGAGTCATCATGCAGCACCAGCAGGACCACCATCTGCACCACCTGCACCCACTCCTCCAACAACTGCCAACACACTGACCACCCCCGCCGACACGGACAGACCAAGGACCACCAATGACAACAGCACAGTGACCCGGCCCACCGTGAAGCAACGGACAACAAACCCAGTACCAACCCCCAAGGGGGCCTAGGGTCACCTGTGCGTGCCACCGCAGGTCCCGCACGTGTGGCCAGGGGTGGTAGGCAGAGGTCGCTGTTTGCAGAGGGGTCTGGACTGCATGATGACCCACAACTGGCACGCATTGCTTATGCGTACCAGAATAGCACCGGGGAGGTCAGCCAGGTAGTGGGGATCCTCAAGGACATTCAACAGCAGCAGGCTGCCCATCATGCCCGCTTGGACTCACACATGTCCCTTGTGGAGACACACATGTCCTGTGTGGAGACACACATGGCTGGCATGGAGTCCAAGTGGGACACATTGCAAGAACTGACAGCGGTGCATAGGGACATATTGACATGCCTCCGCCAGATTAGCACCAACATGGCCACTCCTCCCTGTGTGCTCACAACATCTGGTGCCGCAACAACTGCAACTGCCACAGGGAGGGAGGATGACTCTGGCGGAGAGTCCTCTGCACCGCAGCAGCCTGCACGTGAGGGTCCCCCCAAAGAAGAGGGGTCGTCCGAGGAAGGAGAACTGAGAGGCCGATGGCCATGTACATCCCCCAGGAACCCAACACCTGTTCTGGAAATCCACCTTTGTGTGCAAACTGTTCACCCTGTCGAATGCAACCCAACTCTCTCACATGACATGGGGAGTTTAAGTTGGACCAATGTATCAGATGACTGTGGACTTTACTCAGGACATTTCTGCTACCAACACTTCCAACTCATCTGGGAACTTTGGATTTCAATCCCAATGTACAGCACCCACCATCCTGTGCACTGTCCTCACACATGTATGTAAATAAAATCACTAATACACCATACTTGCCTCTGTTGTGATTCCAACGTTGTTTCTGTCATGGAGATGATGATCTGCTAAATGACACTGTGCATGCTAACTGCTACAGCAAGTTCAACACCGTCATGTGAGTCATGGCGACGTGACACATATGAGGGAGACACACCACTAGGGCTACACAGCACATACACACCAGGGCCATCTGACTCATCGCCTACACTGATGTTGCCAGGAAATACAGTGGAATGCACAGACACCACACCTATTCAGAGTCTGTGTTAACTAGCCCACAGGTGAAGTAAGCTAATGTCAGTCAGATGTGTGACCACAGACAACGCACATCCCAAAGTGAAGCACAGGTTTATTACACATTTGCAACATGTTGTTTCCATTACAGATGCAAGGTAATCCCACGTGGCTGTGGCCACACAGTCAACAATTGTAGAAGAAATAAAGTCCAGGGGTGTGTGGCACATCACCTGTAGGGAAACGACTGCTTCCACCCTGGAAGTTGAACCATGGTGTCGGGGGATCCGAGTGGACCAAACAACTCTGAAAGCACCCTGTGAAGGACAGACATGACACACAGTCAAAAGCACTGAAGAACAGGACAGAACTGCAATACTCATGCCCAATACATGTCACAAGATACCTACACAAAACCAAGTCAGCATGTCAACACTGTTGGGGAGTACAGACTACCTGTAAGGACACACTGCTGCACACATCCAGTCAAGTAGCACATGGCCACACTCAAACAGCAACAGAGCACCACCAACACATATCATGCAAACTCAAATCATTGACATGACATCTCTGGATACTCACATTCAGCTGAAGAAGTTGGTGATGAGCTGTGTGCGGACATCACCATCATCATCATCATCATCACTGGCATCGTGGCCCAGGCCAGGATCCTCCAAAGGTGGCGGATGTTGGTCATCGTCATCCAGGATGAGAGGCAACTCCTTCCGCACTGCCAGGTTGTGTAGCATGCAGCAGACGATGAAAATCTTGCACACCTTTGCTGGGGCATATGGGAGGGCCCCTCCTGTCTTGTCCAGGCAGCGAAAGCGGCTCTTTAGGAGACCAAATGTGCGCTCGATCACACTCCTGGTCCGACCATGTGCCTCATTGTAGCGCATCTGGGCTGGTGTCACAGGGTTCCTGAGGGGTGTCAGCAACCACAGCATGTTGGGGTATCTGGAGTCTCCTACATACAGACAATTGCACATTAGCTGAGTTGGAAAAGAGGGTGGAATACAACATTGCAGAACACACACAATGGTACAAAGTCAGCACCCACCGACAAGCCAGGCACGCTGGTACGGCATCTGTGACATCATCCTCGGGATGCGACTACTCCTCATCACGTAGGCATCGTGTGCAGAACCGGGGAAACGTGCACACACATGTGAGATGGTCATATCTGCAAGACATACCACCAGAGCATTGATAGAATGGTAATGTTTACGGTTCCTGTATGCCTGCTCATGTGCCTGTGGTGGTACCAAAGCCACATGTGTCCCATCAATGGAGCCAATGACATGTGGCATCCTCCCCAGGGCATAGAAGTCACTCTTGACGTCAGTGAGTTGTTGACGTTTAGGGAAATAGATGTACTGGTTCAGGTATCTCAACATTGCCTCCAAAACATCGCGTCGCACACAGCTGAACATGGTCTGTGACATCCCACCAGCAGACGCCACAGTGTGTTGAAAGGTACCGGTGGCAAAGAAGTGTAGGGCTGCCATCACCTTCACCTTGGGGGTCAGCGCTGTAGGGTATGTCCGGCCAGGTTGCAAATGTGGGGCCAACCGCACCGTCAATTCCTCAATCAGCGGCCTGTTGAAGCGGTAGCGTCGGATGCAGTCACGTTCAACCATTGTTGCAAGGTCAGGGAATGGTCTATGGACAGCTGGTGCCCTGCAGTGCATAGGTGAAAAAAGAAAGATTGTCAGTCACCCCACATATGTGGCATTGACCATACTCAACATCACATGATACATCATTACAAGACACAAGTACTTGATGTGTGTGCCGTTCTGTATGGACATATATGGCACCTTCATGGCCAACATCAAACATCACAGCTCAACATGTGTTGACAACAAGTTCCAGGTTGTGCTATGGGAAATCATTAGGCTGTGTCACAGTACCCATGTACTGCTGTCACGTTCCAAACACACACCACAGTGACAAGTGAGGACAGATGTGCCACAGGCATCACAGCTCATTGACAGGTAGATTCCCAGGGACCCTGTATTGCCACATGGACATTGGCATGACATGGCGTATCATGTACACGTCAACAATACAACCATGACTCACACAGGTAGTGGCCCCTGTTGCCTCTGCAGGACAGACATGGACGTCTGTGACACACACACACACAACATCAAAGTTGATGCACAAACAACGTGGATGTGGAGACTGTCTCCCATTGTGCACATTGAATCAGAGACATCTGAAACACAACATGCACACAGACTGTGGAGGGCCATCACTATTGTGGCAATGGGTCACCCTGTGACGTACATACCTTCCCACATGGGACTCAGGGTGTATGTGACATGACATACACATACACCACCTGGAAATGTGACCATGCAACATGCCCTGAACTGAACAGTTGTGCATCACAGTGGTCATGTGCACAACGCATAAAGGATTCTGTCCCCATGAACACGTGCACGACCTGGGAGTGGCTGCCCACAAGTGCCACCAAAAAAAACACAGGTTGACCCCCATACACACACAGGTAATGCAGCCTTACATGCCTTAGGATACAGTGTGGACAGGCTGTGGTGTTGTAGGTGTGCCCCTGAGTCCCTGGCAAGTAACTGTGTCTGGCATACGTTCACCAGTGACAACCATGGTGACATATGCGAGTGATTCGTACAGGGATGCGTTGTACAGCAATGGACCGATCGGTGCGCACGCATTGGCCATTGCATATGATGTTGTCAGAAATACGCGTTGTACAGCAATGGACCGATCGGTGTGCACGCATTGGCCATTGCATATGATGTTGTCAGAAATACGCGTTGTACAGCAATGGACCGATCGGTGTGCACGCATTGGCCATTGCATATGATGTTGTCAGAAAAACGCGTTGTACAGCAATGGACCGATCGGTGTGCACGCATTGGCCATTGCATATGATGTGAACGGGTACGCGTTGAACAGCAATGGACCGATCGGTGCGCACGCAATGGCCATTGCATATGATGTGAACGGGTACGCGTTGTACAGCAATGGACCGATCGGTGCGCACGCATTGGCCATTGCATATGATGTGGTCAGAAATACGCGTTGTACAGCAATGAACCGATCGGTGTGCACGCATTGGCCATTGCATATGATGTGAACGGGTACGCATTGTACAGCAATGGACCGATCGGTGCGCACGCATTGGCCATTGCATACGATGTGAACGGGTACGCGTTGTACAGCAATGGACC
This sequence comes from Calotriton arnoldi, assembly GCA_963921515.1. Classification (NCBI taxonomy): domain Eukaryota; kingdom Metazoa; phylum Chordata; class Amphibia; order Caudata; family Salamandridae; genus Calotriton; species Calotriton arnoldi. The sequence continues at coordinate 1,128,700 of CAWUFW010003209.1, read as the reverse complement.
GATCGGTGCGCAAGCATTGGCCATTGCATATGATGTGGTCAGAAATACACGTTGTACTACAGCAATGGACCGATCAGTGTGCACGCATTGGCCATTGCATATGATGTGAACGGGTACGCGTTGTACAGCAATGGACCGATCGGTGTGCACGAATTGGCCATTGCATATGATGTGAACGGGTATGCGTTGTACAGCAATGGACCTATCGGTGCGCACGCATTGGCTATGGCCTGGCATGGCAACGGACGCGTTTTTGAACCTTTAACGAGTCTGATGCAGTGAATTCAGTTGGCCACCCACAACAATGTTGCAAATTCATGGGCGTCATGAAGTTGAACTTTTGAAGGATGCTGTGGGCGTGTATGAGTGGTGCAATTCCATGGATTGGCCAGATTCAGAAGATGCAAACGACTTGGACCTATCACTTTGGACACATGGGACAGGGATGTATGACGATACCATGCATGCATTACATCGCATGCCATTAGATCGCGGTTTTAACAACGCAAGTCGTTGCAACGACTTGCGTTGGAGGGCGCTGGACTTAGGAGTAGTTTAATTTACTATTCCAACTCCAGCCTACGTACAGTAGGGAAGGTGTTGGATAGTAATTTAAACTACTCCTTGTCCTATAGCGCCCTCCAGTGCAAGTCGTTGTAACGACTTTCGTTGTAAAAACCGCAATCTAATGGCATGCGATGTAATCCATGCGTTCTAAAGGTTGTTTCCCATGGGACAGTATCTGCCCCTGCAGCACACATATAATGCTGGCTGTTCCCCTGAGAGCTCACTTGCCTGCACTACATGCTCCAGGACGACATCTGCCACCACCACTGCTGCTGTATCTGCATCCTCTGGCTACTGCAATGGCACGTACTGTGGAGAGAGCCCCTGCCTTCAGCACTGAGGAGAACCAGGCCCTGCTGGACAGCCTCCTTCCACAGTACAGCAAGCTGTATGGGAAACCAGGGGAGCAGGTGAGTGTGCTGTCCACTGCCTTACTAAATGTGCATGTTGTCTGACTAGCAAGACTTACAGTGTGCACGCCACTGGCTAGCATGCTCACTGAGTAGTTGTCACCCCCAAAGTGTGTAGTTACATGCACTGAACAGGTATAGTGCAGTAACAGTGCATTCCAACAAGGTTTTACTTCCCAGGCAATGATACCATGTAGTAACTGCTGGCAAACTGTTCATAGCCATTGTTGCACTGCCTGTGTACATCATGTGCCCCTGTGATTGAGACATGTATATCCAAATGTGTGATGCATGGATATGTTGCATGTGTAGTAATGGCCTTTTCACTTTGTCATCCTCACAGGTTGATGCCCACCAGAAGCAGGAAATCTGGGTGACCATCGCCCGGGCAGTAAGATCCGTGAGGGTCTACAAGCGCCGAATCCGCAACTGCCAGAAGAGGTGGCAGGACCTTCGGGGCTGGACCCGGAGGATCGCAAGGGTCCAGCTGAAGCTGTCGCCTCCTCGCAGGAGGGGCGGACACCGGACCCTGACCCCCCACATGCTCAGGATCCTGGCAGTGGTCTTCCCTGACCTGGATGGGCAGCTGAAGGCCAGACAGCAGCAAGGAGGGGTGAGTCCATGACTGCACTGTGAACTTTGTCTGACATGCTATGTGCCCTCCTCTGGCCTGGTTAAACTTCCACAGTACATCAGTCTTGTGGTCCAGGACCCATGTCCCTCAATTGTGACATGCCCACTCCTCATCTGATAACCAGGTGTGGCCCTTACAGTCAGGAAATTGTGTCACTTGGGTACTGTGTCCTTGCATTTTGCTTAGCTCAAGGTGGGGGACAGCATTTGTTCCCGAAACTTTGTGGTGGGCTTCATGGGTGGGTCAATTGCTTACACAATGCCTGAGTTCTGACATGTAATCTGCGTGTAACTTTGATATGTGGTACAATTGCTGATCTGACTCACCACATGTGCCTGGGGTATTTGGCACACACCCATGCTGCGGGTGGGAACAATGTTTGGGCCTCAGGAGTTTGTATATCAAGTGTGTCACACATACTTAGACACCTGCCTTCTGTCCAGGGCTCATCCCTCTTTCACGTGGAGCAGGACAGTCATGCCTACTCCAGGCCATACAATACACTCTGTACTCCCACTCCCGTGTATCAGCTGACACGTTGTGCTCAGTGAAATGTTCCCTCAGGTGTCTGCCTCTGTGTCATTGTGCTGTGGCTCCGTTGTCAGGACTACTGGGGTGTTTATCGGTTAGGGCTCAGCATGCCACCTGAGATGTGACCATAGGAGACGATACTTGTATGACATATAGGTGTTTGATCACTTGACTGTGCAGACTGGGGTATGCGACTGTGAAGTTCAGGCAGCTGTTTCTCATTCACAGCAGACTGTGAGGTGCTCAGGTTCAGAGGGTTGTGTTTTATGTCTCCAATATGTCCAATTGGTATGACGTGGACAAATAAGAGTTCAGATGATGTGGTTTGTGGGGGATGGACATGTGCACTTGTCAGCTACAGAACTTGCATTCCCCATGACCTAGGATTGTGACACAGTGCAGACTGTTGTTGGCTGGCTGCCCTGCCCATGTGACTGGAGACAGTGATGTATGTGTTTGCAGGCATGCCTGTGCCATGGCATTAAACTCCCTAATTGTGATCCTGCAGGTGAGTGACATGTGCTACATGCACCCCATTGTGGCATTGACTATCAGGACATGGGTGCATCATGGTGTCTGGTGCTGGTATGCATCACATGCATTTCAAATTAGACTCTGGCCATCCCTTTATCCGGACAGCTGTACTGACTCAGTGGCAAGAGATGTGATGTGTGCATGTTCACATACTTCACCGTGTTCTCTGCAATGTCCAACTACTGTGTAGGTGGTGCATGTGTCCACACTGGGGTATTACCATCCGACAAGCACCAGACAGATGGGTGCAAGGCCAGGAGAGATGTGAGTGCCATGGTTGACCATCAGACTGACAATTGGCTTCTCCTAATCTGTTTGAGCACTTTTGGCAATGTTCAACTAAGGATGCCAGGGCTTGCTCTGTAATGTGCTGTACTTACTGTGGTGTGTGCGGTCAGTGCAGGTGACTGATGTTTGTCTGTTTCCCTAATTGTTTGCAGATACATCCACGGCCACAGGAGGGGATGGCTCCATGGACCAGGAGGAGCTGCAGAGCCAGACTGGGTCAGCAGCCGATGAGTGGTCGGAGGGACCCAGTGGCACGGAGGGTGAGGGGAGCCACACCGAGGAGTCCTCAGCACCATCCACCTCAGCTGAGGACCACAGCAGCTCGGAGGATGACTCCCTTGTGGAGGCGGGTGTCAGCAGCCACCACACCCCAGCTAGTATTGCTGTCCCCGCCACCACCACCACCACCACCACCGCCCTCCCATCGGCTCCAATTCCAGAGGTCCGTGGAGGCTCCCATGTACGGGAGCGTGTCTCCTTCATGCCAGGCACCGCACCCCCTGCCCCTGTGTCCCCTGCTGCCCTGACTGAGGAGTCTGTGTACCTACTTCGCCAGCTCCATGTAGGGCAGACAGCAATGCTGAGTGTCCTCCATGCACACACCACTCTGTTGACACAGCTGGTGTCGTTCATGGAGGGCATCTCATCGGGCATGTCTGCCCTACAGAGGAGCAATAGGTCCATGGACTCCTCCCTGACGGCAGCAGTGTCCCTCCTCCAACAGTCCCTCACCCCTCCTACCTCTGCCCCATCCACACTTCCTGGCACCCTACCTGTCCCAAGCACATGCACACCTGCACAATCACCCAAACACACAGACACGAGCAGCATAGGAACACCCAAAACAAAAACAAAACGTGCACACAAGCATCCTCAGGGGACTGATACCACACCCACAGGGGATGGGGATCAGACACACACACAGGCATCCACAGTCACTCCGCAGTCCTCCGATACCTCTCCCTCCAAGGCCCCTTCCCTTGCCTCACCTGCAACCCCACCTACAAAGCAGCTCTTCCTCTGTGACCTCGGCCTCTTCCCCTCCGATCCAGCTGATCCAGCATACAGGGGGAAGAGGAAGTCCACCCACACAGAGGGGAGTGCCCCTCGCCCCCGGGCACCCTCCCCCAGGCACAGACAGACAGACTTCCGGGTCCCCCCGGACCCGGAAGAGCAAGACCCCGCCACCGCCCTGCAGCTCAACAACACAGTCTCCTCCCTCCATCCCTCAGGCCCCCACTCCACAGGTTCCCCCACCACACCCTGCCCCAGGTTCCCCCACCCACAGATACACCATCCCCAAAATGATCCGGCCTTCTCCCCCTCCCACTTGCTCTTCCAGCACCACACCCCCCGCTGCGCATGTTTGTGCCACTGGTGTGGAGACCGTGTCCTCCCCCTCTGTCCTGCCCTTCTTACCTGAACCCCATTCTACTCCCCTGGAGATAGGCACTGCAGTGGAGTCCACTACCACCCCGTCTGACTTGGGCACTGCAGTGGGGACACTGTCCACTCCATCTGCCCAGCCCACTGCAGTCGTGCCGGCACCCACACCATCTGACTCATGCCCCCCAGTTGTGCCGGCACACACCATGTCAGACACCTCCACTGCAGTTGTCAGTGACTCTCCAGCACCCACCACCCACCACCCCTTCCTTGCCTCCTTCTGGTGAGCCCTGATCCTGTCCCTGCGGTGCCTGGCCTGCCCCCCCGTATGCCCCTCCGAGGGGAATGTCCCTGGTCTGTAGCAGTGCAGGCATGCAAAGGGTGACATCTGCCACTGTCACCCTGTTTGGACTTTAATAATGGACTGGCCATTGGCCTTTGTGTTTTTTCTGGACTTTCACTTTTAAACACACATATGCTGAATAAAGCTACTTTCTGTTCTCTAATGGTTTTGCTTCTGATGTACATGATGTTGATGATGCTAACCATGCCCTTGCTGCAGTGATGGTGATTTTTGATATCAGGAAAATGAAGTGTTACTGTGCAGGACCCCATGTGGTCCAGGGGGAATGGGTCCTATCCTGGTGTGTTTCCATGTCATCCTTTGCAGCAATATGAGGGTGTCATGTTTTCAATATTTGGCAATGGGATTTCCTACTTTTATTTGCAATATCACATTTGTGGCTTACCCCCTGCACATCTGTTGTGCTTGCCATTGTTCAATTTGTCTATTTCCCTGACCGTGTGACCATCTCCACTGGACATGCAAGTTTGGGCATCAATGGGGAAGGACTCATCTGTGTTATCAGTGCAACTTGCTATACATGTGTGTTGGATCTGTGCAGATGATTTCGGTGACACTCCCATGACCAGGCTGATATGACGAGAGCCTTCATTTTGTGCTAATTGTTGACTGAGTGACCACGTGTTCTGCTGACATGATAGAGCCATGCAGAGACAACGTATGGCACAGCTTTCCTTACACAGGAGTGGAGTCCCCTCATGGCAGTGTGTAATTCCGTGACATTGCCTGAGCCCAAGGTGTGTGTTGTGTGAGCATGTCTGTGTGTGTTCACTTCCATTTTGCTAGGCAGGCTGGGATCCCTAGTGATGTTCCTGTTTGTGATGCGTGCTGAGTTGACCTATGTTCCCCCAAAGTCTTCTCCCTGGGTTCTCTGGGATGTGGGTGCATGGCACATTACTTGTCATCAGGGTGTCACCTATAGGTGTGTTTGCTGTCAGGGCTGAGTTTGTGGGCAAATGCAGATGAGACACAGTCAGCATTCCCCTTGGCACTTGTTGGTTACACAAGTCATGTAATTTACAGTTTGTGGTAGCTTTCAGTGATTGTGACACGTTGTGTGTGTGACTGCTGCCACTCCTCAGGGTCAGAGCTGCAATGTTGGAAGTTGTCTATGTGTGTTCTTTGTGGGTGACCTTGGCTTCTTCATTGGTGTGTGACTGTGGCCGGGATCCCATTGGTTGGTGTGGATTTGACGTCATGCCCATGTACGGCGTACTGTGCAGTGTGTCAGACATTCACGAGTCTTGTTGACTGGCCATGTGTGATGTGTTTCTGCACCTTAGTTCCCACCACCACCCCTGGGATTGTCATGGGTGCATGTGCAATGTCACCAGTCCATGTGAGCTTCACTGCTGCACATTGGTGGAGATCAAGGTGTGTGGTGTTGAGTGTGTGCAAATGAGAGTTGTTTCACGGCTAGACCCCTGCCTCCATATTGGCCTTGGCTGACAGGCCGTGCTGATTGATTTGTGCTTGTGTAGGTGTGATGGTAGTTTGTTGCTCAGGACACATGACTGTGGTTCACAGTGTGAACGACATCAAGCTTTGTCATCACAGTGGGATTATCATGCAGGCCAGTGTCACCACAATGTGGGGTCCCTGGGGGTAGTGCTGTGGTGGGTCTGTGTCTTGCTGTGTTAGTTGCTGTTCCTACAAGCTTGTGTGACATGTGTAATTTGTGCTCCCTCTCATCTAACAATGCCTGATTGCCCACATAGGGGAATCCGATCCATGAGTTACTTTTGTGTGGCACTGTATGCACATCTGTGTAATTGGGATTCAGGCCTCCTCATGTGTTGTGTGGTTGCCTGGGGACACTGGCACACCCCCATCACCTGTTGTGTTTGATATGCAGTGTGGGGCTGCCTGTTTGTGTTTGTGCATCTGCACCACTGCATTGGCATATCTTTAGTGTGCCATTGGCTGTATGTTGTTTGGTGGGTTTCCCCTGCTGTCCCTGGGACTCCTAGGTCATCAGTCAGCACAATGATCATGGTTTGTATGTCCCATTGCTGCCATGGTATGGTATTTGTTCACCTCACATCTACAGTCTCCACAGGATATCTACATTTGTGTGCCCATTGGTGCAGATATGTGGCTCTGCATTATGATGGTCACTTCTGTCATTGTGTTATTGATGAATGTTGACAATGTCAGCCCCCATGGGTGATGTTTGTCTGCACATGGCCAAAGGTATGTCTTATTTGCACTGCACTGTTTGCCTCACCCAATCTATGTTGCTATGGGACACAAGCACTACTATGGCACTGATGTGTTTGTTGTTCTGTGACCAGGAATCATCCATGCTGTTTGGCATTTGCAGCTTTTTCCATGACAACACTTACATTTTGGTCACTGTGATGATGGGGGGTTAGACCCCATTGCCACAATGTTCAAAATGTGCTTCAGCTATGGACCCCACACTTACCTTTTGGTCACTGTGATGATGGGGGGGTTAGACCCCATTACCACAGTGGTCATGGTCTGCTTGCATTGTGGAGGCCACACACATTTATGTGTGACACATGTGATAGGGGGTCACATTGTATGTTCAATTTCATGTTCAGTGTTGTAGGCATTTGACACAGTCTACACACGCTTGTCATGGTGTTGGGGGATGTGTTTTTCTGACATTCCTTATGTTGGAGTATGCTGGTTGTGTCATGCATTACCCGTCCTATGAGTAGGGGTGGTGGTAGTGGTAGGCATCCAGCCCCCCATGAGTAGGGGTGGTGGTAGTGGTAGGCATCCAGCCCCCCCTGAGTAGGGGTGGTGGTAGTGGTAGGCATCCAGCCTCCCATGAGTAGGGTTGGTGGTAGTGGTAGGCATCCAGCCCCCCCTGAGTAGGGGTGGTGGTAGTGGTAGGCATCCAGCCCCCCATGAGTAGGGGTGGTGATAGTGGTAGGCATCCAGCCCCCCTGAGTAGGGGTGGTGGTAGTTGTAGGCATCCATCCCCCCATGAGTAGGGGTGGTGGTAGTGGTAGGCATCCAGCCCCCCCTGAGTAGGAGTGGTGGTAGTGGTAGACATCCAGCCCCCCATGAGTAGGGGTGGTGGTAGTGGTAGGCATCCAGCCTCCCATGAGTAGGGGTGGTGTTGGTGGTAGGCATCCATCCCCCTATGAGTGGAGATGGTAGTAGTGACAGGCATCTAGCACCCCATGAGTAGGGGTGGTGGTAGTGGTAGGCATCCAGCCCCCCTGAGTAGGGGTGGTGGTAGTGGTAGGCATCCAGCCCCCATGAGTAGGGGTGGTGGTAGTGGTAGGCATCCAGCCCCCCCTGAGTAGGGGTGGTGGTAGTGGTAGGCATCCAGCACCCCCTGAGTAGGGGTGGTGGTAGTGGTAGGCATCCAGCCCCCCCTGAGTAGGGGTGGTGGTAGTGGTAGGCATCCAGCCCTCCATGAGTAGGGGTGGTGGTAGTGGTAGGCATCCAGGCCCCCATGAGTAGGGGTGGTGTTGGTGGTAGGCATCCATCCCCCTATGAGTGGGGATGGTAGTAGTGACAGGCATCTAGCACCCCATGAGTAGGGGTGGTGGTAGTGGTAGGCATCCAGCCCCCCCTGAGTAGGGGTGGTGGTAGTGGTAGGCATCCAGCCCCCCATGAGTAGGGGTGGTGGTAGTGGTAGGCATCCAGCCCCCCCTGAGTAGGGGTGGTGGTAGTGGTAGGCATCCAGCACCCCCTGAGTAGGGGTGGTGGTAGTGGTAGGCATCCAGCCCCCCCTGAGTAGGGGTGGTGGTAGTGGTAGGCATCCAGCCCCCCATGAGTAGGGGTGGTGGTAGTGGTAGGCATCCAGGCCCTCATGAGTAGGGGTGGTGTTGGTGGTAGGCATCCATCCCCCTATGAGTGGGGATGGTAGTAGTGACAGGCATCTAGCACCCCATGAGTAGGGGTGGTGGTAGTGGTAGGCATCCAGCCCCCCTGAGTAGGGGTGGTGATAGTGGTAGGCATCCAGCCCCCATGAGTAGGGGTGGTGGTAGTGGTAGGCATCCAGCCCCCCATGAGTAGGGGTGGTGTTGGTGGTAGGCATCCATCCCCCTATGAGTGGGGATGGTAGTAGTGACAGGCATCTAGCACCCCATGAGTAGGGGTGGTGGTAGTGGTAGGCATCCAGCCCCCCTGAGTAGGGGTGGTGGTAGTGGTAGGCATCCAGCCCCCCCTGAGTAGGGGTGGTGGTAGTGGTAGGCATCCAGCCCCCCATGAGTAGGGGTGGTGGTGGTGGTAGGCATCCAGGCCCCCTGAGTAGGGGTGGTGGTAGTGGTAGGCATCCAGCCCCCCTGAGTAGGGGTGGTGGTAGTGGTAGGCATCCAGCCCCCCATGAGTAGGGGTGGTGGTGGTGGTAGTGGTAGGCATCCAGGCCCCCATGAGTAGGGGTGGTGTTGGTGGTAGGCATCCATCCCCCTATGAGTGGGGATGGTAGTAGTGACAGGCATCTAGCACCCCATGAGTAGGGGTGGTGGTAGTGGTAGGTATCCAGCCCCCCCCCCTGAGTAGGGGTGGTGGTAGTGGTAGGCATCCAGCCCCCCATGAGTAGGGGTGGGGGTAGTGGTAGGCATCCAGCCCCCCATGAGTAGGGGTAGTGTTGGTGGTAGGCATCCATCCCCCTATGAGTGGGGATGGTAGTAGTGACAGGCATCTGGCACCCCATGAGTAGGGGTGGTGGTAGTGGTAGGCATCCAGCCCCCCCTGAGTAGGGGTGGTGGTAGTGGTAGGCATCCAGCCCCCCATGAGTAGGGGTGGTGGTAGTGGTAGGCATCCAGCCCCCCTGAGTAGGGGTGGTGGTAGTGGTAGGCATCCAGCCCCCCATGAGTAGGGGTGGTGGTAGTGGTAGGTATCCAGCACCCCCTGAGTAGGGGTGGTGGTAGTGGTAGGCATCCAGCCCCCCCTGAGTAGGGCTGGTGGTAGTGGTAGGCATCCAGCACCCCCTGAGTAGGGGTGGCGGTAGTGGTAGGCATCCAGCCCCCCTGAGTAGGCGTGGTGGTAGTGGTAGGCATCCAGCCCCCCATGAGTAGGGGTGGTGGTAGTGGTAGGCATCCAGCCCCCCATGAGTAGGGGTGGTGGTGGTGGTAGGCATCCAGGCCCCTATGAGTGGGGATGGTAGTAGTGACAGGCATCTAGCACCCCATGAGTAGGGGTGGTGTTGGTGGTAGGCATCCAGCCCCCCATGAGTAGGGGTGGTGGTGGTGGTAGTGGTAGGCATCCAGGCCCCCATGAGTAGGGGTGGTGTTGGTGGTAGGCATCCATCCCCCTATGAGTGGGGATGGTAGTAGTGACAGGCATCTAGCACCCCATGAGTAGGGGTGGTGGTAGTGGTAGGTATCCAGCCCCCCTGAGTAGGGGTGGTGGTAGTGGTAGGCATCCAGCCCCCCATGAGTAGGGGTGGGGGTAGTGGTAGGCATCCAGCCCCCCATGAGTAGGGGTAGTGTTGGTGGTAGGCATCCATCCCCCTATGAGTGGGGATGGTAGTAGTGACAGGCATCTAGCACCCCATGAGTAGGGGTGGTGGTAGTGGTAGGCATCCAGCCCCCCCTGAGTAGGGGTGGTGGTAGTGGTAGGCATCCAGCCCCCCATGAGTAGGGGTGGTGGTAGTGGTAGGCATCCAGCCCCCCCTGAGTAGGGGTGGTGGTAGTGGTAGGCATCCATCCCCCCATGAGTAGGGGTGGTGGTAGTGGTAGGCATCCAGCACCCCCTGAGTAGGGGTGGTGGTAGTGGTAGGCATCCAGCCCCCCCTGAGTAGGGGTGGTGGTAGTGGTAGGCATCCAGCCCCCCATGAGTAGGGGTGGTGGTAGTGGTAGGCATCCAGCCCCCCCTGAGTAGGGCTGGTGGTAGTGGTAGGCATCCAGCACCCCCTGAGTAGGGGTGGCAGTAGTGGTAGGCATCCAGCCCCCCCTGAGTAGGGGTGGTGGTAGTGGTAGGCATCCAGCCCCCCATGAGTAGGGGTGGTGGTGGTGGTAGGCATCCAGGCCCCTATGAGTGGGGATGGTAGTAGTGACAGGCATCTAGCACCCCATGAGTAGGGGTGGTGGTAGAGGTAGGCATCCAGGCCCCTATGGGTGTATATGGCATTGGTGATAGCCATCCCGCCCCTATGGTTCTGCTGTTACTAGTGTAAGTCATTTCTGCATCCCTATGTGTGTGTGTTATATGTCGGGTACGTGTCGTTTGTTTGTGTAGTGGGTGTTCAACTTTCCTTGTGCGCCGTATGCTCCGTACCAGTTCCGGTAATAGATGTAGAGTATTGGTAGGACCTGCTCGATGGGATTCATGGTTGGTTCGTCTCGTTCGGCTTTCTCGTTGCTTCGACTCGTACTCGTGGCTGGCTTGTTCATCTCGTAGCCGTGGATCGTCTTGTGGCGCGAATCGGAGCTTATGTGCGGCTCTCCCGGATGCTCTTACGTGCCGGACGTAGCGACGGGTTCGGCGCGTACGGAAGGTGCATCGTACTGGTCCGGCCGGAAGGTGCTGTATTTTTGCTTCCGTGCGACTCAATTCTGAGTTTATGGATCCGGCTCGGGCGGGGAACAGGAGCTGGAATGGGTAAGTTCAGCTGGGTCGGGATCTGGGCAGTTATGCGCATCGTACTTGCTCGTTCGTACAAATGTTCGAATCGGTCGGGAAACACGCGTACGACTCGGTTTTTTTCCGGACGAATAGTGTTAGGTGCGCCTCCGCCCGGGATCGGAATCGACCCCTTAGACTCTGGTATTCACACTCCTGGCACTCAGAAAGAGGCATACATACATTAATAGTATTAATATTTATTGGGTTTGTCTAGTGAGGTGTCATCTTTCAATGAAATATGAAAAACTAAGACTGTAGGTTAGAAAAGTCTCACTATGAGCAATGTTTATTCAAGTGATGGTAATCTGGACTTGATACCAGAAAAGACAGAACAGAAGCAGAATCAGAAAATAAGAAAAAAGGAATGATAAAGAGAGAGTGGAGCAAACAGTCCAATTGCACAAAGACACTACCAACAAATAGCTCATGACACTGAAATGACACTCAATGGATCATTTATACAAAAAAGATAGTCGATTCAAATGTCAAACTAATTTATAAAACAATTGCATCCAAGGTAAAATATAGATACAATTTAATTAATTTTAAGCTTTAAATTTATTTTATGAACACACCAATTTTGAATACTCTTGAGTGCATGTACAAAAAGAGAAAGCAACACTTTAAATGGGTAGATAAATATAATATTAATATTAGCTACGAGTATGTGGAAATATTTAAACATGTTGGGTAGCTATCAGTGCCTCATATATATCTCTTCACAGAAGAGTTATTCCATTGGGACTGCACTCAATCTAACCTGCGGTTGTTGCATTTTCCATTCCATAACTTTTCACATGAACTTGTATTTGCTTATTTGCATTGGGAAGCTGCTGTAAAGCCTTTTTATCAATAGATCCATGAGTGATGTGGTATGGCAAATTGGTTGAATAGGATTTTTGTTAGGGTCAAAAGCATATATTTGTTTCCACAAAAATTGCAGACAAAGGAGAGGCCATTGTCATTCCAGAAATGTCTAGATATGACCTGGAGACAATGAGACTGTTAACCAGTGTTGATCATTATCAAAAATTGTGTGAAACTCCAATACACAGTGAACAGGATAGGGCTAGATCATCTACCAAAATATCACTGACTAAAAAGATTATCAACAAAGAGAGTTTGATTTGTTAAATAGCCACACCCAAGCACATTGTTGACATATATGTTACAAAAAGTCCATAAAGTTTCTCTAAACCCATCAGGTAGACTAGTCACATCTGGATGTGAGCCTGTTGTAGAACCATTAGGTTTATATTTTAAGTTCTAACAAGTAAGTTTATTATGACTGAACAAAAATATATTTTGAAAAAATGCATTATGATCTACAATAAGAATATATTTGAAAAGAGAAAATATATGACATGAAAAAAGAGGGAGAGGGTATACATGGTTCACACTTAAAGTAACTTGAAAGGTATATGAAAAAATAAAGTGTTAATACATATAAATAAGGTGTAAATGTATAAATTAATAAAGTTATGAAGGGGGAGTCGGGGAGGTCATAAAACATCTTCATTACGTTGACTGGTCAAAGATGATTTTGCTGAAATGTTCAACAATGAAGTGGCTGGAATCCATAAGGCAATATGTTTTAAAACAAGTGAGATAGGGTGCATATATGCAGTATCTACTCTATGATTGTGACATACTATATACCATCATGCTTGAAATGGTAGTTGGGCGAGATCTTTCCAGTTTTTAGTTATTTGCTGTTAACCTAAAGCCGATAGCAGATCTACTATTTTTAGATCCTTTTGAAACATTCTGCCAACCATCTGATAAACTTCCTAAGAAAATATTAGTAAGAGAAAAAAGATTATGCAAGTAGACAGTTGAGTTAATTTGACTCCAGATCTGCGGACAAAAATTACGAACATAGGGACAAGTGAAAAGTAAATGCTTGAGATTGGCATATTTTGAGGTGCATGAACAACAAGTATCAGGAAGATCTGGGTAGATTGTGTGTAAAGTCAGGGGGGTGATAAAAGATTTCCTAATTTTTGTCCATATTTTCTTCCATAATAGAACAGACCATTTGATCCCTAAATCATGTTCCCAAGAAAATTCTGCATCTGTTTTATTTCTATCCACTGAAATATGGTGTAGACGGGAGTAAATAGTAGAGGCCGTTGGAGGTAGGATGTAAGTAGGTTGGGTGTACGTAGGAAAGCTCCCAAACGGTTATCATGGGGTGGTATGGATTGAGTGTTAGATTAAATATGAGTGAAAGTAGCAGAGATGGTATCTTGTAGAGCTCTAAATTTATTTTGAAATAAACAAGGGAGCCCAAAAAGAGTTTGGGCCTGTAGAATATATAGCAAATGATTGTGTGATAAAAGATGTTTAACTCAAATTACAGGTTTTCCTCTCCAAGATTTCTGATAAATAGGTTTATTATTGAGCTGTTTAAAATCTTTGTGTCATATGGTGGAGTTAAGCAATGTGTGAGTGTCTTTGGGAGAATATGATATTATAGGATCGGATATTTTACAGAGTGCGGTTTCCGTGTAAATGCTAAGTACTCTTGAAAGGAAAAAGGAGATAGGATATTTCTTTCTAGCTCAACCCATAATTGGCAGCGTTTAGGAGAACATGAAACCCTATAAGCAGACTGTTTCCATAGAAAGGCTACATGATATTTAGAAATGTCCAGACTATTTACTCCTCCATCGCATTTAGGACACTTTCGTTTCAGAAAATCCATATGGGGCTTTTTATTATTCCAAAGAAAAAAAGAAAGTATGGAATTAATCTTCTTAAAATATTTGAGAGGGATATTTGCTGGAATATTAAAAATAGTATAAAGAATAATTGGCAGTGACATCATCTTGATAGTGCCTTGGCGCCCCCACCACGAGAGGTGTAAACGGTGTCATTGACTATTTAATTAAATCATCTTTTGTATACATTGCTCCATATTTAAGGAGATTTATGTTTTAATAGATAGTGTGAAATGTTAACCAAGGTATTTAATTTGTTGAGATTTCCATGTAAAATTGGAGGATGAAAAATCTTGCTTGAAAGTTAATTTGTTTAAAGGTATTATCTTACATGCTTCATCATTTAATTTAGAACTGGATACAGAAGCATAAGAAGCAACTTAATCTGAGAAAGCCTAGAGAGATGATGGAAGTTGTGTAAATGAATAATAAAATGCCATCAGCATACGCCGCTAATTTAACCTGTTGAGCATTATGGGTGAAAACATGAAGGTCTTGTTTATGTCATAATCTGGATATAAAAGCTTCTAATGCCAAATTAAAAAGAACATGTGAAATGAAACAACCTTGTCAAACTCCTCCACCCAAAGTGAAATAGGAGGCTGTAAGCATGTTTGCAAAGATAGCTGCTTGAGGAGAAGAGTAGAGAAGAGAGATGAGATTAATAATTTTAGGACTAAAACCCAGCGATTTAAGGGTATGGAAAATAAAAGGCCAAAATACTATATCAAAGCTTTTTCCACATCCAAAGGTATTACTGCAAGAGATTCGGGGATGTGAGTGGATTTAGATAAAATATCGAACAATAGACAGGTGTTGTCTTATAAATATCTCCTTCCTGTGACAAAGCCTGATTGTTCCTTACCAAGGAGATCAGGAATAATATATTCTAATCTTAAGGCTAATGCCTTTGAAAATATTTTGTAGTCAATGTTGACAAGAGAAATGGGTCTATACATTTCACGGTACTGATGATCTTTTACGTCTTTGGGGATAAGGCAAATAAGGGCATCTCAGAAGGAGCCAAATGAGTTCCATAAATGTGAGAAAGAAGTTATGAGGTTAGGGAAAAGTAATGTAGAAAAGTGTGAATAAAATCCAGCTGTGAAACCGTCAGGACCTGGAGCTTTATCTTTCTGAAGTGTAATGACGAAAGATCAAGTTGAGTATTGAAAGGTTTTCAAGTATTGAATAAATATAATTTTTTTTTATCATCCTATGGAGAGTCAATTTTAAGTTTATTCTGTTTCAGTTTAAGATAGTTAGCTCATAGTTTGCCAGATATTTTCGTGCCATGTAGAATTTGCAACTGGATTTAAGAAGGTAAGTTGATGCCTGTTCAGTAGAACATTTGATACATTAAAGTTTAGCTTTAATAAGGTCTTGCCAGCAATCGTACAATCTAGACATGCAATAGGAATGCACTAGCTTTTACATTTTTGCAAATACTTCTTTAGTTTAAGTATATGAAATCTTTCTTTTCTTGGGTACATAACTTATTATGAAATTGTGAGACGAAGATACGTAGGCATCAAAAATTGTGTGAAAGGCAATATCATCTGTTTGATTAAGTTGGAAGTATTTATGGAAAAATGAGGTAAAAGAAGAAGTAAAGGATTTGTCTAATAAAAAAATGAATTATCAAATCTCCATCTTTTTGGTGAGTTAGACTTTTGAATGATGTCCAATTGTGTGGCAACAGGAGCATGATCAGAAATAAAAATAGACCCTATATCAGCAGAGTGTATGGTCTGGGATAAGGCAGATAGGATAAATATGTGATCTATTCTTGATTGAGTGTGATGGACTTGAGGAAAAATACGTATGTTTGCGTACGGTGGGATTACATAAAAGCCATTCATCAATTAAATGTCTCTGTTGAAGGGCCTGGAGAAATCATTTTTGAGATGTGTTTGGAATGTACTGAGATGTGGTGTTTCTGTCAAAAAACTGATCAGCAATCTAATTAGTATCTCCAGCAAAAATAAAATTATCCTATGACCATTTCATAAGATTTTTAGCAGCATTACACCAAAATTGCCAAGAAGTAGGAGTGGGTAGATAAACATTAAAAAGAGACAATGAACCTTTATCAATCATTAACTTAAGGAGCAAACATCTTCCATTCTCATCAATTTCATAGAATACTAAAGGAATAGGAAGGGATTTCTGGCGCAAAGATATGACTCCTTTCTTTTTGCAATTTCATGGAGAAAAGTAAACTTCACCAACCCATCCCCTTTTCAAATTTATAGATTCATCCTCAGTGAGGTGAGATTCTTGAATCGGCGCAATATATGCACCAAGCTTTGAGAGATGAGTCAAAACTCATTGCTGTTTAGTGGGTGAATTGAGACCTATGACATTCCAAAACACATTTTTCAAAGACATGAGAAAGAAGTGGAATGAAGAGATGTGTCAGATAAGATATTGAAAAAAATTAACAAGAATCGTGTAATGATCAAAGGATATAATAATGCAAAAAAGAGACATTGAAGAAATATATGGGGCATATTATCAACAAATGGCGATATTTATCGCTAACTCCGCTTAGCGTCATTTTCCTTATCGCCACAGAACGCCGGAAAAAACGATGGATTTAGGCCCAGATCTCTGTACTGGGGTGAATGTATGACATTGTTCTGCATTCTGTCCATCAACTGTTGTTTTTGCATTTGTCACCCCGAGTGGGACGGGTATGCCCAGACGTGGGTCCCGTGCTCTCCATGCCACTGGAATCAAGCTATCCTGGCTGAAGAGGGGTGAAACCCCGAAACCGGTCCTAGGATGCTTGTTTCCAGTCCAGTGAGGACCTGGCTTGGCAGTTCGGGCTGGACTGTTCCCATGAGGCACAGGGTCAAGACTGATTTGCATATGGCTGGGTTCAAACTGGAATGGCATGGTGAGCAAAAACGATGGATTTAGGCCCAGATCTCTGTACTGGGGTGAATGTATGACATTGTTCTGCATTCTGTCCATCAACTGTTGTTTTTGCATTTGTCACCCCGAGTGGGACGGGTATGCCCAGACGTGGGTCCCGTGCTCTCCATGCCACTGGAATCAAGCTATCCTGGCTGAAGAGGAGTGAAACCCCGAAACCGGTCCTAGGATGCTTGTTTCCAGTCCAGGGAGGACCTGGCTTGGCAGTTCGGGCTGGACTGTTCCCATGAGGCACAGGGTCAAGACTGATTTGCATATGGCTGGGTTCAAACTGGAATGGCATGGTGAGCAAAAAACGATGGATTTAGGCCCAGATCTCTGTACTGGGGTGAATGTATGACATTGTTCTGCATTCTGTCCATCAACTGTTGTTTTTGCATTTGTCACCCCGAGTGGGACGGGTATGCCCAGACGTGGGTCCCGTGCTCTCCATGCCACTGGAATCAAGCTATCCTGGCTGAAGAGGGGTGAAACCCCGAAACCGGTCCTAGGATGCTTGTTTCCAGTCCAGGGAGGACCTGGCTTGGCAGTTCAGGCTGGACTGTTCCCATGAGGCACAGGGTCAAGACTGATTTGCATATGGCTGGGTTCAAACTGGAATGGCATGGTGAGCAAAAAACGATGGATTTAGGCCCAGATCTCTGTACTGGGGTGAATGTATGACATTGTTCTGCATTCTGTCCATCAACTGTTGTTTTTGCATTTGTCACCCCGAGTGGGACGGGTATGCCCAGACGTGGGTCCCGTGCTCTCCATGCCACTGGAATCAAGCAATCCTGGCTGAAGAGGGGTGAAACCCCGAAACCGGTCCTAGGATGCTTGTTTCCAGTCCACGGAGGACCTGGCTTGGCAGTTCGGGCTGGACTGTTCCCATGAGGCACAGGGTCAAGACTGATTTGCAAATGGCTGGGTTCAAACTGGAATGGCATGGTGAGCAAAAAAACGATGGATTTAGGCCCAGATCTCTGTACTGGGGTGAATGTATGACATTGTTCTGCATTCTGTCCATCAACTGTTGTTTTTGCATTTGTCACCCCGAGTGGGACGGGTATGCCCAGACGTGGGTCCCGTGCTCTCCATGCCACTGGAATCAAGCTATCCTGGCTGAAGAGGGGTGAAACCCCGAAACCGGTCCTAGGATGCTTGTTTCCAGTCCAGGGAGGACCTGGCTTGGCAGTTCGGGCTGGACTGTTCCCATGAGGCACAGGGTCAAGACTGATTTGCATATGGCTGGGTTCAAACTGGAATGGCATGGTGAGCAAAAACGATGGATTTAGGCCCAGATCTCTGTACTGGGGTGAATGTATGACATTGTTCTGCATTCTGTCCATCAACTGTTGTTTTTGCATTTGTCACCCCGAGTGGGACGGGTATGCCCAGACGTGGGTCCCGTGCTCTCCATGCCACTGGAATCAAGCTATCCTGGCTAAAGAGGGGTGAAACCCCGAAACCGGTCCTAGGATGCTTGTTCCCAGTCCAGGGAGGACCTGGCTTGGCAGTTCGGGCTGGACTGTTCCCATGAGGCACAGGGTCAAGACTGATTTGCATATGGCTGGGTTCAAACTGGAATGGCATGGTGAGCAAAAAAACGATGGATTTAGGCCCAGATCTCTGTACTGGGGTGAATGTATGACATTGTTCTGCATTCTGTCCATCAACTGTTGTTTTTGCATTTGTCACCCCGAGTGGGACGGGTATGCCCAGACGTGGGTCCCGTGCTCTCCATGCCACTGGAATCAAGCTATCCTGGCTGAAGAGGGTGAAACCCCGAAACCGGTCCTAGGATGCTTGTTTCCAGTCCAGGGAGGACCTGGCTTGGCAGTTTGGGCTGGACTGTTCCCATGAGGCACAGGGTCAAGACTGATTTGCATATGGCTGGGTTCAAACTGGAATGGTGAGCAAAAAACGATGGATTTAGGCCCAGATCTCTGTACTGGGGTGAATGTATGACATTGTTCTGCATTCTGTCCATCAACTGTTGTTTTTGCATTTGTCACCCTGAGTGGGACGGGTATGCCCAGACGTGGGTCCCGTGCTCTCCATGCCACTGGAATCAAGCTATCCTGGCTGAAGAGGGGTGAAACCCCGAAACCGGTCCTAGGATGCTTGTTTCCAGTCCAGTGAGGACCTGGCTTGGCAGTTCGGGCTGGACTGTTCCCATGAGGCACAGGGTCAAGACTGATTTGCATATGGCTGGGTTCAAACTGGAATGGCATGGTGAGCAAAAAAACGATGGATTTAGGCCCAGATCTCTGTACTGGGGTGAATGTATGACATTGTTCTGCATTCTGTCCATCAACTGTTGTTTTTGCATTTGTCACCCCGAGTGGGACGGGTATGCCCAGACGTGGGTCCCGTGCTCTCCATGCCACTGGAATCAAGCTATCCTGGCTGAAGAGGAGTGAAACCCCGAAACCGGTCCTAGGATGCTTGTTTCCAGTCCAGGGAGGACCTGGCTTGGCAGTTCGGGCTGGACTGTTCCCATGAGGCACAGGGTCAAGACTGATTTGCATATGGCTGGGTTCAAACTGGAATGGCATGGTGAGCAAAAAACGATGGATTTAGGCCCAGATCTCTGTACTGGGGTGAATGTATGACATTGTTCTGCATTCTGTCCATCAACTGTTGTTTTTGCATTTGTCACCCCGAGTGGGACGGGTATGCCCAGACGTGGGTCCCGTGCTCTCCATGCCACTGGAATCAAGCTATCCTGGCTGAAGAGGGGTGAAACCCCGAAACCGGTCCTAGGATGCTTGTTTCCAGTCCAGGGAGGACCTGGCTTGGCAGTTCAGGCTGGACTGTTCCCATGAGGCACAGGGTCAAGACTGATTTGCATATGGCTGGGTTCAAACTGGAATGGCATGGTGAGCAAAAAACGATGGATTTAGGCCCAGATCTCTGTACTGGGGTGAATGTATGACATTGTTCTGCATTCTGTCCATCAACTGTTGTTTTTGCATTTGTCACCCCGAGTGGGACGGGTATGCCCAGACGTGGGTCCCGTGCTCTCCATGCCACTGGAATCAAGCAATCCTGGCTGAAGAGGGGTGAAACCCCGAAACCGGTCCTAGGATGCTTGTTTCCAGTCCAGGGAGGACCGGGCTTGGCAGTTCGGGCTGGACTGTTACCATGAGGCACAGGGTCAAGACTGATTTGCAAATGGCTGGGTTCAAACTGGAATGGCATGGTGAGCAAAAAACGATGGATTTAGGCCCAGATCTCTGTACTGGGGTGAATGTATGACATTGTTCTGCATTCTGTCCATCAACTGTTGTTTTTGCATTTGTCACCCCGAGTGGGACGGGTATGCCCAGACGTGGGTCCCGTGCTCTCCATGCCACTGGAATCAAGCTATCCTGGCTGAAGAGGGGTGAAACCCCGAAACCGGTCCTAGGATGCTTGTTTCCAGTCCAGGGAGGACCTGGCTTGGCAGTTCGGGCTGGACTGTTCCCATGAGGCACAGGGTCAAGACTGATTTGCATATGGCTGGGTTCAAACTGGAATGGCATGGTGAGCAAAAAACGATGGATTTAGGCCCAGATCTCTGTACTGGGGTGAATGTATGACATTGTTCTGCATTCTGTCCATCAACTGTTGTTTTTGCATTTGTCACCCCGAGTGGGACGGGTATGCCCAGACGTGGGTCCCGTGCTCTCCATGCCACTGGAATCAAGCTATCCTGGCTAAAGAGGGGTGAAACCCCGAAACCGGTCCTAGGATGCTTGTTCCCAGTCCAGGGAGGACCTGGCTTGGCAGTTCGGGCTGGACTGTTCCCATGAGGCACAGGGTCAAGACTGATTTGCATATGGCTGGGTTCAAACTGGAATGGCATGGTGAGCAAAAAACGATGGATTTAGGCCCAGATCTCTGTACTGGGGTGAATGTATGACATTGTTCTGCATTCTGTCCATCAACTGTTGTTTTTGCATTTGTCACCCCGAGTGGGACGGGTATGCCCAGACGTGGGTCCCGTGCTCTCCATGCCACTGGAATCAAGCTATCCTGGCTGAAGAGGGGTGAAACCCCGAAACCGGTCCTAGGATGCTTGTTTCCAGTCCAGGGAGGACCTGGCTTGGCAGTTCGGGCTGGACTGTTCCCATGAGGCACAGGGTCAAGACTGATTTGCATATGGCTGGGTTCAAACTGGAATGGCATGGTGAGCAAAAAACGATGGATTTAGGCCCAGATCTCTGTACTGGGGTGAATGTATGACATTGTTCTGCATTCTGTCCATCAACTGTTGTTTTTGCATTTGTCACCCCGAGTGGGACTGGTATGCCCAGACGTGGGTCGCGTGCTCTCCATGCCACTGGAATCAAGCTATCCTGGCTGAAGAGGGGTGAAACCCCGAAACCGGTCCTAGGATGCTTGTTTCCAGTCCAGGGAGGACCTGGCTTGGCAGTTCGGGCTGGACTGTTCCCATGAGGCACAGGGTCAAGACTGATTTGCATATGGCTGGGTTCAAACTGGAATGGCATGGTGAGCAAAAAAACGATGGATTTAGGCCCAGATCTCTGTACTGGGGTGAATGTATGACATTGTTCTGCATTCTGTCCATCAACTGTTGTTTTTGCATTTGTCACCCCGAGTGGGACGGGTATGCCCAGACGTGGGTCCCGTGCTCTCCATGCCACTGGAATCAAGCTATCCTGGCTGAAGAGGGGTGAAACCCCGAAACCGGTCCTAGGATGCTTGTTTCCAGTCCAGGGAGGACCTGGCTTGGCAGTTTGGGCTGGACTGTTCCCATGAGGCACAGGGTCAAGACTGATTTGCATATGGCTGGGTTCAAACTGGAATGGTGAGCAAAAAACGATGGATTTAGGCCCAGATCTCTGTACTGGGGTGAATGTATGACATTGTTCTGCATTCTGTCCATCAACTGTTGTTTTTGCATTTGTCACCCCGAGTGGGACGGGTATGCCCAGACGTGGGTCCCGTGCTCTCCATGCCATTGGAATCAAGCTATCCTGGCTGAAGAGGGGTGAAACCCCGAAACCGGTCCTAGGATTATTGTTTCCAGTCCAGGGAGGACCTGGCTTGGCAGTTCGGGCTGGACTGTTCCCATGAGGCACAGGGTCAAGACTGATTTGCATATGGCTGGGTTCAAACTGGAATGGCATGGTGAGCAAAAAAACGATGGATTTAGGCCCAGATCTCTGTACTGGGGTGAATGTATGACATTGTTCTGCATTCTGTCCATCAACTGTTGTTTTTGCATTTGTCACCCCGAGTGGGACGGGTATGCCCAGACGTGGGTCCCGTGCTCTCCATGCCACTGGAATCAAGCTTATCTGGCTGAAGAGGGGCGAAACCCCGAAACTGGTCCTAGGATGCTTGTTTCCAGTCCAGGGAGGACCTGGCTTGGCAGTTCGGGCTGGACTGTTCCCATGAGGCACATGGTCAAGACTGATTTGCATATGGCTGGGTTCAAACTGGAATGGCATGGTGAGCAAAAAACGATGGATTAAGGCCCAGATCTCTGTACTGGGGTGAATGTATGACATTGTTCTGCATTCTGTCCATCAACTGTTGTTTTTGCTATCGTCGCATATAGCTACCTTTTCCGGCGGAAATGGACGGCGATAGATTTAGCGTGACGGCGATAAAAAAACGCACGCTAACGTGTAAAAAGAATCCCATCGCTAACTGGCACCAGGCCTGCATTTAACGCGTTCAGCTGGAAAATGCACTATAAAAGTCCCGCCAAGCAGAAGAAAAAAGGAAAATACCAGAGGAGCAATGGAAGAAGCTGGAACCAGTGCAGAGGCCACAAACATGCCCACAAATACCCAGGAGGACCAGCCAGAGACCCATGTGAAGGCCAAGAGGAAGAGGAATCCTAAGCTCAGCAACCAGGAAAACCAGGTCCTGATTGCGGAGGTGACTGAACACCAACAAGAACTGTTTGTCACCTCCACAGTGACATTGGCAAGAAAAAAAGAAATATGGGAGGACATTGTGTCCAAGGTGAATGCCGTTGGAGAGAGGAGGAGGACAGTGGACGAATGCAAGAAGCGCTGGCATGAAACCAAGCGCAAAACCAAGGAGAAACTAGCAGCCAACGTGAGAGCAGCGAGGCAGACTGGAGGTGGGAGTCCAGCGCCACAGGAGGAGCTGGATGAGTTGGAGGAGCAGGTGTCCCGAGTCATCAGTGAGGAGACGGTGGTTGGAGTTGCGTGCTAGGATAGTGCTGAATGTGAACAGACACAACAACACCAGGGTGAGCATCAACCAGGGACGGGGGGAAGGGGGTGGATGGGCCCAGTGGCACTCATGTACAATTAAACTAATTGAAGTGCATACTCACATGTACTGTGGATCATGTCCCAGGTAAGCCCTGTCCATGGTGGCATAGGGACATATCACCCTTCTCAAACAACACATTGCACAACACATTGGCTGGCATACAGACTCTTAAGTGTGCACAGAAAAGGAAGCCCAAAATAGTTCTAGGTCAACGTCAGACCACTCCATACGTGCCCCCTCAAATGACAAAGTGGCACAACAACTTGACATGCCGCAGGGTGGCAAAATGGCCCCCTTGCCACATCACCACACACATACAAATTGCCTGCACAAGGACACATCTCACTCTAACGCCAAAATGCGGGTGCACTGTGATTGTGACTGGTCATGTGCACGATAAGGCATGCCACCACCAATGTCAGCACACCTGCAGCATTCTGCACATGTGTATGAGTGGTGTGCACGAATGTGTATGTGCATATAGGTGGACTTCGCTGCACATACACAACCTTGCACACTACTCAGACACATGTGCACAATGATGCAGGTGTGCTGACATTGGTGGTGGCTTGCCTCATTGTGCACATGACCAGTCACATGCACAGTGCATCCGCATTTGGGCCTCAGAGTGAGACGTGTCCATGTGCAGGCAATTTGTATGTGCGTGGTGATGTGGCAAGGGTGAAAATCTGACATCACCTGCATTACCATGCAAAGTGTCCCATTGCCTGTTCATGAGATGCAGTCTGGTGTACACCAAGTGGGGAAACATCCAGTGAGTCTGCATACCACACACACATGCAATGTCACAACGAATTGACCATGTAGTCTGCTGGATAAAGGTTGCACCTCCAAAAATGCACACAAACAGCACACTTCACTCAAAGGGCGATGGAATACAATGAGCAGGGGGACGTGCCAACATCCACACAGTACGTGAACAATGCAGAACAGGAATGTATCACACCAATATGTACTGCATGCCTTGTCTGTGTGACATACTCGCTGAACCACAATGTGCCTGTAAAGCTGTCTCACTGCCAAAGTATGACAACAAGCAAGGATAGCTAATTTGAAACAAATCATGTCAACCGGCCAAATGCCACCCTCAACCCCAATGTAAAATTGCACTCCCACCCCCCCAAGTGTACACATCTGCCACACAGAATACAGCATTCCACAACAGTCCTGATGTGAGTTGCCCATCACACCATCATGTGCAATGCAAATTAACGGTTTGGTAAGTCAACTGTGTCAGTGAACAAATATGCAGTCAGGTAGTCATCACCCACATGCCAAGCCAGGCATTTACTAACAGAACCAGGACAGCAGGTATCATCCATGGCAGCAGCTGCATGGCACATACACAAACACACATCACCCGCACATTTGCATCTCTTGTGAGGGTGGCATTGACCAGGCCTGAGCAACATAAATTGGCACCATGAAATGCACATACCTCAGAAAACTGACCACTTACACACCACACGTGGGGTCAACCTTGAGGGTAATGGGTGTTGACACTATGGGACATATTACCAAGCCCCTATCGCCACCAGCGTTAAGTCACTCAATGTGGCTTAAAGCCAAGTTAAGTGGCTTTTCGCTGCCTTGAGAATAGGACCGCTTTCATGCTAAACTTTGTGTGAAAGGGGGCGTGCAGTGGGTGTTGTGGTGAGCATCCCACCACAACATCCATAGAAGTCGATGCTGCCATCCATTATCAAGTTAGGCGAGAATAGGTGGCAGTGCTGATCTGAACACCAGAGAAATCCTGGGCCTAAGGTTGCAAAACTAGGAGAAATGCATTAAATCTCCTTGTTTTTGCCTGTTTCATGTGTGCTGCCTTGTGCAGCCCACATGTGAAAAGCAAATTTCCAAGGTATGTTCACGTACAGGAAGGTGTCCCTTCCTGACCATGAACTAACAGTACTCCGAAATGTCATTTTGTAACTTCCATGTGTGCTGCACGAAGCAGCACACAAGAAAGTTAGAAAATGCCGTCTTAGCTTTGTCCATGTGCAGGAAGCAACTACTTCCTACTCATAACCAAACCTCCCTGCGCGCAGACACCCTTGCACTATGGTGCAAGGGACCCTGCGCTGGTGCTAAGCAGTGTAATTTACTTCCATTGCAGGGGGAAACGCCAGGCTGCACCATATCCCTGATAACATGTTTGAGCCTGGCGTTACCAAAGTGGTGGTGAGAACCGTGAAGACAAGATGGCTAATGCCTCTCCCTGACGCTTCCTTGGTAACATGACCATGTCTGTTCAGACAGCAACAATAATCGAAACTCACGCCGAACCATACTCACAACGGGTCAGCCAAACGGAGGGCACTCAGCAATGCATGCTATAAAAAACATTAAGGACGACATGCACACCAGACAAATCACAATTGACAAAGCAACATGGATGTCCATGTGTACTACATAGTGCAGCACATGTTGAAACAGCAAGTAAGCTCACATTGATGATGTACCTAAAGGGTGCCCTACTCACACATAACCATACTTGCACAAAACACATGCACATGTGCAGTACCCTGCAATGCTGCGTGTCCGTGAGCCACATTGTCAAGGCAAGTGACAGTGCATGATGAATAGCATGCCTGCAGGCCCAACACATTAACATGGTTCAGGCAACCTCACTGAGGTGGCTGAGTGTGGACAACATCCTTAAACAAGCAAGTCACACTCTGACACATCCTCGTGTACATACAACCCCTGACGTAAACAAGACATTTGAAGTCAAACAATGCACAACTCTCACAACTCTGACCAAGACCCATATTCCACCCAGTCTGCCTCAGCACAGCATTGTAAATGCACAGAACTCAAAGGCTCACTACCTCAAAGGTATAATGGGCAGCTAAACCATCTGCAGGTGCCACCAGCACACAATGCAGTGCACACACAGACAAAGCTGAGCACATCAACATTGACTACTATGTGGGCCAAATTGCATTACTCACACAAATTAACAGAGGACACAACTTGTGACGCATGTGTGTAGATATTGTACAATAACATTTGTCATAGCCGGAAACTGTGAGATGTCAATGTACAACTACAACATCACATCCGCAATTTCCTCAAAATCATCACTATCCTGCAACAAATAGGCATCTCCTCAAAAACTGTATGAATGGACACTGTCCTGCTGTCTGCTTGTAAACACATCCAATGCATGATTGTACATGACAAACACTGTCAAACTGTATCCCCCCATCACATTGCAGAGGGCAAGACATCACTTCCTGGACAGCAGACTGGCCCAACCTTCACTGATGATGAGGAGGAATACCCCACCATCGATCAGGAAGCACTGCAACATCTGCTAGACTCCTTTATCACCCCACCTCCAGGAGCAGGGCAACCCAGCAGCATAGCGGCAACCCCACCCCCTACACAAACCAACCAGCAGCAAGCACCTCCCACCACAACTGCCTCCCCGGACCTCGAGGACTCACACCTGGCCTTCCAACGCCGTGTGCTAGAGGTCCAGCGGGAGATGCCGGAACAGGTGCGGGTGGGGTTCGAGCGCCTGGCGGACAAACTTGAGGCCATACGTGGGTGTCTGAGTCCCATCCGGGACCACATGCAGAAGATCACGGACACCCACAGCCCGCTCGATGCCCTCCAACGGTCCATGGCTGACATTGCTGGAGTCATGATTCAGAGACAACAACAACTGTCTGCTCAGAGTGGCTCCAGCAATGTCAGCCAGGATTTGGCCAACATCTGTCAGATAATGGAGAGCATGGAGCAGATGCAGGCACAAGATATGGCAGCCAGGGCCGCACACCAGCGCGAGGTTGCTGGGATCTACCATGCCCTGCACTTGCTCATCACTTCATTGCTGCCACAAGGTCTGTCGCGGATGAATGCTGCTGCTGCCTCCACATCCTCAGCTCCGCCACCTGATGTGTCAGTGCCTCACGGTGCTGCACCCACCATACCACCAGCCACATGTGAGGCACATGACACATCAGAGGATGAAGAGGAGGGTGAAAGTGCATTTGAGCTAAGGAGGAAGCGGTAGCATCCATCTGCGCCAAAAGGCCAGTTTCCTCCTTGGTGCCGGGCTTAGTATCATGCCACGGAAAATCTTCTTGCACTGTCTTCCACTGTCCCCCGACAATCACCTTGGACCGCCACATGGAATGCCATATCACTTTTCACTTGCCAATGCCACTGCAATAAGCCTGCGGACTGAACCATGCGTCTTCCCTTGGACCTGTTACCACCAAATGACTCTGTCTGGCCCTCCAACGGGCATCCATGCAATGTGGGCATGTATGGCCAAGCACTGGTCCAGTCTTCATCCTCTGAATGTCAATAAAATTAATTAACTCACACAGATGTGTGTGGTTCTTGACCAATCAAGTATAGAAGTATGTAAAAAGTGTCAGGACACTGATTCACCCAGAAGGTACACCAAGGGAAATACAAGCAATGTACCTGTTTTACCTGATACAGATAGGCAGTGAGATGGCGGTGTATGTGTGAACTAGCGGTGCCCCCATTGCTCCAAATCAACCATCTAGCAATATACCAACCTAGCCCCACGTCCTCTCATGAAAAGGCATGTGTGCTAAAATGTCCTAGTCTGTTGCAGGCCACGAGTTGTGTCCTCCTTAACACTTGTAAACAAATATCTCTTGGCATATCTACTCACACACTACGTGGTGGACAAAGCCTGTTGTGATGGTGCACATTGCATGTCACATCCCAAAATACTGGACAACATATTCACATTGATGAAGACACGGAAGGGCACATGTCCACCATACACATACGGAACCACAATGTCTGCCTCAGTGAAGTAGATTGGCAAATTGGGGCTCACCCCAAAGTGCAAGCCGTCAGTCAGCCCCTCCCTGTCGACAAACGATGTAACCTAAAATATACCCCCTCTCATGCTGTGACCACTGCGAGCATATCGGGCAATGTGTGTAGGGATGTGTGTGGCACTGCACTCAGCATATAGTCAGATGCACCAACAACATTTCAAGAGCGTCATCAACATGAGCCAATGGCAGAAGTAACAGCTGGGACAAGTCTCCATGACACTGTCACTACAGGGAGCAATGCAACATTTCCCCATTGTGTGCAGCAGAACAGTGTGCCACCCCCCAAACGTTTGCTGTGACAAAATCAAAACTTGACTATTCCAGTGAGTCAGGGTAGGCATTTAGGAGATGTCAACTCTGTAAAGCAAAATGCACTACTCCCAAAATACATTTGTGAGTAACGTAAAATGTGAAGTCATCACTTACTCTCAGATTACTTTTGTAAATCAGGAACACTGCTGTTCCATGTCCTGTACACAATGCACACAGATTTCTAACAAATCATGCATTGTCTGGAGAGTGAGAGTACATGAACCGGAACATATCTTGCAAAGGAAGCGGACACACTGGCACTACGCAGCAAGTGTGGCTAGGTCTGTGCAATGTAGATGGACTCTGCGGCAGGAGATTCTGACATGCAGGTGTGTGACGGAATCCGTGGAACCTGGCGCATACATACATCTCCATGATGGGTAACAGTAGCTAACTGTATTCACTTGCCATGCTATCATACTAGGTTATGTGCAAAATGGGCAACAATGTGCTGTCCAAATCTGTGAGTCACACCGAAGATGTAGAACGTCACAGACGACTGTCCCTAGACTAGGGCGTCAATCCAAATTGACACCCTGTCATCAATGCAAGTTCAGTGTGCTCAAATCTAAGGTATCCTGACACAATACATCCTGCAAACTTACATGCCATGAGCAGACTTAGCGATTCCAATGGATAGTCCAGTGATGGCGAAAGTTGCATACAATGGAATGAGCCACACTCCACAACCTCATCCCTGACATAAGTGCAAGCAGAAATCCAAAGTATCAAAATTTTATTAGAACAGTATAAATATTCAAGTGACTGAAACTAACACTTTTCACTATAACTACTACTAAAATCTAAACTAACTATAAAACAATCTTACTTACCTAAATTATCTACCCTAACTAATCCTAAACATGCAACAACACATCATAGACATCAACCCCCCTCCCACACTTAAAGCACACCACGAGACAGGACAAAGACATCTAAGCTATACATAAACTAACTAAACATGTAACCTACACAAAGATATATTTTTTTGTAAGAATTTTTTTATTTTTTTTATTTATATGAATAAAAAACACATCAACCCCCCACCCAAAGGAAAATGAAACTTATCCCCAAATACGGATGACTAATTAAAATCGTATATCTACCTAACAAGCTAACACTAACTAAAATCTACACTAAAACTACACTACCTAACAAATAAATAACTAACCTAACACTACATAATAAGAGATTTCAAACATTGGGGGAAGGGAGAAGAGGGGGATGGTGTCCAACAGGTCCACCATTCATGGCAGTCCCAAGTGTTGGTGCCTGTCCGTCACTCGTCTGTTGACATCAGACAATTCTCTCCTGAGCTCTGCCAGCGATACCACAATGTCCTGAAGGAGCCTCCTGTCCTGCAATGTGAACAAGACCACTTGATCCCCAGTTGCAGGTGGGACAGTGCCTTGGGGTGGGGGGGTGCCGTAGGGGGATGTGCCACCTCTTCCAGCTGGGACACACCACTGATGCCTGAGGGGCCTGGGGGGGGGGCTGTGTGACATCCTGGGCATGCTCAGGCACCGCCTTCCATGTGCCCTTCCTACGTTCCTCATGGTACCTCTTGGACATGTTGCGGTACCCCTTTGCAACCTTCTTCACATGGCGGTAACGGTCCTTCCGCACCTGGAAGGCATGTATTTGGCCAGGTGTCATGTTGTCTGTAAAACATACACAAAGGCAAATTAGAGTCCCTTAGCCAATTTCAATTTCCTCCATACACATCTGTAATACAAGTTCACTTCAACATGGGAGCATACACTACAGCGTAACTATGTGAAGTCAGCAAGTGACCTGGACAACGAACTGTTGAAGCATGGATCAGTGACTACATGCTGGGGAGACTGACATGACAGTGCATGGCATGGTACATGCACTGTCACTAAGAAATTAGGCTGACAGTGCCAAACGATTTTGCCATTACATACACAGGCAGAGGGTGACATGTACAAGCAATCGGAGAAAGGAAGCATTACCCCTTGCATCGCCACCTTGAGACCAGGATTTTTCTTAGTGTAAGTTTGGCCCTGGCACCTATTTTCGCCAGACTTGATAATAGGTGGCAGCGTCAACTTCAATGGGTGTTGCGGTGGAACGCACACAGCAACACCCACTGCACGCCCCCTGTCACGCTAAGTTTAGCACCAAAGGTGACCTATTATGAAGGCAACGTTAAGACACTTAACATGGCTATCAGCCACGTTGAGTAGCTTTACGCTGACCTGATGATAGGGCGCTGAGCCTATCGCCAACACAACGTCACAAAAAGTGACATTGTGGTGGAGATAGTGGCTTGATAATATGCTCCAACATGTGAACTCTTGCCGCAGAGAGGGTGAAACATCCATTCCTCGTAATTCACACTCAATCATGCATTGCTGGTCTACGCTAGGATCACTCCGCAGTGTATCAAGATATGCTGGCCGTAACTACACAAACAGTCACTATGCATTTCCCTTTGTGATGGCACCCTGGAGTCATCATGCTCATAGTGTCGTTTGTGGTAATGCTTCTTCACAGATAGCGTTGGCAAACCCTGTATTGTGAAATAAATGCCAAAGCACTTAAGGCAGAGCTAAAGCATGCGTGGTATATGCGTGCACAGAAATGACAACAATTGTGACTGAGGAGTTCCCACACCTGATCCAGAGTCAATCAGGGAATGGACGCAAGGAGACAGCTCGTCAACACCATTGCAGTGGCCATACATGCCAATGAGAATGATTTGGGCAAATTTGCTGTGTGTTTGGGGAACGTGCCATTGATATGCTTGGCTCACAGTTGCACCCTGCCACAACTCTGAATCCGGCAAGCAGCATACCTACAATATCATAATTGTGAACTGTGTCTAAGCACTTACGTGCAGAAATGCACTGCCTCCTTGTGCATCATCATGCACACTTGCACAGTAATCTCACGCAAGGATGTACATGCATTCAATGTCATTGGATAGTCATCTGCAAACCCACTTACAAGTCTCCTGTCCCATCTGTGTTCGCTGCAATACACAGGCATGTGCTGTGGTGACCGAACCCATGGACCTAGGGGCATATTGACAAGGGAGTAGGGGAGACAGGTGTTCGCCTCCTCTGATTAACGGCTACCTCCGCAACTTTGCTAATGCAAGTCTGAACCCTATTTCCAAGGATGTTGTGTATACTTGCGTTTCCCCCGGCAATGGCGTTACGTCTCACAACTTAGCGCGTACGCAGGCACCCTTGCACCAGTGCAAGGTTGTGTGTGTGCAGGTGAGTTTGGTGTCTGTACATGAAGGTGCCCCTTCATGCACAGATTCCATCCTAGAGGACCATGTTGTGACTATCATGTGTGTCGCTTAATGCAGCACACAGGGAAGATACATTGAGGAAAAATGAGGTATGTTAATGTATGTACTGGAAGGGCCACCTTGCTGTACTTCTACACACCATGTCAATTCTCTATTCCCATGTGTGCTGCACAAAGCAGCTCACATGTACAAAGCAAACATGATGATAAGAAAGCATTCCTGCTCATATTGCCAGTATACAACCGGGATGTAACTGTTGGTAAGTTGTGCGCTGCCAACTATGAATGCCGCACTTGGACATCAGGGGCAGTCTCTGATACAATGGGTTTTGCAGTGGAATGCCAAACACAACCCCCAATGCAAGCCCCGTTCACACTCAACACAGCGTGACAGTGTACCTCATTGACAAGTAAGCGTTAATACACGTGGAATGTATTAACGCTGCTCAGATTATGATGCTAGGCCCCTATTGACAACACAACTTTGATGACAGTTACGGTGACTTTGCGATATGGGCTTGATGATATGCACCTCACTTTCAATGTGTGTCACTTACTGGGGATGGGCCAAGTCACAACTGTGAGACCAATGCATTTGTCCAGAGTCACTTACCGATTAGTGCACACTGCTGACTTCCACAATACATCATCACACTGTAGGCAAGGTAGATGTGATACGCACCCATACTTCATACTGCAACGGTGATCATGTGAGCCAGACATCCATGCCAACGCAACATGCAAGTCAATTACGTTCCAACTCACCAGTGGCGTGTGGGTCCTCGAAACTGTCAATGTCCCCCTGTGTGATTGGCGGTCGTCCATCTGTGAGACAAGGAAGAAAATATGTGTTGGTATTAGACTTCAATTCATATGTGTCGTATTCCTCATACCAATCATCACCATGACAGCAAATGCTACGTAACTGTTGTGTGGCGTTTCATGTTGACTACATGATTGGGTCAACTTTGACTGCCATTCACACCAGACCTGTGACAGCTGATTTTGGACAGACAAGACTGTAATGCTAGCTGAGATGCCCATAATCGTAGTGTGAGTCATCCACAAGGCAACATTACTCCATGCATCCTGATGTTCTACATGCACTTTGTACAACTGAGTATCTGCAGATTGCACAAAGCAGTTACACAGAGGTTGTTGGTGTATGACAATCTGGAGATGTCCACTTTCCTTAGACCATTTGTCCCTAAACCGAAGTTTTTCACACAGCAACTATGTTCACAGGGCAGCGTAGCTAACGTAACACAAATCATGAGGACAGCATTTTGTCACTACCTTTTGGCCAGCACACAGCTCACATGGACAATTCCATGGATAGCTAATGTACAGTCACCCATGCCGTACACAAACAATCATCTGCTTGAAAGCACATTTTGCGCAGGTGTGCCAGCTATGGCAGTACTGTGCCAAGTGTTGGTCCAGCGCAATGGGTGACACAGTCTTGCAACATATGCTTGTCAATGTGATGCTGCGTTGTGTCTCGGATGTGCCAACAATATGCGCAAACGCTTTGCGTCTCCCACCACAATCAGCAACCATTTCTCACTTTGACACCAGTGTCACACACGTCGTAATTTTCATTCCTTACAGTCCACACAAATAAATGTTGAGTTTGTACTTACCACCCTGTAGGCCTGTCATGACTCCCATGCAGTCCAAGAGGTCTGCCTCACGTGCAAGCATGTCCTGCCATCGGTGCTTCCACTGGCGCACGTTGCGGTCCACTCCGAAGAAACGTAGCATATGCACCCGCACACGCTCCCACCTGATCTTCCGCACAGACACATTGTACCCTTGCAGGATACGGCCTCCCCTCTCCAACATCAGTGGCAGGTGGAATTTAATGAGCCACAGGAACCCCCCCATTGTCCCCTCAGACATCCTGCCCTCCCTGCCCACACCCAGCATCTCCCTACACACCTGTGAGCCCACAGCCAGTAAAAAAAGAGCCTCTAAAATATCCCCAACAACTATTTAACTGCACTACCCCAGGCAGACACCCGACAAAATTGAGGACAGGAGACAGTAAAACACAATCAATGATTACACAACACTTCACAGACACTTTACACAGGACACAGCAACACTCTCAAAATCACTAAAATGCAGCACACACCACCAAAAAACTCCAGCACTCTCCACAATAACCAGCAATGTGCTCAAAAGAGAAACTGAAAGTGCAGAACACTACTCCAGTAGTCAGGAAGCATGCAGACATCACGTCCTGTCTATTTGCTGCCCGTTTTTCAGTTAGCGGCGAAAATCTGCACGCAAATGATCACATGAGTAGACTTTATATTGGCAAGAGGTGTCGCGCGATGTATTTTAACATTGGGCGGATGGAAAAAGAAAGAATTGCTTTTTCGTGTTAGCGGCCAGATCTGCACGCTAAGAGCAAATCAATGCACTGATGTAAAGTCTTAGTGCAAATTTCATGTCAGAGCCCTGTAACAACATGTTGGGGTTGGTTGGCACTCAAATGACACCATGAAAATGATGTTTCACAACACATGACACCCTAACTTGCAACATACAACACAGGTCACACCATAATTGCATATCTGACAAGAGAACCATCATGCACACATGGATTTTTTAAGTGTGCTACTCACCCGTGGGGGTCACAAGGCGTAGGGGCATGACTTTCGGCACGCTTCAAGTTGTCTGTGTACATGCATGTGTTGAAGGTGATGTTGATGTTGCGTAGTGGTTCGTGTGCGATGGCAGATGTGGCTCTGTGGTAGGTGTGAGGGGGCCAGGGGTCTGTGTGGGCCCCTGAGTGGATGCCTTTCCTAGCGGAGGAGGTGTCTTCATCCGTGCCTGGTGTCCATTTGGAGTTGGCGGTCTGGTTGTTGTCTCAGGGGTGCTGGTGGTCAGTCTGCTGCGTCATGTTGGTGGTCCACATACTTGTTGTAGGACTTGTTGATCTGGAGGTGGTCGTGGCTTCAGAGCTAATTGCTTTAGACACACAGAAAAGCAGGTTTTACCCCATTGCATGCCCTACTTTCATGTTTTCCCCCATTGCACGCCCTTTTTGCTTATTTTACCCCATTGCACGCCCATTTTTCCTATTTTAGCCCATTGCATGCCCTATTTTCAGATTTTGCCCCATTGCACGCCCATTTTTCATGATTTACCCCATTGCACGCCCATTTTTCCTATTTTACCCCATTGCATGCCCTATTTTCAGATTTTACCCCATTGCACGCCCTTTTTTCATATTTTACCCCATTGCACGCCCTAATTTCAGATTTTGCCCCATTG
The DNA here is from genome assembly GCA_963921515.1 of Calotriton arnoldi. NCBI lineage: Eukaryota > Metazoa > Chordata > Amphibia > Caudata > Salamandridae > Calotriton > Calotriton arnoldi. The sequence continues at coordinate 1,093,784 of CAWUFW010003209.1, read as the reverse complement.
CACGCCCTTTTTTCATATTTTACCCCATTGCATGCCCTATTTTCAGGTTTTACCCCATTGCACGCCCCTTTTCCTTATTTTACCCCATTGCACGCCCTATTTTCAGATTTTACCCCATTGCACGCCCTTTTTCCTTATTTTACCCTATTGCACACCCTATTTTCAGATTTTGCCCCTTTGCACGCCCATATTTCATGATTTACCCCATTGCACGCCCATTTTTCCTATTTTACCCCATTGCACGACCTATTTTCAGATTTTGCCCCATTGCACGCCCATTTGTCATGATTTACCCCATTGCACGCCCATTTTTCCTATTTTACCCCATTGCATGCCCTATTTTCAGATTTTACCCCATTGCACGCCCAAAGTTTCATCTCTTACCCCATTGCACTCCCACAGTTTCATTGTTTTACACAACGTACACAATCCAATAAATTATTGACCACTGACAACAGACTACAATTGTGCATTTATTCACAGACGACAACCTATATTGCCTGATTTACACAAAGGACACGCAACAATTTTGGATTGTGTAGCCCAATTTGCACCATGAAGACTCTAGTCTTACACATTTGACACACTGAAAAGCATCTCTGTACTGAGGACACATTCCCAGCATGGATGAAGTTTTGTTATTTGCTCTGCACAGATTGGGCAACGTACCCTTTTCGGAGTGATGTACCCATGCTGGACAGTAACATGCAGACAGGGTATGTGTGTATGTTTTTTTATTGGCACACACCGTGATTGCGTTCATTTTGCTATAAGATGAATTTGAGGGGGACTGTCACAATGTGACGTGCTCAGTTGAAGAAATTGTTTATTATTCGGTCCCTTCGGGCAGTTCCTGCTGCATTTACTGTGGGGTGTGTGCCACCTGCCTCATCTTCATCCTGGTCATTGTCCGGTGCAGCAGGCACTTGAATCCATGGAGCATTGGTGCGCACACATATATTGTGCAATACACAACATGCAAGGATGATTTTGTTGACCATTTCAGGGCTGTACAGCAGTCTGCCACCTGTGATGTCCAGGCAACGGAAACGTGACTTTAGCACGCCAAATGTGCACTCCACAATGGACCGGGTGCGTCTGTGGGCCGCATTATACTGCCTCTGGGCCTCAGTGGTGGGGTTTCGGAGGGGTGTCATCATCCACAGGCATAGTGCATATCCTTGGTCACCTGTAACATGTGATAGCGAGATGTTAACATTATTGGTTGTGCCGGATGTGTTGTTGGTGTATATGGTTTTGTGGTGTGTCATTTGTGTTATGTTGGATTTCATGTTTGCCATGTGTTGCTTCTGACTGATTACACGCATCGCTGCAAATTAAATTGCCTCACTGTTGATACTCCCTCTCCCAAGCCTCATCAATTGTGTGCGCTGCGTGGTTGCATGACTGGCTCTTCTACCATCTGTCGATCGCACTCATCCACCCTCCTCACAGTCAATGCCATGTGAAGCTTGAAATAGCAATGGGCCGCACCAGACACAGTTCACGTTTAGTTGTGCTGCTGTCACTGCTGCCAGACCTGCCATAATGCACAACACATGCTGTTTCCTGTCCCGAGCGGCCACATATCAACAGTCATCAGCCCTCTCGCATGCAGGGCCCATTGCGGGCAGGAGCGCTTCACCCACACCATCAGCATCATCAGACGCAACACCGTCTACTCCGTGGACTACGTACTCATTCAGGAGTGTAGCCTCCAACTCACATGCCACGACTACTCAAGATCCATTTGACTCTGGGAAATGTTAGCTGACATCAGACTGTCCCAGATCTTCACCACACTGATCTACAAGGCAGGGCACACCTTTGACGGCTTCTTTGCAGGTGTAGACTTCGTCCAGTTCATCGGCACCACTAAACGCACATGTGTTGACCACTTACGCATGCACCACCTTGTTGATGTACCCCAAGCCACCATTGACCACATGCAGGCCCCCACGAAGTTGGTGTAGATCAGTCACCGAGGAGATGCTACACACCACCATCGACAGCAACAACAACAACACTGCAGTTGTCAACAATGGCGCAAGTCGACATTTTCCAAACATGTATCTCCAACTGCGCATGCACCCTTGTCCACTATGCAACTGCAACATACGGCAGGCAATGAATGCCACCTCGGTCAGCACCAACCTCCGAGTTGTCAGATGCATCTGCTGACACATGGAGTGGAGCTGGTGCATGCTTTGTGATGCCAGTACACAGCACCACCAACACGTACAGAATGCTCAAATTCACCATCAACAATACTCCCACACACCAAACTGCTCTTCCAGGTAGGATTGCTGTGATTTGCAACATGGATGATCAACAGCTGGGGCGTGCTATACGCAGGGGGAACATGTGTCCTCATCCTCGTAACAGAACAATCAGCATGTGGCATCACCTGGTGGTCCAACGCCTTTGGATTCCCCCACCCCAAATCTAGGTACCTAGGCCCCATATTTGACTCCTCCATCTCCATGTACCTACAGGTGTACGCAGTGGCCTGCAGCTGCTTCGCCAACCTCTGCATCCTCCATGCAACCTTCACATGGATCCCCCCATTGTCGGGTGTGACAGTGACCCACACAGTCATTGCCATCAGGCTGGGCTACAGAAACACACTATATGCCAACATGGACACGTCTGCGGTCAGCTTACTATCGACTGTCCAGCACAACACCTACACACTGGGCCTTGTTTTCCTACTTTCATTATGGATCGTGTGCCTCCATCGCACAAACATGGTTCCCACCTCTCACCACATTTGCTTATGGGTGGCACAGGGGCTAAGCATTTGAGGACGGTTTGTCTACATATCTAGCCACAGTTCCCACAGTTCTTGGTGTTGTTGTGTCTGGTATGTGGGCATGTTGATTGACATGTTGTATGTGTGATTGTGATATGTACATTCTCACACTTCTTATTTGCATTTCTGTGAAGTTGAGGCATGTGGTGGATCACGTTAGTACTTACCGACTAGCACTGCATTTCCATATGTGCCATCCTGGAAGTGCTGGTTGTATGATGGACTGTCGGAAGATGTAGGAATCATGCACACTCCCTGGAAACTTGGCTATGACATTGGTGAACAGTCCCCGGTGGTCCACTATTGCCTGCACATTCATGGAATGGGTGTGCTTTCTGTTGCGGTATATGTGTGCACTGTCCACAGGGGGCACAAATAGGACATGTGTGCAGTCAATTGCGCCCAACAACTGTGGGAATCCGGCTATGGCGTAGAATCCTTGCTTGGTCTCAATCTGTTCCTGCACAGTGTTGGGGAAGTGAAGGTGCTGGGGTATCAGGCTGAGTATGCCATCCAAGACAGTTGGGAGGAAGATTGAAAAGGCTGTCTGTAAGACTCCTCCAACTCTGGCCGTTGTTGGTTGAAAGGTCCCAGAGGCCAACATATGCAGCACGGCCAGCAGCTTTGTCTGCGGAGGGATGTTGGTTCTCAGCTGTGTTTGTGGCGTCAGCCTGTGGGCTATCAGGTTCAGGATGTGTTGGATGGATGTCCTTTTGAGCCTGTAGTGGGCTATGACATCCTCTGGCGTCAGGTCTACGAGGCTGAGACGTCTGCGCAGGGCCCGCTGTCGTCTTTGGCGCAGCCTTGGTGGTGGTCTTGGGGGAGGTGGCAGTGGCGGTGGTGGTTGTTGCCTTCGTGGTACTCCGAGCTGAATGATTAGTACCTCCATGGCGTCTGTGGCTCTTCAGGTGTGGGTCTGGGCTAGTCTCCCTTATATGCCTCCATTTATCACCATTTTTACAATTTTTAGACTGTTTTTTTCAGGTCTTATTTTCCTGCAGCTAAGGAGCCTTAGTGGGACTTTTCGCTGGTCCGGGACATCATTGGTAATAGTGCGATGGTGTGTTAGCGACTTTTTTGGGGAGATTTTGAGAGGGAACGCCTACTTTGCATATCATTAGCGTAAAATATCGCTGCCATGCACGGCGATGGCAAAAACGATAGCTATCGCCGGAAAGCTGTCGCTAACGCCTGTTAGCGACAGCTTGCTAATAGGGAGATAAAAATATCGCCACTTTAGCGGCAAAAAAGTGCCGCTAAAGTGGCAATAGGCCCTTGATAATATGCCCCATATATATATAGAAAAATGAGAGGATCGAATAGAGAGTGAAAAGAAAAGAGAGGAAAGATGGAGGTTGAGGACCTTGATTGTGTGAAGAAAGAGACAAGAAGTTTATAGCAAAAAGAGATTATAACATACTTACAATAATTTCCAAAAGGAGGGAAGGAGGTGGAGCCACACAGAAGGCATAAGACATCCGGACTGTGGGGGAGAGAAGCAAGGAGGTGTGCAGAACATGAATCATAGGATGAGCAGACACATGATAATACCTGGAAGAGAAAAAAAATAAGTGGGGAATAGTGTTGGATTAAAGAAGAAGTAAATGATAAATTGTACAATATTACATTGTAACTTCAACAACTTCATGTAGTTAATAGGAAATGGTTAATAGAATACCTATGCACATAAACAAAACATACAATGAGAACAAATGATAAATTATGCATCGAAATGTCCATGTTCTCAGCTCTGCAAGACTCTGTAAAAGTCTTCAACCAAATTGAGTAGTTGTTTTATTTTTGTAAGTCACTTTAAATAAGCAAGGATGAAATAATCCAAAATGAGCACCAAGAGAGCAAAAAGCTGGTCGCATATTTAGGAATTCTTTACACCTGTCTTCGGTAGTCTCGTGAGAAGTAGATAGCATTACCTGACAAGTTAATTATTTTAATCATTTTAAATACAGAGAGGACTTTGAGCAAATCTGTGCATTTGAGGAAGTAAAGAATAACTCCTCTAGGTTTTTTGGACGTAGAAGCCACATTAGGTAGTTGACCTCATCGATGTGCTTATTGGATATTGAGTGAGGGTATTTTTGGACTATTCAATAATTTAGGAAGAAAGGACTGGAAGAAGGTAATAGGGTGGGTACCCTCAGTACCCTCAAGCAGACCATAAATTCATAGGTTATTCCTCCTATTTCTATTTTCTAAATCTTCAACTTGCCTTTGTAGGATAGAAACCTATGACGTAAGAATTTCTACCATAAGGAAGTTTCCATAAAGACTGCAAAATGATGTCCAGCTGATGAGAGTCTCTCTACCATGTGTGACCATCTGTCAATAAGGATTTGTAATTTTGCATGTTGTCACTTACATATAAGAATGCAAGACCTTGATTTCCTCAAATAAGTTATCCATTGGAAAAGGAGGAAGAGCTTTTGTGGGTGAGGGTGGGTCTTTTTTAAGGCTTTTGGTTGATGCTTTTCCCATACCTAATGATGCAGACGCTGTAGTGACAGATGAAATGGATGAGGAGGTAGCACCTCAAAGTAAGGGGGTGCACGCATATTCCATCTCTGAAATCTGAGATACTACTGAGGAGGGTCAAGTATGTCTATGAGGAGACTTGAGAGGCAAATGGCATAACAGCTAGAGTGGCCGACTTTGAAGCTGGGGAACCAGTGGGCTCATTATGATGGCGGGCAGACATCAGTCCGCCCGCCATCATAGTGGTGATGGGACCACCCGACAGACGTGCGGCGGGCCCACCAGCCCAATTAGGATGCGCCCGCCAGTATGGCGGGCGCATCCTGGCCTTTTAACATTGCGGGCGGTGCTGCTGGCTGCAGCACTGTTCACAGTGCCAAAATACCACAATGTGCATTCCCATGCACAACATGGCAGGCACCACGTGGTGCCTGCCACCTTGTGCATGGGAATGCCCAGTGCACCTACACCCTCCCCCCACATTGAGGGGGCCTGTAACCGACCCCCAAAACCAATCTCCACCAGCCTTTCCCTGGCGGCATCGCCGCCATGGAAAGGCCTCCCAAAACCCACCCCCTAATATGGCGGACGGTGCCTGCTAGGTACCGCCACCATATTAGTGGCCCTTTTCCGTCTGCCAGGCAATCGGTTCGATTGCCTCCGGCTGAAAAGCGGTGGACAGACTTTGCATCTGCCGCGATACCCACCGCCATCCTAATTTGGCAGTGGGTAAAATGCTCGGTGATGGCGGAACAATCGCCACCGCCGGCCCGGCGGTGGCGATCGTTCCGCCATCGTAATGAGCCCCCAGGTTTTGGTTCTGGCGGGAGGCTCAAGCATCCTGTGATTCTGGGCAAATCACTTAATCTCTCCTTACCTAAAAATTAATGTGTCCATCTGTAATGCAACTGATACTCATGTAAAGTGCTGTAATACCTTTGGGTATATAAAACTGCAAAAAAAACTTGACGGATACCAATCTACCCATGCGTAAGCAGAGGGGTGGTGGCTTGGAGTGTCAAGATGGAGGTCGCACTTTGAGAGTGCTCTGGACTCCTCCGTCATCCGCTCTGAAATCCATTGCCATCAGTGCCCATGCTCTCCTCTAACCCACTGCCTACAACTAAGCAACATCCCAGCAACCTACCGGTGTCGAAGACACTCCGCAGAACTCGCCGTGGTGGCAGAACTGCTGCATGGTCTTTGAATGGCCCTGAGCCAAAATGGCGACACCCATCGGGCTGTGACCTGGGCATGAGCACTGGAGCCTGTTGCCCGCTGGCTTCCCTGCCGAAAAGCAATCCATCCCAGCTAGGCCCGGCGGACGTGCTAGAGACTCTGCTGCTGTGCTGAGGCAGCGGGCGACTCACTGGGAGAGGGTGGCCTTCGGTGCTGTGGGCCCGTGTGGTGGCCAGCGCTCTCTGTGGCCTGCTGGAGGTAGACCTGAGGTCCCCTCTCTGATCAAACTCTCGCAGCCTGGTGCACGGGCCCAGACCTGAGGCGGCCATGCTGAGTCCCCGCTGGTGGCGGATTGCGGAGGGGACGGCTGCGGTCCCGGGCAGCGGAGAACCCCGGAGGGGCCTCTTCCTGCGCCCCAGCACTAGGATCCTGTGGGACAGAGGCGTCCTCCCGGCCCTGGCTGCAGCAGCGAGAGGCCTGGGTGTGGGGTCGGACCCTGCGGTCAATCACCAGCCCGGGCGACGCGGGAGATCCCTGTTCACTGGCGCGACGTGCTGGATGCGCCCACCAGCTGAGCCTCCGGAGACACGGTGAGTCGAGTGGGCTGCGCCACGCTGAGGTGGGGAGGCCCGTCCCTTTGGACCTGCTGATCCTGGTGCGGGCGCGGCCGGGCCCCCCGTAGCCCTGTGATTGCCTGCGCCCACAGCGAGATTGTGCCTACCACGGGGGAGATCGGCTGTCGCGTTCGGACAGCAGAGATCTCATGCAGGGTTTCCTCCCCCCGCTCCCCTAGCACCTAGCCTTCTGCTCTGAGGCACCGCAGACCCTGAGAGGATATTGGCCCTGGGGTGTGCGTAGTCCTACATTCATGTGATCCTGCTGGCATTGAGAGGACACTGTAACAACTCGTATCTTGGGCCTCGGTCCCCGAATTTCACTGGCAGGAGAGATCCATTCTGCCACCCGGAGTGACTCTAAGCAGCAACACCTGGGCGGTTGTGGTGTGGGGGACCGACTGCAAGATTGCGTGGTGGTCTGAGGGACCCCCCATCCCCTCCTGCCCTGTTGGAACCCCCGCTCTCCAGGTGTTGATTGAGAAACCCCCGCTCCCACCTGCCCCGGCGGGGCCCTACACCTTGGCAGGGCTCTAGAAATGGCTAGTGGCATACATACCGGATCCGGGGCAGGCTCCCGCTGTGTAGCCCGATTGTGGGCCCCCCCTGGCCCACTTGTTGTTGTATGCCTCCCCCACACCAGGAGTCTGTGCAGGCCAGGCCCGAACAAGAGCCGTTGCGTACCAGCCGGGCCTGGGGCGGAGAGCACCGGTCCGGCGGAGAGGTGGGCCGGGCCCCGGAGCAAACGGACAGGGGTGGTGATATCTTGCCATACCCCCTTCAGACGTTGCTCTCATAGCTGGTCCTCAGGGGCGCTTCTTGGACCCGGAGTCTTGGGGCGCCCGGGGCCGCAGCGCTGGCCAGCCTACCAGACCCTACCCAGCGCAATAATACCTCCTTTGTGAGAGTAACAATCTCCATCTGAACCGCTGCTTCGGCCCTGTGTTGTGCTGCACCACCACTGGCCCAGTTGACGTCCAAAATGGGGAGAGATCGGGCTCCCAAGGCATCCACCACCCAAACCCAGACAAAAATGGACCAATATACCACAAGCGAACCGAACCAGGTCCGGTTGAAGGGGCGACTGGAGGCCCACCTCTCCTGGGCGCTGACCTCACCACTATCCTACAGGCTATCAGTGCATCCCAGGCCTCGGTGGAGAACAAAATCGGGGAGGTTTGGGTGGACATGGCCCTGATTCGCCAAGACCTGCGCAACGCTACAGCTCGCATCTCGAAGGCGGAGTCCCGCGTCTCTACCGCTGAAGATGACATCCGCCAACTGAAGGAACAAGTAACCCACTTGCGAGCTCATACTACTGAATTACACAAAAGGCTGAAGACGCCGAAAATCGGTCGCGGCGCAACAATCTCCGCCTGGTAGGATTCCCGGAAGGGGCCGAACGAGACCAAACGGCAGCCTTCCTTGAGAGCTGGCTGGCATCATGGATGCCCAAGAATGTACTGCTGCCGTGGTTCGCTATCGAATGGGCCCATCGCTCTCTTGCGCCTAAACCACCACCCGGAGCCCCACATCGCCCCATCATTGCCCGCATTCTGAACTTTAAAGACAAAGACGCTATCCTGAGTGCGGCCCGGGCTCAAGGCACCCTAAAGTTCCAAAGTCAGACAATTATGATTTTCCCAGATTACACTAAGGAGGTTCAGGCCCAGCGGCGTTCATATACAGAGGTTAAGCAGAAACTTCAAACCTTGGGCCTCCAATATAGACTTCTCTTTCCAGCCCGTCTCCGCGTTGTGTTCCAAAACAAAACAATTTTTTTTTTAATCACCACAATCAGCCTGGACCTGGCTAACTGAAGAACGACCACTCCGGATCCGTTCCACATCCTCGCCTGGATCATACAGATCACATGTAGCTGGTCCGCCACCCCCAGAAAACATAGGAGGCGCACGCAGTCACATAGAGGCCGAGGAATGCGTAAGGGGACTTACGTATCGCCCGACGTGGTGGCTCAGACACCTGAAGACACCACCGGGCCATCGAGCCCCTCTCCCGCGCCATCGAGATGGGTCGACGACCAGCCTGTCCCCCCCACGGAGTCCTTCCAAGACTGTAAACCCTGCATCCACAGACTCTGATCTTTCTAGAAGCCCTACGATTTGAGGCTCCTTGCCACCACCGAGAGGCGAAACTGAGCGGTTCCAATGGGAAGAAACAAGAGTAACACTTCCTACGGCAGGTAAGAGCACAGAGATAACTGTCAAAACTAATAGTGCATCCGACAACATGAAGGAGTCCACCACGCAATCCTCACCTAAACGTTTTAGTTTAGTCTAACTAGTTATGTTTTACTTTGCAGGGCGACAGATGCTTCCGTTCCAAGGTGGGGGGAAGTGGTGGGAGGGTTGGGACCGTTGTCCTTTGTTTAGTTTTATGTTGGGATCTACCAATGTTTCTCTTTTTCACTGTTTGCAGCACCTCAACACTTAGCCATCACCTAAGCGCCACGATCACACGCCCCACAGGGCGGAGAACGCAATCGCATCTCCCTATAAAATTGCACCGGTCCCCCGGAGTCTCAATGTCTGATTTTCCATTCGCCCCATACTCCTGGCATGACACGAACATTCACTTGGGGTAAACCCCTTCAGATTTTGTCTTGGAATGGGAATGGACTGCTAGACCACATTAAACAGACTGCAGCCCTTAAATATGCCCAGAGACACACCCCTGATATACTTATGCTCCAAGAAACCCACCTCCTGGGAACCAAATGCCCCTTCCTGGCAAGGTATGGCTTTCATAGGGTATGGCACTCTAGGTTTAAGCGAGGGTCCTGAGGGGTTGCGGTCCTGCTGCGCCGAGGCCTTCCTTACACGCCCAAACACATCACCACAGATCCTCAGGGCCGATTCATTAGTTTGTCTGGGTAAAGGGGCCACCTTTAACTTGGTATCCGTATACATCCCACCAGCTACGCTTGCCTCCTCTCTGCGTCACATCGCTGACATTATTACAGCCTTACCCATGGGCCTGACGGTGATAGGGGGGGATTTTAACACAGTCATGACACCCCTGCTCAACACGACTGGCACACCCTCTCCCACTAGAATAACAAATGCAAAGAAGCTGGTCAACTGGGCAGCTTCCCTAGGCCTATGTGACTTCTGGAGAATCTGGAACCCCCGTAGTTCTCAATATACTCATACTTCAGCGGCGCACCACACGCACTCACGAATTGACATGGTCCGAATGCCTGCCTCCAAATGCCAAAAGGTATCAGGCATTGCCATCCTTCCCCGGGGGATCTCAGACCACTCAGCCCTGTTTTTACAGTTGGCAGGGTATGCCCAGATGTGGGTCCCTTGCTCACTTTGCCACTGGATTCAAGATAGCCTGGCTGATGAGGGTTTTGAACCCGAAACCGGTCCCTGGATGCTTGTTTCCGGTCCAGGGAAGACATGGCTTGGCAGTTCGGGATGGACTGTTCCCATGAGGCACAGGGTCAGACTGATTTGCATATGGCCATGTCTGAAATGGGGTGGTGGAGTGAGCTAAAGAATGATGATGGATTAAACCCAGATCAGTTGACTGGGGTGAGTGTTTGATTTGCTCTAACGCTCCGTCCATCATCCCCTTTGGTATCGCTTGTTCACCCTAAGTTGGCAGGGTATGCCCAGACGTGGGTCCCTTGCTCACTTTGCCACTGGATTCAAGATAGCCTGGCTGATGAGGGTTTTGAACCCGAAACCGGTCCCAGGATGCTTGTTTCCGGTCCAGGGAAGACATGGCTTGGCAGTTCGGGCTGGACTGTTCCCATGAGGCACAGGGTCAGACTGATTTGCATATGGCCATGTCTGAACTGGGGTGGTGGAGTGAGCTAAAGAATGATGATGGATTAAACCCAGATCAGTTGACTGGGGGTGAGTGTTTGATTTGCTCTAACGCTCCGTCCATCATCCCCTTTGGTATCGCTTTGTTCGCCCTAAGTTGGCAGGGTATGCCCAGACGTGGGTCCCTTGCTCACTTTGCCACTGGATTCAAGATAGCCTGGCTGATGAGGGTTTTGAACCCGAAACCGGTCCCAGGATGCTTGTTTCCGGTCCAGGGAAGACATGGCTTGGCAGTGCGGGCTGGACTGTTCCCATGAGGCACAGGGTCAGACTGATTTGCATATGGCCATGTCTGAACTGGGGTGGTGGAGTGAGCTAAAGAATGATGATGGATTAAACCCAGATCAGTTGACTGGGGGTGAGTGTTTGATTTGCTCTAACGCTCCGTCCATCATCCCCTTTGGTATCGCTTTGTTCGCCCTAAGTTGGCAGGGTATGCCCAGACGTGGGTCCCTTGCTCACTTTGCCACTGGATTCAAGATAGCCTGGCTGATGAGGGTTTTGAACCCGAAACCGGTCCCAGGATGCTTGTTTCCGGTCCAGGGAAGACATGGCTTGGCAGTTCGGGCTGGACTGTTCCCATGAGGCACAGGGTCAGACTGATTTGCATATGGCCATGTCTGAACTGGGGTGGTGGAGTGAGCTAAAGAATGATGATGGATTAAACCCAGATCAGTTGACTGGGGGTGAGTGTTTGATTTGCTCTAACGCTCCGTCCATCATCCCCTTTGGTATCGCTTTGTTCGCCCTAAGTTGGCAGGGTATGCCCAGACGTGGGTCCCTTGCTCACTTTGCCACTGGATTCAAGATAGCCTGGCTGATGAGGGTTTGGAACCCGAAACCGGTCCCAGGATGCTTGTTTCCGGTCCAGGGAAGACATGGCTTGGCTGTTCGGGCTGGACTGTTCCCATGAGGCACAGGGTCAGACTGATTTGCATATGGCCATGTCTGAACTGGGGTGGTGGAGTGAGCTAAAGAATGATGATGGATTAAACCCAGATCAGTTGACTGGGGGTGAGTGTTTGATTTGCTCTAACGCTCCGTCCATCATCCCCTTTGGTATCGCTTTGTTCGCCCTAAGTTGGCAGGGTATGCCCAGACGTGGGTCCCTTGCTCACTTTGCCACTGGATTCAAGATAGCCTGGCTGATGAGGGTTTTGAACCCGAAACCGGTCCCAGGATGCTTGTTTCCGGTCCAGGGAAGACATGGCTTGGCAGTTCGGGCTGGACTGTTCCCATGAGGCACAGGGTCAGATTGATTTGCATATGGCCATGTCTGAACTGGGGTGGTGGAGTGAGCTAAAGAATGATGATGGATTAAACCCAGATCAGTTGACCGGGGGTGAGTGTTTGATTTGTTCTAACGCTCCGTCCATCATCCCCTTTGGTATCGCTTTCTTCGCCCTAAGTTGGCAGGGCATGCCCAGACGTGGGTCCCTTGCTCACTTTGCCACTGGATTCAAGATAGCCTGGCTGATGAGGGTTTTGAACCCGAAACCGGTCCCAGGATGCTTGTTTCCGGTCCAGGGAAGACATGGCTTGGCAGTTCGGGCTGGACTGTTCCCGTGAGGCACAGGGTCAGACTGATTTGCATATGGCCATGTCTGAACTGGGGTGGTGGAGTGAGCTAAAGAATGATGATGGATTAAACCCAGATCAGTTGACTGGGGGTGAGTGTTTGATTTGCTCTAACGCTCCGTCCATCATCCCCTTTGGTATCGCTCTGTTTTTACAGTTAGGCGAAACGCCTGATACGCATGATACGCCTCGCCCAGTATGGTGACTAAACGCCTGGTTCTTACAAGATAAAGAGGTTAAGAAAGCGATAGGGGAGGAACTGCGTCAGTACTTCCTTACTAATATGGGATCGGTCCCCTCCCCATGTACCCTCTGGGAAGCAAGTAAAGCTACTATCTGAGGCGTTGCCAGAGGGCGAAAACACCAGGGCCGGATGGCCTCCCACAGGAATACTACGCCGCTTATCGGGACCTGCTGGTCCCCCACCTTGTCGAATTGTACCGGCATGTTGCAAAGACCGGGTCCTTTCCCCCGGAGACTGATGTGGCAACCATAGTGGTGATCCCCAAAACCCAGCCACCCTCCGCTTCTTGTGCGGACTACCGCCCCATTTCCTTGATCAACACCAAGGTGAAGATCTATGCCACGATACTGGCCCAGCGCTTGCGTCCGCTTCTGAGCAAACTAATTCACCCAGACCAATGTGGCTTCATGCCAGCGCGCAGCACTAGACATTGCCTGCGACGCCTCCATCTGGCTCTGGCGCATCGTCAACACCTCACACCCTATCTGACGCTCCTCCTTGTCGACTTTGAAAAAGCCTTCGATACCGTGGACTGGCTCTACCTGGAGGAAGTTCTAAAGACGATGGGCTTGGGACAACAATTCAGACGCTTCATACAAGTCCTTTACTCCAACCCCACAGTCAGAGTGCTCGCTAACGGAGCCCTGTCAGAAGCATTCACCATCCAAAGAGGCACGAGACAAGAATGTCCCCTCTCACCTCTTTTATTTGCGCTGGCAATGGAGCCCTTGGCATGCCTCATTCGGTCGGACGAGTTGATTAAGGGATGGGCTTGGGAGAGCCATGACATCGACAAAATCGCCCTGTACGCGGACGATGTCCTGCTTTTCCTGGCAGACACAGCCAACTCTGGCCCGATGTCTCCAGACCCTCCAAACATTTGAGAGCGCCTCGGGACTCCGGCTTAACCCGGCAAAATTGACCCTAGTACCACTTTATCCCTCCAGAGAATGCTTCGACTGGCAAGCATCCATCCCAAACAGGAGACAATCCTTCAAATATCTAGGGATATGGATTGCCCTGCTCCCCGAATTGGAATGGGCACTCAATATTACCCCGCTGGTTAACAAAACCAAAGAGGACCTCAAGCGCTGACAGACCCTGCTGCTCAACCCTTTGGGGAGAGTGGCACTGTTTAAAATGATAATCCTCCCACGCTTCCTTTATATTATCCAGAATACTTCCTTCCACTTCCCGCGCAGCTGGTTCAGGGAGATGGACAGTGTGGCCTCGAGATTCCTGTGGGGGGGGCGAGACCACGCATCGCCCTTGCCCGATGTCAGATTCCGCCCTTTGATGGCAGCATGGGCATGACTGACCTGCACCTATACTATATAGCTACCCGACTTTTGGTCCTACACGACTGGTTTACCGGGGGCTGGTCTGACCCAACCTATAAAATAGAACTCAGAGACCTGGAGTTTCCCCAGATTCAAGCATTCCTATACAGAAGCCCAATACCCACAGCAATGCCACCGATCACTAGGGCGGTCCTCATGGCCTGGCGTACGGCTCTACGACACACACGTTGGGACCAGAAACTAAGCCAACAGACGCCTCTCTGGAACGGTAAATGGCTGGGAGAGCTGGCGACACTCACGGGATTCACATGGTGGGATCATATCGGCATATCACTGCTGGGAAATGTTTGGGTGGGGGACCACATCAGATCATTCCAAGATTTGCAAGAGCGCTACAATCTTCATACCTCGCAATTTTATAAGTACCTGCAGCTACGTCATGCCCTAGGCCCACACATCTCCGCGGGTACGACACTCCCCAAATTCAGCCCACTAGAAGCTCAGGTCATGATGGGTAACCTGGGGAAAGGCGGGGTGTCTCAGATATACCGTACCCTGATTAACAATAGCCCGACATCACTCACCCCACTCCGGACCCAATGGGAGGGATGGGTGGGCCCCCTGGAGGAGGAGGACTGGTGCGACGCCCTCATGGCCCCTAAAACCATTACAACCTCAGCCAGACTCCGCTTAATTCAACTATACTACTTACACATTGCCTATCTTAGCCCAGAACGCCTTTACAAAGCTGGCCTGCACCCCTCTCCGGGTTGCACGAGTTGCAGCCACGAACCGGCGGACTTCTATCACATGACCTGGACCTGTCCGCGCCTGGCCTCATACTGGGCTGCAATAGAGTCCGAGCTCACACATCCTAGGCTGGCTAGTCCCCCATGATCCCATACAACTTCTTCTAGGGGTCATGGACGGCCTAGACGGGTCCCAATCAGACAGGGTGTTCCTGGGGACAGCCATCACAGTAGCCAAACGCGATATTGCCACCACATGGGCACAACCCAAGTCCCCAAGTGTAGCCAGGTGGCGCCAGGGAGTGGACTGGTGTGCCGCACAAGAGAAACCCCTATTTGAAGCCCGGAGATGTCCCGCTAAATACCGCAGGGTATGGGGTAAATGAACGAACCAATTAGACTGAGTATAACTGATCCTGTTTATGTACATGAATCTATAATTTGTACGTCGGGCTGTGGACTGGAGTGCATACCTGTTTCTAATTATTGCAAAAGTGACCTGTGCTGCCATAAATACAATGCTCAAATGTGTCTAGCTGCTTCTGTATGTTTTAAAAATCAATAAAATTGTTCATCAAAAAAAAAGTAAGGATAGGGGTAGAGATGGTATACATACAATGAGGAATAAAAAGATAAATTGAGTTGCTAAGAATATCCATCCAGCTATAGTATAGAGGTCAGCCCAGGGTCACAAATTGAGGGTTGATATATTGGCAACACGGTTATCAATGGTGATTTGTTAAGAGAATATAGTGGTCAGTGAAAGGAAAGAGCAAATTCCAGGATATAAAAAATGTTGAGGTGTTAACAAATAGCAATATGCTATAGAGAACCTTTTGCATAAATGAGGGCTTATAACAGGCTTCAGAAACTGTTTAAATAAATATTCAGGCAGTCAAATAGCGAAATGAGCAAAGTCTTTGTAAAAATCAAACCTGGAACCTATTGCAGACCGACCATACTGATGTCCAAGGTGTTGGTCAGCATTTCCTTGCTCTCCCACGCTATGCCAACATTTTAAGATAGCAGGCACCTCTGATGTGAGAGAAGCATATTACCATCAGGAAACATGGAACGTGTCACCTTCTAATATGCAGCAACCAGGAGAAGACAAGCACTGTGCTCATGTAGAAAGGTGCTGCTGATGGGGAATACCGCTGTAGAACCTCACTCTCCTCATGACATCCTGTGCAGAATCACATGGGTGCCACCATCTTCCTCGGGCATGTAGGTACGCCACCTCCAGATTTATATTTAAAATTCATCATCCAACTATTGGTACCACAGATTCCCTCCTTCACCAAGGATAGCATTAATTGTATTAATTGTTTTAGAAGATTAAGGAGATATAGAAGTTTGCACGTAAGGACAGGTTCATCAGTACACACTTCATATCACCATCACAATAATGCATGGAGAAGATATATATTTTATGCTGTATTAGTAAGTCTAGGTAACTGGCTTCCAAATGTGTACAAAACATCCACAGAAAGGAATTCTCTGGTGTTGTATTGTAGTCATCACCCACACTCATCTATACAAATTACACATTGGGCATTTTTTAAGACTACAACACAATTCTAGTAATAGGAAGGATTTCTTCATTGATTTGAAAGATCTAATACAAAAGCTCATCAATAGGGAATACCCTAAATCACTGGTCAAACGGTCCAGAAAATAGGCCTAGCATTGTCTTGTGAGGCTTTCCTCCATCCCAAAGAGATAACTGTGTTCAGTGATTGCCTCTTGTGTAAACACATTTTCTCTAATTAGCTGTCAACTAAAGAAAGCAATCTTAAAAACTGGGGCTTGCTGGAAGATGTCACATCTAACCAGCCATTTGTGCTTTCAAATGTAACAAGAACATCAGGGACCATGTTGTGATAGCCCACAGAGAGCCGAAAAACTAATCTACTATAGCTATGATGTGGGGTTTAGTACCCACAATAGAACATATTAAATGCAAGGCTTGTAAATATACAAACAACACCAAAATGTTTGAATACAGAGAACAGAAACACACTTTAACTTTTTTCCGCTGATCATATTTAGAAAAAGGTGATCTATTACATTGAATGCCACTGCTCTCCAGATTATGTTGGATAAACAAGATAAACGATCAAACAAAGAATGTTCCAGCAGAAGAGCCCCTCCTTGGTGAACTTTTGATGGCACACAAGCACACAATAGATGTTGTACAATGGCAGGTGATAGATGTGATCCATATAGACTCCAGTGGTCGTAATCTTCTAAAATTACAGACACTGAGAGAACGTTGCTGGAATGACCACCTATGCACAACCAAGATTGGCTTGAATGAGCTCTGGAATTTCAGCCATGTAGCAAGTCTTTGAACATTTTTGTGCATTTAGATATTTGGGCTATCACCCTATATTATGTGTAAAAAACAGACATTGATCATTGTTGCATGCACAATCATTGAAGGAACACAAGACTCTTGTATGTGGTGCATACTTAATTTACTTGAGCATAATATCAGTGGTTGTGCGAAAGTGGTATATTAGTTGGGGTGGATAAGTAAAATAGTGACTATCTTGTTAGGTCCAGTCAAAGGTTTCAGTAATTTAAATCTGACCTCAACCACTGATAGCTGTGGCAGACAGCTTAACCTAGTGAAATTTAAAAAATCCACTCGGATTTATAAGAAGAGAGAAAATGTATTAAGCAAAACGATCCCACAACAACAGAAATCTAATATGGGGATCCACATCTATAAACTCATAAAGATTTAAGTGAAAAAAGCACAAAGTGCCAATAGTGGACTATTGTCGCAGCAGACTGGGACCTGGGCACGATTTGAGGCTGACCGAGATGTATCATGGGTCAAATGCACCAAATAGAATAGCCCAGTTAGGAAGTAGAGAAGTATATAAATGTTTCTAAGTCCCAATCTGTAAAGTGACTTTGTTGTTTTTCTTAGACAAAACTTAAAGCTCTGGAGAAAAGATTTGTAAAAGTTCCCAAACTTCTTTTGGTGCACACAATAACAACAGGAGTATGCTTCCAAGGGGCCAGGGACTTCAGTGGGAACACTTAGAGATTCTCGGGTGTCAGCAGATGCAACAGCAAGCTCTAGTCTAGGTCCAGATGCCACCAGTTTTAAGAAACTGGATTACTGGTTGAAGGGGGTGAAAACCTGTTCAAGCACAAACCACAATCCTTGTCAGGGTGAAGAAACAAGCAAACATCAAATTAACCTGTGCTGAACCCTCTGCTAAGCACTCAGTCTTAACTTAGAGGTTATATGTAAAGTATTTATGCAGTACACAAAGTTGTATGATGCAACCTCAAATTCACCACCCCTGCATGCCTAAACAACGCAGTCTGAATAACGGTCACGTCTTAACCATGCATTCCTTTACCAAGCATGCCTTTACCACAAATTATTGTGGTAAAGGCATGTATGGTAAAGGGGCATGCGTGGCTAAGGTCACCACTCCCCTCCCTACCGCCCTAAGGTACAAACTCCCCCTCCTCCCTCCCTAAGGTGCAAATGTCCCTACCCCCTCCCAACCCCACACTGTGCCCCCCTGCCCTGATGCCTAAAACCTTGTCTCTTAACCCTGTCCCTTAACCTGACCCTGCCAAGCCTTGACCCAGCCCTAAAAACTGCCCGCCCTCCCCTAAGCCATAAAAACTACCCAACTACCCATTCCCTTCCCCCTGCCCTGAGGCCTAATGCCTTAACCCCTAATTAAAAAACGACCCCAACACTCCTACATCCCTGAAAACTACACCTGACCCCCACAGACCATAAAAATTACCCCACCCTCAGCCTAGAAAACTACCCCCACCCCCAACTTACAAAACTACCCCCGACACACCCCCCAACCCACACCTACCCCGACCCAGCCCACAAAACAACCCCAATCAAACCATTCCCAACCCACCCCTCAGCCTACAAAATAACACCGACCCACCCCCAGCCACAAAACTGTCTCCAAACCCCAGCCCACAAACTTACCCCGACTCACCCCCCAGCCCCACTTACCTCACCGCGGATCTCTCCCTGCTTCCTGCTTCCATCCAATGCTGCTAGCTCGCAGCCCACAAAAGATTCCGGACCCACCCCCAGCCCACAAAACATCCCGACCCATCCCCAGCCAACAAAACACCCCCAACTCCCCCAGCCTACAAAAGTACCCCAACCCACCCCCCAGCCTACAAAACATTCCCCGACCCGCCCCCAGCGCACCAAACAAACCTGACCCATCCCCAGCCCACAAAATACCCCGAACACTTACCTCACCTCTTCCTGCTTCCATCCGTCCGTTCCGAAGCAAGACCGCACATATGCCTTTACCACGCCTTTACCACGCACATCCGTGGTTAAGGCTTATGAGGGGTTAAGGCATGTGTGGTAGGGCTTGCAGAGTCAGAACACTCGTGGTTTAGACCGCGGTGTTCTGACTGTTTCCCCACAAAGAGTATTAAAGGGAAACACAACACAAGAAAAATACCCTACCAATTTAGAATTTATAATACATTATTTGACAACAAAATAAAAAAGAATCCTAGTAGGAGAGCCAAAAAGGACAAAGAACCAACTGTAGGTGTCTGGTTGCGCGAGATCATAGCAAAGTCAAAAGTTAAGGTTGACCACGATTGAGTGGTGGTCAGATACAGGGAGGGGATATGGCCTGGCCTCAGCTTACCTTCTGACCTAGAAGAATTTTGAAGAAAAGTGTTCTGAGTATGTAATAATTCAGCAGAGCACGGTGGCAGGCAGTGTCCAAGGTGGGGGCGTCATCATCGGGGAGCTGCTGGGTGAAGCCACAGTAAAGATTTCTACATTCAGACATAGTCTCTGGGCTGGAAGTACAAAATCCCCAGAAAGACGAGGCAGGACTCTGTAGCTAATGAGAGTCCCACAAGGCCAGATAACCCTTCGCGGAGGTGCTGCCGAATAGGACTTGCTGCTGCAGAGAAGAGGAAAGTGGGAGCTGCCTCAAGGTCGATCCGATCAGTGATGCACCCTGGGTTGCTGGGCGAGCTGGCAGGTCCTGGTCTCCTCTCAATTCTCAGTGCATTTTTTAATCAAACATTTTCTAAGTCCCAAGTTTTGGATTTTGTCTAGCTGGTCACCTTCATCACCACTTTCAAGTGTCCAGTACTGATGGGACATCAGTTGGAAGGGTCAGGACTCACTCAGGATGGGTTATAGTGTGGTTCCAAGGTAAATGAAGCTTTTTGTGTCCCTGATGCTCAGACTAGGAGTACAGCAAAATAGTCCTTTGGAGTCCCTGTGGTGGACTGGGTTCAAGTTGCAAGGCCAGTCCTTCCCCAGACAAGAGTGCAGCAGGGCAGAAAAGCAGCACTTCTGTAAGACATCAGTCCATCAGGTCAGCAGTTCAGTAGAATGACACTCCCTTCAGTAGCGCAGCAGTCCTTCTCCCTGGTGCAGAGTACTGTTGTGGAAGAAAGCAGGTCTGGTTCCATGTAGATTAGTCAAATAGGTTTATTAGATACGATGTTAACCAGAGCCCCACCAGGAGCAGCCTTCCTGCTGCTCAGCCCATCCTCCAACTGACACTCTCACACACCAACATTCCACAGTCGCCTCACACACCAACATTCCACAGTCACACTGGCTGAGCAGCAGATATAACAGGTACCCACAAGTCCAGAAGTTTACTGAAGAGTTGGAGTTGGAGGTCCTATTTCTGTACCTTGGTGCCCTTTCAATGGAAGATGGGAGAAGGTTTAGGACAGTGTCTTTGAAGTGTATGGGATTTCCTGACTTCCCTGCTCTGGCCCCAAGCTGGCTGCAGTGACAATATGGAGGTGATAGGTTGTTTGAAATGGCCCATTTTGCAGGGTCCCCCCTCAAACGTTTTGCTTTCCTCCTCCCAATATTGCTATATTTCTTCTTGTTGGCTTTAGGACTGTGTGCGCTTTACCACTGCTAACCAGTGCTAAAATGCTTGTGCTGTCTCCCTAAAACATGGTATATTTGGTTTACACCTGTTTGGCATATTTGACTTACCTGTACGTCCGTTGTAGAAAGGTATACCATATACTCAGGACCTGTAAATAAAATGCTACCAGTGGGCATGCATCACTTATTGTGCCACCCATTTATATAGCACCCTAAAACATGACCTAGGCCTGCCATAGCAGAATGAATGCAGTGTTCCACTGCCATGTCAACATGGCACTTAAACCCCTAGCCAAGCCTTAACCCCTTCGTTGCTAGGCCTTCCCCTGCCCCTGTGCTAAGCCTCTTTTTGCATATTTGGTGTAGTTCGCACTTAGGTCCCTGTAACATTTTGTCCTCATAAGGAATCCATGATAAATGTATGTCCTTTTGTTCCAACATATAGAGGATTCTAAAGGCACCAAGGCTTTGTGGATTCCCCTGGATGGGACCCAGAAATTAGCCAAAATACAGCTAATTTTATTTATTTATTTTAAATAAAATGGGAAAAAAGTGCTACAGAAGAAAGCGTCTGTTTTTTTCCCTGCAAATGGTACCAACAAAAGGCTTGTCTCAGCTTTCAGGGACAGGTAGACTTTCATCAGGAAACCAAAACTTCCTACATAGTTTTGGCATTTTACTGGGACATAGCCTATTTTTGCTATTTTTTGTGCTTTCAACCTCCTTCTAGTTAGTGGTAGATATGGGTGTAAAAGCAATAATGGGTCCCAGAACGCTATACATTTTGGAAAAGTAGACAACATTATGAATTCAGCCGGGGTCATGTGTGTAGATCCTTCAAGGTTTTTTTGTAGAAACTAACAGTTGGAAATAAAATATATTAAAATTGAGTTGGAAAAAACAGCCATTTGTGCCAACGTTTTCACCTGTAACTCCTTCTAAGTATGACAGATTTTTGAAAGCAATATACTGTTACATCTGCTGGACCCTTCTGGTTGCGGGGATATACAGGACTTGTAGGTTCACCAAGAACCCGACGAACCCAGAGCCAATAACTGAGCTGCGTCTTGCAAGGGTTTTTTATTGTGTACCGGGTATATAGCAATTAATTTGGCAAAATATAAAGAGTGAAAAATAGGTACCAAGGAAACCTATATATTTCCGAAATGGGAACATAATATAGAGTTTAGAAGCAGTGGTTATTTGCACGTCTCCAAAATTGTGGGTAGCCATACAAGCATGTGAATTAGAGGTCATTTTTCAAGATTACTTCTTTTTTAGAAATTGTCTTACATTTGGAAGGCACAAATGCAAAGAAAGTCAATTGGTTATAACACTTGTTCTACTATTCTCTGTTCCCCTGAGTCTCCCAATAAAAATGGTATCTAACTTTTGTGGGTAGGCCTAGTGCCTGCGACAGGAAACGGCCCAACACGCAACGTGGACACAACATTTTTCCAGTGAAAACGGACCCTTTTTTTGCAATGTGCTTAGCTGTGGATTTTGGACCCTAGCTCAGCCGGCACCTAGGGAAACCTAGCAAACCTATACATTTTTGAAAACTAGACACCCAGGTGAATCCAGTAAGGGGTGACTTGTGTGGCTCTCACCAGATTCTGTTACTCAGAATCCTTTGCAAACCTCAAACTTTGTCAAAGAAATACATTTTCCTCACATTTCCGTGATGGAAAGTGTTCTGGAATCTGTGAGGAGGCACAAACTACAAGCCACCCAGAATTCACCAAAGTCTCTTAATACAAATGGTACCTCACTTGTGTGGGTAGGTCTAGTACCCGTGAGAGGAAATGGCCCAAAACGCAACATGGACACATCAAATTTTTCCAGTGAAAAGGGACCATTTTTCGCAATGTACCTAGCTGTGGATTTTTTGGGACCCTAGCTCTGCCGGCACCTAAGGAAACCTAGCAAACCTATACATTTTTGAAAACTAGATATCCAGGGTGGGGTGACTTGTGTGGCTCTCACCAGGTTCTGTTACCCAGAATACCTTGCAAACCTCAAACTTTGTAAAAAAAAAAATGTTTTCCTTACATTCCTGTGATGGAAAGTTCTAGAATCTGTGGGGAGCCACAAACTGCTGGCCACCCAGCGTGCCCCAAAGTCTTGCAATAAAAATGGTACCTCACTTGTGTGTGTAGGCCTAGTACCCGCAGCAGGAAACGGCCCAAAACACAAGGTAGACATATCACATTATTCCAGGGAAACTGACCCTTTTCTCGCAATGTGCCTAGTTGTGGATTTTGGACCCTAGATCCGCCGGCACCTAAGGAAACCTAGCAAACCTATACATGTTTTAAACTAGACATCCAGGGAAATCTAGGAGGGAGTGACTTGTGTGTCTCTCACCAGGTCTGTTACCCAGAATCCCTTGCAAACCTCGAACGTTGTAAAAAAACTCATTTTCTTCACATTTCTGTGATTGAAAGTTCTGGAATCTGCGTGTATACACAAACTGCCACCCACCCAGTGTTCCCCTAGGTCTCCCAATAAAAATGCTGCCTCACTTGTGTGGGTAGGCCTAGAGTCCACGACAGGAAACGTTCAAAAACGCAACGTGGACACATCACATTTTCCTGTGAAAACAGACCCTTTTTTCGCAATGTCATTAGCTGTGGATTTTGGATCCTAGCTCTGCCAGCACCTAAGAAAACCTAGCAAACGTATACATTTTTGAAAATTAGACATCCAGGGGAATCCAGGATGAGGTGACTTGTGTGGCTCTCACCCTCAATGTTTTCCTACCCAAAATCCCCTTCAAACCTCAACTTTAGCTGAAACAAATCACATTTTTCTCACATTTCTGTGTGGGTAAAGTTGTGGAATCACCAGGATGACACAAATTTCCTACCACCCAGCATTCCTCCAGATCTCCCAATAAAAATGGTACCTCACTTGTGTGGGTAGGCCAAGTGCCCGTGGCAGGGAAGGGCCCAAAACATATTGTGGAGACATCAAAATTATCTATCACAAAACTACCTGGTTTTGCAAGGGGGCCACCTGCGTTTTCGGTCGATGGCCATCTAGCAAAACTTACCAAACCCAGATCTTTCTGAAAATTAGACACCCGGGGGAGTTCAGGGAGGTATGGCTTGCATGGATCCCTTAATGTTTTCCTACCCAAAATCCCCTGCAAACCTCAAATTTAGCTGAAACAAATCACATTTTTCTCATATTTCTGTGTGGGAAAGTTGTGGGATCACCGATCTGGCACAAATTTTCTACCACCCAATGTACCCCCAGGCCTCCTGATGAAAATGGTACCTCACTTTTATGGCTGGGTCAAGTACCCACGGCAGGGAAGGGCCCAAAATGTATACTGTGGAGACATCAATATTATCTATCACAAAATGAGGTGGTTTTGCAAGGGGGGCACCTGCGTTTTTGGTTCCGAGCTCGGCGGCCATCTGGGGAAACCTACCAAACCTACACATTTCTGAAAACTAGGTACCTCGGAGAGTCCAGGGAGGTGTGACTTGTGTGGATCCCCCAATATTTTCCTACCCAGCATCCCCTGCGAACCTTAAATTTAGCTGAAAAAATCGAATTTTCTCAAATTTCTGTGTGGGAAAGTTGTGGGATCACCGAGCTGACACAAATTTCATACCACCTATCATTTCCCCAGATCTCCTCATAAAAATGGCACCCGACTTGTGTGGGTGGGTCAACTACCCGCAGCAGGGAAGGGCCCAAAATGTATTGTGGAGACATCAAAATTATCTATCACAAAACTATCTGGTTTTGCAAGGGGCCACCCGCGTTTTTGGTCCCGGGCTCGATGGCCATCTAGGAAAACATACCAAACCCAGACATTTCTGAAAACTAGACTCACGGGGGAGTTCAGGGAGGTATGGCTTGCGTGGATCTCCCAATATTTACTACCCAGAATCGCCTGCAAACCGCAAATTTATCCCAAAATAAATCACATTTCTGGCTGGAATCACAGTGATGGCACAAATGTCCTACCGTTCAGCGTTCCCATCAGTCTCCCGAGTAAAATGATACCTCACTTGTGTGGGTGGGCCAAGGGCCTGCAACTGGGAAGGGCTAAAAACTTAGGGATTGAGGGTATAGCACAGCGAACTCTAAGCATTATATTTTTTTAAAATATGTTTTTGGGCGATTCTGCATTGGACACCTGCACAAGTGAGGTATCATTTTTATCGGGAGACCAAGCGCAATGCTTCCCACACCAAAATGTAAGGAAAATTTGATTTTTTTGGTGCTAAATTTGAGGTTTGCAGGGGATTCTGGGTAGAAAACCTTTGGGGGATCCACGCAAGCCACACATCTCTGGACTCTCCCAGGAGTTTTCAGACATGTCTGGGTTTGGTAGGTTTCCCTAGATGGCTGCCGAGCCCGGGACCAAAATTGTATGTGACCCCCTTGCAAAACCAGGAAGTGAGATGCCATTTTCATCAGGAGATCTGTGGGAATGCGGGGTGGTAGGAGATTTGTGTCAGCCTGGTGATCCCACCACTTTTCCACCCAGAAATGTGAGTAAAATATGATTTTGTTTAGCTAAATTTGAGGTTTGCAGGGGATTCTGGGTAGGAAAACGTTGGGGAATCCACGCAAGTCACACCTCCCTGGAGTTTTCAGAAATATCTGGGATCAAAAACGCAGGTGACTACCTCGCAAAACAAGGTCTTTTTGTAATCAATAATTTTGAAGTCTCCACAGTACATTTTAGGCCATTTCCTGTCATGGGCACTAGGCCTACCCACATAAGTGAGGTACCATTTTTATCGGGAGCCTTGGAGGAATGCTGGGTTGGTGAAAGTTTGTTGCTCCTCTTAGATTCCAGAACTTTCCATCAAAGAAATGTGAGGAAAACGTGTTTTTCCCCCCCAACGTTTGAGGTTTGCATGGGATTCTGGGTAACAGAACCTGGAGAGAGCCACACAATTCACTGCATACTGGATTCCTCAGGGTATCTAGTTTCCGCAAATATACAGGTTTGCTAGGTTTCAACCTCTGTGCCGGCTGAGCGCAAAATCCACATCTAGGCACATTGCAAAAAATGGGTCAGTTTTTGTGGAAAAATGTTATGTGTCCATGTTGCGTTTTGGGCCATTTCCTGCCACGGGCACTAAGCCTACCCACACAAGTGAGGTACCATTTTCATCAGGAGACTTGAAAGAATGCTGGGTGGGTGGAAGTTTGGGGATCCGCAAAGATTCCAGAACTTTCACTGACAGAAATTTGAGGAAAATGTGTTTTTTTTTTACAAACTTTGAGGTTTGCAAGGGATTCTGGGTAACAGAACCTTGTGAGAGCCATACAAGTCGCCCCATCCCTGATTTCCCTGGGTGTCTAGTTTAAAAAAATGTATAGGTTGGCTAGGTTTTCTTAGGTCTAGGACTATGGAAACGCCCTCTACGCCGGCATCAACAAATCCCTACTCCACAGACTCCAGACAATACAGAACTCCGACCCAAGACTCGTCCTAGACATCTCCCGGCATGAAGACATCAGCCAACACCTACGCAGACTCCACTGGCTCCCCATGGAGAAAAGAATCACTTTCAAGATCCTCACCCACACCTACAAATGCCTACACAACAACGGGCCAAAATATCTCAACGACAGAATCAACTTCCAAGTACCCAAATGAAACCTCCGATCCACCAACCTCGCTCTGGCCAAAACACCGTGCATCCACAGGGCCAGAGCAGGCAGGAGATCCTTCTCCCACATTGCAGCCTAGACCTGGAACGAGCTACCGGCAGACATCAGGCGCGCCCCCTCCCTGAACACCTTCAGAAAGACCCTCAAGACCTGGCTCTTCGGCGAAGCAGATCTGCATCCCCCCCCGCCCAGTGCCTTGAGACCCTCACGGGTGAGTAGCACGCTTACAATCCCCTGATTGATTGATTGATTGATTAGGTGCCGTCAGAGCTAAGGTCCAAAATCCACAGCTAGGCACATTAGGAAAAATGAGTCCCTTTTCACTGGGAAAATGTGATGTGTCCACGTTGCATTTTGGGCCGTTTCCTGTTGTGGGTACTAGGCCTACCCACAAAAGTGAGAGACAATTATTATTGGAAGACTTTGGGGAATGCTGGGTGGGTGGAAGTTTGTGGATCCATGCAGATTCCAGAACATTCCATCACAGAAATGTGAGGAAAATGTGTTTTTTTGACAATGTTTGAGGCTTGCAAAGGATTCTGGGTAACAGAACCTAGTGAGAGCCACACAAGTCCCACACCCTGTATTCGCCTGGGTGTCTAGTTTTCAAAAATGTATAGGTTTGCTAGGTTTCCTTAGGTGTAGAAATGAGATTTTCCCCAATCTCATCGGTGTAGAATCACCCCTAGTCTACGGATTCATAAAGGAGGACTGACTCTGAAGTGAAAATCAAAGACAAGTTTATTACACTCAAGAGTGGAATTCCGTCATCCAGACATGAACAATGTCTGAGAGGGAACTCCCAACATATATCGCAGTACAGCTTTTATACTAAAGTCCAAGCCTTAAGCAAACAAGGGTACATTGAGGAAGTTCTCTTCGTTACTGATATGCAAAAGCTGTTAAGCCATAAACCTCTCACCCATATGCAAAGAATATATTTATAGCCCTATAACATTTTATGTGGTCAAAGAGCACCTGCGTGCATGAAACATTTCCACTGTAGCAAGCCTTTAGTTTCTGCACGTAAGCATGTTTGCATAATTCCGGGTGACGCACACTCACATATGCATTTGGAAAGTCCCTGGCAGATGGCAATGGAGAGTAGAGAGACAAAATGAATACATATAATAAAATGGATGACAGCATAGGCTAACTTTAGCACAATCCTAATTTTACAGATCAACAGTCCCTCCTTTTTAGCCTTTGCTAAATACATTTTATGTTTTCATATCTGGAGGGGTATGTATGCAAGGTCAGAGCTGGCAGAGGGGGCGATATGAGTTTGGGGACGTAAAGCAGTAGGGGGACTGAGCACGGGAGAGCATGCATGTGTAGTCGGAATTGACAGGGGGTGTAGGCACTCTTGGTAAGGGGCAGTTAGGGCAGCAAGGTCCTGGGTGGTTAGTTCCTGGGCACCTCCAGAAACATCATCATACAGGCTGCCTACATCTATGTTCATTAAGTCATCTACCTCTTTTCTAAGCATTAATAGTTTGTGGGTGTCTTGTTTGTATATCTTTTGCGGGGTGCAAGAGGTGCATGCTGATATGCATTCGAGCATATCAGTGGCATACACTGAGCGCAAATACAACATCCAAGTATAGCACCTCCAATGCAGGTTGCTATAATCAGTAACTTCCAGCCCCAGGATGTGAGGATGCCCCAGAACCATCCAGACCAAGTCCAGGTCCCTACTTCTTGGTGTATTTCGGCAGCTATTTTATGCAGTTTGGAGATGGCTTGGTAAACATTGGGGGCGTTGTCGTGTATATAAACACGTATTGAAAAAGAAGGGATGGGACTGCGCACACCGATGGTGGATGGTTTGTAACTTTGTTGTGTGCTTCTGGGGTATCACCATCTGGCAAATGGTGTGATAAGTGACAACAAAGTAGCGCCACCTGAGTAGTGGCGTCCCCCTGAGCACAACGTAAATCCACAGAAAAGTGGGTAAATGTTAAAACGAGATGAAAATAAATTTGTCGCAATAATCAGTATATCCAAACGTTTTAATTTGTACTGATCAAGTATGATATTGAAATCTTCATATCAAAATAACATTCCATGGGTATACAAGTGGTTTCTCAAACCCAAGTATACAGGCGGTTTTATCAAACCCAATGCATTTCGGGCCATGTGGCCCTTCGTCAGGGGCCAAAGTTCTGTAAATGACAAATAAAGGATACCATGAGGCGAACGCACTCTCCAGACAACAAAATGAAAATGACATAATACTTCCATTCGAAGCATGCCGGTGACTAAATATAAACCATCAAGACGATGGTGAGTATACAGTTAATGAAAACGATGTTCCAAAAAGTACCCAAACAATGTGTGTGCGCGGGCCAAACAAATTAAAGGAGCGTGTCTAACAAGAGAAAAATAAATCAGTGAGACGCAGTGAGACGCTGAATAAGTGACTCGTTTAAAAAGGAAACTATCAGTGCGTCAAGACAGTGAAAACAACCGTTGAATACAAACAAACCCAGTGAAAGCAGCTAAAAGAACGTAAGTACAAATCACGTGTATGGCGTGCAAAAAATCAACAGTGTGTGCAATGTTGAACGCATATAGCAAGTGTAACATGCAGAAGTCACTTACATGCACTGAGTGTAAGACAGCGTGGTTTATCCAGGTAACCTGGTTGAGAATGTTGTTCTCTTCAAATTGTTGCATGCCGCCTGTATACTTGGGTTTGAGAAACCACTTGTACACCCATGGAATGTTCTTTTGATATGAAGATTTCAATATCATACTTGATCAGTACAAATTAAAACGTTTGGATATACTGATTATTGCGACAAATTTCTTTTCATCTCGTTTTAACATTTACCCACTTTTCTGTGGATTTACGTTGTGCTCAGGGGGACGCCCCTACTCAGGTGGCGCTACTTTGTTGGGTATATAAACACAACAACTGCTTCCTATGATGCGGCATGCTCCACCCCTATCTGCAAGAATGACATCTAAAACCATACGGTTTTGTAAAGTTACCACCCTATTAGCCTGAACTTCTGCTGTTAAGTCATTCAGAGCTCCCGCGGTTTGATTTATGACTGCCTCAACTACCCTTGTTAGTCGTCTAAGCTTTCTGCTATTTACGACAGGACCAACTAAAAGAAGAAACCTAGGTTGAAGTCAACGTATTCCTGTAGCGATGTATCGGTCTGATCCACTCCGCTAACATCAATTGATCTCTTAGCGTGGTGTACAGGTGATCGGGCAGGACGTAATAGTGGCCGCTTGTGATATGAGGACGGGGCTGTATACACTGGTGGTAATAGAAATCCTAAATAACAGACACCCCCCCCCCAGTTGAGTGGTAACCACCCATACGCTCTTGTGCCACAGATAACGTACGTGTTTTGGGAAGCTACAAATAATGGACTGTTGGTGGTGTTTAGGGTAATAGTGGTGGAGCATATACTAATACCGAGTTGAATGAGCCCCAGACCTTTTATACAAATCACCCCTGGTCGTGCAATCACATGTAGTGATAATGTCTGCAGAGGCCGGGCCCTCCTAGTTAATCTGGAAAAGGTAATCCTCCCGGAGTTATTGAACACCTCTATTTCGCCTAACTCGGCTACAGTTATATTCGTGATAGTACATTTGGAAGTTGACACATTGCCCGAACTATTCCTGTACAAATTGTCACCGAACTGTGGAAACCATGCTCTGCCGGATGTTATATTTGTCTCGAATGCTCCCATTTCTAGCATCATCCATGATACACAGGAGGCGTGGATAGAAAATGGGTAAGGAATTAATGGGATGGCTTGGTGGGCAGAGTGAGGCAGCAGGCTGCACACCCAACAATTGGTCGTGTTGACTACAAGGTGATTTTGATGGAGGATCTGGATGAACGTGTTATCCCAGTACCATTCCCTTCGGGTTTTTTTTTCAGGTGGTAAGTCAAAGTGGAGATGTTCTGGGGGTGTGGGAGTAGGCGTTAGCAATGAATGTATGGGAAACCTGATATGCAAAATCCATACTATTGCAAAGATACCAACAGTAGAAAGTAATGCTATTATCAAACACGTTATTGTTTTCTTGCGTCCAGACCAGCCGGGTACAGTGGGATGGAGTATGGGTTGGTGGTCCCCCATTGTATATTTTATTCAATCCTTTATCAGTTCGTCACCAATTACTCTACAAATCGCTTCACAAATGTTCAATCAAAGGGTCTGCAGTCTTTTCCCCGAAATAATGTCACTAATACAACAGGAGGGTGGAAAAAGTACACTGCTCCGGCTGATGGTGAGGATTTTACTTTTCTGAGGATGCCGAGGGCAACAGAACAACAAAGTATGCGGAACAGGTCGTTCGGGGGCAGTTATTGTGAGAAGGATGCAGATCTCATTCGGGGTCCATTTAGCAGTCCAAGTGATGGTGTCTGCCATTAATTGTTGATATCATCCACCAATTCGTCTCCCGCAGCTTTCAAAATAGTGTCATATATCGCTTGTCTCAGGGGTTGGAGGTCAGGACCCCTGTAGTAACCAGTTGGTGAAAAATCCGGGAACTGAAGTGCGCCCCCCAGACAGCGAGCTGCTATAAAGCTTGTGTGTGGCCGCCGTGGCCAAAGAGACCTAATTTCTGATATTAGTTCAAGTCCTGGGCAGAGGGTAGTGATGCATATTTCAATGTCCTGAGCGTCTTTTTGAACTGTGTACCCTTTGATTCTTTCCATTCAATGGTCACTTACTCCGATACTTATGGGATGTCTTTTACTAATTCTTCGCCTATTGCTTCCAGTACCTGTATCAGGACCTGCCTTTTTAAGTGATATAACTCAGGCCCCGTGTAGTAGCCTTCTGGGGAGAGGTCAGAGAATTTCAATTGATCACCTAGACAGATCACGACAATCCAAGGATTCCAAGGTCACACAGTGGATACTGGAGTAAATGTCTCTGTCCCAGGATTCAGCACAAGGATGTCGATATAGAGTCTTCTAGGTGTTCGTTTTATTTTGCAACCTTTAATCCTGTTCATCGGCATTCAGAACTCTGGATGTGGAAAGTGGGAACACTGGGTTTGGGTATTTTCACGGATTCAGGGGGTCCTGTAGTCACAAACCACACCAAACCTAGTTCGGCCGCTTCCGCGACACAGAATCTCCTGCCAAGTAGGCCCTCTAACTAGACCAGACTCGCCGGACTCGTTTCGTACAGTGTTCCATTTTAGTTCTTATTTCCGTGGTCTCAAGTTGTACCTGTCACGTCCAGGTATTGTTGAGTCAGCAAAAAGTAGTTTGTTGGCCGTGGAAATGTACGGCTTCTTTTTCTCTTCGCTGAGGGCACTATGTAATATTTCCGCGTCCTCAGGCCTTTGTTCCTCGGCCAAGCCCGTTGGCACCTTTTTGCAGTGCGTCGCGTGGACCCAGTTCTTTTTGTTGGTGACTCGGACTGCGGTTTGGTTTGCCATTAAGACCTGTTCGGGGGGCCCCTTCCACCGGGGCTCCAGATTCTTTTTTCGCTGGAAAGTTTTCGTGAGGACCCAGTCACCAAGTTGCAGGAGGTGTCCGGGACCCTTCGAGTTATCTGGCAGTGAGTCGTGTACCTGTTGGTGAATCAGAGAGAGATTGTCTGTCAGTTCTTTCATATAATCCAATAATATAGGGTATTCAAGTACTTTAATCTTTTTTGGGCGTGGTGGTCCCCACACATTCATTGGCCTACCAAACACTATTTCATATGGTGTAAGGCCAGATCTACTGTGGGCAATTGCACGAGTGGACATGAGTGCTAGGGGCAGGGCATCAGGCCACTTGAGGCCTGTGGCGGCTTAGACTTTTGCTAGTTTAAGTTTCAGAGTTTCGTTATATCTCTCCACCAGTCCCGCGGACTGTGGATGATTAGCAGCATGAAACTTCTGGTGTATGCCTAAACTGTCAGTTATTAGTTTGATCACTTGTCCAATGAAATGGGGCCCATTGTCACTCCATATAATTCTACAAATTCCGAACTGGAGAAAGTACTCTTTTAACAATATTTTTGCTGTGGTGAGTGCAGTATTGTCTTTCATGAGATAGGCCTCTACCCACTTACTGAAGGCACACACGATAACCAAAACATATTCCAAGTTATGGCAACGTTCGAGCTCAATGAAGTCCATTTGTAGTACTTCAAATGGAGCGCTGGGCGGGGAGAACCCTCCTTTTGGAGTTGTTACCCCATTTCCTGGGTTGTGTTGTAGGCATATCATGCACTGTTTAACGTGGTGCTCAGCAGTTTTCTTAATATCTGGGTGGTCCCATACCTGCTCTAACTGTATAGCTGTACCTTTTGCATTGACATGGGCCGGGCCATGGGCCATTACTAAGAATGGCAGTACATAGGAACTAGGCAGTTTCCACTTGTCTCCGTCTGGGCCCTTTCTCCAACACCTTTCGCTATCCAATATTCCTGTCTTTTCCCATTGTTTTATCTCTTTTCTAGTGGCCATCTGTTGTATTTCCCTCATTTCCTCATGTACATTTGCGAGTTTTTCTGCCTGTGAATATAGCACGTAGATTTTATCTTGCTGACTGCGCGCTGTGTCTTTCGCTGTACTATCAGCAAAGGCATTGCCGTGGCCCACGTCATCCACTATTTTCTGGTGTGCATTACACTTAATGATGGCTATGCGTTTTGGTAGTGTCAGGGCTGTTAATAATTTTTGAACTAACTCTCCATGCTGTATTTTTGTGCCATGTGATGTCAAAAAGCCCCTTTCCTTCCACAGACGTCCGAAATTATGTGCAACGCCAAAGGCGTATTGACTGTCTGTAAATATATTCACATTAAGTCCCTGGCTTAATTCGCATGCTCTAAGCAATGCGATGACCTCTGCTGCTTGTGCAGATATATAGGGAATACGGGCTGTCTCCACAATGGTTTGTAGTGTGGTGATGGCGTATGCTGCTGTGGTGGTGCCATCGGTTAATTTGAAACAAGACCCATCCAAATAGAGGTCACCATCAGAATCAAGTAGGGGTATGTCTGAAAGATCTATTCTCCCTTTTGTCTGTTCTTCTGTGGAGAAAATGCAGTCGTGCATGTCAGTGGGTTGCTTTGAAGGTAAGGGTAAAAGGGTAGCTGGGTTTAAGGTTAAACAGCGTTTGAGTATGATATGCGGTGCCAACAAGGTAAGTTCATAACCAGTGAGATGAGCACTTGTGAGATGTTGGGTCGTGGTTTGATTTAGCAACACATCTACAGAATGGGGGACAAGGACCGTTAGTTTGTGGTCTAGTACGAGTCCTGCGGACTGTCTGATGGAGATGGCAGTCGCAGCCACCGCCCTCAAACACCCAGGAAGAGCCCTGGCCACAGGATCTAATACTGCTGAAAAGTATGCACATGGGCGTAGTTTGTCTCCGTGTGGCTGGGTTAGGACTGAGAGTGCACAACCTGTACGCTTGTGGACATAGAGAAAGAATGGTTTCGTATAGTCAGGAGTGCCAAGGACAGGGGAGGAACAGAGCGCCGCTCGAAGCTGCTGGTATGCGTTCTGACATTCTGGGGACCAAGGTAAGGGAAATTGGGTATTTTGAGTGGTAAGGATGAGAAGAGGTTTGATGATAAGGGAAAAATTGGGAATCCATTGTCGGCAGTAGGATGTTATGCCAATTAGTGCCCTAACTTCCTTTTGGGTACGGGGAATGGGTGTATGTAGGATAGTCTTGATTCTGTCCTGGGTCAACGTTCTTTCCTCCTTTGACAAGAGGTGACTTAAATAGGTGACCTTTGGTGGTCAAAACTGCAGTTTATGTTTGGATACTTTGTGTCCTAGTTTGACAAGATGGTGGGGGTAGTAACAAGGTGCCATTGGTACATATTTCTATGTTATTTGCTGCTATGAGTAAATCATCGACATATTGCAACAATACAGCGCCTGAAGGCAACTGCAGTGTGTCAAGTTGTCTTTTAAGCGCTTGACTATAGATACTCAGACTCTCCGTATAGCCCTGTGGAGCGCGACAGAATTGGAATGAACGTCCCTTTATTGAGAATCCAAATAAATATCTACTAGAGGGCGCTATTGGAATAGAAAAAAATGCATTCTTAAGATCTATGACAGAAAATACACATGCTGTCGGTGGGACCATCATGAGTAATGTTGTAATATCTGTAACTACAGGAAATTGTGGAATCACTATTCTGTTTATTTCGTGCAAATGTATAATGAACCTGTAGACCCTTTGTGTTGTGTCATCAGATGTGGTACGTTTTAGGATGGGCAAAATAGGGCTGTTGCACATGTTACTTCTCGTTTCCTCAACTACTCCCTTTTTGGTCATGTCTTCTATTATTTGGACTAGGGCATTTGCACCTTCCTGAGAAATCTTATATTGGGGGACCCTTGGCAAAGCTGCATTTGGTTTAATTTGGATATGGACAGGATCAATGGGCAACAAACCGACATCAGTGTCACTATTTGCCCATACTGAAGATGGTACTGAAGACAGGAGGTGTTTCACATCTTTACTAATGTATTGTTTGTCATTTTCAGGTTTTCCAAATGTGATGTAGACCCCATTTGGTGAACAGTATATGCGAGCATGAAAATGTTTCAGCAGGTCTAATCCTAACAAATTGCCGGGGCAATTTGGTGCTAGGAGGAAGGGCGTGTTAGTAGTGAAAGGACCAATGGTAAGGTCTAATGGTTTTGACACGGGACTGAGGATAGGTTTCCCTGTGAAACCAACCGATAAATTGTTATGGCCAGACAAGGGAGTCCCAGGGATCAACTGCTGGGAAATGGCACTTCGTGTGGCCCCAGTATCTACCAGAAATTGTTGTAATTGTCCCATTATTTCCACTGTCACATATGGGCCTGATTGATCTACTGGTATTGAAACTGATCCCTCCTCTTGTCCTACGCTGTCCTAGTTAAAATACATTCCTGTTATATTTTGCTCAGAAAAGTCATCGGTATAGTAATTTTTTGTGGGCCCCTTGTTGTCAAAGTAATTTCTTTTGTCTCTAGTATTAGGCCATTGTCCGGGCTTTCTTGCCGCGCTCTTCCATGGAGCCAGTCGTCGGAGTAGTGGGCACTCGGACCGCCAGTGTCCCTCTTTTTTACAGTAGGCACATTGGTTGGGTCCCAAAGGGTCTGATGTTAATGGATCCTGCATAAACCGTTTTGGTGGGTCGGAAGTTGATACTCCCCGACCCCTATTCCTAGACATTCCATAAGTTTGTTGCAACAATATTTTAGTCTTCAAGTCTTTATTTTTACCCTCCTTTTTGTCCTTATCGTCATTAACCTAGTTTTCGTAGTACTGGGCCATGTCCAGTATCCTCGTTGGGGTGGACGTCGCCCATGTACTTTCTGCTAACCGTAATTTCTGTGAAATATCGGGTAATAAGTTTGCCACAAATTTATCTACAAACAAGTGTTTGCTGGTATCAGATGTTGAGTCTTGACCACTATAGTCATGGAATGTTTCTTCGAACCTAGTGAAGAAATCAGATGTTGTTTCATCTTTCTTTTGTTTACAAGCGGTTAGTTTTGCCCAGGATATCTTTTTGGGAGGTACTACTTCTTTCATACAGTCAATTATTTTATTTGGCAAGTTTAAAATAATCTCCGCTGGTTTTTCTCCTGGCTTCCTATCCACGTCAGCTGCTAATATCTCAACCCATGTACCTCCAAAATCGGCGTGATCCTGTTTCCGGACCATACACCAGAGATCAGGGGGTAGGGTGAGTCCGAAAAACATGTCAATGTCTGTAAGAGTCATAACGCATGAGGACAGAGCTGCAGTCATTTCTTCATAAAAGGCACTGGGATTTTTCCGAGGGTCAGGTAAGGAAGCCTTAAGGGTTAATACGTCTGTTCGTTTCCAGGGAGTATAAATCCACTGAAACTGAAAACAGGCCGCATTGACACCCGTTCCGTCCCCTATTCTTGGATGATAGATAGGCGTTGCTTCTCGCATTGGAAATGCTTTTATTGTCTCTGATCTATGTCTTTGGAGTCTGTCCTTATGTGTGAAAATATGTTGTACTCCCTGTTATATCATTTTAGCTGTTAATTTACCTGCATTGTACATGGTCCATATATTATTGAGGACCGGTGGTGCTTCGACATTTGTAGTAGTCCTCCAGTCTTCTATGAGAACATCTGCCATTGGACCTATTATATACTGTTGGGTCATTTGATCATATTGTCTGAGGGAAGTAAGGACTTTGTCTATTTCTGTATCTGTATTTTGGACCCAGTCACGAGCTTTCTCGGTTAGGACTAATTTATCATTTGTTGTTAGTCTATGACTTCTTTGACTGCCTTGAACTGGTTTGGTTTGTTTTATGATGATATTATGACTGACTGGGAGTGTGTTTTGACTAAGATCTAAAGAGGATGATGTCAAGTCTGTAGGAATTAATGGATGTATCGTGGGGTGTTGTGTTGGCGGTGCTGTAGGGGCCACATTATTTGCGTTAACATTAGATTCATAAGGTGGAGGAGATGGTCGAGATAGTAGGTCCTCAAATTCTGAGTCCTCATCGTCCACTCTCTGATTCTTCTGATCATCTCTAATTACATAGGCCTTTTGTACTTGGAGTCTAAATCGTCTATTTTCACAGTTCATTTTTTCTTCATGTTCCTTTAACTTGAGTTCGTTAAGTGTTTGTAAAAGTGTCTGTTCTCCCAATTTCTTTTTTAGTTTTGTCTTCCCTTTTCTGTCTTTGTTTTATTTCCTTTCTCCATAATCCTAATGTATCAAACATACTTTGTCTACTTTTCCTTTTAAATAATTGTTCCTCTAAATAGTGTACTTTATTATATTCAAAGGTACCATTATGTGGCCACTGCAAAGACTTATTATCCCTAGTATATTTATTCCACAAAGTACTAAACAATATGGAAGAAATACCGTGTTTAATGTACATTTCATAATTAGGGGTACCCTCAATCGGTGCTGGTTGTCTTTGTTCTAATAATCTACTTCTGTCATAACAACAACAACATATTCTACGTAATGTACTAAAAACAGGCATGTTTATGTAAAAGTTTCTGTAAATATATATATCACTTTTGTAAATACCAAAAATATCAAACCCGAGAAAAACTTCTCACATTACCTGTCTAAAATATTTGCAAATATTTTATAAAGTACACAATCCAAATGGATAAAACCAACAGTCAAACAATACGATCCTACCTGATCACAATCTTCAACTTCCACCTGTCAATCCTCCGATCCAAATTGCCAATCGAAAAGGACCCCAGTTGACACCGACAGCCGCCACAAAGGTCAAGTCGATCGGCCAAACAGTCACCTTGGCCACAGGAACAAGTCTCTTTATGTGGGGGCCCCCTTGGTGGTTTCGCCTTGTCGAAATGACCTCTTCTTGGTCTAGCTGCAGTATTCAATGGGGTCCCTGTTCGGGCGCCATTTGTAGAAATGAGATTTTCCCCAATCTCATCGGTGTAGAATCACCCCTAGTCTACGGATTCATAAAGGAGGACTGACACTGAAGTGAAAATCAAAGACAAGTTTATTACACTCAAGAGTGGAATTCCGTCATCCAGACATGAACAATGTCAGAGAGGGAACTCCCAACATATATCGCAGTACAGCTTTTATACTAAAGTCCAAGCCTTAAGCAAACAAGGGTACATTGAGGAAGTTCTCTTCGTTACTGATATGCAAAAGCTGTTAAGCCATAAACCTCTCACCCATATGCAAAGAATATATTTATAGCCCTATAACATTTTATGTGGGCAAAGAGCACCTGCGTGCATGAAACATTTCCACTGTAGCAAGCCTTTAGTTTCTGCACGTAAGCATGTTTGCATAATTCCGGGTGACGCACACTCACATATGCATTTGGAAAGTCCCTGGCAGATGGCAATGGAGAGTAGAGAGACAAAATGAATACATATAATAAAATGGATGACAGCATAGGCTAACTTTAGCACAATCCTAATTTTACAGATCAACATAGGTGCTGTCTCAGCTAGGATGCAAAATTCACAGCTAGGCATATTGCCAAAAGAGTCAGTTTTCATCGGAAAAATGTGATGTGTCCACGTTGCGTTTTGGGCCGTTTCCTTTCGCGGGTACTAGGCCCGTGAGGCACAATTTTTTTTGCGAGACTTTGGGGATGCTGGGTGTGTGGAAGTTTGTGGATCCATGCACATCCCAGAACTTTCCATCACAGAAATGTGAGGAAAATGTCTATTTTTTGACAATGTTTGAGGTTTGCAAAGGATTCTGGGTAATAGAACCTGGTGAGAGCCACACAGGTCCCATATCCTGAATTCCCCTGGGTGTCTAGTCTTCAAAAATGTACAGGTTTTCTAGGTTTCCTTAGGTGTCGGCAGAGCTAGGATGCAAAATTCACAGCTAGGAACATTGCCAAAAAAGGGTCTGTTTTCATTGGAAAAATGTGATGTGTCCACGTTGCGTTTTGAGCCGTTTCCTTTCACGGGTACTAGGCCTACCCACACAAGTGAGGTATGATTTCTTGGGGGAGACTTTGGGGAATGCTGGGTGGGTGGAAGTTTGTGGATCCATGCACATCCCAGAACTTTCATCACAGAAATGTGAGATAAATGTGTATTTTTTGACAATGTTGAGGTTTTTAAAGGATTCTGGGTAACAGAACCTGGTGACAGCCACACAAGTCCCACATCCTGAATTCCTCGTGGTGTCTAGTTTAAAAAAATGTATAGGTTTGCTAGGTTTCCTTAGGTGTCGGCAGAGCTAGGGTCCAAAATCCACAGCTAGGCACATAGCAAAAAAGGGTCAGTATCCGCTGGAAAAATGTGATGTGTCCATGTTGCATTTTGGGCCATTTCCTGTCGTGGGTACTAGGCCTACGCACACAAGTGAGGGACTATTTTATTGGGGAACTTTGGGGAATGCTGTGTGGGTGGAAGTTTATGGATCCATGCAGGTTCCATAACTTTCCATCACAGAAATGTGAGGAAAATGTTTTTTTTTACAATGTTTGAGGTTTGCAAAGGATTCTGGGTAACAGAATCTGGTGAGAGCTACACAAGTCCCACATCCTGAATTCCCCTGGGTGTCTAGTTTTCAAAAATGTATGGGTTTGCTAGGTTTCCTTAGGTACCAGCAGAGCTAGGGTCCAAAATCTACAGCTAGGCACATTGCAAAAAAGGGTCAGTTTTCACTGGAAAAATATTATGTGTACACATTGTGTTTTGGGCCTTTCCTGTTGCGGGTACAAGGCCTACCCACACAAGTGAGGTACAATTTTTATCGGGAATCTTTGGGGAATGCTGGGTGGGTGGAAGTTTGTGGATCCGTGCAGATTCCAGAACTTTCCATCACAGAATCCACAGCTAAGCACATTGCAAAAAGAAAGTCAGTGCCTAGTGGCTATTTTTTTCGGGGGTGAGGGCATTGGTATGCCCATTCTGGGCAGCCCCCACCCCTATGTATAAAAAAGCCAGCCTAATCGCTGGTGCCTACTGGGCTCTCTGCTCCCCCAGGGAGGGCATATCAGGAGCTATTGCCCCATCTGCCTCCTGGGGGGGAAGAAAGTCTGTGGCAATTTTGGGGGGGGTGAGGGTATTAGCATACCCATTCTGGGTAGCCACCACCCCTGATCTTTGAAAAATATGAATCCCTGGTGCCCAGTGGGCTTTCTGCCCCCCCCAGTGGGGGCACATAAGGGGCTATTGCCCCCATCTGCCTCCTGGTGGAGGCAGAAAGGCTGTGCAAATTATTTTTGGGATGGGTGCATTGGAATGGTCATTCTGGGCAGCCCCCACCGCAACGTATTAAAAAATAATAATCCCTGGTGCCTAGTGGGCTTTATCAGGTGCTACTGTCCCCATCTGCCTCCTGGGGGGGGCAGAAAGACTGTGGCATTTTTTGGGGGGGCATTGGCACTCCCATTCAGGGCAGCCCCCACCCCTGAAATTTGAAAAAAATTAATCCCTGGTGCCCAGTGGCCATTCTGCCCCCCTCGGGGGGCAGATAAGGGGCTATTGGCTTATTGACTTTGGTAAAGTTTTTTTTGGGGTAGGGCCATTAGCATGCCCATTCTGGGCAGCTCCCACCCCTACGTATAAAAAAAATATCAATTCCTGGTGCCTAGTAGGGTCTCTGTCCCCCACGGGGGCATATCAGGGGCTACTGCCCCCATCTGCCTCCTGGGGGGGCAGAAAGACTGTGGCAAATTGTTTTGGGGGTGGGGTCATTAGCATGCCCATTCCGGGCAGCCTCACCCCTGAACTTTGGGGAAAAAAAATCCCTGGTGCCTAGTGGGCTTTCTGCCCCCGGGGGGATCAGGGGCTATTGCCCCCATCTGCCTCCTGGCGGGGGAAGAAAGACTTTTGCCTTTTTGGGGGGAAGGATGGGGGCATTGGCATGCCCATTCTGGGCAGCCCACACCCCTGACCTAAAAAAAAAAATCCCTTGCACCTAGGGTGCTTTCTGACCCCGGGGTTCATATTGGGGGCTACAGCCCCCATCTGCCCCCGAGGGGTGGCAGAAAGACTGAATATGCCACTTTTTTATGGGGGAACAAAGGCCCTTGCCTAAGGCGCCGCTCTCCCCTCCCTGGTGCCTAGTGGGTGGATCCCTGCTTCGGGGGGCTGAGATATCCCAACGAACACCGAAACATTGAAACTGAAACTAAGTTTCAGTTTAATTTTCAGTGCAATGACATCAGCGCGCCATGCGTGCGATCGTCATTACATTGAGAAAAAAAAAGCCTCAGAAGGTTGGGGAAGCTCTTCCCCACCTCCCGAGGCAAAAATAAAAAAAGGAAATCCCTGTGCTGTCTAGAGCAGAGGGATTTTGTGCACCTGTGCACATGACGGAATGGTTCCGCCATAAGCACAGGAGCACTGGTGCTCATGACAGGACCATTTCGTCACGAGCACCGAAGGGGATAAACTCCCCTTTTTTTACATATATGTCTCACCTAAGGTAGGCTCTATGTAGCCCATAGGGCAGGGTACTGTGTAATTAAAATGTAGGACATGTACTTTCAAATTTTACATGTCCTTGTTGTGAACAAATCCAGTTTGAAGCAAGTACTGTACCCACAACATACCAAGATACAGAAGTCTGACGGGACAAAAGCAGAGTTCTTCTGCAACTAGACAGGCAATAAACAAGAATTTTCATGGCATCCTGTTGGCTCCCCTTGAAGGTCATAAACCTTTTACATGTGCTTCAGTCAGACCTGTCACGCAGGTTTTAACACTGTAGTGTCAAGTGGAATGGTAATGCCCCCATTCCTGCATTTTCTATTGAGCTCCGAGGAGTCATTTCTGCCCATTCAGGTCAGCCTATTGTATGGTCCTTGGAGGAATTCCACACCTGTTTCACCTCGCTTCCTAGGCCGAGCAAAGAATTAAACGTGGCAGAGGCTTATGCTACTTAGCCTTCTGAGAGGTCACATAGGTAAAGGGTAAAATTCTGATACTTATGTTTCTTTAATATGTATTGCAAATCAGACTTCCCCACTGATTGTATTTTTAATAACTATTAAAAATATTGGTTTAAATATTTTTCTACCTGGTCTCATTCCTGAGGTATAGTATTAATATTTTAATCAGTAGTGTGGTTTTCTACATAGGAAAGCTAGGCCTGCTACAGTGAGTATAGCTTTAAGGGCCTTGTCACTGTAGGGGCAGGATGACATTTTTCTACATGTCCCACATATAAATATACTGCACCCTACATTGTGTGCACAAGACTTACATAGGAACTACTTACTAATATTTACAATGGTGTTTAACAGGTCACACTGCAGGTCTTACACTGCAGCAGTCAGACTACAATGGTAGTCTTGAAGCCATGTTTTCCTTGTCACTGTAGTGGACAGCACAAAAAGCGCTGCGGCCCAGAGGGGGCAATTAACTTTCTATGTCATCGGTGTAGTTTCACAAATAATATGGCCTTTTAAAAGCGAAATAAGCCAATCAGCAAGTAGCCAATTCCTAACAGTGTTGCAAAGTGGAGAGTCTAAAAACCAGCAAAAAAATTCAGCAAAAAACTGGGGGTGACCACGCAAAAAAGGGTCACTTTTTCACACTAGCAATAATAAGTGTTATATGTATGTTATTATTTGCACATTTTTATGACATAGATTCATTCTACTTGGACAAAAAAACTGATGTCGACTTACTGAGAAACAAAATGGATTATGAGTTTTTCCACCTTGTAGTTTACATTCTTTTTAGACTCTTGTAGACACTAGCCATGACAGGGAGTATCTCTGCTTCCTGCTTGGTCAGATGTTTTTGATGCTGACATTGACGTAGATTCAACTATTTCCATGAAAGCAGCACATTCATGATGTAGACTGTCAATTAGATGCATGCCGCATTCACTGGAAAGCCCTTTAGACACACAAATGCCCTCTTCTATACAGTATGATCATTTTTTGAAAGTGGAATCACCATTAGTTGATCTATGCATTTCTAACATACAGATAATAGATTGTATCCTGCACACATTACCCTGAGACACTCATCTGTCAGTGACTTTTGGCTAAGGGTGATTTTTTTCAATCTTTATTGTTTTATGTAATTAACAATACCTTTTTATCACTCAAACATGTGCGTCTTTTTGACTGTTACACTGACTGATACCAAGAACTTGTGAGGGCAAATCTTTCTCTTTCCAGCATCATGTCACTAAGTGATCCCCTTTTTTCACATTGGTTAAAAAACATCCCTTATTTTTTACGTTCTTTGTACCATGAGCATAGACTGATAAGCCACTGTCCTGAATAGAACTATGGACATTTTTCCACCTAAGGGTTGAACACTTGACTAAATCTAACTGGACTGAGTTCTTGATTGAATAGATATATGGAGTTCTAGGTTGCTGTCAGCACGTATGGCAACCAATGTATAAGGCACCCGAAGATAGAAGGGCTTTACAACTTTAACTCTATCCTTTTTTTGTGTGGCATCACTTTTTCAGAGGGTTTCTTCATAGAATAGAACCAGCCTTTTGCTCCCTATGAAGCAATCATTTTCCCTAAGCAGGGTGAGGCAACTTTGGGCTCCCTCCACTAGGATGTAGGAATATTGCAGTGTGCTGTGCATAGCTTAATTTATTGATACAAAAGGGGATGACGGACGGAACGTTTGAGCCAATCAAACACTCACCCCCAGTCAACTGATCTGGGTTTAATCCATCATCATTCTTTAGCTCACTCCACCACCCCAGTTCAGACATGGCCATATGCAAATCAGTCTGACCCTGTGCCTCATGGGAACAGTCCAGCCCGAACTGCCAAGCCATGTCTTCCCTGGACCGGAAACAAGCATCCTAGGACCGGTTTCTGGCATTTCAGCCGTCATCAGCCAGGCTTGCTTGAATCCAGTGGCAAAGTGAGCAAGGGACCCACGTCTGGGCATACCCCCGCCAACTTAGGGCGAACAAAGCGATACAAAAGGGGATGATGGACGGAACGCTTGAGCCAATCAAACACTCACCCCCAGTCAACTGATCTGGGTTTAATCCATCATCATTCTTTAGCTCACTCCACCACCCCAGTTCAGACATGGCCATATGCAAACCAGTCTGACCCTGTGCCTCATGGGAACAGTCCAGCCCGAACTGCCAAGCCATGTCTTCCTGGACCGGAAACAAGCATCCTAGGACCGGTTTCTGGCATTCCAGCCGTCATCAGCCAGGCTTGCTTGAATCCAGTGGCAAAGTGAGCAAGGGACCCACGTCTGGGCATACCCCGCCAACTTAGGGCGAACAAAGCTGATACAAAAGGGGATGATGGACGGAACGTTTGAGCCAATCAAACACTCACCCCCAGTCAACTGATCTGGGTTTAATCCATCATCATTCTTTAGCTCACTCCACCACCCCAGTTCAGACATGGCCATATGCAAATCAGTCTGACCCTGTGCCTCATGGGAACAGTCCAGCCCGAACTGCCAAGCCATGTCTTCCCTGGACCGGAAACAAGCATCCTAGGACCGGTTTCTGGCATTCCAGCCGCCATCAGCCAGGCTTGCTTGAATCCAGTGGCAAAGTGAGCAAGGGACCCACGCCTGGGCATACCCCCGCCAACTTAGGGCGAACAAAGCGATAC
Organism: Calotriton arnoldi; assembly: GCA_963921515.1. NCBI lineage: Eukaryota > Metazoa > Chordata > Amphibia > Caudata > Salamandridae > Calotriton > Calotriton arnoldi. The sequence continues at coordinate 1,049,365 of CAWUFW010003209.1, read as the reverse complement.
AAAAGGGGATGATGGACGGAACGCTTGAGCCAATCAAACACTCACCTCAGTCAACTGATCTGCGTTTAATCCATCATCATTCTTTAGCTCACTCCACCACCCCAGTTCAGACATGGCCATATGCAAATCAGTCTGACCCTGTGCCTCATGGGAACAGTCCAGCCCGAACTGCCAAGCCATGTCTTCCCTGGACCGGAAACAAGCATCCTAGGACCGGTTTCTGGCATTCCAGCCGTCATCAGCCAGGCTTGCTTGAATCCAGTGGCAAAGTGAGCAAGGGACCCACGTCTGGGCATACCCCGCCAACTTAGGGCGAACAAAGCGATACAAAAGGGGATGATGGACGGAACGCTTGAGCCAATCAAACACTCACCCCCAGTCAACTGATCTGCGTTTAATCCATCATCATTCTTTAGCTCACTCCACCACCCCAGTTCAGACATGGCCATATGCAAATCAGTCTGACCCTGTGCCTCATGGGAACAGTCCAGCCCGAACTGCCAAGCCATGTCTTCCTGGACCGAAACAAGCATCCTAGGACCGGTTTCTGGCATTCCAGCCGCCATCAGCCAGGCTTGCTTGAATCCAGTGGCAAAGTGAGCAAGGGACCCACGTCTGGGCATACCCCCGCCAACTTAGGGCGAACAAAGCGATACAAAAGGGGATGATGGACGGAACGCTTGAGCCAATCAAACACTCACCCCCAGTCAACTGATCTGGGTTTAATCCATCATCATTCTTTAGCTCACTCCACCACCCCAGTTCAGACATGGCCATATGCAAATCAGTCTGACCCTGTGCCTCATGGGAACAGTCCAGCCCGAACTGCCAAGCCATGTCTTCCTGGACCGGAAACAAGCATCCTAGGACCGGTTTCTGGCATTCCAGCCGTCATCAGCCAGGCTTGCTTGAATCCAGTGGCAAAGTGAGCAAGGGACCCACGCCTGGGCATACCCGCCAACTTAGGGCGAACAAAGCGATACAAAAGGGGATGATGGACTGAACGCTTGAGCCAATCAAACACTCACCCCCAGTCAACTGATCTGGGTTTAATCCATCATCATTCTTTAGCTCACTCCACCACCCCAGTTCAGACATGGCCATATGCAAATCAGTCTGACCCTGTGCCTCATGGGAACAGTCCAGCCCGAACTGCCAAGCCATGTCTTCCCATGTCTTGGTGGAGTGAGCTAAAGAATGATGATGGATTAAACCCAGATCAGTTGACTGGGGGTGAGTGTTTGATTGGCTCAAACGCTCCGTCCATCATCCCCTTGTGTATCGCATTGGTCGCCCCAAGTTGGCGGGGTATGCCCAGACGTGGGTCCCTTGCTCACTTTGCCACTGGATTCGAGCAAGCCTGGCTGATGACGGCTGGAATTCCAGAAACCGGTCCTAGGATGCTTGTTTCCGGTCCAGGGAAGACATGGCTTGGCAGTTCGGGCTGGACTGTTCCCATGAGGCACAGGGTCAGACTGACTTTGCATATGGCCATGTCTGAACTGGGGTGGTAGGAGTGAGCTAAAGAATGATGATGGATTAAACCCAGATCAGTTGACTGGGGGTGAGTGTTTGATTGGCTCAAACGTCCTGTCCATCATCCCCTTGTATCGCTTTGGTCGCCCTAAGTTGGCGGGGGTATGCCCAGACGTGGGTCCCTTGCTCACTTTGCCACTGGATTCAAGCAAGCCTGTCTGATGACGGCTGGAATGCCAGAAACCGGTCCTAGGATGCTTGTTTCCGGTCCAGGGAAGACATGGCTTGGCAGTTCGGGCTGGACTGTTCCCATGAGGCACAGGGTCAGACTGATTTGCATATGGCCATGTCTGAACTGGGGTGGTGGAGTGAGCTAAAGAATGATGATGGATTAAACCCAGATCAGTTGACTGGGGGTGAGTGTTTGATTGGCTCAAACGTTCTGTCCATCATCCCCTTTTGTATCGCTTTTAGTCGCCCTAAGTTGGCGGGGGTATGCCCAGACGTGGGTCCCTTGCTCACTTTGCCACTGGATTCGAGCAAGCCTGGCTGATGACGGCTGGAATGCCAGAAACCGGTCCTAGGATGCTTGTTTCCGGTCCAGGGAAGACATGGCTTGGCAGTTCGGGCTGGACTGTTCCCATGAGGCACAGGGTCATACTGATTTGCATATGGCCATGTCTGAACTGGGGTGGTGGAGTGAGCTAAAGAATGATGATGGATTAAACCCAGATCAGTTGACTGGGGGTGAGTGTTTGATTGGCTCAAACGTTCCGTCCATCATCCCCTTTTGTATCGCTTTGTTGCCCTAAGTTGGCGGGGTATGCCCAGACGTGGGTCCCTTGCTCACTTTGCCACTGGATTCGAGCAAGCCTGGCTGATGACGGCTGGAATGCCAGAAACCGGTCCTAGGATGCTTGTTTCCGGTCCAGGGAAGACATGGCTTGGCAGTTCGGGCTGGACTGTTCCCATGAGGCACAGGGTCAGACTGATTTGCATATGGCCATGTCTGAACTGGGGTGGTGGAGTGAGCTAAAGAATGATGATGGATTAAACCCAGATCAGTTGACTGGGGGTGAGTGTTTGATTGGCTCAAACGTTCCGTCCATCATCCCCTTTTGTATCGCTTTGGTCGCCCTAAGTTGGCGGGGGTATGCCCAGACGTGGGTCCCTTGCTCACTTTGCCACTGGATTCGAGCAAGCCTGGCTGATGACGGCTGGAATGCCAGAAGCCGGTCCTAGGATGCTTGTTTCCGGTCCAGGGAAGACATGGCTTGGCAGTTCGGGCTGGACTGTTCCCATGAGGCACAGGGTCAGACTGATTTGCATATGGCCATGTCTGAACTGGGGTGGTGGAGTGAGCTAAAGAATGATGATGGATTAAACCCAGATCAGTTGACTGGGGGTGAGTGTTTGATTGGCTCAAACGTTCCGTCCATCATCCCCTTTTGTATCGCTTTGGTCGCCCTGAGTTGGCGGGGGTATGCCCAGACGTGGGTCCCTTGCTCACTTTGCCACTGGATTCGAGCAAGCCTGGCTGATGACGGCTGGAATGCCAGAAACCGGTCCTAGGATGCTTGTTTCCGGTCCAGGGAAGACATGGCTTGGCAGTTCGGGCTGGACTGTTCCCATGAGGCACAGGGTCAGACTGATTTGCATATGGCCATGTCTGAACCGGGGTGGTGGAGTGAGCTAAAGAATGATGATGGATTAAAACCAGATCAGTTGACTGGGGGTGAGTGTTTGATTGGCTCAAACGTTCCGTCCATCATCCCCTTTTGTATCGCTTTAGCTTAATTTATTTGGCACTATATATTGGGTCCTGCTGGGGACATGGATCTCGTATAAGGTCACATAATTGCATGATGCGATTACAAATCAACATGAAGCTATATGTTGTCATTTTAATTCTGTTTCTTTTTTGTTTACCACGTCTTATTTTTTACTGAATTTCATGTGAGCTTTTTCTTTTGTTTTGTCTTGGTTGTTTTGCACAGTGTTGTAAGACATGGTGATTGCTGCCATTTACAACATTAGATTAGGGCTTTTAAAGTCCTGATGAAAGCCACAGACCCTATGGGGCCATTGGAGGCAGGAAACATGTTGACCATTTAGGATTCCACATCTATTTGGATGAAAAAAGACAATTTTTCACTTGAGGGCATTTCAATAGTCCATTCTGGCTTCTTGAACTCGAGATTAAAGATCTTTGAAAAAGAGCTCCGTGAGGATGCATATCGGGTATTGCAACCCTCACCCGACAAGGAGCAGAGCCCAATGATGAAGCATCCTACCTCGGTGCATGGACCCTGTAATCCAAAAAGGAAAGCCTCCTAATCTAGATCACACTGGGTCATTATCTGTATTTAGTCTGATAAACAATTAAAAATGATTTCACAACAAAAGAGAGAAGCATTCTAATATAAATGTAAGAGTTGTAAGAAACTTCACAAAGGGCCTCATATGCCAGAGAGAGTCAAGAAACAGAGTTACATTTGAATTCAGTCATTAACAACAAACATTATGAGACACATCTATTTCGAGTGTTCATTCTTCATTTCTTTGCTTGCATTTAAAATTTAAAATGAAGACAAGGACACAGCCAAAGTGTTTCATCCCTAGGCATGGGGGCTGCTTCGGGGCTGTTAAAAAACACATAAAACAAAAGCTTGAAACAAAACTGACAAAAACAAACAATAGCTACAAATTATAAACAGATATGTGTGCACAAAAGCGATGTACTGCGTGACAATTTAAAAACAACATTCAAAATTGTACAGATAGTATCCCTGCAAATATTGATACCTGTGAGAGCATAAAAAACAGAAAACATCAAATTGCACATTAATATCTTACATTTTATCTAGAATGTGATTAAAACAAATATACAATATCATAGAAACGAAAAGTTGCATTTGAACAATGCTGCAATCATAAGCAGTATACATTCATAGATATTACAATTAACTAACAGAGCATTTCAATTAAATATTTAAAGACCTGTAACTCTAAAACAGTCAAACCATTGCTTTAAGTCTCTAAGTGTATCGGTTTTTAATAAAAGAATATTATATTTTTGGAAAACACAAGGATCAAATTCCCACATTATTCAGAGGTACTCCTCCTTCAACAGAGAAAAAGAAACCTCTACAAAGTATAAGGTTAAGACTAAAGGCACCCAGCAGACGATCAATTAATAAATTATGCTTACCACAAAAACTGTTTTGAAGTATATAGGTAAAACCATAAGATATTATTCGGCGCAAATTTATTTCAAATCCCTTCAAATGTAGATTCCTAGAGAAAAAGGGGAATGTGTGCTATATAAGCAAACATAGCCAGTTTAGCTCATTGTACTTGAGTTCGACACAAATTAATTTATAGTACTTTTCAAAAAAGGCTTACTATACAGCATATGGGTATTGGCCTACAGTTCCAGCTAAAATAGTTGCCAGAAGGAAAATAACATAAAGTTTACAATCAAATCTCGAGTCTCTACAAAAAAACAACAACAAACAATGTTTCACACTCTCTATGATATTTAGAAATCAATTTGACAGAAATTATGCTATCATAAAAAACAACGCGTCCAAACTACACTAGTCATCGGATTTGTATAATGCAGAGAGGTCCATGATTCATCATTATTTGGATGCCATAAACATCCAACTTTAGAGAGAATAATAGTCTAATGTTACCTCATGTTGCTCAAAACTACAGAGACACGGGTACCCGAATCCCTGCTATATTTACAAGACTATCACCCAAGCACGTACCCACGTCTGACATGTCGGAAACAGCACTGGGGACATAGATACTTATAATTCACCAAGAAACAACACGCCTGAACCTCAATATCGGTCAAGTGTGTGTTTGAATGCAAAACCTTTCTTACTATCTCAGTCACAAGTTATGTCAGTCATGCTACCTGCCACAGAAAATAATAATGATTCAGTGTCCCACAAGCCCCCCTGAGCACGTAGACACAAGAACCAGCTTACCCACGGCATTCATCAAGTGCATCCAAGCATCAGCCGGGCATGCACTCAAACGCAAGATAGACTCATGTTAATTAAAGCACAAAAGAAACTTATCCCAAAGTCTAATATGGCAGAATTAATTAACAACTACACGAGCCGTGATAGCTGAGGCACATTAAGACTGTATGAACACAAAGGACGTTGACCACCTTCAAGAGAGATGCCCTGTTGACCAACAACAATAAAAAAGACAAGCAAAATGGTCATCTAGCTTTTATCACCACTTATAACTCATCTAGCCATCAGATATGGAGAATACTGAATAAACATTGGGGACTTCTAGCAGATGTTCCAGGTTTAGAAACTCCTTTAATGAGCAAACCAATGATTACATACAGGAGTGGCCACACTCTAAAACATATTGCCAGTCCTAGTTACATGACCCCATGCAAACAGAAAAGCACCCTAAATTGGTTACTACAACAAACTAACATTTTTTTCACATGACCTACATGTGTCTTTTTGTCGTTAGCAAAACTACCACTTTTAAATATAACACAACATACAGCTACAAGATCAATAATGTTATCAACTGCTGGACAACATTTGTTGTGTACGCCATCATCTGTTCCTGTAGGAAGGTATAAATAGGAAACACCACTAGAGAACTGAGATTTAGAACATGTTAGGGCATGTTAGGGCAAGCCGCAATAGAGATATTGCCTACTCTTTGTCTTCCCATATATACGATAGAAAAATTGAACGTCCCTTTAGATTTTATGGGATTGATATTGTAACAGCTGAGGCTTGTGGTGGGGATAGAGAATGTTCTCTTGGACAATGAGAAGCAAAATGGATATCCCATTTACAAATTTGGTTTGAGTAAGGAACATGAATTCCATCATTTCCTATGAGATTCACGTATTGTCGTTTTCAGTTTATCATTCAATGTATTACATATTACTTGCTAATTCAGTTTGAAGAGCATTCAGAATGACAAATTGGTTTTGTCTTACCATTTGTTGCTATATATATATTTTTTGTTTTGGTGTCTGTCCTTCTTGTGAAATAATTTTTATGTTCTTTGTCTGTTGTGGTTTGTCGTAACTTACAAGAGAATCAGCACAAATTGTGATGTCAACTTGGTCGCTGTTTGTTTATATTCCATTCGTACTTACCCATTCTGGGATTTCTGTCATACAGTATATTTTTATTGTTCTGGCATGGTCTCTTTATAAAATAATTTGCCATTTCGTGTTGACTGCTGTATGTTGAAGTTGTTTACATGCTTTCTTCTTGACAAACACTTAGATTTAGGTGCTATATAGTCATAGAGTACTACTAGATTCATCTGTTGGAGATATATGTGGCCATGTAGCTTTATGGTTTTGTTCATTGCATTTAAGATTAGTTTATTTTGTATTATTTTTGTATGGTCGCCATTCGACCAAGCTTTAGACATATTGTAAACGATATGACTTAAGTTGTCCAGTAGAGTTTTTTTGTCACATACACAATAAATCGGTGTAATGTGCCACGTTAAGATGGCGGCCATTCACCTGTGAAGTTGTATGACTAGTACATTCAGTGAATTTGTTCTTTGGGAACAAAATTGGTGTTTTGTACAGACACAAGATGGTCACTAGTCATTTTAGCTAGAGTCACATTAAAGATAGTATGACTACTGTAGTGGTTTAGAGATACCCGCAGCAGATATAGGAGACTACGGTTATGTGTCATCTCAAGTTGACTACCATCCATTCAAGTAACACGCTTTTTTATCCTTTGGATACTAAGATTAGTCAATACTACCCTTTTGAAATGCAACGTTATATATGGTGAATTGTTTGTAATATCTTTGCCCTTTTGTTGATCATTTGTTTTACACAGCAAATCAGTGCAATGTGCCACTCAAGATGGCAACCGTTCACTTGGAGGCTTGTATAACTATTAAGCTCAGTGAACTTTCTCTTTGGGTACAAAATTGGTATTTCGTACTAATGCAAGATGGCGCCATACATCTAATTAACACACCCACTCATACTTGGGATACTAAAATTAGTCATTACCACATTTCTGAAGCACAACGCTTTACATGCTGATTTGGTTGTAATATCATCTGCCCTGCAATAATCAATTGCTATAAAAGATCATTTGCTTCACACAATAAATCATTGTAATGCGCCACTTCAAGATGGCCATCTTTCAACCTTAGCTTGTATGATTATTAAGCCTAGCAAACTTTCTATTTGGGTACAAAACTGGTGCTTTGTAACGACGCAAGATGGCTGCCATTCATCTAAGTAACACGCCCTTTTATCCTTTTGATCTTAAGATGAGTTAATACCACATTTCTGAGGTGCCAAGCTTCACATGGTGAATTGTTTGTAATATTGTCTGCCCTTTAATAATCATTTACTATAAAGGATCATTGGCAGAAACCCTGAGCTGTAAAGGTTTAAGAGGTTCAACCAATGTTTGTGTGATTGCAAGATGGCCGCCACAGTTTTTGGGTCAGTAACAGCCTTTCCATAGTGCAGGTGTATGCCTTAATGTAATTGATACAAAAACAACAATTGATGGACAGAATGCAGAACAATGTCATACATTCACCCCAGTAGAGAGATCTGGGCCTAAATCCATCGTTTTTTTGCTCACCATGCCATTCCAGTTTGATCCCAGCCATATGCAAATCAATCTTGACCCTGTGCCCAATGGGAACAGTCCAGCCCGAACTGCCAGGCCAGGTCCTCCGTGGACTGGTAACAAGCATTATAGGACCAGTTTTGGGGTTTCACCCCTCATCAGCCAGGATAGCTTGACTCCAGTGGCATGGAGAGCACGGAACCCACATCTGGGCATACCCGTCCCACTCCGGGTAACAAATGCAAAAACAACAATTGATGGACAGAATGCAGGACAATGTCATACATTCACCCCAGTACAGAGATCTGGGCCTAAATCCATTGTTTTTTTGCTCCCCATGCCATTCCAGTTCGAACCCAGCCATATGCAAATCAGTCTTGACCCTGTGCCCAAAGGGAACAGTCCAGCCCGAACTGCCAGGCCAGGTACTCCCTGGACTGGAAACAAGCATCCTAGGACCGGTTTCGAGGTTTCACCCCTCATCAGCCAGGATAGCTTGACTCCAGTGGCATGGAGAGCACGGGACCCACGTCTGGGCATACCCGTCAAACTCGGGGTGACAAATGCAAAAACAACAATTGATGGACAGAATGCAGAACAATGTCATACATTCACCCCAGTACAGAGATCTGGGCCTAAATCCATAGTTTTTTTTCTCACTATGCCATTCCAGTTTGAACCCAGCCGTATGCAAATCAGTCTTGACCCTGTGCCCAATGCCAGGCCAAGTCCTCCCTGGGGGTGAATGTTTGCATTGTCCAGCATTCCGTCCATCAATTATTTCTTTTCCATATGTTGCCCTAAGTGGGAAGGGTATGCCCAGACGTGGGTCCCGTGCTCACTACACCACTGGATTCAAGCTAGCCTGGCTGATGAAGGGTGATGCCCTGAAACTCGTCCCAGGATGCTTGTTTCCGGCCAAGGGAAGACCTGGCTTGGCAGTTTGGGCTGGACTGTTCCCAAAAGGAACAGGGTCAAGACTGATTTGCATATGGCTGGATCTAAACTGGGGTGGTGTGGTGAGCAAAAGAATGATGGATTTAACCCAGATCCTTGTGACTGGGGGTGAATGTTTGCATTGTCCAGCATTCCGTCCATCAATTGTTTCTTTTGCATATGTCGCCCTAAGTGGGAAGGGTATGCCCAGACGTGGGTTCCGTGCTCACTACACCACTGGATTCAAGCTAGCCTGGCTGATGAAGGGTGATGCCCTGAAACTGGTCCCAGGATGCTTGTTTCCGGTCCAGGGAGGACCTGGCTTGGCAGTTCGGGCTGGACTGTTCTCAAAAGGAACAGGGTCAAGACTTATTTGCATATGGCTGGGTCCAAACTGGGTGGTGTGGTGAGCAAAAGAATGATGAATTTAACCCAGATCATTGTGACTGGGGGTGAATGTTTGCATTGTCCAGCATTCCGTCCATCATTTGTTTCTTTTGCATATGTCGCCCTAAGTGGGAAGGGTATGCCCAGACATGGGTCCCGTGCTCACTACACCACTGGATTCAAGCTAGCCTGGCTGATGAAGGGTGATGCCCTGAAACTGGTCCCAGGATGCTTGTTTCCGGTCCAGGGAGGACCGGGCTTGGCAGTTCGGGCTGGACTGTTCCCAAAAGGAACAGGGTCAAGACTGATTTGTATATGGCTTGGTCCAAACTGGGGTGGTGTGGTGAGCAAAAGAATGATGGATTTAACTCAGATCCTTGTGACTGGGGGTGAATGTTTGCATTGTCCAGCATTCTGTCCATCAATTGTTTCTTTTGCAGATGTCGCCCTAAGTGGGAAAGCTATGCCCAGACGTGGGTCCCGTGCTCACTACACCACTGGATTCAAGCTAGCCTGGCAGATGAAGGGTGATGCCCTGAAACTGGTCCCAGGATGCTTGTTTCCAGTCCAGGGAGGAACTGGCTTGGCAGTTCGGGCTGGACTGTTTCCAAAAGGAACAGGGTCAAGACTGATTTGCATATGGCTGGGTCCAAACTGGGGTGGTGTGGTGAGCAAAAGAATGATGGATTTAACCCAGATCCTTGTGACTGGGGGTGAATGTTTGTTTGTCCAGCATTCCGACCATCAATTGTTTCTTTTGCATATGTCGCCCTAAGTGGGAAGGGTATGCCCAGACGTGGGTCCTGTGCTCACTATACCACTGGATCCAAGCTAGCCTGGCTGATGAAGGGTGATGCCCAGAAACTGGTCCCAGGATGCTTGTTTCCGGTCCAGGGAGGACCTGGCTTAGCAGTTCGGGCTGGACTGTTCCCAAAAGGATCAGGGTCAAGACTGATTTGCATATGGCTGGGTCCAAACTGGGGTGGTGTGGTGAGCAAAAGAATGATGGATTTAACCCAGATCCTTGTAACTGGGGGTGAATGTTTGCATTGTCCAGCATTCCGTCCATCAATTGTTTCTTTTGCATATGTCGCCCTAAGTGGAAAGGGTATGCCCAGACGTGGGTCCTGTGCTCACTACACCACTGGATTCAAGCTAGCCTGGCTGATGAAGGGTGATGCCCTGAAACTGGTCCCAGGATGCTTGTTTCTGGTCCAGGGAGGACCTGGCTTGGCAGTTCGGGCTGGACTGTTCCCAAAAGGAACAGGGTCAAGACTGATTTGCATATGGCTGGGTCCAAACTGGGGTGGTGTGGTGAGCAAAAGAATGATGGATTTAACCCAGATCCTTGTGACTGGGGGTGAATGTTTGCATTGTCCAGCATTCCGTCCATCAATTGTTTCTTTTGCATATGTCGCCCTAAGTGGGAAGGGTATGCCCAGACGTGGGTCCCGTGCTCACTACACCACGGGATTCAAGCTAGCCTGGCTGATGAAGGGTGATGCCCTGAAACTGGTCCCAGAATGCTTGTTTCCGGTCCAGGGAGGACCTGGCTTGGCAGTTCGGGCTGGACTGTTCCCAAAAGGAACAGGGTCAAGACTGATTTGCATATGGCTGGGTCCAAACTGGGGTGGTGTGGTGAGCAAAAGAATTATGGATTTAACACAGATCCTTGTGACTGGGGGTGAATGTTTGCATTGCCCAGCATTCCGTCCATCAATTGTTTCTTTTGTTAATGTAATTGATAGCGGGTATTTAAATGGCATCTGGAAAAGACAAACCTTTTTTGTTTGTGGTGCACATCTTGGAGAAGCTGAGTCCATTGACTGGAATTGGACAGCGGTTAACAGACTATATGATTTGGGGCTAATTTGGGATGGACCAACTTGGTTTTGGTTTTCTTTTGTTTTTATTGTTAGTTGAGAATAAAAACAGCCAGAGGGTTAACCTTGATACACTTCAGCTCTCGCAGCTCGTGTAGTTGTTCGTTCATTCTGCCATGTGTAGACATTGGTAGAAGTTTCTGTTGTGCTTTAATTAACATGAGTCTATCTTGCGTTTGAGTGTACTTCCGGCTGATGCTTCGGGTTATGGTGGACGCACTCAGTAAATGCCTTTGGTGGTCTGCTTCTTGTGCCTCCGTGCTCAGGGGGGCTTGGTGGGAAACAGAATCATCATTGTTTTCTGTGGCGGGTAGCTTGACTGACAGTACTCATAAATGAGATGGTAAGAATGGTTTTGTATTAAAAAACACACTGATTGATTTTGAGGTTCGGGCATGTTTTTTCTTGTTGAATCATAAATATCTCTGTGCCCACTGCTGTTTCCCACATGTCAGATGTGAGTATGTGCTTGGGTGGTTGTCTTGTCATTATTGCAGGGATTCAGGTACCCTCGTCTCTGTAGTTTTTGAACATCACGAGGTAACATTCAACTTTTATTTTCTCTCAAGTTGGATGTTTATTGTATCCAAATAATGATGTAACATGGACCTCTCTGCATCATACAATGCACCCAATGACTAGTGTAGTTCGGGCATCATGTTTTTTATGATTGCATAATTTCAATGCAATTATGCACAGTTTGTTGATTTCTAAATTTTCCAATGCATTGTTTTGTCCCAGTCCATTCTGTGGTAACTAATTCCCAGTCTGTTCAGGCACACTGACATCATTCGTCCTGCAGATCTGACTATGTACAAGGAATATATTTGTTTTTCACATTGCAACCGGTATTCCTCCTTAGGAATGTGAATAGGGCATGCTCTAGCCTCCTCTTTTTCTTTTTAACAAAGCCCTTTATTTTGCATACAATTGTATTTCTGTTGCAGGTTTTGGCTTTGCTCACTCTATATGGTTCAGTATTGCTCTGGCAGTGCTTTGTACTTGGCACAGTGTAGTCAATGTTACAGGAATTGAAATGACAATGGAATACCAAATTATTTTACAGGTGTGCTAAAATATGCAGGACGAAATGGCTCATTATATGGTGTTGGTCCTGACCCTCTCTACAGGTTCACCCTCAAGCGTTTTGCCTTCACTGCTCCTCTTTCTGGTATATCTGTTTTTGTTGGCCTTAGGACTCTGTGCACCTCACCGCTGCTAATCAGTACTAAAGTGCTTGTGCTCTCTCCTCTAAACATGACAAAATGTGTTTACACCTGACTGGCATATTTAATTTGCTTTTAAGTCCCTTGTGTAAATTAAATTATTTTTGTGGGTCTGCAGCACTTAATATGCCACCCACTTATGTAGCACCTTAAAACGTGTCCCAGGTCTGCCATTGCAGCCTCAATGTAGTTTTTAACTTCCTATTCGTCTTGACAATATAACCATCTTGCCAAGCCTTAATCTCCCCTTTTATTGCATTTAAGTCATCCCTGAGGCAGGTTATTGGTAACCTACAGGGCAGGTGCATTGTCATTAATAGGCTGGACATGTACGTTTATGTTTTGCATGTCCTGGTAGTGAAAAAACCCTTCATTCCTTTTTCACGACTATGTGGCCTACCTGTTGCATAGGATAACACTGGGTTGCCATGTTACATTTAATTGCTAACTTTTGATCTGGATCAGGTAAGCAATTCACGTTTGGAATCTATGAGATTGTAAAGAAAAGGATTTAAAAATTGCAATCGTCAAAATGCCACTTTTAGAAAGTTAGAGTAGTAGCAAATTACAGAGTCAACCCTGTAACCTTAAGAACCAGGGAATTATATATCAACAAATACTATGGTTCACTTTGGATAACATGAGCCAAAGGGGACTGGGGCTATGAACATGAATGAAAACACATCTTAAAAAAATAATAATAAGTAAGCCTTACACAACCCAAAACAATATACGTCTGTAATCTCAAACACAGATAGGAAACAGAATACAAAGCTTTTCCCTTATTCTATGCGCATGCCCAGAGAGCGTTATTACTCAAACATATACTTCAGAGAAACAAAAAATTGGTCATAAAGAGAAGTTTTAATCAACAACACTAGATAGAAGCAGCACAGGTAATGCTGATAAGGACTTTACAGAGCAATAGGCTGTCATTAATTTCAATTATTTCAAAAAAGGAAAACAATTAATTGATTTTAACAATAGAAATGAAATTATAGTATGTGAATGTAACAAATCGTTCAACAGTCCATGTTACATAAGTACAGATTGACGTTTCAGCTCAAAGGCAAACTTGACCAGGGCCATCATCAGGACAATTGTTTGTAAATACCAAAATAATAATGCAATATTAAACCAACAAAAAGGATTAACCTGACAATTATTGGCGCTCTGTGGCCAGACACAAGCTAAATTCACCAAGGTCTGAATTTTTCTCCCTAATGTCCAAATGACACCCCATATTACATCCAGGGTTTGTGCGTACTAACTGTCTGACGCCCAGCGGTCCAAGTGAAAAGAAAAACCCACTTCCTCACTTCTTTTAGACACTGGCAGTCCCTAAGAAAACCACTTTAACAAAAAAATAAGATCAATGTGGTGACCCTATATAACACCCAAGGCTTATGCGTTCGTCTGTACTATGCCCAAAGGAACAGGTGGCCCCTAACTGACACCCAGAGACTGAGAGTGCCTCTGTATCACACCAAAAGGTCCAAGTTATCCCTAACTGACACAGAGAGACTGAGTGTACCTCTGTACCACGCCCAAAGGTCCAGAGGGCCCCTAACTGACACCCAAAGACTGAGCATGTCCTGTGCCCCTCAGAGTGGTCCCAAACTTGTAGCTACCTTCGCCATCTCTAGCATGAAGACTAGGGGAAAAGCAAAGGTGACCTAATTGCTTGTCCTAGTTTGCCACATGCCACCTACTGGGACTAAGGATCAGATGTAGTCTCTTATCCTGTAACTGCTGTCTCCGGATGGACCTCTGCCCCGCAGATTCAGCAGAACTTCTATTCAATTATGGCGTCTACTCACCGATCTTGTTTGCACAAATGTGAATCAGTTCTGGCAGGGGTCCTTGTCCTTCAGCAGCAGTCGGGGTCAATAAACCAATTTCTCTTATCTGGCTCATCAAAATGTTGCTTGAATAGGATTTTACTTTAAAGAAATGAAAAGACAAGAGGCATTTGGCAAAACAAAAACAAGTTGGTTTAATTAAACGCACGAGCCAGGACAGTATCGACAGAGGCTCTCTGAAGACATGCCCATCACACAGAAATTTGGGCTACACATATATACATTTTGTGAGGTACAATAAAAAATTCGGCATTCTTGAAAAAGCATCTCAGCCATAAATTAACAAGTTTGGGCATCTGATAAGACACAGATGGCTCTCGACCTCAGGGAGAGCTAGAGTGGGCCAGTGTGTATGTGTCCTGATGTCAGATGTGGGAAGTGCTTGATCACTAACTGTGGTGTGCATGTTGTGTGTTTATTGGCTGAGTGTTCCTATCTACACGTGGCATCTAGCTTTGTGGAATTTTTACGAGGAATGCGTGCCTTTGGCCAAATGTGTTTTATTGGGGCCAATTTCCTCGGACCTGTTTATGGTGCAAATATCTATCTGTGGGATTGATCAGGGATTTTCCTGGGAGCGCGTTTGTCTCTGGGCTAAGTGAGTCCCCACCTGTGACCTGTCACTCAATAGGCATTGGTTGGGGGTCGCAGGACCTGTCTGCAGTATTCCTTTGTTAATGCTGTGGGTTTGGCATGTGACAGCCAACTTGATTGACAAAAAATTGTAGCTCAAGCAGATCTAAAGTTACTCAATCAAAGCACCTCATGTGGTGCTGTGCATTGGCAGGCCTCTGCAAATATTAACCGAGTACCTGTAAATTGCTGATTGCAGTTTTTATTTGTTAATCTAGCACCAATAAGATGACATATTTTCCCAGGCAGTATCAATGTGTCATAAAATATGAAAACAGTGAAGTATTGGTATTGATATTTGTATTGGTATTGGACCTTATAGAGAGCACTCTACGCTAAGGTGTCAAAGCACTAGCAGAGAGAATCCCAGTCCAAGCAGAAATAAACCCCATGACTAAGGAAGATGGAGAGAGAAAAGCCAAGTATAAAGCAGTTTTTTAAATACAGCAAAGGAATTTGCTTTTGAGATGTAGATAGGCAGGGTATTCCATAGTTTGGCAGCGACCGCCAAGAAGTAATTCTGCCATAGAATAAGCCACTTGCAAAAAGATCAAATGACAGACAGAATGCTGAACAATGTCAAACATTCACTCCAGTACAGAGATCTGGGCCTAAAACCATCGTTTTTTTGCTTCCCATGTCATTACAGTTTAAACCCAGCCATATGTAAATAAGTCTTTACCCTGCTCCCCATGGGAACAGTCCAGCCTGAAGTGGCAGCCCAGGTCCTCTCTGGTTCAGAAACAAGCATCCTGGGACCGGTTTCAGCTTTCCCTTGCTTGCTGTGCCACTAGATTTAAGCTAGCCTGGCTGATGAGGGGTAATACTCCAAAACCGGTCCCAGAATGCTTGTTTCCGGTCCAGGGAGGACCTGGCTTGGCAGTTCGGGCTGGACTGTTCCCAAAAGGAACAGGGTCAAGACTGATTTGCATATGGCTGGGTCCAAACTGGGGTGGTGTGGTGAGCAAAAGAATTATGGATTTAACACAGATCCTTGTGACTGGGGGTGAATGTTTGCATTGCCCAGCATTCCGTCCATCAATTGTTTCTTTTGTTAATGTAATTGATAGCGGGTATTTAAATGGCATCTGGAAAAGACAAACCTTTTTTGTTTGTGGTGCACATCTTGGAGAAGCTGAGTCCATTGACTGGAATTGGACAGCGGTTAACAGACTATATGATTTGGGTCTAATTTGGGATGGACCAACTTGGTTTTGGTTTTCTTTTGTTTTTATTGTTAGTTGAGAATAAAAACAGCCAGAGGGTTAACCTTGATACACTTCAGCTCTCGCAGCTCGTGTAGTTGTTCGTTCATTCTGCCATGTGTAGACATTGGTAGAAGTTTCTGTTGTGCTTTAATTAACATGAGTCTATCTTGCGTTTGAGTGTACTTCCGGCTGATGCTTCGGGTTATGGTGGACGCACTCAGTAAATGCCTTTGGTGGTCTGGTTCTTGTGCCTCCGTGCTCAGGGGGGCCTGGTGGGAAACAGAATCATCATTGTTTTCTGTGGCGGGTAGCTTGACTGACAGTACTCATAAATGAGATGGTAAGAATGGTTTTGCATTAAAAAAACACACTGATTGATTTTGAGGTTCGGGCATGTTTTTCTTTTTGAATCATAAATATCTCTGTGCCCACTGCTGTTTCCCACATGTCAGATGTGAGTATGTGCTTGGGTGGTTGTCTTGTCATTATTGCAGGGATTCAGGTACCCTTGTCTCTGTAGTTTTTGAACATCACGAGGTAACATTCAACTTTTATTTTCTCTCAAGTTGGATGTTTATTGTATCCAAATAATGATGTAACATGGACCTCTCTGCATCATACAATGCACCCAATGACTAGTGTAGTTCGGGCATCATGTTTTTATGATTGCATAATTTCAGTGCAATTATGCACAGTTTGTTGATTTCTAAATTTTCCAATGCATTGTTTTGTCCCAGTCCATTCTGTGGTAACTAATTCCCAGTCTGTTCAGGCACACTGACATCATTCGTCCTGCAGATCTGACTATGTACAAGGAATATATTTGTTATTCACATTGCAACTAGTATTCCTGCTGTAGGAATGTGAATAGGGCATGCTCTAGCCTCCTCTTTTTCTTTTTAACAAAGCCCTTTATTTGGCATACAATTGTATTTCTGTTGCAGGTTTTGGCTTTGCTCACTCTATATGGTTCAGTATTGCTCTGGCAGTGCTTTGTACTTGGCACAGTGTAGTCAATGTTACAGGAATTGAAATGACAATGGAATACCAAATTATTTTACAGGTGTGCTAAAATATGCAGGACGAAATGGCTCATTATATGGTGTTGGTCCTGACCCTCTCTACAGGTTCACCCTCAAGCGTTTTGCCTTCACTGCTCCTCTTTCTGGTATATCTGTTTTTGTTGGCCTTAGGACTCTGTGCACTTCACCGCTGCTAATCAGTACTAAAGTGCTTGTGCTCTCTCCTCTAAACATGACAAAATGTGTTTACACCTGACTGGCATATTTAATTTGCTTTTAAGTCCCTTGTGTAAATTAAATTATTTTTGTGGGTCTGCAGCACTTAATATGCCACCCACTTATGTAGCACCTTAAAACGTGTCCCAGGTCTGCCATTGCAGCCTCAATGTAGTTTTTAACTTCCTATTCGTCTTGACAATAACCTGACAATTATTGGCACTCTGTGGCCAGACACAAGCTAAATTCACCAAGGTCTGAATTTTTCTCCCTAATGTCCAAATTACACCCTATATTACATCCAGGGTTTGTGCGTACTAACTGTCTGACGCCCAGCGGTCCAAGTGAAAAGAAAAACCTACTTCCTCACTTCTTTTAGACACTGGCAGTCCCTAAGAAAACCACTTTAACAAAAAAATAAGATCAATGTGGTGACCCTATATATCACCCAAGGCTTATGCGTACCTCTGTACCATGCCCAAAGGAACAGGTGGCCCCTAACTGACACCCAGAGACTGAGAGTGCCTCTGATTCACACCCAAAGGTCCAAGTTATCCCTAACTGACACAGAGAGACTGAGTGTACCTCTGTACCACGCCCAAAGGTCCAGAGGGCCCCTAACTGACACCCAAAGACTGAGCATGTCCTGTGCCCCTCACAGTGGTCCCAAACCTGTAGCTACCTTCGCCCTCTCTAGCATGAAGACTAGGGGAAGAGCAAAGGTGACCTAATTGCTTGTCCTAGTTTGCCACATGCCACATACTGGGACTAAGGATCAGATGTAGTCTCTTATCCTGTAACTGCTGTCTCCGGATGGACCTCTGCTCCACAGATTCAGCAGAACTTCTAATCAATTATGGCGTCTACTCACCGATCTTGTTTGCGCAAATGTGAATCAGTTCTGGCAGGGGTCCTTGTCCTTCAGCAGCAGTGGGGCGCAATAAACCAATTACTCTTATCTGGCTCATCAAAATGTTGCTTGAATAGGATTTTACTTTAAAGAAATGAAAAGACAAGAGGCATTTGGCAAAACAAAAACAAGTTGGTTTAATTAAACGCACGAGCCAGGACAGTATCGACAGAGGCTCGTCTGAAGACATGCCCATCACACAGAAATTTGGGCTACACATATATACATTTTGTGAGGTACAATAAAAAATTCGGCATTCTTGAAAAAGCATCTCAGTCATGATTTAACAAGTTTGGGCATCTGATAAGACACAGTTGGCTCTCGACCTCAGGGAGAGCTAGAGTGGGCCAGTGTGTATGTGTCCTGATGTCAGATGTGGGAAGTGCTTGATCACTACCTGTGGTGTGCATGTTGTGTCTTTATTGGCTGAGTGTTCCTATCTACACGTGGCATCTAGCTTTGTGTAATTTTTGCGAGGAATGCGTGCCTTTGGCCAAATGTGTTTTATTGGGGCCAATTTCCTTGGACCTGTTTGTGGTGCAAATATTTATCTGTGGGATTGATCAGGGATTTCCCTGGGAGTGCGTTTGTCTCTGGGCTAAGTGAGACCCCACCTGTGACCTGTCACTCAATAGGCATTGGTTGGGGGTCGCAGGACCTGTCTGCAGTATTCCTTTGTTAATGCTGTGGGTTTGGCATGTGACAGCCATCTTGATTGACAAAAAATTGTAGCTCAAGCAGATCTAAAGTTACTCAATCAAAGCACCTCATATGGTGCTGTGAATTGGCAGGCCTCTGCAAATATTAACCGAGTACCTGTAAATTGCTGATTGCAGTTTTTATTTGTTAATCTAGCACCAATAAGATGACATATTTTCCCAGGCAGTATCAATGTGTCATAAAATATGAAAACAGTGAAGTATTTGTATTGATATTTGTATTGGTATTGGACCTTATAGAGAGCACTCTACGCTAAGGTGTCAAAGCACTAGCAGAGAGAATCCCAGTCTAAGCAGAAATAAACCCCATGACTAAGGAAGATGGAGAGAGAAAAGCCAAGTTTAAAGCAGTTTTTTAAATACAGCAAAGGAATTTGCTTTTGAGATGTAAATAGGCAGGGTATTCCATAGTTTGGCAGCGACCGCCAAGAAGTAATTCTGCCATAGAATAAGCCACTTTCAAAAAGAACAAATGACAGACAGAATGCTGAACACTGTCAAACATTCACTCCAGTACAGAGATCTGGGCCTAAATCCATCCTTTTTTTGCTTCCCATGTCATTACAGTTTAAAACCAGCCATATGTAAATAAGTCTTTACCCTGCTCCCCATGGGAACAGTCCAGCCTGAAGTGGCAGCCCAGGTCCTCTCTGGTTCAGAAACAAGCATCCTGGGACCGGTTTCAGCTTTCCCTTGCTTGCTGTGCCACTAGATTTAAGCTAGCCTGGCTGATGAGGGGTAATACTCCAAAACCGGTCCCAGGATGCTTGTTTCCAGTCCAAAGAGGACCTGGCTTGGCAGTCCGACAGCTTTTTCGGCAGTGTTCTTAAGAGGTGCCATATGCCTATGTCAGTATATATCTATTCAGCCAATCACAGAGCAAAGACCACGTGATCCTTGAATGTCCTAATAGACCACGAATCAATAGCGGTCATAGAAACATATCCCTATATTGATAAAATGGCATAATCGGTGTCGCCGCGAATCGCTGGGCCATCTCCCATGTTTGCTCAGTAAAATCCTCACTTATTCTGTAGTTGCAATCACTTTTTAACACCTGCTACATGTTGTGGGAAAATTAACGATCAAATCATCGTGGACATCCAGGTGTCAGTGTACCAAACATGTGATCCCGGACAGTCCTATGAGACCTGGACTCTATTGTGTTTCATGATTCAGCCATACTTTAAAGAATATTGAGGAATAACATACTAGGCAATCCCAAGGGGTTCAACATAAAGTCTCGAAAGACAATTACATTTCAACAATTCTTCTCTGGATCTGATAAATAGCATTCTGAGGGTAAATAATAAATGGTCAAGCTAAAGGCAATCCAATAAATACGTTTGTGGACATCATCATCACTCACCATATATAACTGGTGTGCTGTTAAAAGAGAGTAGGTGCCATAAATAATAAACGATATCACTCAGGAGGCACCTATCATAATTTAAGAATCCCAATCCACATTACTACTGTCTGGTGAGTTAGCCCTCATTTATACACATCTCTTTTAAAATATTACGGCTCGGTCAAAAGAGCATCTGTTTAATATGAGACCAGATCATGCACAGTCCCACCACAAAGCAGCATAAGCTCCCATACTGATATTATCCACAGAAAGCCCAAAGACAGGGAGAGAAAAATAATTGCAAATATATATATATATATATATATATATATATATATATATATATATATATATGAAATCCAAGTAGGCGCACACTCAGAGCAAAGTTGCTGATCCAAAGATTTATTACCAGTTACGCGTTTCAACTGTCAAAGCAGTCTTGTTCACACACCAGTATTTTTCCAAACCGCACATTTACATGGGAGTGAATAGACACCGAAAAACGGACAACTTTGTAAATCTGCTATTACATGGTCCTACTGTGGCATCCATTTTGTAACGGGTCATTCCGAGTTGGAAACCTTGCAAATTGTGAAACAATATACATATAATACAAAATTGCTGATTACTTCTCAGACTGTTTTTATTATTATTATTTTATAATTTACAAACAATTATTTACATTTTGTATTCTCCAATGTTGTAACCAACGTTTTTCTACGCGAGCACACATTGTCACTGATAGTAGGATCATTCACACATTATTGTATATGCGATTGCCCGGTGGCTACTTTAGCCGGTATGGTGCAATTGGTTTCATTCCTTGCTGGCAAATTTAAAGTAGAATTATCATTGTAGCAGCTGAAAATAACTGACTCACACTTTGCATTGTCCAACTGTGCTAGTGGAGTATACTCGCGATTGCATGTCTACTCCTAAGCGATTCTGCTTTCACCAAGTGGCTTATCAATAATGTGGTGACAGACAAGACAACCAGTCCGGACAGCATAACTTTAGAACACAAGATCTCATTAGTTTTTTGCCATTGATAAAAGATTACTGTGTACAAGTGTTCGATAATCATTATGTACAACAGGATCTTCTATTCAGCAGAATTCAGAAAGTTTGGTTTTTCCCTTTTCCCCACCCCACCATTGTTTTTCTTGGTAGAAGGAGATTCAAAGATTACAAGCATCTTTGTTTCCTTTTTGTACATGTTTATCATGTTGTCATTTGCGACTCGAACTCCACCATCAAAAATTCCCCATTGCTGTCTCTGTCTCCCCCAGAGATTGGTGGTTAATACACCCATGGGTGTGCAAATCTCAAATTATACCTACATGGCCTGTATTTTAAGGTAATCACTGATCACAAGCTAGTTGCATCTGGATATTTATTTTATTATTATTTATTTATATACCGCTAGCTAGATCCGCAGGTATCAGGGCTCTTTACATCAAATGAAAAATAAATAAATAAAATAAAAATAGAACAATGTAGCTTAACATATGATGCTATACACTTAGATTCAAGAGCAAGCATATGTAGAGACAAAGAGAATCAATAGGCAAAAATGGTGGCTACAGTGTGGCTACAATTAGAACAGCAACAATTAAATGAGTAATGGCATATTAGCCAGCTGAAACAATCAAACAACCAACTATCACTAATGGTCGAGCAATAGAGAGAGTGAGCTATTGGAACATAGTTCAGTTTGCATGTGTGTACAAGTATTTGTTGAGGAGATGGAGTTTCAGGTTCCTTTTGAAGCAGGGGAAGGAAGGGTTGTCAAGGGATAGTCCAACACCAATGAAGTATGTGCTAAAGTAACGTGTGGTAACGTCGCAGTCCTGGTTGTGACTGTGGTGTAAAGGCATGCGGGGTAAATGCATGTGGGGTTCCATCATGCAACCCACTTGATCAAAGCTGCACGATCACCAGCTTCATCAAGGAGAAGAATAGAAAATATAAGGAAATATGTTAGTGACAATGCATGGTCAGGCAATATCCCACTTAAAAAATTTACAACTCCCCAAATTGATTGCTCTTCTCTTCTCTGCTCATTGATGGCCTCTAATGTCTCCTTATTTGTTCAAGTTGATTCACTTCAAAATCCACCAATGCCATTACTGATAAAGACCAACCTCGACCACAACAACTTTGCCAATCTCCCACCTCCGCTTCCTGGGCAAGAACACTGAGAAGGTGGGTTCTATTTAGCTACAACAGTGAATCAAAAGCAATGACTCACTACTGGACCACCAGTCAGGATTCAGGCATAGAGACAGCAACTATTGTGGTATTTGGCCATTTTTGCAAAAGTGATCAAAGTGGTTAAAAACAAAGCATATCATCATTAACGAAAGTTGTTGAACACAAACTTGTTTCAAAATCATCCAATACTTCCTTAAATAATTGTCTGATTCATCAAGAACTTTGGGTGTATCAAAAGTTTTGTGGCCTGAGGCAGGAGGCCCATGATGCAGACCACGGGAGGCGGTGGAGACATGCCTGGTTATATGCCATTCTTGAATGGAGAAGGGTTATATTTGGTCACACTTCAAGGAAGTGAAACCACACAGATTGCCATGGTAGGCCTTTCCCTCATTAAATTAGTCCTTGACAAAAGGCTAATAAGGATGGGAGTATAAAACACTAAGCCCAGCCCTGGGATCAATAAACCAAATGTGCCCCTAACCGGCTTAAATAAAACGAGGTCCCATGTTGTCTGCAGGCCTGGTCCACCAACTTAAAGTCCATGTGGTCGAAGATTTCTATTTGTGGATTCCTTTCCAGATTTAGTACTTCCTATAAAATTAAACTGTCTCTATATCATAAAGTGAGGTTTTCCTGTGGGCCGCACCATGGATGCTAATCTATCTGAAAGGACATAAATGTCTCCCACATTGCAGGGCTGACAGGAGGTGGCCATCTGCACTAGCTGCTGAAGCAAAACATGTTGGTGTTTGCTTTGCAAAGTTCTTTTTGTGGTTTAATGTCATCTGAGTATGTCCTCAAATAATTACTCAAACTCAGAAGACTTTATACCAGATTTTCCAATCCACTCAATTAGCAAACTTTGCCACAATTCCGAAGCTATCCAAATGTTCAGGAATTCTCAGCAATGTTATGAAGGAAAATATACCGGCGTAAGTATCAGATAGTGATTGACCAAAGTATCTACTTCTTCTGAGGTACAAAAGTTAGATGGAGGATGTTAAGGGTCGTTGGATTATGTACATGATTTTACAAGAGTGTAATAACAATAAAATACATTTTTCCTCATGTGTGCACTAGGTTCCCAAAGCAGAAAGAAGGTACAACCAAAAAGCAGTTTGTTAAGCTGTCCAGTCCTCCTTTCCCCCTGTTGTCTGTCTTCGCTTTTAGTGATCAGCTTCTATGGGCGGATACAGGCGACAGAGAGACTGGGAGGGCCAGCATCAGTGTTTACGCCATGGCAGCCACAACTGACATTTACATGAGACTTACAACTTATTTGGCTAAGAAATAACACTACCCAAAACTAATTCTAAAGCTATAAGTATAATTATTTTCAAACATGGTTATGCCCCTGGCCTCTCCCACACAGGCATACACTCAGAAATATATAATAATTGTAAATACATTACTTGAGAATTCCCACATACTCTTCTGTGAAATAGAACAAACCAAACTGTGTTAGTTGATTACATTTCAGTGTTTGTTTAAATATGTGACAATACCACTTCAAGCAAATATGTTACATTTGTAAGTGATTAACTATATTCTTTTTGGCTTAGGAGTGAATTACATATTGATTTTTTATAGTACTTGTAATTTTTTTTTTTTCCATAAATGAAAATTGCAAAGTGCTGAATGGAAAATTTAAAATTATTAGAGATCAATTATAGGTGATTTGTAAATGTAAATTAAAACATTTTCTATGGATTTCATTTACGCTAATCTGTTCAATTTGAGCTTACTATTTTAGGATGATTTCTGAAAAGATCACCAACCCTGCTATGCAACTCTCTCTACTTGGTAAGTTATTAACATCAATAAAAGGGAATGGGTGAGTATTTTAATTAGGGCTCACTTTAAAAGAATGTGGCTCCTGGTGAAGATTTACTGAAATAATTAGGAGTTTTTGAAGTCCAGATGGGAATAACAACATATTTCTTGATGCTTTACTCTTGCCAACACAAAAGATCTGTGGTGCAATTAGTAGTATAATAGCACAAAAAAAAAGGTCAGGGTTCGATTCTTGACCGGACGCCACTAAACGCCTTGGGAGATACATATCCCATTTACTTTTCTTACAACTGTTTTCGCTTGCTCACTTGAGGATTAACTTCAAAAGAACATATGGTTCATGTTTTATATTTAATAACTGGGAAAGACTGGGGCCCCTGTTACAAGATACTTCAGCCCTGACAGGGAATAAACAATACATTTGTAAAGATACACTTTGGCAAGGTGAATAACACAAGTTGCAGGCAGAACAATTTCAGATCAATAGCACACAAAAATATGGATGACTGTAAATATTTCAAATGTCATCAGAACAGATATTTATTATATAAAGTTTTATTTAATTTGAATTTTTTTATGTTTCTGATTTATCAAAAAGATACATTATTATCACAAATAGTCATTAAATATTTCTCGTATAATTTTTTCATTTATATAAAATCAAAAATGCATTCATTCAGTGTTATCATATATGTACAAAATGATACTTGCTATAATCCACAGAAGTCTGTACGACCGAACTCATAGCAACAGAGAATAGAATGATAAAATCATGTTGTAATACTGGAACCATAGTTTATTTAATTATTTATTTATCCATTTCTAAAGCGCCTGGTTACGCCAACCGGCGTGTCCCCGCGCTGAACGGATTCGCTTAGCAAGAAACGGCCCTAGACACATCACTTGAATTGCCTGCCGACACACTCCTGTCACTATCATTCACTTTAGGATGTAGAGGAGAAAAGCCATGTTTTTAGCCGTTTCCTAAATTTTGTTTCGCATGGTTCCATTCTTAGGGTTTCCGGGAGCCCATTCCAAGATTTGGCCGCAAGATATCTGAGGGACCGTGCCCCCATTCTTGCCCTCTGCACTCTTGGAACCTTCACTAGCGCCCTTCGTTCTGATCGCAGATTGCGGCCTGGAATATATTGTGTTATTAAAGGATGCAGGTACCGCGGGCCTTTTTTTGCAAGAATTTTATGGCAGTAACACATTGACTTAAACAGAACCCTCTTCTCCACCGGCAGCCAATGTAAGTCCTGCAGGGCTTTCCTAGTGGAAGCTCTTCTGGGAAGACCCAGTACCAACCGTGCCGCCGCATTTTGCACCACCTGCAATTTGGCTAGCCCCTTTTTTGGTATTCCCAGATACAGTACGTTCCCATAGTCCAATTGGGCAGTCACCAGGGCATGCACTATGGTTTTCCTTGCATTATGTGGCAGTAGGTCCAGAATTTTTCTCAGAATTTTTAAAATGCCAAAACATTTACCCACTACTTTCTGTATTTGGGCATCGAAAGACAGTTTAGGGTCGAACCAAACTCCCAAATTTTTTACTTCCATTTTGGGAGTAGGTACTTGTCCCAGTGATTCTGGCCACCATGCAGAGGACCATATATTCGGTGCATTGCCCACTATCATTACCTCTGTTTTATTCCCGTTCAATTTCAGGCAGTGGTTAGACATCCATCTTGCTACCTCTTCTAAACACCTAGTAAAATTGATCGCTGTCTGTTTATTATTTCCTGATAATGTCACAATTAACTGAGTGTCATCAGCGTACGATACGATGGTAACATGATGTTTTTCCACTAACTCTGCCAGTGGTCCCACATATAGATTAAATAGCGTGGGACTCAGAATTGATCCCTGTGGGACTCCCTGGGGCAGTAAGATACTCTTAGATAGTTGCGATTGCTGTAGGACTTGAAAACTACGTGACGAGAGGAAGGACGCCATCCAACGTAATATAGTACCTTCTATACCACATTCCTCTAGTCTGTGCAAA
This sequence comes from Calotriton arnoldi, assembly GCA_963921515.1. NCBI lineage: Eukaryota > Metazoa > Chordata > Amphibia > Caudata > Salamandridae > Calotriton > Calotriton arnoldi. Next base: position 1,022,892 of record CAWUFW010003209.1, on the reverse strand, counting down.
AGCAGCCCATGTGAGACGGTATCGAAAGCCGCACTTAGGTCCAACAGGATCATTGCAGCTGTCTGCCCCTCGTCCGCACAGCGTCTCATTGTGTCAGTAGCCAGGAGCAGAGCCGACTCCGTCGAGTGGGCCGCTCTGAAGCCGGATTGGGAGGGGTGTAGTAAATCATTTTCATGAATATGGTTGGTTAGTTGCTTATTTGCTATCTTCGCGACGAATGGTAGCAGTGAAATTGGGCGTAAATTTTCTAGGACTGCTTGGTCTATTAATGGTTTTTTTTTCAACGGACGCACTATCGCTTGTTTCCAGCTAATGGGAACTTCTCCCTCTGGAAGGAGGTAGTAATTAGCTCAGAAATATAAGGCATGATAAGATCTACTCCCATCAGGAGTTGTTCTGGACGGGCAGGATCTCGTGGGGAGCCAGATTTAATTCCTTTGGCTATATTTTTTAGTTCATCTAGTTCTAACATTTTAAATTCCTTGAACATTTCCCCTGTAAATTTCTTCCCCTTCCTAGGTTCTAAGCTTTTCCCCTGGCATGCTTCTTCTGGGAAAACATTATATATTTTTGCCACCTTCTCTGCAAAATATTCGGCAATTTTATTGCAATTTTCTACTGAGGGAGTTCCTTCCCCCTTTTGGTTTTCATAGGATTTAAGTGACTTTAGTATAGAAAACATTTCTTTGGAGGAACTCCTCGCTCTTTCTATTTTTTCCGTATAGAACTCGCACCTCGTTTTCTTAATTAAAATATGATATTTTTTTATTTCTCTTTTATAACAGTCCTTGGCCTTATCACAAAAAATTTTACGCCAAGTCCGCTCCAACTTCTTACATTCTTTCTTTGATTTGGCAAGGGTTTAATTGTACCATGGAGCTGATGCCTTCTGTCTCTTGGGACTCCTAGTACTCCAAGGTGCTATCTCTTCTATGGCATCTTTTACCCATTTCTCGAATTGTGAGTTGGCCGTATTTATATCAGTACCTAATATCGGTTTATTTTTTTCCAGTGCCTGTGAAAAGGAACTGGGATTGAAGCCAGCCCATTTCCTGTATGTGGCTTTCGGCCCTGGTCCCTCTATCCTTGAGCTGCTCACTGAAATTGAAAAAGGGATTAGGTAGTGGTCTGTCCAAGGGATAGGCCACGGTATTTCCACTTCTATTTCCTTCTGATTAGTAAATATGGGATCAAGAATATGGCCCTTTTGATGCGTTGCTGTTTTCACCTGTTGAATGAGGTTCATTGCCATAAGATCCATACATAAGGTTTGGACTTCCTTGCATTCTTTGTTATCGAAGTGCAAGTTCAAATCGCCAAGTATAAAGACATTTTTATAGCGTAAGGCTGGTTGGACAGTCCTTTCTCCTAAGCTTACTATAAATTGGGCAGCTGGGCCAGGTGGACGGTATATTAGAAAACCTACTATGGTTATATCGTCTGCCGCTGAAAGTCTGAAGAGGAATGCTTCACAATGTTCTATGTTAGCTTCCCTTATACTACACTTCAAGGAGGATTTATGAATTATAGCAATTCCCCCCCTCTTTGTTCCCTATCTTGCCTTAGTATATCATAACCCTCTGGGAGTGCATCTAAAACATCAGGATCAGAGCTATCATTTAGCCAGGTCTCTGTTAAAAATAACGTGTCTGGATGTTTATCTTTTATGATATCACAAATCTCATATTTGTGCTTAGGCATAGACCGACAATTTAATAGCATTAAACACAACTTTCTATCCTGTTTCTTGGAATGATTCCAGCTCATTAGGTTATAATTACAATGTTCACATTTTAATGACTTTCTGTCAGCATTCACATTGTTTTTACATTTTAGTGAGACAGGTCTATCCAATCTAAGTAAGTCATTCCCTGAATATTTAATTCTCTTTTGGGGCTCCATACCTGCAGGGGTTCTGGTCCCTGGGCCCGGTCTGGCGCGGACGGGCGCAGATGGGCTTGCCTTTGGCACGCCATAGGCGCACCGCCGGCGTGCCCGCTGCGCGCGTCCGCTGCGCGTTCTATGTAGCATCCGGTTTTTATCGCGGGAGGCAGGGGCCGCTAAAACGCCAACCTCCCTTGAAACCGGAAGATGCCCAAATCCCTCCACAACAAACGGGATGATCCCGCGATGGACCAGGGAGAGGCAGTTTACTGCTATGAGATAGGTACGACAATTTTTAAAAACACATCCACAATCAGTTCAGTAAAGTTAAAATAAGTTGAGGCAATTTTAAAAATAATGTGCAAGGAGCATAATTCAAAATGACTGTCACTGTATTCGCGATGTCTGCTTACATTCGCACGTCCGCTGCGCGTTCTATGTAGCATCCGGTTTTTATCGCGGGAGGCAGGGGCCGCTAAAACGCCAACCTCCCTTGAAACCGGAAGATGCCCAAATCCCTCCACATCAAACGGGATGATCCCGCGATGGACCAGGGAGAGGCAGTTTACTGCTGTGAGATAGGTACGACAATTTTTAAAAACACATCCACAATCAGTTCAGTAAAGTTAAAATAAGTTTAGGCAATTTTAAAAATAATGTGCAAGGAGCAAAATTCGAAATGACTGCCACTGTATTCGCGATGTCTGCTTACATTCGCGCGTCCGCTGATGTTACAAAAAACTGGCGGTATGTTGTTGCGCTACGCGCGTTTCGGCGATGCCTTCATCAGGGCTCCATCACAGAAATCACTGAATGAAAATATATGACATAATTAAACACTGAAATAGAAATGCCCGCTATTTACACTAGTTATAATTAACATTGAGACTGAAATGGAGAAAAAAGGTTCCACCACCGATGTCCTGGGGGGATCGTTGTGTCTCTTGTTGATGTTTTTTGGCACAAAAATTACCAGTCCATGCACCGAGGGGTGTATTTAATAATCATGCATCAGTGTGACAATACTATAGAGAATGACAAACTTGTGCTCACCTAACAACAGAAAGTGTGAATTTCTCATATATACAAGAGATCCCAAAGTCAGGCATACTACTCTCACTCAGAGTGTTCAATTATACTCTAAAGATGTGCAATAGAGAATATAACCACTCTTCGTACCTGTTATCGTATGGCATATTTGTATGTACAAACGGTTCCTATCAATGGGGGTCACATAAGAAGCTTGAAGTGAATCACTTGCATGACAGGTCTTGTAGACGTATGTAACGACAATTGTCCTGCGCAAAAAAGAACGACAAAGATGTAATCGAAAACTTATGATATGCAGGGTGAAGACGTACGCTAAAAGATTGAGTGAGACATTGAGTCCAGCAAGTACCTCTTTCTCACAATGATGTCAATGGTCTGTAGAGAAAGATCTGCTAGGATTCTTGCGATGGCGTAAAAGATAGCAGGCACAGGACGGATCTGGTGCAGCGAGCACTGAAGTTCAGATCCCCATGAAAAGGTTCCTTTCAAGGGCCAGCCAGCCAGAAGGAAAAGCGCCTGGTGGCTTGGGCTGGGCACCAGGAGTAAAGTGAGCCCTTGAAAAACAGGATTGGCCCTACAGGGCCCAAGATATGAGTGGTTCTCTGGGGAGCCAAGTAGAGAATTAGTTTGTAGTGCTTTGCAGAGATTTCAAAATATATCTCCAGGGAGGATAAAGCCTTCAGATTAATTTCAGAGTTATTTTGTTTAATTTGGTTTCGGAGGAGACAAGCCTGGAGCCTCACCCCGAGATCTCCAACTATCCTGGGAAACCCATCCCCTGGGACTACACACAAGACAAAACTGTTCCGAGGACTCCATCCTCTGGGACAGAAGAAGAGGATGGAGACATTTCGAAGAGCACCCCTGCACTCTGGTATCCCAGGCCTACACTGTCTCCTGCTCTCCCTGCTGGTGACTGGGTGGTGGCTAAGGCGCAGTCCAGCAGTAACCAACGTGGGTGGAAGAATCAGCATGCAGGTGGGGAGCTGGCTTGTCAGCGCAGGAGTGGGATCCTCGCACTGCACTGACAACAAAACAAAGACAAAGGCATGTGGTTGCTCCGGGTGGGACTAAGGTGTCCATGAAGAAGAAACATGTGTGCAACATGGGAGCGTCTAAAAAATGAAGAGCGGGTAACTGCTCATTAATTATGCATCTCCCGGGCAAAAGGAGAATTCCATAATTGCCCAGGAACAGATCACAATTTGCAAATCTTCTCTTGTGGTGCCCCAAGGAGGGCACCACAACATTTGTAAAGGGTGCTGGGGGTATTCAGAATGGCAGCATACCCCTTCCAAGAAGTGGTTGAAAAATAATTCAACCTATGTGTCCCAGGTCATAGGATACATGGCCTGGTGAGACTGCTTTTCAATTTTCACATTCTCCGTGTCCCTCTGCTTTTGCATTTGGGCTTATTAGGGCAGAGACCTCTAATGGGGAAAGGAAAGGAAAGGAAAGGAAAGGAAAAGAAAAGAGAGCAGAGGAGACTCTGGGACATGTTTTAAACCACTAGGCTTTTCCATATGAGCCTGTGATGGCAGGGAACTCTAGTTGCTCTAGGTTTGTGTTTGAGGGGCTGAGAATGATGCCCTATAAGCATGAGAGAGCCTCAGGACTGTAGGCGCAAGAAGCACTGAAGTCCAGCTCCCCAGGAAAAATCACCTTTTAAAAGACCAGGAGAACTGATGGAAAAGGTCCTGGTGGCAAGGGCTGGCTACCATGAGCTAAATGAGCCCATAGGCGGTCAGCTTGACCCTCTGGCCCATGATATGACAAGTTCCCCTGGGAGGACCAGGCAGAGAATGATATGTTTAGCACTTTGCAGTGATTTCACTATATTCCCATGGGTAGGGCCAAGAGTATGTTGCATCCTTATTTTATTTTATTTGGTTTGTGGAGGGGCTCTGCATGAGCCCCTCTCCTTGAGCACTCCTATAGCTCCAGGAACCCGAACTCGTGGAGTCTGACTCAAGAAGTAATTCCCATCCCCGCAGGACAGAAGAAGACCAGAGAGGATCCAGGAGACTGTTTAACCTCCAGCAGGGGAGGTACAAAGGCATGTGGGTGCCCCCGGAGGTACTGTGAAGAAGAAAGATGTATGCAGCATGAGGCCATATATTGTGGTGCCCAAGGAGGATCAGGGGCATTACCAACATTTGTAAAGTGTGTATGGATCACTGACATAATATCGATCACAACAATATTGCGATACAGAAATATCATGTCAAAAATATGGATTACAAAAATATAATTTCCCTTTACTTATAATGGTAAGTACAAAAAAATTGAAAACAATTATCGTTTCACACTAATATTGTTAATAAAATATTGTTTTTTAAAAATAAATATAGTGTTTAAATTTGTATTTCTTAAATATTGTAATATATAATGTTAATATAATGTAAATTAAATAAATACATTAAAGTGACATTTAATACTACATTAAATTAACAAAGCAAATGCAAAAAATTAAATAAATTACCTGATTAAACAAAGATAAAAGACAAATTTACTAAGAATAGTTTAAAAATATACATATATACAAATCATTTAATGGTAAACATATATTAATATTAAACAATATTAAAAACGTTTTAAAGTCTGGAAATAAAATATATACTCTACCCACTCCAGTCTCTGCAACAGTAGGGAAAGTGTTGGACATTGCAGGGGTTTAATTTACTATTCTCACTCCAGTCAGTACAGCAGCAGGAAAAGCGTTGGACTCCGGAGAGGTAGCATTTACTCTTCCCACTCCAGTATGTGCTGCAGTAGGGAAATGATTGAACTTCGGTTAAATCTACTACTAACACTCCAGTTTGTGCCACAGTAGGGAAAGCTATGGGCTCTGGAGCGGTGGCATTTACTATTCACACTCCAGTCTGTGTAACAGTAGGGAAAGTGTGGGACTTTGAAAAGGTAACAATTACTATTCCCACTCCAGTCTGTGCAAGAGTAGGGAAAGTACTTCACATCAAACACATAACATATATGAACCATAACACTATCAATTTATAACAAATATAAAGCACTTAGGGGCCCATTACGATACCCGGCGTAAAAAAATCCGCCAGGCATGGAAGCGGCAAAAATCCGCCCGCACACACCGTCTGAACACCGACCACGCCATTACGATTACACAAACTGAAAACCGCCATCGGCGAAAAATCACACAAAATACTGCCCGCCATCGTCCGAGTCGGAGTCAAACCGCCCGCCACGGACGGAAACACGCACGACAACACAAAACCGCCCGCCCTCACGGCCGACACACCGCACGTGAAATTACGATCGCACCGCCATGAGCGCGGGAAAACTACAAATATACCGCCCGCCAGCGCAAACAACGCCGATGAGAATCGACACGGCAGAAGCCATGGCGCCCACGTACCTGCACAGAAACCATCCGCTCACAAAACCAATAGCACACAACATGGCCAACAAGTCCACACAGCAAGGCACGCACAAATACACAAGCACAGTACACATCCCGAAAACACCCCCGGACAAACAAAAACTACAAAGGCCAGAACCCCAGACACAACACACCTGAAAACAACAGACCATGAGGACACACCCACATAGGTAAGTACAAAAGCAGCACTCCCACAGACCACAACCCCTTGCAACATTGCAAACCAGAGAGGAGAGGAGAGGACACAGTACAGCAGCACACCACAGAAACGCACACATCACAACCACCACCACCACCACCAAACACCTGCACCACAAACCCCCTGCACATTACACAACACACACCGCACCAGCACCACAAACACCATGGCACCACAAAGAATGCCCAAGTTCACGCCCATTGAGCTGACGGTCATGGTCGACGAGATCATCAAGGTGTACCCACAAATCTATGGGAACATGGTCCAGCACACACCACTAGCCACCAGAAACAGAATGTGGAACCGGATCGTAGACCAGGTCAATGCAGTCGGGACCCTGCGCAGGAACAGAGGAGAAATAAACAAACATTGGAATGACGTCAAGAGCCTGGTCAAGAAGAAGGAGGGCAAAAACAGAGAGCTGGCTGCCGTCACTGGCGGAGGGAATCCCGCGCTCTTCAAGACCTTCAAAGCGTGGGAGGAGAAGGTGCGAGTCATAATACATCCGGAGATCCTCGCCGGATTAGCAGGGGAGTGGAGGCTGGTAAGTACAAACTAATGTATACCAGCACACCGCTATGTACTCACATGCACTACCACCATGCCACAGCTCCCAGGGACAAACACCCCCATGTCCAGCACACAATACACAACACATCACACACACATGCAACAGACACCACCACACACAGCCCAAACCGAACAACTGTAAGATACGTGGGGACATGTGTACACTCAGCCAGCCACGTAACCACCAACAGGTCCCCAAATATGCCAGAAGCGCCACAACGAGCACCCACCACACCCATGTGTCCGCCACAGCTGCACTAACCGACAAGTAACAGGTAAGTGGCAGGAACACAAAGTGCAGTGGGTGGGACGGTGGACAGCCCAAGTACAACACACACCAGGCCCCTAGTCCCACAGCACAGCAAGGAGGAGCATCCCCCACACCCCACAGCCACGTGTCAGCCACCGCAGTGCACAACGACAGCCGAAAGGCAGACATCACGGTCCACAGCAATCGGTGTCAGTGGGTGTCCAGCCACCCCCACGACCCACAACACCCCCCACCCCCACATACCTGCAACATGGAGCACCCCCCGCTTAGAGCCATGTGGCATCCAGTACAGTGCACGCACGAACAACTTGCAGGTGGGAAACTGGACAGGGCTGGATTACTGGAGGCATGAGGACCGGAACACGACCAACACATGGGACATGTCACGTAGCAGACGAACACGCAGCACCGCCCACCGTCACGAACAAGTGAACAATGTGCACACGGACATGAACAACAGACTCACACCCCACATGACCCATCACAGACATAGCAACACCCAAGGAGCCACGTCTGCATGCACAAGCCACACTGAATATAGTACCACACGGCAGCCACTGTGCAACTCATCACACACAACCGAAACACCATTGAAGTCCTGTCCATGTAGCCCCTACTGCCTGTCAACCATACACCCCACAACTACGCCTATGTAAGACAAACAACACTAGACGCAACAGAGCGGAACAACATAAATGCACACGAACACCACTGAACCCATCAAACACACAGACACACCATGCACATACAACATACCATCCATCCCATCCGTCAGCCCCAGTCTCATGAAAGGCATGTCATCCGCACAGCTGCCACACATACAGCAGTCACGCTAAGATACATGCCCATGACCAACCATGTGCCAGAAGTCAATGAAGCGCACGACACACTGTGAGCAACAACACACAACATGGGCCACACCCCCGAGCACTGCAGTGATGCACATGGCACAGGGCAGCACGCACACCAAGGAGATGGGACAACTGCAATACGTTGGCTGGCACACAACCATCACTCACTCATAACGATGCGTCCAATGCCATGTCCAGTAATCACAACAGACAGCAAATATGCAGGCCATGTCAAGCATGCACACACCTCAAACCATGCACTGTCATGCTGCCACAACACATGTCACGTTCGGCACCCATGGCTCACAGCATGTACCCCAAAAGCATATTCCCTCCCAAATGCGAATCTGGGGCATGGCCCCCATGTTGCCATATGCGTTCCTAAGCGTTCCATTTGAACCCCAAAAGCATATTCCCTCCCAAATGCGAATCTGGGGCATGGCCCCCATGTTGCCATATGCGTTCCTAAGCGTTCCATTTGAACCCCAAAAGCATATTCCCTCCCAAATGCGAATCTGGGGCATGGCCCCCATGTTGCCATATGCGTTCCTAAGCGTTCCATTTGAACCCCAAAAGCATATTCCCTCCCAAATGCGAATCTGGGGCATGGCCCCCATGTTGCCATATGCGTTCCTAAGCGTTCCATTTGAACCCCAAAAGCATATTCCCTCCCAAATGCGAATCTGGGGCATGGCCCCCATGTTGCCATATGCGTTCCTAAGCGTTCCATTTGAACCCCAAAAGCATATTCCCTCCCAAATGCGAATCTGGGGCATGGCCCCCATGTTGCCATATGCGTTCCTAAGCGTTCCATTTGAACCCCAAAAGCATATTCCCTCCCAAATGCGAATCTGGGGCATGGCCCCCATGTTGCCATATGCGTTCCTAAGCGTTCCATTTGAACCCCAAAAGCATATTCCCTCCCAAATGCGAATCTGGGGCATGGCCCCCATGTTGCCATATGCGTTCCTAAGCGTTCCATTTGAACCCCAAAAGCATATTCCCTCCCAAATGCGAATCTGGGGCATGGCCCCCATGTTGCCATATGCGTTCCTAAGCGTTCCATTTGAACCCCAAAAGCATATTCCCTCCCAAATGCGAATCTGGGGCATGGCCCCCATGTTGCCATATGCGTTCCTAAGCGTTCCATTTGAACCCCAAAAGCATATTCCCTCCCAAATGCGAATCTGGGGCATGGCCCCCATGTTGCCATATGCGTTCCTAAGCGTTCCATTTGACCCCAAAAGCATATTCCCTCCCAAATGCGAATCTGGGGCATGGCCCCCATGTTGCCATATGCGTTCCTAAGCGTTCCATTTGAACCCCAAAAGCATATCCCCTCCCAAATGCGAATCTGGGGCATGGCCCCCATGTTGCCATATGCGTTCCTAAGCGTCCCATCTGAACACCAAAAGCAAAGTACAAACCAGACCCAGGATGGGCCAGGAGCCCGCATACACCAGAGTCACAATAAGTAGGGGCACAGCAACACACCCATCGGCATGGCCAATCCGTCCCATGCCACATGTGCACAGCACACAGTCCCATTGCCAAGCACACACAACTACAAATGCTACAGCCACACACACGCCTCCGGGAAACCCATGTACGAGATTGCACGAACTGTTAATGTCAGACGACAAATACATACTTCGCCAGGTGCAACACAATAACAAATCTCATTCTCTCCACAGGTGACGAACTGCTGGATGCTGGGGATGGAGCCAGCAGCCAGCACAGCCAGCCTACAAGCCCCCAACGAGGACACACGGATCTGGAGGATCTGTCCTCCTCGTCGGACACGGACCACCAAGCAGGCCCATCTGGTGTGGCAGGGCCCAGCCGCTCCCCAGGACCCCTCCTACCCACCAACCCATCATCCAGGGCTGCTGAACATTCCCAGCCCCCTGCTGCCACTGTCGTTGCGGCCACACCCACGGTCATTGCGGCCACTACCACTGCCGCAACCGCCACCATCGCCGCACCGACCACCACCGCCGCCACCACCACCACGTCTTCGCTGGCACCAGCCCCAGCGCAGGTGGTGGCCCGGCCGACTGGATCCACCCTGGGAGCCACAGCGAGGACCGTGGTGAGCAATGTGGCTAGTGGGCAGGCCGGTGGCAGCAGGACTGGTAGGAGGAGCAGGGTCAGGGAAACGCCAGCCTCCCCTGGGAGCCATGCCCTGCCTCAAATGGCCAGAGTCCTTGGGGCCTATGAAGAGGCCCAAGGACAATGGGTCAGGTCTGCTTCAGACACGCGTGAGGTGCTGGGGGTGCTGAGGTCCATGGACGCCCGTATGGGCCAACTCGTGGACCTCATGGGCCAGCTGGTGGTGGCGGTGAGGTCACAGCCAGGGACAGCAGCTCCCCCTCCGCCACCACCTGCCGGGGCGCAGGGTCGAGCAGCAGTGTCCAGTTCCCCTGCGTCCACAGCCAGTGAGCACACCTCAACCACCAGCATGTCGCAAGCAGGCACCCCCTCGCAAACGTGGAAGGGGCCGTCCGAAGTGGAAACAGATCTCCCGGGAGGACTTCGCACGCTCCAAACGCAAGTGAGGCAGCCAGCCAGCCTTCCGCCAGCCTTCCTTGACCAGCCACTGCATTGACTTGGACTACGATCCCACTCCACACAGCCATCTGGATGGCATGTGTGTGTTGGACTATGGACATAGAACCAGTGGGTACACCCTGAGCATCACGCAGCCATGACCGACAGCTCATTGTCACTGCACGCACCACTTTTGTCATCACGTTACACACAATCACATGTCACAGTTTGAAATAAATGCACCTCTTACACTAACTGCTGTTTGTGCCCTGTGTTTTATTTGTACGGAATACAACGGCCACCTTGGGCGGAAAGGCACCTGATGCGTGGCATGGCAATAGAATCCGGAGGGCCTGTAGGGACCTAGGGGTGGGAGACAGAACAGGAGCACATTCAATGAGTGTGTCACACACCCATCACACAGTACATGTCAACAACTACAAGCAATGTACACACATCGCACAGAGCAATAGGGCACAATGCCACAGCCACCAACAGTGGCATACTACCCTGGCCATGGAGCGTTGACACACAGCACGCAGTGAACAAACGGCCACCCTGACACAGCACACACACACCTGCACAGATACAGCCACATCAGCCGTCGTACATGGACACTCACCGTCAAGTGAAGTAGCGGGCGATGAGCTGCTGCCGCACATTACCAGCTTCCTCCTCTCCGCTGTCCTCCTCACTCGAGCTGTCCTGGTCTGCGGGCTGGGGCCCTGGTTGATCTCCGTCATCCACGATGAGGGGGATCTGCTTCCGAATGGCCAGATTGTGCAGCATGCAGCACGCCACCACTATCCGGCACACCTTCTGTGGGGAGTACGCCAGCGCACCCCCGGTGCGGTCCAGGCACCTGAACCTGGACTTGAGGAGGCCAAAGGTACGCTCGACCACACGTCTGGTCCTCCCATGTGCCTCATTGTAGCGATCGTCTGCTGGGGTGCGAGGATTCCTCAATGGACTGAGCAGCCATGCCCCATTCGGGTACGCAGAGTCACCTGGGTGTGAGGGACACAGAGAACCGTTGCTATTCCAACTGGACAGGGGACAGCATCGCACAACCAGCATGCTACACCACTCCACATACTCACCGACAATACAGCCACGATCCTGTTGCATATTGGACATCAGTCGTGGCAAGATGCTGTTGCGCATTATGTGTGCGTCATGGGCCGAGCCTGGGAACTTTGCACACACGTGGGTGATCACCATGTCCGCAAGGCACACCACTTGCACATTCAGGGAGTGCGTGTGCTTCCTGTTGCGGTACAGGTGCTCAGTGGCCTGTGGTGGAACAAGGCCGACATGTGTGCAGTCAATGGCTCCAACGACGTGTGGGATTCTGCCAAGGGCATAGAATGCACCCTTCACTGCCGCCAATTCACGAGCCCTGGGGAAGCGGATGTACCTGTTTCGGTACAGCATCATGGCTGCCAGTACATCCCTCAGCACCTTGCTGAACATGGGCTGGGACATCCCTCCTCCAATGCCCACTGTGTGCTGGAATGACCCAGTGGCGAAGAAATGCATGGCGGCCATCACCTTAGCCGTGGGGGTGACAGCAGTCGGATATACCCTGCGGGGACGGAGATGGGGTTCTAACATGGCACACAGTCGATGCAGGGTTGGCCTGTCCAGCCGAAACTTCCTAATAACCTCTGTATCGTCCATGTCCGCCAGCAATTGGTATGGGCGGTCAATGTTCGGTCTCCGCCTAGGGACAATGGCAGAGGACACATGTCAAAGCAACACGACACATAGCAATTTCGCATACACATCACTGACATGACTGAGCAAGCACATGAGCCACAGCCCAGCTGTCAAGCTGGGACGGCACGGCCACAATACACTTACACAGGTCTCCCAACAATGGCAATGGCTAGTGATACAAACCACTGCCATGTGCATGCACATGGGGATCTAGGCCCCAATGACTTGCTGATGGGGACTGACTGCATATCCGTCAAGCGGCAACGCCACGGCAACATGAATGTCTGCTGAGCATGGAACTGCTTCCGTGGCTGGATGAGTATGGCACACGACGACGAAGATGTGGGCACAGGCTGAGCGGCCAAAACAAGTGGGACCTGTGGCACGAGGGGAAATGAGACAGTAGTAGGTGTCAGCACTGCACCCTATGTACAGCACTGTACGGATCACACCTCCCGAAACATTGACAGGTGTCCACATTGACAGCCCCATGCCAAGACGGCTGTGTGCTTGCAGTCACACGTCACAGGTGAGAGGTTACATTGCACGTGCCAGGTGGCAGACGTACATAGTGGGAGCTGGCATGTGTGTGCATGTGTCTCCTGTTCAGGATCCACCAGATGGGCGCTGACTCTGTACTGACCATTGGACACAGCATGTTCCGTGGAAGGCTTGTGTGTGTGGGATGGTGGCACTGGATGTGCCTCCGTTGGGTGGGGGGCCATGCACAGGGCGGGTACGTCGATGATTGCGCATTGTTGGTCACGGTGGGTGCACCAACTAGGATGTGTTGCCCTGTGTTCAATTCCTATGTCCGCATGATGATGGACTGCAGATGTGGGCAGACTACACATTGGTCGATGTGCTGTCTATATGCATGTGCCTTCACACCAGGCACAGCTGCCCCTGCACATGTGACCCCTGCTGGACTCGCTGCTGGGTCTGTGGAGCTGATGCACCTTCTGCGCGTGGGGCGGACAGCTCTCCTCACTTCCCTCATTGCGCATGTCATGACTTTGCCGCAGGTGACATGGATCATGGAGGGCCCACATGTACGCGTGGGTAGGCTACACATGATTGTTCACTGGTCGCCACCCCCAGTCAGTGTTTTGAATGGGAAGGTTGTCGTGCTGGTGGTATGTTCGATGTGGCGGATGGGCGGGCCTAGGTGCGGGCTTACATTCCGGACATGGGGGGTAGTTGGATTGGCGACTAGTTGCAGTACACACGGGACACGTCTCTTCCTTTCCACATCTGGGTCATCCCTTGTACTAACTGACAGTGATACAGTCATCTTCGCCCCAGCCCTCATGTCCTCCCCTCGCTCCCCCAATATGCATGCTCACCTGCGAGGCTAGCGCTTGCACAGGCAGCCCCAAGCTCGCACCAGAGAGGGCAAGGAGTGTATGTGTGGGTCCAGTTGCACGAGTGGGCTGTCTCAGGGTATGATGTGTGGCGGGACGCCGTCCACCTGCGTGGTGCCCCAAATGGAGACCCGGCCTGCATGGACTATGCATCACAGTCTTCGCCTTCCGGATCAGCCACCTGCGACACCCAGTGGCTGTGGCTGCCCTTGCGGCCAGGCCGCGTCCGTCTGTGGCTGATGGCCCACACATTCACTCTTTGGCCTCTCTGGGGAGGGCTCGGGGGTGGTGGCGCACGCGCTTGCACTTAGTCGCAATGGCATGTGGCGTGGTTGGTATGATGGGCAATGGATGGGATGGTGCGAGCCACCTCCCGTGACGTCAGTGCTGCTCGTGCTGTGGTGCGTCCCCCTACACTTCCATTTGACTTGTGCCATGCTAGACGTTGAGGTTCTATTGCCTGCGTGATATGACCAGGAGGAGCGCGAGGAGACCTCTCACACACCATGCTCCACTGCCATCCCGTGCCCTGTATCGCCTGTGCGGATTGACTATGTTGGGGTTACACCTGGTCGACTGGGGCTGTGTGTGCCTTGTCAAGGGGCATGGCGGGCGCACAACAGGATCCAGCTTGTCCACAGAGGGTGGGCTGAGGTGCGCCTGGTACCGCTTTGTACGTGTGCCCGGCTGCTGTGCACACACGTGTTCACTCCCCCCGACAGGTGTCCTCTCACAATGCCCAGGGAAGCGGTGGTGTACTGTTCATGACCCCTCCCAACACGGCGTGCTCCAACTTGGCATGTGCGCATCTACCCGTCACACCCACCCACCTGAGCACTGCGTCCATACGACTTCACACGACACATGTGTGTCTTCCACAGTTGTGCTACTCATTTGCGTTGACATCCAATACCAGTGGACTACATGGTCATGTCACGACTGCCGTGTACTTCACATACTCTCATCCTCTCTCATTCGTACTTGTGAAATGAGTCAGCGGAGACAGTTTTGGTTTCAAACATTATATTGAGTCTTCTGTCCTCTGTGATGCAGTATAGTGGACACTACTGGCAGCGGAATACATGTTGAGGATATACTGAGCATGATTGCAAATGGGATAGGGTGTGGGGTTACATGTGATTGGCTGTTGCATGTGGGATGTGGGCTTCAGAGTGACATCTGCTTGGCCAAGGCTGTGCTAATGTACATTTACGTATAGCTGCGGAGCTGCGGACTTTGACACAGACGGTATACATGTAGCCTACCAGACCGCTTGGCATCATGGGCACAGTCCATCTCAGTTCCATGTGACAGGTTTGCTGCGGTTGTTCCTCATGCACGCGTGCATGTGAGATGACATCAGGGCATGTGCTTGCATGCATGCAGCAGCGTGCCACTTGTTGTTGCCCTGTGGTGGTTACTGGACATGTCACAGTCACTGGGGTCGTGTTGTTGTTGTATGCACTTGTCGTCCATGCAAAGGTCCTGGTATGGGATTCCCGGGGCGGGGGTGGGAGGGGTGCAGCACCCACAGACTCCAGGCGACCTATTCATGTCCACTGAGCGGTGTGTGTGTCCATGTGCGCTGGATCCATGTCGTGTCCTGGTTGTTCGTGCAGTTCCGTCCATGTGGGTGCGATACACAGAGCCCATGCCACTGCCTCCCACGATGCATGCGGTGTTCCTGGATGTGATGGGGAATAGTGTGCATGTCCCGGTCATATCCGATGTCATGGCGATGTCGTTGATGGTGTGGTTACAGTTGCCGGTCGTTTGGTATGGCTGTTGTGGTGGTGACTGGCCAGTCCGTGCGGAAGCTAAGCATGGGTGCGGGGTTAGACATCATAGGTCAATCGGGGAACCTGCGTTGTGGTCCGACGAATTTACAGGTTGTCAGGTATGCGATGCCGTCCAGCAGGGCTTCCATGTCATTGGTGGTGTACATGTTTGCCAGCCAATGTAGCGGATGGTGGCTGTCAAGGTGTTGTTCGTAAGTTGTCCCTTGGAGGACCATGATGGGGCATGCTGGGTGACATTCGATGTAGCTGTTCTCGATGATCCGTCGTGTGGAGGCACAGTGGTCCCATTTCAGTGCGGGTGCGATGTTGGCCACATACGCCATGCCCCCATAGGCAGAGCAGGCCCTGTCGTGTGCGTCCAGAGGGAGGAGTAGTGGTAGCAGGTCCGCCTTCAGACATGCCGGGTTGGAGAGGCATATCTCCACGGGATGCTGGTAGGGACACCTCCGACAGTAGAAGACGGGCATGACGCAGCTGAACAATGTGATGCGGTAAGTCAGTCGGTAACTTACGTTCAGCAGGGACAGGAGATCGCATCCCAATATATGAAACAGGTTGGTTTTGTACAGCTTGAGCTGTTCGGCGTAGTTGGGTAGGTGTGTTGCGGTTGCCATTTCGCAGCGGTGCGTTGTGGTGGCGTGCTCCGGCTGTGTGTGCAGTCTGCAATGTGCACGCTCCGAGGTTGCTGTGAGCTCTGTGTAGTCGTAGGGAGACAGGACTTGTGTTCTGTTGGCTTGTTTGGAGGACACGGGCCCTCATCCCACATGCTTCTCAGACAGTTCAAGGTCAGTGATGTGTGACTCCTTCCAATTAACTTGCATGTGGCCGACATGGGGGAGTGTTTTCTTCTTTCTTCCCCGTCCGTTGTGTGCTTCTGTGATATGCGCTATCTGCCCTGTGGTCGGTCTCCTCGGCATGCCTGTGTTGGTCTATTCTTGGACAATGGCTGTATTCACCGGCTTCTGTCGTAGGGCTGTGGTTTCGGAGTTGGAATGGAAGGTCATTCAGTGCTGTCTGCTCTCCCTTGTGTGGGCGGCAGGCTGCCTTTCCGCTCTGCGTTGGGCCTTGTGTGTGAATGTTATTCTTGGGCCACCTGTTGTCGGTCCCCGGGCTCTTTGGTGTTCCGTTTTATATGTCTTGTTCATATGTGCAGGGTGGTATGGGTGTTTCAGTGTGGTACTGGCGTTCCTCTTCCCGAAGGGGCCCTGCTTCTCCTAGTTGGTGTTGCCGCCGCTGTGTGCTACGCCATGTTTGTTACACTGGGGTGTGTCCTGCTGTTGCGTGTCTTCACTGACATGTGTGCGTCGGTTGTGTGGCGTTGGGTGTTGTCCGTGAATTGGGCGTTGGGGACATGTCTGTGGCAGGCCTGTCACGTGTCATGTGCGTTCGGGGTGGGGCTGATGTGTGTGCTGCTTGGTTGTGTCCCTGTGTCTGTGTGCGACGCATGCATGGCGCTGCGGTTGGCCTCTGCGTTGTGCGCATGTGTGGCGGCGTCATCGCCGCTTTGGGGCCGTGACGGGGTTGTTGGTTCCTAGTCCCAGGTGGTGTGTACACATGTGTTACGCGATGTTACGATTTGGCCTGTGTGTCATATGTGGATGCAATGGTGGATGTGTAGTGTACACGCGCTGGTGGGGGTTGTCCGCTTTTTCCGCCCTTGCACTGTGTGCGCTGTTTGCGTGCACTTGTTGTGTGTGTGCCTACCTGCGTCTCCGCGGTACGTTGCGTCCTTGGTGGTGCATCAGCAGGAGCATGGGGAGGGCCTGCAGTGCTGGATTCATGCTCGGGGAGCCGCTTCTTCGTTGTCCGTGCTCGGCGTCCGTGTTACCGCTTCGGTTTGTCGTACGGTATCTCTTGGCCGTGGGAGCCGTTTGTTTGCGGCATCGTAATTTATGCGCCGGGCGGGACGTGTTTCGTCGGACGGTGTGTGTCAGTTGGGCTGCGCCGCTACGTGTACGGGCGCACTTTGATGGCGGACGGTGTTGCTGGCTTGCCGGCGGTGTTTGGCCTACTTTTCGCATCGTAATTGGGCGGGCGTGTGGACTGCTGCGTGCCGGCGGTAACTGGTGGTTTTTGCATCCGCCAGCACGGCGGTTGTGCTTCCGCCCGCCATCGTAATGAGCCCCTTAGTAACTAGTTAACCCCCCCAAAAAAATATATATATATCTATAGACGCGCACGTGCCGCACCTCTGTTGCAGCACCTGCACTGGCTCCCCGTTAAACAGCGAGCCAGGTTCAAGGGCCTTTGCATCGCCCACAAAGCCCTTTGTGGACATGCCCCAGTATACATTAAGGAGCGCCTGGGGAGGTGTGTCCCAGGACGTACCCTCCTGTCGTCCGAGGCAGGCTTGCTGGCCTGCCCGCGGTTCAACACAACTACTAAAGGCGGGCAAGCCTTCTCTGTCCTGATCCCTCAGTTACGGAACAAGCTACCAGAAAGCTTACGGAAGGAAACCGCCCTTCTCCCATTTAGGAAAAAACTTAAGACTCTCTTATGCACAGAGGCCAGGGAACAACACACGCTTTGACCAAGGTACTAACAGTCAGCCGATGATGGGGTTTTAGCTACTCAATCAATCAATCAATCACAGAATTTGTAAAGCGCACTACTTACCCGCGAGGGTCTCAAGGCGCTAGGGAAAAAAGGGGGGGGTGCTGCTACTGGTCGAACAACCAGGTCTTGAGTAGCCTCCTGAAGGTCAGCAGGTCTTGGGTCTGTCGTAGGCTTAGTGGAAGGGTGTTCCAGGTCTTGGCGGCGAGGTGGGAGAAGGATCTGCCGCCGGTGGTAGTTCTTCGAATGCGAGGGACAGTGGCGAGGGAGAGGTCGGCGGAGCGGAGTTGGCGGTTGGGGACGTAGAAGAGGAGTCGTCTGTTGAGGTAGGCTGGGCCAGTCTTGTGGAGTGCCTTGTGTGCGTGGATGAGGAGTTTGAAGGAGATTCTCCTGTCGACGGGGAGCCAGTGCAGGTTCCTAAGGTGGGGGGTGATGTGGCTGTGGCGTGGTACATCGAGGATCAGGCGTGCGGAGGCGTTTTGTATGCGTTGCAGTCGCTTGATGAGCTTGGACGGGGCTCCCGCGTAGAGGACGTTCCCATAGTCAAGTCTGCTACTGACGAGGGCCTGGGTGACTGTTCTTCTTGTGTCTGTCGGGATCCACCTGTAGATCTTGCGAAGCATGCGGAGGGTGTTGAAGCAGGAGGATGAGACTGCGTTGACTTGCTTGGCCATGGAGAGCGTTGAGTCGAGGATGACTCCCAGGTTGCGTGCGTGGTCGGTGGGTGTCGGGGCTGCTCCCAGCGTCGTTGGCCACCAGGAGTCGTCCCAGGCTGAGGGGTTGGAGCCGAGGATCTCTCTTAGCGCTCTCTCTTAGCGCTAAGAGACCTGCCGGAGATTATGCGCCTTATCAATCACACTTAACATTAACAATATATATATATGTAGATAGTTATAGTTAGGACTTGATTTCTATCAAAAAGCTGTTTTTCAGTTGCATACTACTTTGGCGTTGTTTGACGAATCTTCACGAAATTTTCCAAACTAATTTGATGCTCAATTCAGCTGCTGTTTTGAACATTTTGAGGAGATCCATCAAGCGGGGGCCGAGAAAAAGGGGGAGTCCCAAAATGCTTTGTCTCCATGTTAATTTCCAAAGGAAACTTTAGACATGGCTACAGCCTGAACTGCTGAACAGAATTACACCAACTTTTGCAGAAAGGTAGCGCTTGGTCCAGAAAGTGACCTTTTTTTTAAATGGTGTAAATCTGTTCAGTAGTTGCTGAGAAACGTAAAGACTTCTCAGATATACAACTGTGGCTGCGGTGGATCTGGGACCTCTCCCGATCTCGTGCCTGAGATCTGATTGGCTGCCAATGCTTCTACCAGGGAGTGTTGTCAGCCATCTTGTGACTCGGTTGAACTGAGTCACAAGAATAAAAGGAAAGAAACAAGAAAAGGGGGCAGGGTAGAAACACCTGACCCGCTAGACCTCTTGGAGGCGTCCCACAGTGACCCTCCAGGGCCACAAAAAGCATTTCTTTAAAAAGATTTAGGCAGGGGTCCCGTTGGATCCGCAAATCCAGCTGAAAATGTAAAAAAACCAAGGTTCCTGCGCTTCATTTAATTATGCCCCCGGGTGGGCCATGTCCCGGAGGCAAATCAAAATAGTGATGGGTGGGCCCACCACAGCCTTGGGGACGAATATCTCCCCAGGGCAATATTTTAAAATATAGTGCCCCCCACGCAGTCCCGGGGACTGTCACCTCTGAGGGGCTAATTGACTGAAATGCAGGGGCCACACCTGGCCTCCCTGCCGCCCCACGGACCGCCACCTCCCCGAGGCAACTCTATATTTATTTGCAAATGGGGGCCACACGGCCTCCTCAGCCCAGGGGACCACCACCTCCTGGGGGCTTATTTTTGTTGGAGGGGGGCATCGCAGCCCCCCTCATGGAGCCATAGATGGCCCTGGGGACCGCCACCCCCCAGAGCCAGCTCCAGCAATGTCCCAGGATGTCCACCCCGGGACATTGCAGTTTGCTATGGCTTAAGACATAGCAAACTCTGCTCCACTTCATGGAAGCGAGAGCATTGAAAATGCTCTTGCTTCCATGAAGCGGAGCATAATTGCTTTTGGAGAGAGGGAGTTGCATGTTCAGCAGTCCCTCTGTCCAAAACCTATGCCGACTCCCGCAGAAGGCAGAGAGCCGGCAGGGACACGGGAGCCTTGAGGCTCCCCCGTGGTCCCCAACAAAGAGGCCTGTCCCCAGGGGGTGGGGTCCCCGGGTCAATATCACTCTCCCCATATATATATATATATATATATATATATATAAAACAAAAGAGCAGGCCCCAGGGATTGTGGTCCTTGGGGCCAAAATCGGCTCAGAGAAGTGGGGAGCCTTTAATAATGATATTATTTTTTTTTCAAATTCCAATTTACAGAGTTAGAAACTTTTTAATATGTCTACATTTAAAAATATAGTTAAAAAAGTGAAATGGTTTGTCGGTCATTGAATTCAATCAATCAATCAATCAATCTGGAGTTTTTGAAGCGCGCTACTCACCTGTGAGGGTCTCAAGGTGCTGGGGGGAGCAGCTCCGGTCAGTCGACGAGCCAGGTCTTGGGGGTCTTCCTGAAGATGAGTAGAGTGGGGGCGCATCTGATGTTGATCGGGAGCTTGTTCCAGATCTTAGCCGCAATGTAGGTGAAGGTTCTTCCACCAGTTCGGCGAAGGCAAGGAATGCCGAACTGAGGTTTCTCTTGGGTACGTGGAAGGAGATTATTTCGTTGAGATATTGGGGTCCGGTGTTGTGGAGGCATTTGTAGGTGTGGGTGAGTAACTTGAAAGTTACTCTCCTCTCGACGGGAAGCCAGTGGAGGGTTCGCAGGTGTTGGGTGATGTGTTTGAGGCGAGACTGGCTGCAGTGTTCTGTATGGTCTGGAGTTTGCGGAGTAGAGACTTGTTGATCGCGGGGTAGAGGGCGTTTCCGTAGTGCGTAGTCCAGTCTGCTGGTTATGAGTGTGTGGGTGACGGTCTTTCTTGATTCTGGGGGGATCCATTTGAAGGTCTTCCGGAGGATGCGGAGTGTGTTAAAGCAGGTGGAGGCAACAGCGTTGATCTGTCTGGTCATGGAGAGGGAGGAGTCAAGTACGATGCTGACGTTCCGGGCGTGGTCCGCGGGGGGCCTGCCGAGGGTGGTGGACCACCAGGTATTGTCCCAAGCAGAGAGGGAGGGTCCGAGGATGAGGACCTCTGTCTTCTCCGAGTTGAGCTTCAGGCAGCTGCTGCTCATCCAGGATGCAACGTCCTTCATTCCTTCCTGGAAGCTGAGTCTGGTGGTGATAGGGTCCTTGGTGAGGGAGAAGATGAGCAGGGTGTCGTCGGCGTAGGATACTATGCTGAGTCCGTGCTGTCTGATGATGGCAGCGATAGGGCCATGTAGATGTTGAAGAGCATGGGACTGAGATAAAATCCTTGGGGTACTCCGCAGTTTATCTCTGTGGGTTCGGAGAGGAAGGGTGGAAGTCTGATTCTTTGGGTTCTGCCGGTGAGGAAGGAGCGGAGCCAGTCGAGGGCGGTTCCCTGTATGCCGGTGTCGTGGAGTCTGGCGGTAAGTGTGCAGTGGGAGACGGTGTCGAAGGCTGCTGAGAGGTCGAGTAGGATCAGGGCAGCGGTGTGGCTTGGTCGAGGAGGGTGCGGATGTCGTATGTAGCGGCGAGTAGAGCGGTCTCGGTGCTGTGGTTCCTGTGGAATCCGGATTGGGTGGGGTCGGAGATGGAGTTATCTGCTATGAATTTCGTTAGTTGGGCGTTGACGGTCTTCTCTGTGACTTTGGCCACGAAGGGGAGGAGGGAAATGGGTCGGTAGTTCTTGAGATCCGTAGGATCTGCTGAGGGCTTCTTGAGTAGGGGCTTTACTTCTGCACATTTCCAGTCATTGGGAAATGTGCCTTTTTCGAAGATGGCGTTGATGGTGCATCGTAGTTCTGGTGCGATGGCAGTGGCAGCTCTGTGGAAGATATGCGGGGGCAAGGGTCTGTGGGGGCTCCAGAGTGAATGCCTTTCATGGTCGATGTGGTGTCTTCGGTGGTGAATGGGGTCCAAGAGGAGATGGTGGGCTGGCTGGCGATGCAGGAGGAGGGAGTGGATTCGGAGTCCGGTGTCTGTTCATTGAAGTTGTCGTAGAGGGCCTTGATTTTCAGGTGGAAGTAGGAGCCGAGTTTGTTGCAGAGGTCCTGGGAGGGAGTGATGTCCATGGATTCGCTGGGGCGTTTGGTGAATTCCTGGATGAGGCTGAAAAGCTCTTTTGAGTTGCTGGAGTTGGCGAGGATCTTGTTCTGGATGAAGGTCCTTTTGGTGGATCTGATGAGTTGGTGGTATTTTGTCATGGAGTTCTTGTATGTGGTGCGGTCTTCCGAGGACTCTCTGTTTCTCCTGTTCTTCTCAAGACACCTGCTGGTCCGTCTGGATTCTAGGAGGTCGGCGGTGAACAAGGTGGCCTTTCTGGGGCACTGTCTGGGGTTGCTGAGGGGTGCAAGCTCATCTGCGCAGTTGGTGATCCATCTGTGGAGTTGTTTGGCTGAGAGGTTGGCGTCAGTCGTGGTGGAGGGGGCATCGCAGTTGAGGGTGTGGTTGAGATGCTCCTCGGTGATCTTGCTCCAGTTCCTTCACGGAGGGCGGGGTGCAGGTTTGGGGGTGGTGGGTTTGTCGACTTGGAAGTGTACGCAGTGGTGGTCCGTCCAGGGGTGTTTGCGTGGTGTGGCTGAAGTGGATGTTGTTACCTCCTGTGAAGATGAGGTTGAGGGTGTGTCCTGCCTTGTGGGTGGGTGTGGTGACGAGTTGTTTCAATCCGAGGTTGGCGAGGTTGTCCAGGAGGGTGGTGGAGTTGGGATCACTGAGGTTGTCGAGGTCTCCGATGAGTATGTAGTACAGGGAGGTGATGGCATGGGGCGCGATGAGGTCGGCGATGGTGGTGGTGAATGCTGTTCGAGGTCCATGAGGTCTGTAGGCGAGGGTGCCTCGTAGGGTCATTCTGGGGCTAGTCTGGATCTGGAAATTCAAGTGTTCAGTGGTGGGTGGGCTGTCACTCGTGCTGGAGGTGGTGAGTCGGAGGGAGCTCTTGTGTGCGATGGCAAGTCCTCCTCCCAGGCGGTTAGGGTGGTCCTTCCTCTGGATCTTGTATCCGTCAGGGATGGCAGTGGCGATGTCGGGGGTGGAGGTAGAGTTGGTCCATGTTTCTGTGAAGAAGGCGACGTCTGGCGAGAGGGGGTCGAGGAGGTCCCAGATCTCTACGGCGTATCTTTGCAGAGAGTGAACGTCATGCTTTTTTTTGCAGAACCGCGATGGGGTCGCTAATCCAGAAAATATTTTTCAGGGATATATTTTTTGTAAGAAAATATAATTTTCATTGTTGGGTTATAGGGTGGGTGTAAGAAGAGCTGTTGTGTTAATTATGACTTTGTTGCAGCTACATGTAAGTGCGAATGCACAGCTTGAGTTTGTTGAGAAACACCCTGTTCCCTTCATGTGTGAAGTGAACTTCATCACTTCTGTGGATCTTATCCATGTCAAAACGCAGGTTGTTGTTGTAGATAGAGCCCATGTTATGGTCTCTGAGGTATGCAGAAACAGCTTTATTAACATGCTTCCTGGCTTTGGATATCTGTGGACAGAACTGATTTGCCCACTACCATTTCTGTATTTGGCATGTATTGGAGTACACAAAGACAGTGTGTACTCCAATTAGTCTCTTAGTCAGTGTGTACTCCAATTACTCCAATTAGACATTAGTTGTGCAAAGGTATTCTTCATTAGGATTTCCAATCCTACCCCAGTCAGTGTGCCTAGGTCATTGCCACCATAGTGCACAATCATGAGGTCAGGGGGTTGGAAATTCAAAAAGGTTTTAACCAAAGGCAGCAATTGGTGCCACTTTAATCCTCTCTGCCGAAACCATTTAATATTCACATTATGCAAACCCAGGTGCTTGTCAATACCTCTGTCTCCAGCATCCTTTTTGCCCCAGAAAATATAGCTCTGGCCTACAATCCATACTGTAAGCATTTTGAAGGGACGTGTGCAAGGAATCAAAAGATGTCTGTAGCTGAGTAAGTCAGTTGGTATAATGAGAGGTTTCTTAAATGGTGGACAGAATGTGGTTTTAGGAAAAGCAAAAAAGTCATTGGGTGTTCATAAACATTCTGTAGTTAAAAATAGGTTGCATGTAACTTTGCAAAACAAATATCTTTGTGATTGGTTATGAAGAAAAGTTGCAAAGGTACAATAGACTGGTTAGGGTAATATTTTGTAGTAGTCAACAACAGCTGTTATTGTGGATTTGAAAGCTAGTGTGCTGCATATAAAAATATAGCAAATTTTTGACCTACTAGTACAGTTCAATGTTGCAGGAATGGTTACTATGGAAACTAAGGCAAAGCACTGTGGGGGTAGGGTTTAAATGAAACTGTACTTTAAAAATATAAATATATATCTATGTTTTGAAATTAAGTTTTTCCAAATCAGTAATATGTTTAGAAGTGATATGTTGTTAAAAAATAATTCTAGTATTGTCAATGAGTTTTTGAACTCCCGTATGGGTTTGTGACTCTGTTGCGACATTATATTGGGGGTCGCGCTGGGCGCCAAGGCGGAGTCGCGACTTTAGCAAGTTACACAACCAGATTGTGTTTCTTTAGAACAGACTAGTAAAGGGTTAATATAACTACCCAATAGGAAGTGGTTTTACATTTTGAAAAAATTAAAGGAACAGTTCGATTTATTACTAACATTAATTTCTGTGGAAAATGAGAGGGAAAATATGCCATTACCGGTTCTTTCTTATTGAGAGTGGTGCATTACATTTATTGTGTGGAAAATAAAACTATTTAAGAATTTCTGATATTTTCATACTCTACAACAGGATTTCAGAGGTAAGTTACAAATGTCTAAGGTGTGTGATGTATGGTGTAGGAGTGCTCCAGTGATTGCAATTACATTTTTAACTTTGAGATCAAGTATTTATAAAAGTTGTGAAACATTAGAGAAATGTGAGGTTTAAAACATGTTACCAAATTCTGGGGCATATTTGCAACAGGCAGCGATAATTATCACTGACCTTGTATACCGCATTTTTTTCTATCGCTGGAATATTTCGCCAGGCTAGCGTTGTATTAACAACGCTTAGCGCCATGGCGATGTATATTCCAGCGATAGCGCTCCTTTTCCATGGAACATCGCTGGTTTTCCAGCGATGTTCCATGTAAACGACGATATACTTGATGATACGACCCTGTGGTCGTATCACATGGATCCACCTCCCATGTTAGGTATGCCTTAGTCAGGAATTTAACAGACGTTAAATTCCTGCATTAAGGCATACTTAACGCGATTAAAATAATCGCTTCCCCGCATTGTAAATATCGCAATATTTACCCATGTTGTTTCCACAGACACGCCTACTTTGCATCTCATTAGCGATGCGAAGTTAGGCGTGCTGGAAACGGGAGCAAAATCAGCAAAACACGCGATAGCGTGTCTTTGCTGATAAGGCGATATAATTATTGCAGCTTTTCGGCCGAAAACGGCCGCAAAAGCGGCGATAATTTTTTATCGCCGCATTGTTAATATGCCCCTCAGTAACCTGTATTCTACTCTGTATAATTCCACAGAAATGAAGATTGCAAATAGTTTATACATACTGATACCTGTGCTTGAAACTAAAAGCATATTCTGTCAAATTTGAATCTTAGAGTGGTTTGTTTGTAGTTTTCCGTGTTATTTGACATATGTGATGCAGGTATTGATCATAACTTTAAAAATATTCATTCAGAGGTACTTTAGCATTCCGTTTCACAAGCAAACATCAGTTATGTAATCACAGGGCTTGTGAAACAAATTTAACACACAGTTTCATCTCTGACTGCTCTGTATAGTAAGTAAAAAGAGATCCATGCAGCTTCTTCCACACATATATTTGCACAGGATAAGGTTTGAAATAGAGGTAGAGTTTTCATGTGTTATCTCACCCTTAGAAGGCATTGAGACAATCATTTGAGTTTCTAGATACATGGTGACACTAATATGACTGCTATGGGAAGAGACGCTTTTTCCTTCTATTAGCTAGGCAGGCATGAGGAAATCACTTGAACACACACCTTTTACCCGGCTGCCCTGTGTAATGAATAGAAAGTGGTTCATGCAGGTTCTTCTACACACATTTAGAAAGCATGTGGTGTGAAACAGGGGTAGTCTAGTATGTACAGGCTTGTTTGAATGTATTATCTTGCCTCTAAAAAGGCACTGACTCAGTCATTGAGGTCTCTAGAAAGATGCTGCCACCACAAGAGTGGCATGGCAGGAGTCAGCCTTTCATTTTGGCTTAGGCCTGGCATTGTGACTTCTATCTCTCTAATGAAACTGGTAGATAAAAGTGAGGTTTAAAGCATGTTCCCAGATGAATTAACCTCTATTCTAGTTCATATAAGTCTCTGCAGAGGTACACAGGGAGTAGGCCATAGATAGTGAGGTATGTGCTTTAAACTGAAAGCGTACTCTGTTAAGTTTGAATGTTTGACCTGTACCATGTCTCAGGTATGTCTGCACTTCAACATGTAGTCTGATATGTGTGGTGCAGCTGATGAGCCAAACTTAAAAACTATACAGCCTATCTTACCCCTGCACAAATCTTGTGAGACCTACTTCAGCATTCTGTCCCAAAAGCACAGATCTGTTAGCTCGGCAGACATCACGAAATCAGTGAACAAACACCTTCATACCCCGCTGCCCTCTGTAATGAGTAGAAAGTGATTCATGCAGCCTTTGGTACAGATATTTAGAAAGCATGCAGTGTGAATCTGAGGCAGTCTTTCACCTATAGGCTTCTTTACATGCGTCATCTCACCTCTAAAAGGCACAGACACACTCATCAAAGGTGTTTAGAAAGAAGCTGAGACTCACACGAGTGGCATGACAGGAGTCAGTCTTTAATTTTGGCTTAGGCCTGGCATTGTGAGGTCTGACTCTCTAATGAAACTGGTAGAGAAAAGTGAGGTTTAAAGCATGTTGGCAGATGTGTTAACCTCTATCCTAGTTCATATAAGTATCTGCAAATGTACACTTCAAGTAGGCCGTAGATAGTGAGGTGTGTGCTTTAAACGGAAAGCGTACTCTGTCAAGTTTGAATGTGTGACTGCGACCATGTCTCAGGTATGTCTGTACTTCTAGGTGTAGTCTGACATGTGTGGTGCAGCTGAGGACCCTAACTTACAATCTATACAATCTATCATTCCCCTGGAGAAATATTGTGAGACCGACTTCAGCATCTAGGCCTAGAAGCACATATCACTTAACTAGTCAGGCATCACAAAATCAATTGAACACATACCTTCATACTCAGCTGTCCTGTGTAATGAGCAGAAGTTGATTCATTGAGCTTGTTCTACAGACATTTAGAAAGAATGTGGTGTGAAACAGGGGTAGTTTAGTGCGTATAGGCTTGTTTGTGTATATTATCTTGCCTCTAAAAAGGCACTGACATATTCATTGAGGTCACAGAAAGATACTGACATTCACAAGAGTGGCATGACAGGAGTCAGCCTTTCATTTTGGCTTAGGCCTGGCATTGCAACAATTGCCTCTCTCATGAAACTGGTAGAGAAAAGTGAGGTTTAAAAGATGTACCCTGATGTACTAACTTCTATCCTAGTCCATATAAGTCTCTATATAGATACACTGGGAGTAGGCCATAGATAGTGAGGTGTGTGCTTTAAACTGAAAGTGTACTGTGTCAAGTTTGAATGTGTGACTGCTAGCATGTCTCAAGTATGTCTGCACTTCAACCTGTAGTCTGATATGTGTGGTGAGGCTGATGAGCCTAACTTAAAAACTACACAGCCTATCATACTCCTGCGCAAATCTTGTGAGACCCACTTCAGTATTTAGTCCCAGAAGCACAGATCTCTTAGCTAGGCAGGCATCACGAAAACACTTGAACACACACCTTCATAACCCGGCTGCCCTGTGTAATGAGCAAAAAGTGATTCATACAGTTTCTTCTACAGACATTTAGAAAGCATGCAGTGTGCAAGAAGGGTAGTGTAGTACGTATAGGCTTGTTTGCATGTATTATCTTGCCTCTAAAAACACACTGATACAGTCATTGATGTCTCTAGAAAGATGCTGACATTCACAAGAGTGGCATGACAGGAGACAGCCTTTCATTTTGGCTGAGTCCTGGCATTGCGACTACTGCCTCTCTCTTGAAACTGGTAGAGAAAACATGTTCAAAGAAAGGGTATGCAGTTCCTAAGGGCGTGGAGATATATAGAGTCAGAAGTATACTAGGTTCTGGGTGCAGGATCACAATGTATATCCTGCAATAGAAAATGAGAGGGAAGGGGGGAAAACCCCTCTTCGGAACTAGAGCCCTCACACACCCAGCCAGCTAGGTGTCATGCTTCATCATATGGGCTTGCTCCTCGTTGGGCCGGCGCTGCAATGCCCGACGGGCACCCAATATGGGGCTCTTTATCGGAGATCTTTTGTTCCTGCCGTTTGGTGCAGTGGGGGTGAGGGGCCTAGTAGTGTAGATGTTGTGTGAGTGAGTTAAAACAGGTCAGTTAGTCCTTGAACTGACTTTATTCTGGAAGGTAAACTGCCTGATTAAAAATATATATGGAGCGGCGCAAATCTAGGAGCTATGTGTCTAGATGTCTACACCCTACTCTCAATAGGTCGACATGTTTCTTGCCTTTGTTGTCAGGAGGATCATTGGCAATTCTTCAGGACCAGAGTAAAGAATGCTATCTACACACAGTGGGAAGGGGAACATACCTCCCACATCGTAGGGGATTTTAATTTACATGTGAACGATGCCACCTGCACACAGGCAGTTCAATTTGTGTTAACCCTAGAAGGGGCTAATTTAACGCAACACATTAGATCTCCGACTCATAAGGCAGGTCACATCTTAGATCTCGTTTTTTCTAACTTAACCTCCCTGACTACAACGGCCCCTATCAAACTGGTCTGGTCGGACCACTGTTTGATTCCTTTTTGTTTTAAGCTCTGCAGACTCGGTCAGAGCAAGAGTACTCTATCTTACATTAAACGAAATTGGAAAAATTTAACAGTGACGGTGTTGGACCCGATGTTACAGTCCAGTCAACCCACACTGTCATCTGACCCGAACGCTGATTCCATAACTTTAAATCAGTGGATTGCGACAGTGGTCGAAGCCGCAGCCCCTGCCAAGTCTACTAGATCATCTAGGATCTCTCCATCCGCCCCTTGGTTCACGGAGGCTCTTAGGGTGACCAAGAGTAGCTGTAAACGATTGGAGCGGCAGTGGAGGTCTAGCTACAGCGAGCATGCTAAAAACATCTATAGAAACGCTTTGAAAGAATTCCACAGCATGATAAGAGTAGCTAGAAGAGAGTATCTGGCAGACTGTATTTATAAAGCTGACAACTCGACTAAGGAGGTGTTCAAAGTGGTTAAATCCTTCATGAAACCCAGAGCTGTGGAGTCCACTGTGCAACCCTCACTCGCCTTATGCGATAGTATTTCCATCTTTTTGACGATAAAATTCAGGAAGTGTATAAATCTTTCTCAGGGCGGTCAGATACAGAGAAATGTGACAAGAGGGAAGTCAGAGTCCCTGAACCGTCTTTGCTGTCGTTTGCCTGCATTTCCCAACAGGATGCTATGTCAGAAATTGTGAGGTGTAAGTCGGGGGCACCTGATGACCCTTGCCCCCCAACACTATGGAAAGTGATGGCCCACTCCGTGTCACACACTCTGTTGCATATTTGGAACGCCTCCCTGTCAACGGGTATCTTTCCAGATGTCTGGAAACACGCTACTCTCCTACCGTTAAGAAAAAAACGAATGGGGACCCTGGGGATCTGACCAATTATAGACCCATCTCTTTGCTACCAGCTCCGGCTAAGATGTTGGAAAAACTGGTGCAGAGGCAATTGTCTAGTTTTATCGAAAAGGAGGGCATTCTACACGATACCCAATCTGGCTTCAGGTCGGGATTTAGCACTGAGACGGCCCTCCTGGAGGTGGCGGAACTAGTTAGACAGGCTGCAGATTCAGGGGCCTCTGCGATGCTGGTGCTCCTGGATCTGTCGGCCGCTTTCGACACCGTTGACCATACCTTGCTATTAGAGAGACTGTTGGATAGTGGTATTGGAGGTTCGGCCCTGGCCTGGTTGAAATCCTATTTGGAGAATCGCACTCAGAGGGTTGCGCTTCAACCTTTTTATCCAAGCCAAAACAGCTCTGGTGTGGAGTCCCTCAGGGGTCAGCACTCAGCCCTCTTTTGTTCAATGTGTACCTGGCTCCTCTGTTTACCCTGATAGCCAATTGGGGGATAAGAGCGATCTCCTACGCAGACGATACACAATTGGTTTTCTCCTTCAAAGAGCAGACCGTGGCTGCCTTTGAGAGTTTCAAGGGCTGCCTGAGAGACATAGCGTGGTGGATGAATAACAACAAACTCAGGCTGAATGCGGGAAAGACTGAGGTGTTGTTTTTCGGGAAAGAGCCACCCCCAGCTTCGGAGCTCTGGTGGCCTACCGAAATGGGTCCACCTCCCTCACCGGCAGATTGTATAAAAAATCTAGGTGTTAAGTGGGAGTCTGACCTCTCCTTCTCGGCTCAGATTCGTCAGGTGACGGCCACCTGTTTTTGCCAACTGAGGAATCTGAAGAAATTTTTGTATCTGCTTCCAGAGGAGTGTCGGAAAAACATAGTACATGCTGTGGTAACCTCCAGGCTAGACTATGCTAATGGCCTCTATCTGGGTCAGCCAGAGTATCTGATCAAACGCCTGCAGGTAGTGCAAAATGCGGCTGCGAGACTAATTAGGCGAGTGCCGTTTCGCGAGCATGTCTCTCCGCATTTAAAAGCATTACACTGGCTCCCAGTGAGGAAAAGAGTCAAATTCAAGGCTTTGACTTTGGCGTTCCGTGCTATGCATGGTAACTGCCCTATCTACTTGAAACACAGATTGCGTGGTTACCAACAATCCAGAACCTTGAGATCCAATTCCCAAAATCTACTATGTATTCCTCGTTTTAAAAAGGCACGGATGGGTGGTAGATCCTTTACGCTCGGGGCTGCTAAACTGTGGAACTCTCTGCCGAGCAATCTCCGCACTATTGATTCGGAGCCCTTTTTAGGAAAATGGTGAAAACTTGGCTTTTTAAGGAAGACTGAGGGACTATGACTTGGCCCTTGAGCGGTCCAGTGCTGTACTATTTTCCGCTTAGCGCCGGGACACCTCTGTTTGAGGTAGCTGTCGCGCTTTACAAGTGTTTGTATTGTATTATTAATGTCCCACCGTCGTCAAGGAACCTAGATTGGGACGAAGTAACAGAGATTATATACATCATCATCGTATATCTCATTGCCTTATGAAAGATGCACACAAGGGTGTTCAAATTGGTGTGCATTCCATGGTGATACTTCACACAGTTACTGTGTCTAGGTGCTGCATACAGTGAAAAAACCAGGCACAGGCCCTTAGGTGAGCAACATGCTACATAATGCCCGATTACTGCTTTTTATCCTTGTTTTTAAAGAGACCTGTGCCTGGTTTTTTCAGTGTATGCAGCACCTAGACTCAGTAACTGCGTGAAGTATCACCATGGAATGCACACCAATTTGAACACCCTTGTGTGCATCTTTCATAAGGCAATGAGATATACGATGATGATGTATATAATGTATATAATCTCTGTTACTTCGTCCCAATCTAGGTTCCTTGACGACGGTGGGACATTACCCACTGCACTACGACCATTCTTTACTCTGGTCCTGAAGAATTGCCAATGATCCTCCTGACAACAAAGGCAAGAAACATGTCGACCTATTGAGAGTAGGGCGTAGACATCTAGACACATAGCTCATAGATTTGCGCCGCTCCATATACATTTTTAATCAGGCAGTTTACCTTCCAGAATAAAGTCAGTTCAAGGACTAACTGACCTGTTTTAACTCACTCGCATGACATCTACACTACTAGGCCCCTCACCCCCACTGCACCAAATGGCAGGAACAAATGATCTCCGATAAAGAGCCCCATATTGGGTGCCCGTCGGGCATTGCAGCGCCGGCCCGACGAGGAGCAAGCCCATATGATGAAGCATGACACCTAGCTGGCTGGGTGTGTGAGGGCTCTAGTTCCGAAGAGGGGTTTTCCCCCCTTCCCTCTCATCTTCTATTGCAGGATATACATTGTGATCCTGCACACAGAACCAAGTATACTTCTGACTCTATATATCTCCACGCCCTTAGGAACTGCATACTCTTTCTTTGTACATTGCCTTCGGCACGTATGCTGGACCTGAAAAAAGCCCTAAACGTCCCTCCTCTTGTTGATAAAGTTACTAGCACGGTGTTCCCGTGGGACCACTACTAAAGGTTACCAGAGGTACTACTTGTCCCTCGTGGGCCATATTTTCCATAAACTTTGGATAAGGTTTTATTTTCCCGCTCACCTGTTGATTTTGTCCCCCCCTAATATGGAACATAATCAGGGACTGAGCTTCGATGATGAAGCAGTAGTTGAAATACTAAGGGCCCCTCCCCTCCTAGGGGCTGATGGCAGTTCAGCCTCTGGGAGCCAGTCTGAAGACTGGACATCCTTGACTTCTATGAAAAGGGAATGGCTGAAAGTTACTCTGCATGGAGCACTAATGACAGAAAATTTACGGGCGAGCATTGCCCCTAATGGCCTTATTGTTTACAACTTTCCCAGGCTATTCCTGGAGGACGCCACCTTTAAAAAGGAATGGTCCCTAGTGGCATGGAAATGTACTAGGGACTGGCTCGTGCTGATCATTACCACAGCGAAAAGGTTTGCAGATGCCCTTTTGGTAAGAATACAGATTGCCGAAGGAGCCCTGAAAACAACAATCCAGATAACAGCATATAAATCAAAATTGGCTGAGATTAACGCTGAGATAGCCGACAACAAAGATTACCTTATGAAGCAAAAAATAGCTAAACTTCAGAAAGACATAACTAAGTTTGACATAGAAATGGTATATCCCTATCTGAAGGCAGATTATACTTCAG
Source organism: Calotriton arnoldi (assembly GCA_963921515.1). Lineage (NCBI taxonomy): Eukaryota > Metazoa > Chordata > Amphibia > Caudata > Salamandridae > Calotriton > Calotriton arnoldi. The sequence continues at coordinate 989,634 of CAWUFW010003209.1, read as the reverse complement.
CAAAAACTAGTTACTCGAGCGATGAGAGTACAGATAACAACAGAAGGGGCTCCTCCAACAGTGACTCCAGCACTGGGAGTGTGGGTAGTAACAACTCAAGTAGGATAAATCGACCCAACCAATATTACAACATACCAGCATTTCCAGCCCCTCTGCCCCCATACTGGCAATACCCGATGTACCATCAGGGACAACCCCAATTCTTCCATAACAGCAACCCCACTTTTTTAGACAGAGGTTGGGGCAGAGGAAGAGGGTGGAGAAGAGGAGGGCAGAAGCAAGTGCAATGGCAGGAACAACCTCCACGCAACATAGAGACAAAGAGCAAGACAAGAGGTCAGAAGAATTGATAGTAAACCTTTCACCCAGATCGCTCACTGAAACAGAAGCAATGGTCCTTAAAAAAGGCCTAGGTTTTGTTCCCACTCCAAAGACTGACAGATTCAGAGATCAGTGCGAACTACAAAATCTCTTCAGGAAAATCCGCCTAAAAGCCTTCTTTCAAGATAGACCCACCAATGATCAAGAGGACACGGGGTTACGGAACCCCTCGACGTTGACACCTGGCAACAGTATGATCCCTGTAGAGGTGTTGGCTTTTGAACAAGCCGTACTCAACGAATTGGCCTCACCCACTGACAACACCACTTATCACAATTTGTCCACTGCAGAACTGGCGGCTGACAGATCTCTGGCAGATGACACCACAATTACCATCAAGCAGGCCGACAAGGGCGGCGCCACTGTTATTCAGTCAACCATTGACTATGATGCAGAGTGCCTCAGACAACTGCAAAACTCAAGGTACTATACCCCGATAACAGACAACCCCACCAACAGATTGACTACCAAAATCACCACCATGATCCATGAAGCAGAAACTAATGAATGGATCAGTAAAAAGGAGGCGGAATTCTTGACTGCCAAAGAACCTAGAATACCATACTTTTATACACTCCCTAAAATACACAAAGGCACTATACCGACCCCAGGACGTCCAATTGTCTCAGGCATTGGCTCATTACTTGAGCCTCTGTCAAAATTTTGCGATCACTTTTTTCAACCTCTAGTGAAGCAGACACCATCCTACGTACGAGACACCACTGACATCCTCCGCATCATAGAGGAGGTACCAAATAGCAATGAAATAGATTACCTCATGACCCTTGATGTGGAGGCTCTGTACACGAATATCCCCCAACAGGCAACTCTAGCAGTCATAGAAACTGCATTGGGCAAGACCGAATGGACGTCCCCGACCCCTGTTACTTTCATAATGGAGTGTGCAACCCTGGCATTGACAGAAAACTTTTTTGAATTCAAGAACCAATTGTATCATCAATCCCAAGGTACTTCGATGGGGAGTACCTTCGCCCCTAGTGTAGCCTGCCTGTATATGGCGGCTTTTGAGGAAGATGTCATTAGGAACCCCAACAATCCATACGTAAATAACCTGTTACTATGGACACATTTTATTGATGACATCCTAATTTTTTGGAAAGGTGATCGATCTGCCTGTGAGGATTTTGTGCTGTGGGTCAACAACCAAAATGAATATCTCAGATTCACCCATACTGTCTCAGCTACTGACATAACTTTTCTGGATTTGAACATCAGATTAAGCGAAGGCTTATTAAATACCACCCTGTATAGAAAACCTACAGACCGGAATAGCATATTGCTATATAGCAGTTACCACCCAAAAGCACTCAGGGACAATCTACCCGTGGGCCAGTTCCTCGGTATTAGACGGAACTGTAGCTCGATTACAGATTACAAATCAGAAGCACAGACCTTGGCCTCTAACTTGAGGGAGCGGGGCTATCCAGAATGTCAGATCAATACCTCCATGAAAAGAGCTAGGAACAACCCACGAGAAGCTCTTCTAGAGGTTAACATTAAACCTTCTGCTGACACCCTTACTTGCGTGACATCATTTTCTCCTGAGTCAAACAGGATAAAAAACATTGTTAAAAAACATTTGAGCATTCTAGGCATTGGCAAACTACAGATCCCCATACCAAGGTTTGCCTACAAACGCACTAGAAATCTCAAAGACATCTTGATCCACACCAGACCCAAACAAATCAACCCTAACGAACAAAGGCAACTTTGGGATTTGCCTCCAGTCATTGGCCACTATCCTTGTGGCACCTGTACTGTATGCCGTTTCACTTCTACGGTCAAAGAGGTGACCCTATCAGAAACCTTCAGGTGGAAACTGACCAAACATACGAATTGTAATACCACCCATTGTATATACATGATCACCTGTCCTTGCGGCCTGACATTACGCATGGCCAAAACCCGCATTACAGAACACAGGAGCAACATCCGCCGCCAGAGGGTCACCACTAAGATGTACACACACTTAAGAGACTCCAATCACTCCCCTGAGTCCATACAATGGTTGATCCTAGAGGCACACCCACAGATTACACAAAGGGCTCTGTTCAGGATTGAACAGAGATGGGTCCACAGACTGTCCACGGACAGTAAGGGACTCAATGACGATATTCCCTGGGCCACACTAGCCAATACCTGAAGCGCAGAAATCGCCCCTCTTTTCAGTAGTTGAACTAACAGTAGAGTCTTTACTGTAATAATAATAATAAGAAATCAACCATTGTATTTCAACAATGTGAGAGTCCATATACAGATACAATAATGGGGTGGACACAGAAATATCAAGGGCCGTTCTTTCATGCCCCCATATGACTACCAACGAGCACTTAACCTTTAACAACACTAGGTTAAGATGGCCGCTATTCTATTGCAGCCTGTCCCTTACATCGCCCATGTGACTGAGACTAGGCTAAGATGGCCACCACTCCCACATGAGTAGTCCCTCTTCCAATCACTGACACCATTGGTATGCGTCTAAGAGCCATGCCCCCCTAGCTGCGCCGATACCGGTGTGTATAACTACGGCTGTGGATGGCAGCAGTACACCACCCGGTTCCGGCGGCGAGGGTAGGTCACTCAGTGCGCATTCACTGGAGTGCCGGTAAGTGAAACTGACACCTGTTCCCCAGCTCGTAATGCTCAGAGTTGCGTGATACTTTTGAAGGAGCCTGAGGCCCCGGACATCTAACAGGGTTCACTGCGCCCTCTAGCACGTCGGGGCATTTTTCCAAGCTCCCGCGCACAGGATTGTTTCCCGGTTGTCCGGGGTTAACCAACATAATTATTGTTATGCCATGGCCCTCGGCAGCGCACGTAGTCCTTGCCCCACGAGAGTTAGGATTAATGAGAGGCATGTGAGGGGAGCGTGTGCGAAACCAGTTGTGTCACAGCTCCTTCCTCATTAATGTTACACGCCACTGTTCCATGGAGAGCGTGAGATGGTTTGATAGTGGCTATTTGTCTTACCGTTTTACTTTTAATTCTACTTTTAACTTTGCATCCCCCAGAGGACACTAACTGTTGGTGTCCTTTTATCATGCCGGAGACTGATGAGGCATAATTATTTAGGCCCTTAGGTGAACAACATGCTACATAATGCCCGATTACTGCTTTTTATCCTTGTTTTTAAAGAGACCTGTGCCTGGTTTTTTCACTGTATGCAGCACCTAGACCCAGTAACTGCGTGAAGTATCACCATGGAATGCACACCAATTTGAACACCCTTGTGTGCATCTTTCATAAGGCAATGAGATATACGATGATGATGTATATAATGTATATAATCTCTGTTACTTCGTCCCAATCTAGGTTCCTTGACGACGGTGGGACATTACCCACTGCACTACGATGTGGGAGGTATGTTTCCCTTCCCACTGTGTGTAGATAGCATTCTTTACTCTGGTCCTGAAGAATTGCCAATGATCCTCCTGACAACAAAGGCAAGAAACATGTCGACCTATTGAGAGTAGGGCGTAGACATCTAGACACATAGCTCCTAGATTTGCGCCGCTCCATATATATTTTTAATCAGGCAGTTTACCTTCCAGAATAAAGTCAGTTCAAGGACTAACTGACCTGTTTTAACTCACTCGCACAACATCTACACTACTAGGCCCCTCACCCCCACTGCACCAAACAGCAGGAACAAAAGATCTCCGATAAAGAGCCCCATATTGGGTGCCCGTCGGGCATTGCAGCGCCGGCCCGACGAGGAGCAAGCCCATATGATGAAGCATGACACCTAGCTGGCTGGGTGTGTGAGGGCTCTAGTTCTGAAGAGGGGTGTAGCTTGCGCATGTGGTATAGTTGATTATCCTAACTTAAAAACGTTAAGTCTATTATACCCCTGGACAAATATTGTCAGAGCTACTTCAGCATTCTGTTCCAGAAGCACAGCTCTCTTAGCTAGACAGGCCCTGTGAAAGTGCTTGAAGACACAGCCTAATCCCCGCCTGCAGTGAATAATAAATAGAAAGTGATCCATGCAGCTTCTTTTACACACATTTACAGAGCATATAGTGTTAAATAGCGGTACGCTACTACGTAGTCTAATTTACATGTGTTATCTCATCTCTAAAAGGCACTGACATACTCATTCAGGTCTGTTGAAAGATGCTGCTATTAATGAGTGTAAAACACACAAGATGATGGACGGAATGCTGCACATTGGCAAACATTCACCCCCAGTCACAGATCTGGGTTTAATCCATCGTTATTTTGCTTCACCACGCCACCCCAGTTCAGACATAGCCATATGCAAATCAGTCTTGACCCTGTGCCTCATGGGAACAGTCCAGACCGAACTGCCAAGCCATGTCTTCCCTGGACCGGAATCAAGCATCCTAGGACCGGTTTCAGGCTATCAGCCTTCATCAGCCAGGATAGCTTGACTCCAGTGGCGTAGTGAGCACGGGACCCACGTCTGGGCATACCCTTCCCACTTAGGGCGAAATGCAAAACACACAAGATGATGGACGGAATGCTGCACATTGGCAAACATTCACCCCCAGTCACAGATCTGGGTTTAATCCATCATTATTTTGCTTCACCACGCCACCCCAGTTCAGACATAGCCATATGCAAATCAGTCTTGACCCTGTGCCTCATGGGAACAGTCCAGACCGAACTGCCAAGCCATGTCTTCCCTGGACCGGAATCAAGCATCCTAGGACCGGTTTCAGGCTATCAGCCATCATCAGCCAGGATAGCTTGACTCCAGTGGCGTAGTGAGCACGGGACCCACGTCTGGGCATACCCTTCCCACTTAGGGCGAAATGCAAAACACACAAGATGATGGACGGAATGCTGCACATTGGCAAACATTCACCCCCAGTCACAGATCTGGGTTTAATCCATCGTTATTTTGCTTCACCACGCCACCCCAGTTCAGACATAGCCATATGCAAATCAGTCTTGACCCTGTGCCTCATGGGAACAGTCCAGACCGAACTGCCAAGCCATGTCTTCCCTGGACCGGAATCAAGCATCCTAGGACCGGTTTCAGGCTATCAGCCTTCATCAGCCAGGATAGCTTGACTCCAGTGGCGTAGTGAGCACGGGACCCACGTCTGGGCATACCCTTCCCACTTAGGGCGAAATGCAAAACACACAAGATGATGGACGGAATGCTGCACATTGGCAAACATTCACCCCCAGTCACAGATCTGGGTTTAATCCATTGTTATTTTGCTTCACCACGCCACCCCAGTTAAGACATAGCCATATGCAAATCAGTCTTGACCCTGTGCCTCATGGGAACAGTCCAGACCGAACTGCCAAGCCATGTCTTCCCTGGACCGGAATCAAGCATCCTAGGACCGGTTTCAGGCTATCAGCCTTCATCAGCCAGGATAGCTTGACTCCAGTGGCGTAGTGAGCACGGGACCCACGTCTGGGCATACCCTTCCCACTTAGGGTGAAATGCAAAACACACAAGATGATGGACGGAATGCTGCACATTGGCAAACATTCACCCCCAGTCACAGATCTGGGTTTAATCCATCGTTATTTATTAATGAGTGTGGCATGAGAGGAGACAACTGTTCATTTTGGGTGAGGTCTGGCACTGTGAGCTCCATGACTGTATTGAAACTGGTAGAAAATGTGAGATTTAAAACATGTTGCCAAGTGTATTAACTTCTATCCTAGTGCATATGAGTTCACGTAAAGGTATACTGCAAGTAGGCTGTAGATAGTGATGTGTCTGTTTGAAACTGAAAGCCTATTCTGTCAAGTTTGAATGTCTGAGATATGTCTGTACTTCTACATGTAGTATGACATGTGTGGTATAACTGTTGACTCTAACTTAAAAACTATACATTTTATTGTACCCCTAGATAAATATTGTGAGAACTACTTCCCTTTTCAGTCCCAGAAGCACAACTCTATTTTCTATGTAGGTTTTATGGAAGATTTGGAGAGACAGCTTCATCCCTGGCTGCCCTGTATAATAAGTAAAAAGTGATCTATGCAGCTACTACTACAGACCTTTACAGCGCATGCGGTGTGAGACAGAGGTAGTGTAGCACACCTAGGCGTGTTTATATGTGTTATTTTGCCCCTAGGAAGGCACTGGCACACTCATTGAGGTCGCTAGAAAGATGCTAACACAGAGAGACATGACAGAAGTCGCACTTCGATTACGGCACAGGGGTGACATTGCAATCTGTGTCTCTCCAATGAAATTGGTAGAGCAAACCGATACATTCTTGTGGGACTGAATGGTGAAGCAGCTCAGACAATATTTGTTCAAGAGAATGATAGACTGTATAGTTTTTAAGTTAGGGTCATCAGTTGAGGCACATGTGTCAGAATATACGTACAACTAGAGACATACCTGGGGTGGGCGTGGCCAAGCAGGCTGCAATGGCGGACGTGCCAAGCTAAGGCTCTGTCATCAGGCACGAATCTCGCCTGCCATGTCGCGCCTTGACGGCTGAAACTGAACCTGCAGCTGTCAGAACGCCATGGGATATTGGCACTGGGCTCTCCACCGGCAAAACACCGTGAAGAGCAGAGAAAACGGGTCCTGGGCAGCAGCGGACCCAAAAACAAAATGGCGACCGCCAGACTCCAGGGCTGACGCCCGTCCCTGCAGGCCACCTCACCGGGCTCTGGCCCCGCTGCGACGCCCCTCACGGGCAAAGACTTCACCGTTGCAGCTATGGGAAAGGTGAGGAACGGGGAACTGTAGTCAGGCCTGCAGTGGACGCACACCAGTGCCCGCCAGTTGCTCTTACCCTCCCCCCACATCGGAGAGCAGTGGGCACGGGAGTGCGACTGGCCGTATACAATACAGAAGGGCTCCTTAGCACAAACAGCGCACGTCAGCGCCCCCGTGGACGACGTAGGCCCCTTGACGAAGAGGCATTGCTGGGGGAGTACCTTGCACACCGAGCCCAGGCACGCCTGGAGTCAAAATGGCAGCCACCGAGCAGTGGTGGTGATCCCGGGACCGATGAACACCCCCGCGGGTGGCGAGAGGTGCCTCAGAGACAACACCCAGATCAAGACAGGTCCCAGCCGCAGCTCAGCCAACGGTGGGTGACAGTGTGCGGGAGGAGAACCAACACGAAGCACACGGAGGTCAACGGGCGCTCTCCAGTCATGCTGCCCCCTCCCCACATCAAGTGACAGTAAGCACAAGCGAGCAGACACCCGCACGACACAGGGAAGCACCACAGAGCAGGAGGGGCCCATGCCACTGTCCCAGTGAACAACAGGAGCCCCCCTGTGAGGAGCAGGTAACTGTAGCCGGGCCTGCGGCGGATGCGCACCAGCGCCCGCTAGTTGGTTTGACCCTCCCCCACATCAGAAAACAGCGGGTGCGGGAGCACGACCGGGCATATAAATTACAGAAGCGCTCCTGGGCACAAACGGCCAATGCAGGTGCCCCTGTGAATAGCGGGGGCCCCTCGACGAAGAGGCATCAATGGGGTAGTACCCTACACACCGTGCCCAGGCGCGCCTGGAGTCAAAATGGCGGCCATCTTGCCGTGGTCCCGGGACTGACGTGCACCCCCGCGGGTAACGAGAGGCGCTTCAGGGACAACACCCAGGTCAAGACAGGATCCAGCTGCAGTTCGGCCAACGAGGGTGGCAGTGTGCGGGGGAGAACCAACACGAAGCACACGGAGGTCCACGGGCACTCTCCTGTTGCGCCACCCCCTCCCCACATCAAGTGACAGTAAGCACAAGGGGTCCACCATATTTTTCACGGACACTGAGGAAGCCCACGACTGGACGGTCCAACACTGTCAGAAGCATCCCAGTGCGAACAAGAAGCTCGGCAGGCATCCAAAGACACAGCGCGGCAACAGACGTCGCCCGAAACGACAAAGCAGAAGAGCCATCCCTGACATGAATGCCCAATCCATGGGATCACCAGATTTGGAACAAATCATAGCCGAACGTCGGAAGGCCCTGCAGGCCGCTGCAGATCTCCGACCATCCTCACCCGTTACAGACTCAGATAGAGGTCCGCACATCTTCTCGTCAGGAGAGGAGGAGGGCAGTGAAGGGACGATATTGCGAGTGGACTCAGTGACCCCGCCACTGGTCACACCACAAACTGCTGATACACTGATATGAACGACAACCAGTAGATCATGCGCACAGGGCAACCCTGTAAGCCACACTACAATGTAATACGAGGTATGTGGCAGACCGAGCTGCTCAGCTAGAGATAGCTTGTCTATTCTTACACAAAATGATCCTACAAATGCCACCAGCGAGAGCCACCTCGTAGTTGCACGCCGCCACCCCCACCCCTGTTGTTTTCCCACACAAAGGTATACTTCACTACACTGTACACACACATGCGCACAGATGAGGTACTACAGCATACCTGGGCTGCAGGATCAGACTAAGCCAGGGATGTGGTTCACGATTCGACACTGCGCTTAGTCACACTACTTCCCCCGGAGCCCCCCACCACTACATGGCACATAAGGGAAGCGTCACCATCCTCACCCTGAACGTGTGAGGTATGCACACGGCACGCAGGCGATATGCAGTATATGCATTCATAAAGCGGCAGAATGCACAGATCGCACTGCTGCAAGAAACCCACTTGGTAGCGAGTGAATTAGAAAAACTGCGCAAGCACTGGCGCGGGATATTCTGTGCCACAACATATTCGGCCTATGCATGGGGGACCCTTTTATGGCTATGCCAGGGGATTCCATTCCAGGGGTTATCCAGAACAATTGACACAGAGGGCCGTTATGCTCTACTGCACGGGCTTTTGGATGGTCAACCGGTGGTCCTGGAAAGTATCTATGTGCCAAACACAGACCAGGGGAAATTTTCGGACTCACTCTCACACCCATTAAGCTCATACACCCAGGCCCCATGGATATTAGGAGGGGACTATAATTGCATGCAAAATACCTTCCTAGACAGATCTTACCCGCCGCACCCGGCCTCCCCTATAATAGCACAGGCCAAACGCTTTGCAGCATGGGCAACACACTGGGCTCTGGCTGATGCATGGCGCTCCAAATATCCAAACCTACGACTCTACTCATTCTACTCGATCCCGCACGATCTCAGGGTCCGCTTGGACTGTTTCCTCTGCTCCTCCCCCATTTTGCCCAAGATACAGGAGACCAAATATCTGGGTAGGGTCATGTCCGACCATGATGCCCACACGATCACCTTGGCGTAGCGGCCACCCAGGCCCCCGGCCCCCCCTTGGCACCTGCCCAAAGAATGCATAGACGACCCAGTGTTTAGACAAACTCAAGCGACACACATACGAAATTATTTCAGCGAGGATGCACACACAGCGACCACCTGTGTAATGGAAGGGAACGCATTCAAGTAGTAATCAGAGGCACATGCATACAGCACATCTCAGGGGTACGCAAAACCCTAGAGTGAAGCATAGTCAAAAAAGAGCATGCACAGGCCGCATTAACGCAAGCAGCGGATAGAGGGGATGCCACACCTACCCAAGTAGCAGACACTAAAACTGCATACGCAGAGGTGCGAGCAGACTTCCCTAGGTATAATTTTAGCATGCATGCAACTAAGGTACACAAGGAAGGTAACAGGGCAGGTGTGCTGCTGGCTTGGCTTGTGAAACAAGACACTACCCTCCCACCAATCACAACGATATGCAGTGCAGCTGGTACCCTGGTACATTCGCAAGTCTCCATCCTAGAAGTCTTTCAGCAACACTACACACAACTATATGCTGCCCCCGCCACAGTAGACTCAGAACCACTCTACCGATTCTTAAGCACACTCCCCCTACCCCGAATAACGCAGACTGATCGGTGTACATTAGTCAAAAAAATCACTGTGTCGGATGTCACGTAAGCAATACAGGCGCTGGCTACATGCAAAGCACCTGACATGGACGGCCTCCCGCTAGAGTTCTTTCGTGCCTTCTCCACACACTGGTTCCTCAGTTGGTAAAACTATACCAGTCGGCTTTAGATGAGGGAGCGCTGCCGCAATCCATGCGTGAATCGGTAATAGTTTCCTTTCCTAAACCGGACTGGGACCCCCACCATGTAGGATCATACCGACCTATAGCCCTGTTACCAACAGACTACAAAATATTCGGGAAAATACTGGCGGATAGATGTCCGCAATCCTCCCAACACTGATACACCCGGACCAGTGAGGGTTTGTGATGGGGAGGAACACCTCCTACAACATTAGATGCCTGTTTCATGTCCAGGATCAGGTCCGCAATTATTTCCTGCACACGGCGTGCCTGGTCCTGGACCTGGAGAAGGCCTTAGATACCCTGTGTTGGCCCTACCTCCTTTGGGTCCTACAGCAGATGGGAGTGGGACTTCGCCTGCTCGCATACACTAAGCTCATATACACTAGACCGACTTCCAGAGTGAAGCTGGGGCCCTACTTGTCACCATCATTTCCAATACTCAGGGGCACAAGACAAGGCTGCCCGCTCTCCCCCCTGCTCTTTGCGATGGCGATGGAGCCACTTGCGATTCGCCTTCACAGGGAGGGAGAAAAATGGGGCATTCCAATCGCGGACAAGGGCCACGCGGTGTCATTATACGCAGATGACGTACTCATCTACATCCGTGACATCACATCAGACCTCAATGGGTAAAGAGCTACATCAGGGCAAGGTGTATAATAAAAACAATGCAGACAAATTAATCCCAATCAGCAAAAAGTTCAGTATGACAACCAACACTTAATAAACAAAAATGTATTTGATTTTTTTAAATATAAAACACTTATAAAAAAGAGAGACAATATTCAACAATTAATGAATAAAATTATGTGTCTTCGATAAATAGGACACAAAGTCAGGCAATAACTCTGAGATATGTGGTGTCCTGTCAATCTTGTTCTGTTGAAAATACAGATCCAAGTTTAAATTCACAACACACTATACAAAACAAATATGTCATAGACTGAAATGACAACGATGTATCAAGATGTAAGGAAACTGGCGGAAAATTGTAGAGTTACGCGCGTTTCGGCCATGCCTTCGTCAGGTTTCCGTCACGACTGTTCTCTGACACAGTTCAATACTGATTTCTTCTCTTTAGATAAAACTAGTTTTGAGTCTTAGGACCTTTCTTAATGTAGCTCAGGCATGAAATCAATTTTGAAAAAACACCTGAGGAATTAGCCCAATGGACATCCAGAACGAATGAACAGTATATAATGTTGATGCAAGGAAATGATCAGGCCTGAAGCTTTCTCTGAAGCTGTATTTCTCTTCTATTGATTCTTGCAACCCAAAAGGGATTATGGTGGCATATTTGCGACCATTCAGGGCGTTTCACCAACTACCTCTAAAACTCATCTACATCCGTGACATCACATCACATCAGACCTCACCTTAATACTTAATATCTTACGAGACTTCGAAATGGTGGCGGGTCTAACGGTCAACTGGACTAAGTCCACAATATACCCACTCTTAGGCAGTCTCCCCCCCAGCAACTGCAAATGGGCGGAAACCACATATCATGGAGCGCCCAAGCGGTTTGATACTCCAGATAGCAGTGGCACGAACATGGTTGAGACGCATACATAAAATGAACCGCACAGCCCTTACGTAATCCCCTATACAACCACTGTTGGGCTTTCCCAAATGCCAAACTCACTACACAGAGCGTGCATTATGCACGTAGACTGAGCACTCAATCACAGAAGCAGGCGCCCTGTTTGCGGACAGACAACTGCAAACGTTTGCAGAACTCGCAGCCGATAAAGACCTCCCAAACTGACAATTTCTCACTCATACAGGCAGCTACTGGTAGATTGCTGTTGAATGTGGCACACAATAGACACTGAACCACCCACGCACCCAGTCTTACATACAATCCTTCAGATGGGTCCTGGGCAACTGGGCGTGACCACTCTGACCCCTCTCCGGGAAAAATGGGAAGCAGAGTTCCAAAGGCTCCTCCACGAAAAAGAATGGGAACGTGCACTCGAGTTCCCAAAAAAAAAGGTGTCCCGCAACTACCACTTCAAAAGCATATTCCAAAAATATATCACATTCTTCACAGCGCATATCTGACCCCCGAAATGCTCCAATGCTATTACCCAAACACACACTTCACCTGTCCTAGATGCTCCGAACCTGGCGCTTCCTTCCTCCATATGTTTTGGGATTTCCCGGCACTCGGGACGTACTGGACCATGATACACGCCACCCTACTAGAGGTAACAGGGATTACAGATCTCAACACGTGGGAGGCCTGTTCGCTGGGCATAGCCAGGTGTCGAAAGCACCAAAAAGTGGAGACACGTTTCGTCTCCCTAGCGATCGTATTAGCGAAGAGATGCACAGCAATGCATTGGAGAGCACCGTGAGGGCCATCGCTTGCGGCTAGGAGGGGAGCGGTTTACAAGTGGGGAGCCTCGGAAGAGGAGGTGCTTAGGTCTGTAGAAATTCAAGGCATTCGCAAACACCACATCTCCATGCAATGGGCGACACTACTCCACACCTTCAAACAGGAAGCAGCAGATGAGCCACCTCAACAGACCACCCCGCCTCCTACAGAGGAGGTGCGTCGGGAGGGCGCACTGCACCCCCCTGAAAATTTATATTTAGAAAGGCACGGCCCCCAAACTGAACACGAATAATAACCAGCACATCCCATGCAGACACCCCCACCCCACACCATGATCCATGCAGCCTAGTGACTGACACCCGACCAGATGGCCCACTGGCCCTCACTATAATGTGATATTTCCTATACAGTGAATCCCAGTCCTTGTAACCCATGTTGAAGAGTTATGTTCCCCACTAAAAAAACACAACAAGCGGTGTTCTCCAACACCCGCACTGCAGGTCAGCACAAGAACAACAGTATGTCATACAGGCAACGACATATGTTCTCACGTGCCGTATTAGCATGTTTTCCCTAGAAACAAGGATGTTTGGTATGTTACAATTCACGTCCACACCTAATGTTGTTGCACCCATATACTTAATGGCATGCTGACATTGTACTGTATACTTCCAATGATCTTTTACGATATATGTACCTTGCCTAACAATGAAATGCTAATAAAAAGATTTTACAAAAACAACTAGAGACATACCTTGGACATGGTAGCAGTGAGACATTCAAACTTGACAGAGTACACTTTCAGTTTACAGCACACACCTCACTATCTACAGCCTTCTTGCGGAGTACCTTTGTAAAGTCTTTTATGGAGTTGGATACAGCTTAAAACATTTGGCATTTGGCAACATGTGTTAAACTCACTTTTCTCTTTCAGCTTCATTAGAGAGGCAGAGCTCCCAATGCCAAGTCTAAGCAAAAATGAAAGGCAGACTCATCTCATGCCACGTTTCCGAGTGTCAGCACCTTTCTAGAGACCGCAATGAGTTTGTCAGTGCCTTTTTTATGGGTAAGATGACACCTGTAAAGAAGCCTATAGGTACAAGACTACCTTTGTTTCACAGCGCATGCTCTCTAAATGTGTGTAGAAGAAGCTTCATGGATCACTTTCTCCTCATTATACAGGGCAGCTGAGTATGAATCTCTGTGTTGAAGTAATTCCTTGATGCCGCACTTGCTAAGAAATCTGCACTTCTGGGAGTGAATGCTGTAGTAGCTCTGACAATATTTCTCCAAGGGAATGATAGACTGTATAGCTTTTAATTAGGGACATCAGCTGCAGGAATATACAGTCTATCATACCCCTGCACAAATATTGTCAGAGCTACTTCAGCATTCAGTCCCAGAAGCACATATCTTTTTGCTATGCAGACCTCATGAAAGCAGTTGATCATACAGCTTCATACCCGGCTGCCCTGGATAATGAGCAGAAAGTGACTCATGGAGGTTCTTGTACACAAATTTAGAGAGCATGTGGTGTTAGACAGAAGTATTCTTATACCTATAGGCTTCTTTACATGTTGTGTCTTTCCCCCAAAAAAGGAAACATGGTGATGCTCACAAGAGTGCCATGACAGGAGTGAGACTTTCATTTTGGCTTAGGCCTGGCGTTGCGAGCTCTGCCTCGCTAATGAAACTGGTAGAGAAAAGTGACGTTTAAAAGATGTTGCCACATGTATTAATCTGTATCCTAATCCATATAAGTGTCTACAATGGTACACTGCAAGTCCACTATAGGTAGTAAGGTGTGTGCTTTAAATTGAAAGTCTACTCTGTCAAGTTTGAATGTGTGACTGCTACCATGTCTCAGGTATGTCTGTACTTTTACATGTAGTCTGACATGTGTGGTGTAGCTGATGACTCTAACTTAAAAACTTAAAAACTAGACAAATATTGTGAGAGGTAATTCACTTTTCAGTACAACAAGCACAACTCTGTTTGCTAGGTAGGTTTTATGGAAGTATTTGAAGAGACAGCTTCATTCCTGGCTGCCCTGTATAATAAGTAAAAAAGAGATCCATGCAGCTTCTTTTACAGACATTTACAGAGCATGCAGTGTGAAACAGAGGAAGTGTAGTACGTCTAGGGTTGTTCATATGTGTTATCTTGCCCCTAGGAAGGCACTGCTACACTCATTGAGGTCTCTAGAAAGATGATAACACTCAGATGAGTGACATGACCGAAGTGATACTTCGATTATGGCTTAGAGCTCGCATTGCAAGCTGTGTCTCCCCAAAGAAACTGGTAGAGAAGACAGATATGTGCTTTTGGGACTGAATCCTGAAGTAGCTCTGACAATATTCATCAAAGTGAATAATAGACTGTATAGGTTTTAGTTAGGGTCATCAGCTGCAGGAATGTACAATCTACCATATCCCTGCACAAATATTGTCAGAGCAACTTCAGCATTCAGTGCTAGAAGCACAGATCTGGACCTTAGGCAGGCGTCAAGGAAGCACTTGAAGACACAGTTTCATAACTGGCTGCCCTGTATAATAAGTAGAAAGTGATCCATGTAGCTTCTACTATACACGTTTATGGAGCATGTGGTGTGAAACAGAGGTAGTCTAGTGCCTATAGCCTACTAGACATGTGTCAATTAACTCCTAAAAGCCACTGAGACACTGATTGAGGTCTCTGGAAAGATGCTGACAATAATAAGAGTGCCATGGTGGAAGCCTTTTGTTTTAGGTGAGACCTGGCACTGTGAGCTCTGTCCCTGTAATGAAACTGATACACAATTGTGAGGTTTAAAACATGTTGACAAGTGGATTAAGTTCTATCGTACTGCATATACCTTTCCGCAAAGGTACACTGCAAGTAAGCCGTAGATAGTGATGACTCTGCTTGAAACTGAAAGCGTATTCTGTCAAGTTTCAATATCTGACTGCTACTATGGCTTACGTATGTTTTGACTTCTACATATAGTATGACTTATAGTAGAGCTGATGACCCTAATTTAAAAACTTTATACTCTATCATACCACTGGGGAAATATTATCGGAGGTATTTCACCTTTAAGTGTCAGAAACACAGATCTGTTTGATAGACAGGACTGATGGAAACATTTGAACACACAGGTTCATACCTGGCTGTCTTGTATAATAAGTATAAAGTGGTCAATGTTGAAAATTAGAGGATATACCAACTCATACAACTTTTCAGACAGAGTTTCCTAATCTGCATGCTTAGAAATCCTACATATCTATCATTAACGAAGACAATGTTAGGCTAATTTAAGGGACTGGTTGGAGATTGTCATGAATAATGTTATATGAATAATTTAAAATTAATATTTTATGTAACAAACTATTATTAGAAAGATGCAGAGACATTAAAAGAGTGGGATGACATTATGAGCTCTGACTCTCTAATGAAACTGCTGGTGAAAAGTGAGGTTTAAAACATGTTAGCAGATGTATTAACCTCTATCCCAGTCCATATATGTCTCTGCAAAGATACACTGCATGTAGGCCATAGATAGTGATGTGTGTGCTTTGAACTGAAAGAATACTGTCAACTTTGAATATATGACTGCTACTATGTCTCAGGTATGTCTGTACTTCTATGTGTAGTCTGATACATGTGGGGCAGCTGATGACCCTAACTTAAAAACTATACGGTCTATCATACCCCTAAACAAATATTATGAGTAATGTTATATTCATAATTTAAGATGATTAATTTATATAACATACTATTAAAAATATTTTTTATTTTCAGATATGTAGTTTACTTGAAGCAAAAGACCTAAAGATGACAAAATAGAAGAGTACAAAAAACAGTATTACTTAAAGAAGAGTGAAAAGAAGAAATTCGAAGTTGGACACAATATTATAGAGGAAAAAGAAACTTCTGGTAAGATAACTAAGCAGTTTCTTAAAACAGTATTAAGAAGAATGCAAACTGTGGAAAATGTTGAAAAGAGAAAGAAAAGTTTAAGAACAAGTCACAAACGAAAAGGGATTACTGATGTTCAAAGAACAACAAATTGTAAAACAACAACTCGTTGAACAAGAAGGCAGAAACAGTATGAAGATATAAGAAGAAGAATGTTTAGAAATAGAGTAATTGAAAATGTACTAAATAATTTAAAACAGTATGAGAGAAGATCAGCAGCTTATAAGCAAAAGCAACAGCTTGAAAGTGTAGTAGATACAGCTTCTGAGTTGAATCGAAAATTATTTATCTCAATATTGAAGATATTGAGAACACTGGATAAGACAGTGCTGTTTATGGAGGAGAAAAGCAAGAGACAAAGACTGGGTAATAGAACTAACTTTTGTAAAATGTTTACTGGTGAATGGAAACACACTTCTAGCACTGAGCCTTTCTTTAATGAAGAAAGCTATTTTCAACAGAATCCATTAGTACATGCAGTTGATACTAATGGTCAATGTTATGAGGTGAAAGATGGTTCTCCCATTGCAAAGGAGAAGATGGTTCCTAGGAATGTCAAAGAAGTAGTAGCTGAAGAAGTTCAAGGTAGGCGTACACAGGCTCCTGTATTTAAATGGAATTGTAGCAGTATTTGCAGTATTCGACAGGCGTCTATTGATATATTATGAAATGTTTTACGCCATTATCCAAATAGAAGTGTTAAACAAAAGATTAGGATATTGCAAGGACTAGATCCATGCAAATTAGGAAAATATACCAAGTTACAGGGACATTCTCTGACTTGTCTTTCAAAGAAAGTGTGCCAAAGCACGTTTCATCATTTAAGAATGTTAGCTGTCCACCACTCTGTAATGCGGACGTTAGTAGGGTGACTTTACTATGTAAAAGATATTGCATTATGTTTAAGTGAAATGAATACAGCTCTTTTGCATGGTTCTGTAGCATATGTACAGAAAGTTTGTGATGATGTACAGTTTCGTTTTTTTGGTTCTGAAGAGGAGTGTAGAGAAAGAGAGGACTTGATATCTTTAGGTGTAGTAGAACAGGACAAAGAGATTAGTATTGATGATTTTGCGGAAAAAATTACAAAGTTTAACACTGTTTCCTCCGAAAAAGCCAACTATGTTTGTATTTGTTGTTGATGTTCTCACTATAAAAGTCAAACTAGGAATGATGAGTTATATTCAAAAACTGAAAAAGAAAACAATAATAAGTGGCAGCAATTTGCTGGTTATTTATTTGTAGAAGGACGAATAAAGTTGTCCACTGATCAAGTTATATGTAAGTACTGTTACAACAGATTAGAAGAAAGCAAAATGCCAGCTAGAGCAGTACATAACAGCTTAGAGTTGGTATCTATTCCTCAGGAACTGGCCGATTTAAATGTATATGAGTCTATTCTTATCCAATCTGTACACCCAGTCCAGGCCATAGTTAGTATGGAGCTTAAGACAGATAAGCTGCCACCACCAGAAATTATCAAAAAGGTCTCAAAGGAAGAGTTGTGTACTTACCTTTAGATTTTAAGAACAATATTAAAACTGTTGGTGTAGACAGAGAGGAAAATGGGCCAGTATTTATTCTAGTAAATGGTGTACCAACAAAGAGTAAAAAATCTGGCAAGAGTTTGTAGATATTAATAAACTTCGAAATGCAAAATTATACCTGCTACAGAATAATATTTATAATAGGAATGTAAATGTTGATGAAGAAGTAAGAGGCCTACAAGATGAAACAGTAATGTCAACTGGCCAAATTGAAAAAGTGGACACTTACAGAAGTGAAGAGATTTATGAACATTATACCATACAACCTCTCCATTCGAAAGAAATCATAGGAAACACTATTGAATTATTTCAAATGAAAGAAGCAAAAGGAGCTCCCATGAGTATATGGGAAAAAAGTTTAGAAGCTCGCTGTTTTCCACAGCAATTCCCCACTGGAGAAAGTGGACGATTTGATGACCGAGCTCTATGGATTCCAGCATCAGAATACCGATCAACAAGATTGTACTCTGAAGATCCAAGATTTCGCCAATGCATTCCATATATATTTCATTTTCTGTTTGAGAGTGATTTGTCTGGACTTTCATATGGGGTGAACCATATATTAAAAACAGGAGTTCATCATCAACATGTTTCTGCAAAAGAGTTAATGGAGAAAGTTGAACAAAGGGATGAAAATTTGGAATCTCTAACTTAATCAATTTGATGGCATGCCAACGTGGCACCAATGAATATTGGTATCGCCGTCATGGTGAACTTAAATGCATGTTAAGAAACCTAGGTACACCTACTTGGTTTCTAACAGTTAGTTGTGCTGAATATGCGTGGGATGATTTACTTGAATTTCTACAAGAAGCAAATTCAAATATAACAAACATTGAACCGAAGACAGCTAGAGAACTCTATTCCTTGGATCCCGCAAATGTCTACAGGTATTTTAACCATAGGTTTCAAGCTATGATGTCATTTATCTGCAATAAAAGCATTCCACCTCTTGGAGAAGTAATTGATTTATTTTGGCGAAAAGTGTACCGAGCCAGAGGGGCTCCTCATATACACATGCTATTTTGGATAAAGGATGCACCATAATTTGGAACAGATAGTGATGAAGCTGGTTTGTCTTCGAACAGTATGTTACATGTGCCATTCCAAGAGAAGGAGGAGAAAACAGATTGAGACAACAAGTTCTATGGTTTCAAAGTCATAGATGTGGAAAATACTGCTGTTGGAAATACAAATGTAAAGGACCATTTTATACAAAATGTTGTTTTGGATTCCCACGGCCTATAATTTCTAAAGGAAGGGTAAATAGTTTTTTGTCAGCAGTAAAACATACAATAACTCATAAATTTCCCAAGAACACATAAAACTTAAGAAGAACAGAAGCTTCAAAGTATATTAATGACTATAATCCAGTCATTTTGAAAATGTGGAATGCAAAAATGGATATTCAGTTTGTTGCCGACAACTCAATTGCTATTGTTCGTTATGTCACGTCATATATTACAAAATCTGAGAAGTCAGAGATGAAAGAAATGTAGGAAGAAATTTCTGCAGAAAAGAGTCTCAGCAAGAAATTGCACAGCTTTAGCTTGAAGATGCTTTCCCATAGAGAGATAGGATCTTATGAATGTTCGGATCGCTTGAGCTCACCCAGTTTGTATTCAAAGTCAAGAGTCAAACATCGAAAGAAAACCCCAAGTCACTAATATCATCTGACGAATTCTCCTCCTTTTTCGCTGACAAAATCACATCCTTAGGAAACGAACTTAGATCCGCTACTTACTCGCAACCCCTTCCAGATCTACATCCTCCCTCCGTGCCGCCTCCCCAGGCTTCACCCAAAAACCAAGCACACTGGACCCACTTCAAAATCTACGACGAACACTCCGTCACGAAAATCCGCTCCATCTTAAACCCGAACAACCACTTTAATGACCCACTCCCCTCTAACTGCCTAGCTGCCGCCTCCTAATCCATCATTCCGAGCTGGACTGCAATAATCAACGCCTCCCTGCTTCAGGGATCCATACCCGACTCTCTGAAAGCTGGCCAAGTCCTCCCCATTCTAAAAAAAACGTTGCTGGATCCTGCCTCCCCTGACAACTTCAGACCTATTTCTAACATCCCACTTTTAGCTAAAGTTCTGGAGAAATGTGTGCAACAGCAGCTGAGCCAACACATCACCAACTTCCACCTACTAGATGATTTCCAATCCGGTTTCAGGCCAGGGCACAGCATGGAAACCACCATTCTCCGTATCGTAGATGATGCCCTCCAAGCCCTTGACCAAGGCAAAACCTGTCTCCTAATCCTCCTAGATCTGTCCTCGGCCTTCGACACGGTCAACCATGAGAAACTACTTGAACGCCTCAAACTCAGGATGGGAATGGATGGCTCTGTTCTTGAATGGTTCAGGTCCTTCCTCCACAACCGATCACAGAGATTCCTAATTAACAGTAACCTGTCTGCTCCCTCCTCGGTCACGGTTGAAGTCCCCCAAGGATCAACCTTGTCCCCCACCCTCTTCAACCTTTACCTAGAACCGCTCACCGAAGTACTACACACCGCGAATATCTCATACCACATGTACGCTGACGATACCCAGATCTACATCAAGATGTCCTCTCTCGAGGAGATTCTCTCCATGAACGAAGCCTTGAAATTGACTGTCCAATGGCTCTCTTCCAATCAACTTAAACTTAACACAAAGAAGACAGAATTTCTTCTAATTTCCCCACCCAAAACCAACCCTGAGACTCAGGTATGGATTAAGGCCATTACAGCCTTAAACTGCCCTCCGACCATCGTGGACTCGGCCAAATCCCTTGGAATTACCCTGGACTGCAACTTGAACATGCGGGACCACATCAATGTGATGGCCAAATCAGCCAGATTCCACCTGAGCTATCTAAGGAAACTGAAACCCTTCTTGGATACTCCCGACCTAAAAATGGCAGTTCAAGCACTAGTCATCTCTAGACTGGAATATGGCTGTTCTACCCTCTCTGGTTTACCCATGATCTCCCTGGCACCTTTAAAAGCCTGCCTTAACACAGCCGCTAGGCTACTAACAGGCTCAAGGAAGTTCGATCACATTTCGCCACATCTAAAAGCTCTGAACTGGCTTCCTCTACAGGCCAGAATCCAACTCAAAATGGCATATATCACACACAAGGCATTATACTCAAACTCCCCTGCATATCTTGCCCAGAAACTCGTGATTTCCGGAGGAACCAGAAACTTGCGGTCCTCCAGAGACCTCTTGCTCCAACCTGCACTTTTTCGGAAAAAGAAAACTTACAATCGGGCTTTCTCAGGGGCCGCACCAAGAATATGGAACTCACTCCCGCCCGATATTAGAAGAATCCCTTCTCTGGCTCGCTTCAAAAAGAATGCCAAAACCTTCTTAATGGGCAAATTCCTCGCCTAAACTGTGCCTCTACTTCACACAGAGGGGCATATTACCAAGGGCATTATCGCCGCTTTAGCTGCACTTTTCGCCGCTAAAGCAGCGATATTCTTATCGCCCTATTAACAAGGCGGCGCTAACATGCATCAGCGCATGTTAGCGGCCGATAAATATCGCTAATGAGATGCAAA
This sequence comes from Calotriton arnoldi, assembly GCA_963921515.1. Taxonomy (NCBI): domain Eukaryota; kingdom Metazoa; phylum Chordata; class Amphibia; order Caudata; family Salamandridae; genus Calotriton; species Calotriton arnoldi. Next base: position 967,862 of record CAWUFW010003209.1, on the reverse strand, counting down.
GTAGGTGTCCCCTCCTACGACAACATGTAAAATGCCCGCAAATCCAACATCGCTGTATCAACAACGCTGCCCCTGAACAGCGAAGCGATAACAAAACGCGCGCTAAGCCCCCATTATCGCATGATTCCAACGGCAGGCTGGAGTATCGAAAGATGGCCACCAAGTAGGAGCTCCCTGCCGGAGCTCCCGGGTTGGGGATCACCATTTTGGTTTAAATCCCCGGGTAACCCCGCCACTGGCCCCCCGCAATCACCCTGCTACAGACCGGTTCTCAAGATTGGCCTACCTTGGCGGTGGATCTCATCGGCGCTTGATGGGTTTTCAGCTCCGATGCTTCTCCGCTCCCACCCTGGATTGAACTCGCCGCTCCCAGCCTGGTCTGAACTCCTTGGGAGTTCGTGGGACGTGCAGCAACCCGGGACCATTCTATGACGGCCGGGACTGCCCGCTGGAACATGTTGAGGCTTGCTCCTTTCCTCACGCCAGACTGATGACCGCCTGGATTTGAGCGGCGGTGTGCCGGCGTGAGCAGTCGCCTGGAGCCTGCCGGGTTGGAACTTGAACTTTGAAGCTGGTGGACACGGAAGCTGCAATGCGAACGAAGATATTCCCTGACCGAACATCGGAGAAATCACTCGCAGGCAAGATCCTGACTGCTATTTACGCGAGAAGTGAATATGCGCGAAGGAAAGCGGAGCTTTCACAAAAGATAACTGCGGGGATTCACCTTTGTGCCACATCACCGATTATCGTGCGTACCCCTGAGGCGCGACCCTGCGCTCCCGGGCAAAAGCAAATGGCTGTGCGGAGATCAGTAAAACTTTGAGACGCTGCCCATCACAGCCGCACTGAAAGCCGTTGAACCCCTGCAGTGCCGTGAGTATGCCGCCGCAAATTGGCAATAACTTCCATACCCCGCGGCACGCTAGGGACACCATATAGACTGAGAGTGGGGCACAATATTGTAAAAATACTCGGGACGATGCGCAACCCCACGCACTGAACACCCGCGCTGCTGTGGCACCTATTTGAAATAGCGCTAATACCTGGTGGCATCCTACTGAGTCCCCACCGTAACTGCCCGTCTGCTCCAATGCACGAACTGCACACCCATGATCCCATGAGGCTGCCTGAATAGACGAATAATACCTGCACAATACGTGGGTAAACATCAGGGCACGGCACCCGTATGAGTCCGAAAACAAAATACCTAATCACCAGATCTCACATTGCTACGCACGGCTAATGACAACCCCCATTATACCACTGCAACCCCAGTGAATCAGACTGGTTGGATCTGAAGGGTGGCACCAGGGCAACACTCATCGGGCCCCTTAATTAGCCCAATACACAAAGATCAACTCCTGCACTCATTCTCCCCAGGGTGCAAAATATAGACGCATTAAGCAACATGGACAAACTTGACAAAAAAACAGCCCAAACTATCATTCGATACACGTCGCACGCCCAGGCCCACACAGGCACTTTCTGATACTGAGATCGACTCAGAACGTTCCAGAGACTCTAACATGGACTACCTTTGATCTGCTCTCCTCTCCACTGATCCACGCATCGTCCAAGAATATTGCTGATACCACTGTTCCCCCCACTCTTTTTATGTCATGTTTTACACCCCCGTTTATTCGCATGTTTTAACACCATGGTTCGTAATGTGCAACACTGCATCTATCCTCTGTTTACTCTCTATAACTTTGTATCTTACTAATTCCCTTGTTAACACGCTGAATCCCACAGGTCTTTCCAGCACCCCCTGTGACCATCCCTGTGAAGACTGCCAGTACAGGCCTGACATTAAAATGGCGGCCGAACTTTCCCCCAGGCCTCATCTTCCCTTCCCCTCTGCAATCATTTGTTTCCAAAGTGTCTACGATCTCCTCATTCTGCCTACGCTCTTCCATCCTTAACTCACTTCTTTCTGCTAGCCCTCCCATTTTAGACCATGAGGGTTATTGACTTTGATTACGCTGCGTTCAGTTCGGCAGACTACTTATTTTATTTTCATGGTTGTTCCCTTCTACCTCCATCGTTAGGTGCTCTAGGGCAGAAGGCGTCTGTACTAGTGTAACTACTCTCATTTCCCCCTGTCTGCTGTATTAGTCCTCCCCTACCTCCCAACTGTCCCTAAACGGCCTCCATGTTTGTGCCCCTTGCCAAAGCACTCCCTCTCCCCTTGTTGGGGAGGGATCCAGCATTTTTGCCCCGGAGTCTCAGATTCCCCTCTGAGAAAGTCCACAGTGTTAAGGGTTTCACACTTAGCGGAAAAAGGCCTTAATTGGCCTCCTTGAATGTGCCCCTTACCAAAGCACTCCTTCTCCCCTTGTTGGGGAGGGTTCCTAGCATTCATGCGCTGGAGTCTCAGACACCCCTCTGAGAGAGTCCACAGTGTTAAGGGATTCATCACATAGCGGAGGTTTGGGAATGTTCCCATTATCGCTGGGAACCCAGCACCTCACACCGTGAAAGGCGCTCTCCTTGAAACCTTTTGATAATTTCCCCCAGGCTGATACCTCAACCCTCCGATGTACTTCGGCGACCGAGCAAACTGGAGCTGATAACCGGTGGAGTTGCCCTACGCAGCTATTGAGGAGTTGGCTCTGGTTCCCCCCTTGGCCATCACCTACCCATCAGAGCATCAGACACTGTTTCTTCTCTTGTCGCCCCTTTGTGTTTTCCTACCCCCGCCCTCTCCTCTGTCCTCCCTCACTCCTTATTTTCCTCTTCTATTCCCTCCCTCTCTTCACCGAATCTCTCTCCCCTGCCGGCCTTTCCCTCCCCATACCTGAGCCATCCCTTTGTAACTCTTGTATCTCCAATAACTACGTACCTGAAATTGTTGTAACTATGTAACTATGTTTTGATGCAATTGTACCTCCCCATGTAAAGCGCTCTGATACCTCCGGGTTTAGCCAGCGCTATATAAAACTTTTCAAATAAATAAAACTTTTCAAATAAACATGTCTTACCATTATTGCCTATGGGAGGTGGATTGTAAGGCTGGGTCCACACTCCCCTATTACCAAGCTTGGCATTAGCGCTGTGAAATCATCGCAGGATTTCACACGCTAATGTCCATTATCGCAGTCTATCGCAGGATTTCACATCGCCTGTCAGCTAAGCGTTGCTAATACGCCGCTGACACGGCGAAGAAATCCAGCGATAGCCGGCGATAATTTAAATCGCGCTAAGTGCGTTTAGCGATATTTATCGCTTGTCCTTGTTAATATGCCCCTGAGTCCTTGCTCTAATTCCGCTCTAATGCATCCCCTGGAGTACACAGACACTATCCTCCTGGCACCTCCGGGCACCCCTACAAGGACCTGGGGACCTTCGTTTCTCGTTAAATGTAAATGTAATTTGTATTTTGTCCCTTTTTATCCCTTTGTATCCAGCCCCCCCCCCCTCCAAGTCTTTTGTATACTACTGCTTGATTCCTGTAAAGTGCTCTGATACCCTAACGGGTCAAGTTTGCGCTCTATAAAACTCAAAAATAAATAAATAAATAAATAGGAATCATTTGGGTAAGTCCAGTCCTAGCCTCCACACGAAACAGAGTACTGAAATATTTTCCAGAAAGCCAATACTTAGCAGAGTATGAGCCAGAAAGCACTGATATTGTCAAAACTAATATGTTGGATACATAATATCCCAAAAGGAGTCCACATCTTGAAATGTTATGTCTGTATGAAATACTTTATCAGGTTAAAAAAGAATGTTACTGAAAATATAAAAGAAGATAACTATGCAGTAATTGGATGTGATGGATGTTTAGTGAAACTTCTCAAAGGAAATCTTATTAACCACAGAAAACTAAGTTGCAAAACTCCAGATAAGAGAGAATTTTTCTATTTAGCACTTCTGCAACTGTTCAAGCCTTGGCGTAGTGAAACAGAATAACTTGGAGATTTTGACTGCTATGAAGATTCTTTTAATGCAACAAAATATGCAATTCAGTGTACAGTGTTTCCTAGTTATTTAAAAATGATAAATGATGATATTGAACAAGAAGAACCTATTGTAGCAGAAATAGCTAGAGAAAGTTCACAAAGCAGTCAAAGTTCTGGTCCATTGACTCAAGATCCACTTGGACAATCAAGTAATTAAAATGAAGCAGCAATAGCCATGAATGAGGTAGAAACTTAAATGCAGCAACACAACAGGATAATATTGACTTTGAACAGTTAGAAGAACAACTAAATATTGAACAAAAAGAATAATGGGGCATATTATCAAGGGCTATATCGCCGCTTTAGCGGCACTTTTTGCCGCTAAAGCGGCGATAATTTTATCGCCCTATTAGCAAGCTGTCGCTAACAGGCGTTAGCGACAGCTTTCAGGTGTTAGAGGCCGCGTTTTCCATCGCCTTGCATGTCAGCGATAATTATCGCTAATGACATGCAAGGAAGGCGTTCCCTACTAAAAGCGACTGGAAACAGTCGCTAACTCCACTACCCCTATTAGCAAGGCAGGCAAAGCGATAAAATAATTCGCGCTAAGCGCGTTTATCGCTATATTTTATCTCCTGCTAGTGAGGATGACTTACCTGTTTAAAGTATAGGAGGTGGATTCTAATGCTGAATCCACCTTAGCGATAATGCGAGAATATCGCTGCTTTTCCAGCGATATTCTCACATTTTGCCGCTATCGCTGGAAATTATATCGCTATGGAGATAAACCTTGTTAATAGGGTGTTATCTCAGCGATATTTTCCAGCGATAGGCGGCGTTAACCAAAGTCGCGCTAAGCGCGGTTAGCGATAAATATCGCTATTCCTTGCTAATATGCCCCTAATATCTGCAAGTGAAAAAACAAGTAGAACATGGCTTCCTCCATGAAAAAAAAAGTCAATGTTCATCATTTCAACCTATTCTACTATACATTAGTGGTCGAGTTGGGACAGGAAAAAGTTTCTTAATTAAAGTTCTGACAAGTTATCTACACAGGACTCAGAATCACATTTATCTTGTGTCATAACAGCACTGACTGGATTAGCAGCACACCACATTAAAGGTATTACTTTAAGTTGATGACTTATGCTACCTGTTGAACATGATAATAAACTGGAATATCAAAAGCTATCTGGAGAATCTTGTTATGAAGTCTCAAGAGTACTGAAGAAACCAAAACTTTTAATCATTGATGAGGTGAGCATGGTGCCAAACTTAATGCTTGCCTTTGCACACTTGAGAATGCAACAGATTTTAAAAACCGAGTATGATGTGCTGTTTAGAGGAAAGCATTTATTTCTATTTGCAGACCTACTATAACTTAATCCTGTTAAAGTAAAACCTATTTTTAAAACACTTCTGCGTGATGAGACAAGGAAATCTTTGGGAAGTATCGGAAATGTAAATATTTGGTAAACTTTCAATATAAAGAGCTTATTAAAAATATGCGACAAGCGGCTGATGAAGATTATGGAAATATTCCTAAAGACATAAGAATTGGCATGTTGACAAAACACGGTAAAGAAGCTTTAGAAAGTTGGCTATTGGAATTTATTTATATCTGGAAAAAGACCAGCAGAACTAATGTACAATATGCTTTTAGAAATAAACCATTGTTTGTCCACTGTCTACACTGCAAGAGTGTTCTACCTTTAATGAACAACTACTGCAACTGGAAAAACAACAAATTCTGGAAATGAAAGCTATTGACAAAATGGAACACCAGGGAGTAACAATTCTACTTCCTGAAAAACTACAGGTTAAATTGGACTCTTTGGAAAAATATGTATCTAAAACTGCAGGATTGTTGGGGGTGATCTTGTTAAAAAACACAATGGATTGGATTCTACTAACATTTATAATTAGTATTTTCATTATTATTTTGCTTAATGGATATAACATTTTGAAGATTAACTTAAAAAAGCAAGTAGAATATATATTTCTTTTCAGTACTGTACCAGGTATAATAGCAATACTTAATGTTTTAAAATCTATTTATGTTAAGTAGTAGAGTTAATATAGGTGCAACTAGTGATTAAGAAATAGTAGTGAGTATAAAGCATAGTTACACATATTTATAATGATGTTTCTTTATACAAAACATTTGTTCATTTTTTTCCCCACTGTTCACTGATGATGCCACGTTCAAACCACCATGTATGGTGAAGTTATATGAAATCTGAGAACAGTAAAAAAGGGAAACTGATACTGGTATCTAATTATAATACAATGTGATTTCTTTTATTAATTTAAATTTTTTTTTTTAACAAAACATGTTTATAGTTATTTTTCTTTTTTTTCTTTATAGCAATCGCAGAAGCACAGATCTGTTTCCTACGCAAGCCTCATGAAACCACTTGAACACACAGGTTGATCCCTAGCTACCCTGTATAATAAACAGAAAGTGATCCATCCAGTTTCGTCGACACATATTTACTGAGGATTTGATGTGAAACAGTGATAGTCTCACATGTGTGGTTCACTTGATCACCCTAACTTAAAAACTATACAGTCTATCATACCCTTGTATAAATTGTCTCATAGATATGTCAGCATTCAGTCTTAAAACCACAAATCTGTTAGCTAGGCAGATCTCATGCAAACATTTGAACACACAGCTTCATACCAAACTATCTTGTATAATGAGCAGAAACTGGTGCATACAACTGCTACTGCACACAATTAGAGAGTTTGCAGTGTGAACCAGAGGTAATCTAGTATTTAAAGACTACTTTATATTTGTTATCTCACTCCTAAAAGGTAATGACACATTCATTGAGGTCTTTAGAAAGATGACAACACTTCCAAAAGTGGCGTAATAGGGCTTCATCTTTGATTTTGGCTTAGGCCTGACATTGCAAGCTCTGAGTCTTCAATTAAACTGGTAGAGAAAAGTGAGGTTTAAAAGATGTTGTCACATGTACTAACCTGTATCCTAGTTCACATATATCTCTGCAAACATACAATGGAAGGAAACCATATTGATGTCTCTGCTAGAAACTGAAAATCTATTCTGGCAAATTTTAATTTCTAAACTGTTTTCTGTCAGGCATGTCTGTACTTCTATGTGTACTTTATATGCATGCTGTAGGTGATTATCTTAATTCGAAAACTATACCATCTATCATAACTGTTGTTAAATATTGACAGAGCTACTTCATCTTTCAGACCTGAGTCTGTCCGACATCTGTGAGGAACCGTGACCGAACGACCTACTGTCGTCGGTTACGGCCCTGCAAGTACGATGCAACCGAACCCTGTTCGGTCGCACTCGTATGTTTCACAATGGGAGCATGCATTCCGAGCGGAATGCATGCCCGCATTGTGAAATGGAGGGGTGTAGTTCATCCCTGCACCCTGTGGCCGGCACCCCAAGGTGCCGGCCACTGGGTGTAGGGATCAACAGAGGGGCACCATAGGTGCCCCCAGGCCAGCATATCATACCCTTGACCAAATATTGAGAGAGGTATTTCACATTTCAGTCCCAGAACCACGCATCTCTTTTGTATACAGATCTTTAGAAAACAGTTGAACAGAAAGCTTCAAACCCCAGTGCCCTGCATAATAAAGAGAAAGTTATCCATGTACCTTCTCTGCAGTGCTTTGATTGGCTGGACGTAACCTGAACAGACAGTTGCAGCCGCCATTTTATCTATCAGGAACAGCTCCCGGGGCTGAAGACTTGTGTAAAAGCCCACGTAAGGGGTCAGAGTGGATATACTCTGACCCCATGCTTGAGGAATGGGTGTGTTAATGACACAAGTTACGTGTCCAAAATTGATTTTTTTTATCGCACTTGATATTCGCGATGATGCCACGACCACCAGTGCGGCCCCCAAAGTATCATTGTGGGGACATCGCGACTATCAATGTCATTGTGAATATTGGTGAAAATATAAAAAAATATATCAGTGAATCATTAATACACATTGTTATAGAGATATTCAGATTTTGATAAATGTGTTTATCGAGTTATTTATATAGTGAGTTATCTACTGTAATGGTTAGAATTAATTAATTATATAGTTATAATTTTTTAATGTGGTGGTTGCTATTGAATTCCTGCTTTTGCGTTCCGCTTTTGCGATGTAACCGCTTGGATCGTGATTACCGATGGCATTGTGATCTCCGGCCTCAATGCGAAAACGGAAAATAGGTTCTAGAGATGGTTGTTCTAGAAATACACTAGAAAATATGAGTTTGAAGTGTACAGTTATAAACCTGTAGTGTATAAAATACTGTAATATGTGAGCTTATATGAGTTTTCACTCATTTAACCGTCACGGTTAACGGCGACATCGCAACGTCCTGAATAACAGCAAAAACGGAAAATTGGTCTGAAAGATGGTTTGTAAAGAAACTTAGTACAAAATGATGAGTTTAAACATGCTTTGAAAGAAGTATGTATATAGTAACATGTGTAGTGCAATGTTCAGAATGGATTTTTTTACAAAATATTTTTGGATGTTTTGGTGGCCATTGAATGTCTGCTTTTGTTTTCCGCTTTCGCAACGTGTCCGTGGGGCTCGCGATTACCAACGTCATCGTGGTCTTCAGAGCCACTGCGAAAAGATAAAATAGGTTTTAGGGATAGTTTTTATAGACACTCTCTACAAAAACATGACTTTAGAGAATACTGTAAGAAACCCCTAGTGTGTAAAATACTGTAGTGCGTGTAGATATATGCGTTTTAGACTTTATGGAAAAGGCGCGATCATCGCGGTTAACGACATCATCGCCATGTCATGAATAACCGCGAAAACGGAAAATATGTCTGAAATAGTGGTTTTTGAAGAAACTTAGTACAAAATTATTTAAACATGCCTTGAAAGAATTATGTATATAGTAATATGTGAAGTGTAATGTTTTGAATGGATTTTTGTGGTCATTATTTTTGGATGTGCTGGTGGCCATTGACTGTCTGCTTTTGTTTTGCAATTTCAAGACGTGTTTGCGACCATCGCTACGTCATCGCGAACATTCCTAACAACTAAAAAAAAGGATCTTTAGAAAACAAATTAACAATATTTCAGACAAGAGCCGTTGTGCTGGTTGTGTGTATATGGCTGCTATACATGAGACCAGATGTAGATTTTCAGGTTACTTAGAAACACCCTATAGCCTTCATCTGTAAAGTGCTCTCCATCAGTTCTATAAAATCCATGCATGTCAAAATGCAGATTGTTGTTATAGATACAGCCCATGCGATGGTCTCTGAGGAATGCAGAAACCATTTTTTAACATGTTTCCTGGCTTTGTCAATCTGTGGACAGAATTGTTTTGCCAACTTCCATGTCTGTCTTTGGCATATATTAGAGTACACCAAGACAGTGTGAGGGAAAAGCGACATCAGTTCTGCAAAGGTTTCTTCCATTAGGATTTCCAGCCCTACCCCAGTCAATGTGCCTAGGTCATTGCAACCACAGTGCACAATCAAGAGGTGAGGAGCTTGGGAACCCACAATGGATTTAACCAAAGCCAGCAACTGATGAAACGTTAACCCTCTCAGGCCAAACCAAGTAATCTGTACATTTGGCAAACCCAAGTCCCTGTCAATATCTCTCTTTTTTGCAGCCTCTTTAGCCCAATAGATATAGCTGGGGCTCACAATCCATACTTAAGCATTTTGAAGTGAAGGAGCAATAGGTGTCAGGAGAAGGCTGGAATTGAATGAGGTAGTTTTCCAAAGGAAAAGCAGTTAAAATGGAGGTGTGTTTTTTTTCCAAAAAGATATATTTCATTGGATGCTGTCAGCATGAAAGTGAATACAATTAGGTAGTGTGTTGGATGCCTTAGCAAGAAGTCCAATTATTGGCTGTTGTTTTAAAAAGAATTGTAATACAGACATGGATATGCTTTTGAATCTGTGGAGTGAAGCACACCTTCTGTATCTTATTTGGAAGCAGCATGTTCCTTCTAGAATGTGCTGTGAACTTGTAACCTACTGGTTCCACTGGATTGCTACTGAGCTGAGAGTGTATTGGAGGGGAGAGTGTTAAAGAGACAGAATTTGTTTTTTAAAGTTGAGGAGGGATGATACAATTTATGCAGGACTATTTCCAACTCAGGACTATGTAATAAATTGTTGTGTTGTATTTAAATTTCAGAAAATGTAACCTATATATAGGTCTAAACTCCTGTTTTTTTCGCAATTATTCCGCTATCATAGCGAAGACATCGCGAAAACGCGCCAACATGAATCTTGTTTTGAAAGAGAGGGAACGGGTTAACAGATGCTAACCATTCACAAGTGGAGATGCAGTAGTCTAAAATGAAAGACATGATTTCATTTGCTGCCTTTCTGATGATGATAGAGTGGAAAGTTGAAGAGGTTGCTTTGTATGAGAGTGGTGTACCATTCTTGTGCTTAGTTTTTACAAATCCTAACAGTATCAAAAGTATCCACAAAGAGCTAAAACAACAATATAATCTATGAACTCAATTCACTGGTATGAACATAACTTTATAATCCTTTAAAAAAAACTATATTAGAAATGAAGATGTATATGGGAGTTTGATAAAAAAGAGTAGCACAGTGATGTGAAAAAATAAATGAGATGAACTGTATCTATTCAAGGGTATGTGTTTAAGAGGTTAGTGGTTAATGTTTTGGGAAGTAAGAGAAAAATGAATTAGTGCCTCTTTATTACATTGTGTATTTTATTGAAAATTAACAGTATAGTCTTGTGAAATGTTGCAATGAGGAACTAAGAATGTTTTAAATGTCTAAACATTACTTGCAGGATAGATACATCTGTTATTTGCATTCTGGGAGTTGTGGTACTTATAGTAACATTATTAAACAGGAATAATGTAGTCAGAAATAAAAGATGAGAACATGCTGTCCACCTGTATATGGATTAGAAAGAAGTAATACTTGTTAGGTATGTATTGGAGAGTGTTTGTAAGTAAGTAAGTAAGTCGGTTTTTATATAGCGCAGCTACTCACCCTTATGGGTCTCAAGGCGCTGGGGGCCGTCGTGGAAATTAAGTGAGCTATTGCCCAGAGTCACATGGTGCTGAGCTAAGCTGCCGCCGGAGCCGGGGATCGAACTGTGAACCCTGTGCTCCGAAGTCAGCTGCCCTGGCCGCTGCACCACACCTCTCCACTTTGTCAATGTGGATTTAACTTATATGACCAATTTGCATATGCTTAGAAGGTGAGATATGGTTTTTGTGCTTGCACATAGCTATATATACGGTGGGACTTTTGAGTTTACTTAAAGATGCAGAGAGGTATATATTATTGGAAAGATGGCTTGAAAGTGTCCATCTATTTAGAAATCGCATATATATTTACATGGTGATCTATGTTCAGTAAGGCTGATGAAAAGTTCATTTATATGGTGAGGTGTGGACTGACCCGGACGGAGGATAGACAGTCTCGAGACAGGGAATAGGTTCAGGACTTTGTTTTCATTATGGAAGACAAAGAGAAAGGTATGTAGTCACAGACTGTCCGGCCGAGTCCCCGCAAATCGTACTACAGGCTCTTGGTCCCCCATGCACAAATGTCTCCCTTCCCGGGTTCTCAATACTCCAGGCTCCCAGGCCCACAGGCTTCAGATGTCCCTCAAAGGCAAAAAAACCCAAAAACCCAATGAAATAGCTATCAGGCCAGAGGTTGAACTGATACCGTGTATCTTTCACCATCTCCCCATTAAAAGTGGTTGTGTGTGCTCTTCTCTTCCCTATGATTCCCCACTCTCCCATGCAGGGTGCTCTCCACTCATGTAGAGTGCTCTTATGTCGTGCCCTCTCTCTCTCCTTTTAGCTCACCTCACCTCCCCTTCCCGAACCACCACACTTCAGAGGTCTCTGTATTCCCACCCACCACCTCCGTATTATGGCTTTCCCGGCCCACAAGACTTGCCTCGGGCTGTGACCCTCCTGGGCCGCAGCAGAGGGAGTCACCGCATCCCCCTGATTTTCTGGTCGGCATAACTCCTCGGCAGTGTCCGCTCTTCTCGGGTTGGCTGCTCATGAAGGGCCTGCTTCTTCTGGGGTCTCCGTTAGTGTTGGATTCTCGGCGCCTTCTTCCTCCATTTCCTCGTCCGCGTTTTCCTGCCGCTTCCGTCTGCCTGACTCCGACGCGTCTCCTCCGCGCAACACAGCCTCTGCTCACCATTTGTCCCATCCTGTAGGACGTCAGCGGTGGAGACTAGACGCAGCTACTGTCTATCCCGGCCTCGACTTCCCCATGAAGAGGAAAAGGAAGAGCCACAACCGGACTGCATTACGGTAGTGTTTTTTCTTTAAACATCGCTTGTTTAAAATTAAGGATTAATAGTGCAGAAACATGCTGAATATATGCTTTAGAAGGAGAAGAAGTATTTGAGAAATGATGTAGGTATGGCATTCGCAAAAGGTTTTGTGTATTGAAACATTTCAAAATTTAGTTTTTTCCGTTTTAGAAACTTACTGATGCATGTGCACACTCAGTAACAAAGCAATGTATGTTTCTAGACAGCCATGTATGCAATAATAAATCAAATGTGATTTCTACACTTCACTCACACATAACTCAGAAGAAAAGCATATATGCAGAAAAACAGGCAGTTTGATACTGACAGAAGGAGACCCATGAGTCAGAGATATAGTGACAACTGTTATGTATCTAACAGCAATGAAGGTACTTTCATAGTCAGTCAGGCAGTATTCAGGCACTCATGGAATTACCCAGCCACTAGTCAGGAAGTCATCAAATCAGTGATTCACTATCCATGGAGTTATTGAATTACCCAGACACTACACATGTACACTTGCAATTGGGCAGGCAGAAATTATGTAGTCATTGAACTATAGAGGCACTACCTATACATTAATCTAATCACCTAGGTACTAACTATTTACTTATGCAATTAACAAGGCTGTAAATATGCAATCATTATAACATGTATGCAGAACCTATGCAGCCATCTAAACACCCACTTACAACCCATGCAGTCATTGAAATACTGAGGCACATGTGTGCACTGATGAAACACTCAGGCACTACTGATGTTGTCAGCGAATATGACTCATTACATCGCATAGCAATACCACGCATGCCATTACAACACGGGTATTACTACGCGATGTCAATTACAACGACTGCCATTACAACGCAAACTTTTACCACAACTATGCCTTTACCACGCATGCCATTTCAACGCAAAGGTATGCATGGTAAAGGTATACTCATGGTAAACGTTTGCAAGGTAAGTGACTCCACCCTACCCTACCCTAAACCCTAATGTAGTACCACTGCATGACCCTCCCCTGACCCCCAGTCCTCTCCCTACAATAACACTACACTACCCTGCACGACCCCCCGACACTACCCTAAATCCTAAAACACTACCCAACACTACACAAACACCACAACACTACCCTAAACCCTAAAACACTACCCTCCGCACGACCCTCCCCCTACCCCCAGTCCGGTCCCTAGACTCAAACACTACTCTGCACAACCCCCCGACACTACCCTAAAACCTAAAACACTACCCTACACTACACAAACACCACAACACTATCCTAAAACCTAAAACACTACCCCCAGCACAACCCCCCCTACCCCCAGTCCGGTCCCTACACTCAAACACTACCCTGCACGACCCCCGACATTACCCTAAAACCTAAAACACTACCCTACACTATGCAAACACAACACTACCCTAAACCACTACCCCAGAATGACCCTCCCCTACCCCAGTATGGTCCCTACACACAAACACTACCCTGCACGACCCCCCGACACTACCCTAAATCCTAAAACACTACCCTACACTACACAAACACCACAACACTATCCTAAACCCTAAAACACTACCCCAGCACACCCCCTCCCCCTACCCCCGGTCCGGTCCCTATACTGAAACACTACCCTGCACGACCCCCGACACTACCCTAAACCCTAAAACACTACCCTACACAACACAAACACCACAACACTACCCTAAACCCTAAAACACTACCCCCAGCACGACCCTCCCCTTCCCCCAGTCTGGTCCCTACACTCTAACACTACCCTGCATGACCCCCCAACACTACCCTAAACCCTAAAACACTACCCTACACTACACAAACACCACAACACTACCCTAAACCCTTAAACACTACCCCCCGCATGACCCCCAGTACGGCCCCTACACTATAACACTACCCTGCACAACACCCCCGACACTACCCTAAACCCAAAAACACTACCCTACACAAACACCACAACACTACCCTAAACCCTAAAACACTACCCCCAGCACTACCCTCCCCTTACCCCCAGTCCGGTCCCTGCACTCTAACACTACTCTGCACAACCCCCCCGACACTACCCTAAATCCTAAAACACAACCCTACACTACACAAACATTACAACACTACTTCGACACTACCCTAAACCCTAAAAAAGAAACCCCCACCCCAAGCACAATCCCCCTTACCTCTCTCTCCTCGTGGTTCCTCTCTCCTGGTTCCAGCGTCGTCTGCACGGTGCGCGTCGTTGTGAGGAAACGGAACAGCCTCTGTTTCCTCACAACGATGTTGATAGCCATTACATCGCATGCGTTGTAAAAGCGCATGCGATGTAATGGTATGCGTAGTAATGGCTACGCAAGTCATTACATCGCATGCATTATAACGCATGCGATGTAATGACTTGCGGGGTAACAGCCTCGTTGTAATGGCTGTTTACCGTTGTCAGCTAATTACGTAAAGAGTACCATGGTAGTAAACCTATCTATCACCCATCCAGTACCTATGCAGTCATTTAATTACTGAGGCAATAGTCTTGCACTAATACAATCAACCCAACAGTACACTTACTTTCATCCAATTCTGAAACTTTAACAATGGACTCATGCCGTCACTCAGACACTAGTCATGCACTCATCTAATTAGCCAGGCACTACTGACGTAGTTATCTAAACATCCTGGCACTACCTGTTAACTTAAACAAAAACAAATAGGCGGCATCCAATCGCTGAAACACTATTCATGCACTCATCCAATAGGCTATGTGCTATGCATGGACTTAAACAATCATGTATGCACTATCCATGCACTCTATAAATCACCTATATACTATGTATTCACTCTTGCAATCATCCAGGCTCTAGAGTTGCACTCATTTATTCATCCCACCAGTACCTATGCATGCATTAAATTATTGAAGCATTAGTCACGCATTTGTCTAATCATTCAGGCTCTACTCATGCACTCATCCAAAACACCCAGATACTAGTGGTATACTCGCAGGAAGTAAGTATGCAGATATGGAATGACCCATGGAGTTATGACATAGTCAGGGAATCATCAAGGCACTACTTGTATCCTCAGGGAATCACCTATGCACTATCTATTCACTCATTCAATCATCCAGGGAGTATTGATGTATTCAACCACAAACCCATGTATTTACAAGTTTTACTAAGGAAAATGTAGTCTTTTATAACGATGTGGGGAATTATATATGCAACCTGTCACACACTCTTTGCAAGTACTCGGAAGAATAGTAAGCTATATGGTTGGATATAGATTAATGTGCAGATTTTTAAATTCAGCATTTCTCAAAATGTAAATCTGATACATTTGAGTAGAAAAGTACTGAGATACTAAATACACCAGTGAAACAGTGGTAGAGAGGCATGCAAATACTTCTTATGGTGTGCTTTTGGATTTATAGTGTTGAGACACTGTATGTACTTCTACACTTGGGTAATGCGGCGCAGAGCTGCAAGCCATTTGGCTGCGCCGTGCTACATTACTTTCAAAGCACAGGGATGCATCATATTTACACCAATATGATGGATCCCTGTGCTCTCCCCTGCGCTTGCGCGCAACTGGCTGCCATGCTCCAATGGAGGCACCCTTGCACCATGGTGCAAGGGTGCACGTGTTGCAGGGATGATTGTGCCTTCCTGCACAAAAACAATCATGAGAGGTGTTTTCCTCATTCTATGTGTGCTGCAGAATGCAACACACATAGAAAGAGGAAAAAACCAGGAGAAATACAAGTATTTCTCCTTGCTGTGCCTCACTACACCTCACTGGGGATGCGTAGAATTCTGATGCATTCCCAGGTGTACAAATCATTGTAAATCTGGAAAAGTGGCAAAATGCATGGGTGTTGCGTGAGAACACCCACATCAACACCCATGGCACACTCCTTTAACGCAAAGAGCTGCGTGAAAAGGGCCCGTTTTTACAAGGCCACGAAAAGCCACACAGAGTGGCTTTATTTGGCCTTGTAAATATGGAGCTATAATGTGTCAAAAAAAGTGACACTTTGGCGCATGGGGCTTGTAAATCTTTTTAAAATTTACTATAGAAAAGATAAACTGGTCTTTCACCATGTATAAGCTAGAAGTGAGATAGGACAGGGTGCTAAAATGTTTAAAAAAAATGCATGTAGTAATATAGCTAAGTTCATCTGTAGATTTAAAACTGCAACACACCATAAAAACAGTTGTTGTATTATGTGTGTCAGTAGTAAAGTAGTTTGTACTTTGGCTAGGGTAAAAATTAAAATATAATTGTTTTTTTTGTTACAGAACAAGATATACATAGATACACACTGCTAGAATGCCTACAAAAGCTCGGATGAAAAAGCAACAGAGGCAACTACAGTATCTCTGCAGGAATGAGTTACAAAAGACGCAAAATGCAGATAAAGTGCTGAAAGAAAAAAGAGCTACTGGTAAGAGGACAAAGTCATTTCTTAAAAATATATGTGGACGTTTGCAAAGATTACAAAATAAAGTAAATACAATTATGACTATAAGAAACAACAAGCGTGGAAAAAGTGTACATTGGAAGCCGAGAAAAGATTGCTACAAACATGGACACATCATAACCAGGAGACAGAAGCAGTTTAAGGAAATCAGAGCCAGGATGTTTCATAGTAGAATGGTTGTAAATTTAGTGTGAAAATTTAAAAAAGTGTAGAAGAAGGAGAGATGCAGTGAAACAGAAAGAACAAGTTGAGAGAGTAGTTGATAAGGCCTTTGCTTTGAAGAGGAAGCTTTTCATTTTGATTCTAAATAGAATGAAGACTCTTGACAAAATAGTGTTGTGCTGAGGAGACAAAACCAGAAGAAAAGATCAGTGAATAGAAGTAACTTTTGTACAGTTTTTAGTGGAGAATAGATACATACTTCTAGTACAGAACCTATCTTTAATGAAGAAAGCTACCTCCCGGATAACAGATTAGTTCATGCTATTGATGGAAGAGGACGATGTTATGAAATGAAGAATGGTAGTCCTATAGCAAAAGAGGTGATGGTACCTAGAAATGTGGCAGAAGTTATTGCACAAAAGGTACAAGGAAGGCCTAGTCAAGCTCTTGTATACAAATGGAATTGTAATAGTGTTTTTAGTATTAGGCAGCAGTCCATTGATATAGTAAGAAAATTCCTACGCATCTTTCCAAGGCAAAGTTTAAAACACAAAATAAGTTATACCACTCAACAATGCGAACTTTAGTTAGGAGGCTGTACTATGTGAAAACTCCTGCTTTATGTTGAGGAGAAATGAATCGATCACTTTTGTATGGTAGTGTGGCAGACGTAAAAAAGGTTTGTGCTGAGGAGGAGTTGCAGAACAGGACACATATATTACAGTTGATAGTTTTAAAGAAGAGATTACAAAATTTAACACAGTGTTGTCTAAAAAACCAGAGTATGTGTGTATATGTTGTCGATGCACTGTTGTTCAGCTTTGCGTTGCCTTCTTGATGCTCACTGTGAACTCCTCTGAAAGAATGTTCTAGATTGAAAAATGGACGCGTTCCTCATATTCTTTTAGTTGAAAAGTGTATTATGCATTGATATTCCTTTATTTCCCGGTGACATGATTTTCTGCTTTGTTTTTTATTTTTTTTTAGTGGTTTTGTAAAGTTTAAAAACAAATGTTGTTCTTTTTATCGTAACAAAAATGGCAACTGGGACAGGAGGAATTCAATAAATGTGCACTGAGAAATGTGCAAAAAATATAAAAGTGGAAAAAAAAATAGCATGTATGATTTTTGGCAGCATTGCGAATAGATGTAACACTGCTCATCAGCTCTTATAACAACACTACAGTCCATGCAAAACGTGTACCTCTGAAAGGACTTTCTAGCCGGGAATTGTGGCTGCTGACACTGACGTAGATGGTCCTCCAGCTTCCCTCTGCTTGATCAGCAGTTGTAGATGTTTTCTATGATATGTTTTAAGATGATATAACAGTCCAAGAAAAGTCTTCAGCCAAAATCTACCACCTGCTCACAATATAGTTCTGGAACAGAAGATTCAAGAAGGAGGAGTGGGTGTATACTTACTATTCATTTTACTGAAAAGTATATTATCCAATGATATTCCTTACTTTCCTCGTCATGTGATGTTTCCAGGTTGTGCATTGCACTAGTTTTGAAGCAGTTTTTAATTCCCCATGAGTTTGGGTAACAATGTGTAGTTTGATGGGTGTTTGGTAGTTATGTTCTATTTGTGAAATTTTCTTTTTTATGAATATGTTGTTAAAATAAAGTTAAACCAATATGTTAATAAACAGCTAGACTCAAACTTTCTGTAAAATATGTCTAAATATCTGTTTTACACTTTGTTAAAAATACACCGGAATTCGCAGTGTGTCCTTGGCAATTGCATTCATAGAATCATACAGGCAGTACCTGTGTAATCATCAAGGACGTCCTTTCTCCACCACTCTGCAAACGCACCTACTGGCATAGTACTAGTTGGGGGATGAAGTCCCCTTGGCTATTGAGGGTATTTGGGGCAAACTATCCCTCTTGTTACCTCCAGCAAGTTCCGCACAGTCAGTTTGGTAAGAGGTCTTCGGATGCCACGCCCCCTTTCTGCACCACTATGCAAACGCGTCTCCTGGCACACTACTGGTTGAAGCCCTCCTGGTACTTTCTGTAAGTCCTACTCAGCGGGATTCCGAAGAGCTGGTGAGAGGCCCCTCCCCCTTTCCACACCATTCTGCAAACTCCATTGCTACTATAAAAAAACATGGAAATTCACTGAAAAAAAACAAAGGTTACAGGTAAGTTATAGATAGGAATTAGCATTTAAAAACCCTAGAAATTAACTGAAATATACAAAGGTTACAGAGCTGTTATAGTTAAAAAATAGGATTAAAAAAACGTCGATATTCATTAAAAAAAACAAAGGTTATAGGGACGTTATAGTTAGGCTCAGATTTTACAAGCACAAAACAAGAGAAATTCAGCAGTTATAGTTACCTGAGCTAACTATGGTTTGCGCCCCGCAATGCACTGCTTATGACCTTAATCCTAGACCTCAACCGGTCTAGGATTAAACGCTGTATTATACTTGAAATATTAACCCCACACCAGCACGCCCTGCATGAGTTACATTTAAAGAAACCATTTCTGGACAAAAGGCAATTGGTAGACTGGACTAATTCAGGGCTCTTAGCCAATGCATTATTCTTCGAGAATGCTCGACGGAAAGTTATATTGGGTTTCGGGCCTATAATATGAACAGTCAACACTATTGGCCATTGTCTGTTTATGGTAGATCTAATGGATTTTTCTTGGTTAATCTAGGTAGTGATTAAACGTTTATTGATCTCATGACTATCAATAACATGTCAAGGGTCTTGTCTCTGATTGGTATTCTTTTCCACCCAAAAAGAATTGATTCCCTGGTCTTTTCATTGCCTTTATTTATCGCCCGTTCAATAGTGCTTATTGCTTAGTCTGGTTCTTTAAATCTTGATTTGGCCTCAAATTGGCAAAGGGCTAGTTCACTATCTAGGGTGCAGATTTTGTGTAATCGCAGCATCTCTCCATAGGGGATGCTGTCTTTTAGATTTGTGGGGTGAAAGCTGGATGTGTGGATTTACCGGCAGTGGTTTTGGGATGTAATTTGGATTCAAGTTTGTTGTTATGGATATATATCTGCACATCTAAAAAATCAATAGCTTGTGCACTAATGTGAGCAGTAAACTCTAAATTCATAGTATTCACATTAATACATTCCACAAACTTGCTCGCACTTTCCTTAGTCCTCTTCCAAATAATAAAAACATTGTCTATAAAACGCAACCAGCACACCACATGTTCCACCCAGTCCGTGTGGTGGTCCGCCATGAGTACCTGCTCCTCCCACCAGCCGCATGCAAGCACGTGTAGCTCAGCGAGAAGCAGGCACCCATGGCCACCCCACTCAGTTGTTGGAAAACCTCATTACCAAACAGGAAACAATTGTTATGCAAACACCAGTTTTGAGTCCGTCCCAATGTTCAATACTGGTGTAGAGAGATCTTATGTCTAATGTCATAGATGTATTTTCTTCTGACCAAGGTATATAACATATACTCTCTTTAAATCTCCATTATCCTTGATTTAGGATGGTAAATTGGTGACATGCTCCTGGAGAAAAAATCAACATATTCTGGAATTACCAGTGGTGGTTTTGCGATGTAATTTGGATTCTAGTATGTTGTTACGGATATATATCTGCACATCTAAAACATCTACAGCTTGTGCACTAATGTGAGCAGTAAACTCCAAATTCATAGTATTCACATTAATACATTCCATAAATATATATAAATAAAAAACAATTAAATAATTAAACAATTTAGCAATTAATTATCAATTTAAAAAATGTTAATTTATTTATTACTTAATTAACTCACCACACTATATCATCACAAACCTATAAACCCACACTTAAAATATAACCAAAATCAATAAATGAAACACAATCGACATAGGTAATAATCAATTAAATATTATTTTATAAAATAATCATAGATTATTAATTTATTAATAATTAACTTCTCACCCTATACCCCTACAAGCCCAGCAGCCTGCACCATATAACTTAAACAATATGTTTATTACAGAATTTTTCTAATTAATAATCAATTTAGTAATTAAGAATGAATTGTTAATTCATTATTAATTAATTAGCCTCCCACCCTATGATGATGATGATGAAACAATATCTGTACAGCTCACAGCCACTCCATAGATTGCCCTGGCCCTCAACTCATAGGAACATCTCCAAATAATGAACTAAAAACCATGTCTTCGACCTCTTTTTTAAAATGGAGATTGACTCAAATTAGTGGAGATCTTGAGGGAGTTTATTTGAAGCTAGCAGCACCAAATAGGAAAAAGCTTGCCCACTGGCTCTGGCTCTGGCACTTGTATCTTGGGAACCCTTGCCAGTAGCTTGCTAGCAGGGCACGGATTCTTAGTGGAATCTTAGAATCTAATTCTGGAGGCCAAGTAGCCTGGCTTAGTTTGATGAAGTGCATTATTATTCAGGACCAGAGGTTTAAATAGAATCCGCTCCCTCACTCATACAAACCCAACAGGCCCTACCTAATATATAACTGAAGAAATACAATTATTACACAATTTACATTTGCATTAATCAATTAAATAATTAATAATAAAGTAATATTAATCATACTTTATTAACTTCCCACCCTACACCCCGACAAACCTAGCAACCCGCTATGAAAATATAAATTACTGTTAGCAATTAAATGAATAACTTATAAATCATTTAATATTAGAAACAATATTTAAAAATATGATTAACAACTATAAAACAATGATAACACATATATGATTGAAAATTATATTAACAACAACATTATTGAAAACTATATAATATATAAAAATCGATATTCTTGACAGCTATATTTCTGCATCAAAATATTTTTGTATCACAATATGTTTTTTCCAATATTTCTGCAACTCGATATTCCTGATCAGATATTTTGTCCAAATACGGTGTGTATGCAGGGTCGCGCAAGGGCAGCAACTCCTTCAGAAAGGGTAACACAAAACTTCAATCTTCACACTAAGCAACCTATAAAACTTAAAATAAAACAAATTAACTCATAGAACTCTTTATCTAATTTGTATACTACTCTAAAAAGAGCACAGTATCAGCTACCCTTGCCAGAAATGATTGAACAAGAAGTCACCCTATGCCTCCCAGGTCATAGGATTCATGCCATGGGGAAACAGCTCAGTTATTTTAATGTTCTTTCTGAGCATGTGCTTTCATACATGGGCTTGCAGGGCAGAGATATCCAGTGGTTTGTTCTAAGGCTATGTTTGTGGCTTAATTAAAGTAAAGTAAAGGACAGTAGAGGACAGTAAAGGAAACTCAAGAAAAGATTTTTGATCGTTAACTATGCAAAGGTTATTCAGTATGATGAATGTTATTGATTGTTGGTATTGCCCTATTGACTTCAATGGTGGGTCATAACATATGTTTCTTACTGATATTGTCCCCATTGATTTCAGGGATGTTACATTGGTGAATTATACCATGTAGCTGCTGTAACTGACGTATGGTGACACCCTGACAAAGGTTATCTATCGGGAAGGCGGAGAATGAACCACATAAGTCCACATAAGTCTCAATACCAGAGTCTTAGAACTTTTCTTTCTCGGAGACCCTCAACCACACCTTCACAGACTGCAGTGTATGTAATCTCTGCTTAGTGTGGTTCGGTGGATAGTGTCATCATTGGGTCTTGTCACTTGAGTGTCCTGTTCTACAAGTGACATCAAAACCTCCACCTGATGGATGGAGACTGTCTGGATGTTGACAGTGGTGAGTGGATTAAATTTATCTCCTAACCTTTAGGTGAATCTTTATTGGGGGAAAAGAGTATGATAGGGATAAGTCGAAAAACAAAGCGGTATTTAGTGGATGAGTCACTGGTCCACGACACATAGTAGTCGGGTCGGCATGTTTCGGCCTGGGACAGCCCCAACGGGTCTATGGGCTTCATTCAGGACCAAAGAAATATATATCTAGGCCTTATACTTTAGGGCTTTCCGGATAGTGTTTTATTAGTGAGTGGAAGCACTCACGCGTCTTCGTCAGTGAGCACACTTTTCTCCAGATGGAACGTGGTTATAGGTACAGCCTTTGGGCCTATAACTTAGCTTAACTCTCCAACCGAATGTTTGAACATTCGGTTGGAGAGATGCATGCAGGAGCACTGTGCAGGACAGTTTAAAGCCAAGCTTAAACCCCTGTCCTACATTTCACCACATCATGATGCAAATGAAATGCATATTTAAGTTATAGGCCTAAAGACCGTACCTATAACAACGTTCTGTCTAGAGCAAAGGTGCGTGAGGCTTACCTGGGTGCTGATTGGAAGCCTTTTGAAAATCTTCCTGAGCATCTTCAGGGCATGGACGCATAAGCGAGGATAACATTGACTTGGGCAGTCATGTAAAGTTTGCTTTCTATGATGATCCCAAGGTTCTTGGAGTGGTGGATGTTGGTCTTAGCTCCATTGGCCACTAGGTGGTGTCCCATGGTGAATTGCTCTTCTGGAAGAGCACAATTTTGGTATTGCCGGTGTTTACCTTCAGATAGTTGGGCACCGATTTACAAAGGTTTTGCTTCAGGTTTGCCTTAATTTTTTAATGCAGATTCTTTAGAAAATCATTTTTCAGATTTACAACTGAACACAAATTGGTATTTGCATTGGTTAGTAAGCAAAAGTAATACAAACCAGCATGCTACTCTGCAACAAGGGGGCGTTCCATGGGTGGTACCTGGGCGTTCCTGTGCAACTACCCATGCTTTTTTATGTCAAACCCTATCTACTAACAATAGTGGACACGCATTTGTGCCAAAAATTATAATAACTTATAAGCAGGTGTGAAAAAGACGAAATGCTTTTATAACTCCTAACTTTTCCCAATTTGTGTGCTGCACAGTACAGCACACATCCAGAGTGGAAAAAGTTTAAAAGCTAGTCTAAGCATAGCATTGTGTACTGGAAATGTACCCTTCCAGTACAATACCTATGCTAAACTCACACACACCTTTCCACTATAGCGCAAAGGTGTGTGAATGGCGCTCGGCAGCCTGCTTGTGCACCAGTGCTAGGGAGAGAGCAGGATAGTGCCATATCTTTGAAGATATGGTGCTTTCCTGCTGTCTCCCTGTTATGCAATGCAACAGAGCAACTTCGGGTGCTGCGCTGCGTTGGGTGGCAGGTTTGCACATCTGAGCCTTGGTCTTCATCCATTTGACAATTTCAGTCGTGCGGGCATTGAACTAGATCTGGGACTGGGTGTCTTGCCCATGAGGGGGAGAATGAGCTGTGTGTCATCAGCCTAAGAGAAGACGATGGAGGATGATACTGGTCAGAGGGATCATATATGCTTTGAAGAGGGTTGCGTTCAGGAAGGATCCTGGCAAAACTCTGAAGATGAGATTGTGGGTGTCCGAGGTGTATAGCACCAAACTAACAGTCAGGAAGAGGGGAGATTAATCTTAGTGTATGCCTTTTGATTCTGATGTTGCTGAATGAGGTTCTGGTGGGAGACTGTGCCAAACACTGTGGAGACGTGAATGAGGATGTCTCCTCAATTAAGAGTCATGCAGATGTCATCCGTGGCAGCGATGTGGGCAGTTTCCATGTTTTTGGGTCTGAAACCAGACGGAGTAGTGTTGAGGTGTTAGTGGTCTTTGAGGGGTCTGTTAATGATTTTCTCTAAGACCTTGGCATGGAATGGTAGAAAGGAGTTCTGTTTGTAGTTGGTGAGCATTGAAGGGTCTGCTGAGGGTTTCTCCAGCAATGGGAGGACATATGTGTGTTTCCAAACCCCAGGGAAGGTCGCGGGAGAGAAGAAGTCCTCTGGAATAGGTGTGATCTGGGTAGGGGCCAGATGCTCCAAGTGAGTGGACGGTCTTCATGGCAGTTTCTACTGTGGTGACGATGGGGCATGTTGTCAGCATTGGTTCTTTGGATAAGATTAGGAGGCATTTGGCAAGGTCTGTCAGGTCTGGTAGCGGTTTGAAGTTGCAGTAAATGGCTGTGACTTTGTTGCTGAAGAATTTAGAGATTGTTGCAGAGGTCCTTCAAGGTGGTGATTAATTTGGAAGAGGCTGTCAGTCAGATGAAATCCTCCACAATGCTGAAGATTTCTGTTTCCGCCAGTACTGGCATCGATGCAGAGTGCAGTGTTTGATGGTCCAGATCATTATGTGGTAGCGATTCAGAGCAGATTTGAAAGTGCTCGTGTTTGCATTATCCTGGCTCATACTCCATTTGCACTCTAATCATTTGCAGTGGTCCTTCATCAGCCTTAGTTTGCCCATGTACCAACTGGCCTGGGATCTACATCTTGTTGTGTTTGAGGGGGGCCAGGCAGTAGTTGATTGAATTGACTAAATCCTTGATGGCTTGGGGAAGCTGTTGCTGTTTTCAGGTCAGTGGGTGTTGAGAGTGGTGTTTCAGTCCTTGTTAGTGATAGTGTTTCAGTTTTGACTGGCTGTTCTGGTGGTGGTGTGTGTGCATTGGACCGAAACAGGGATACTGAACTTGATGAGGTCATGGTCTCACCTGGAGACGGGTGTGGGCTCTTTGAGTCGGATGTTGAGGGATTTTGAGTTGGTGTCAGCGTGGTCTTCGAGGTGAAAGTTCAGGTCTATAAGTAGGATCTAAGTACTTTCTTTGAGGACAAGTGGTGCAATGAAGTCTGTGATGGTGTTAGTAAAGCTGGTGCACAGTCCGGTTGGTCTGTAGGTGAGAGTGGCACTTAGGGTGAACTATGACTGTGACATGGAGCTTGAATGACAGGTGTTTAAAGGTGGCGGATGATGAGTCCACAGAGGTGGTACAGTGGAGGATGTGCAGCTGATGTCGTTCTTGTTGATGATGGCGATTCTGCCTCGGGGTTCGTGAACTCTGTCCTTCCTGGAAATCTTTTAGCCAGGGAAATGGCTGTGGCGATGTCAGATGCTGATATGGGTTCTATGGGTGGTTGGAGGACTGCGTGAGAGAGTAGGGTGTTGGGTACTGTGGGTGTAGGAGCGGTGAGTGTTATGCTGCGGTACACTTTTTTGCATTGTTCTGAAGAGGCCTAAAATAGTAAGGCCAAAATGCATTGACCATCTATCCCCAGGAATTTTGCCCTACAAAGAATAATAACAAACTTCTAACTTTACTTTAGACCATTGCTTAAATCAACCACTGTCAATTGATTTTTATATTTGAGGAGCAGGTTTCTTTTGTTCAGGCGATTTTACGTGGTGACAGTACTTTTTCTTTGAAGAATTTACTTGTCCGTAATTGTGTTTAATATCCAAATATGTGATCATTTATCATTTTATAACATATAGATTTGGACTAGTTTTTTGACTATCTGAAACAATTTTTGTGGATGGGCTTTATGTAATGTTTTATACTGTTTGTGTTGAAATCTTAGACAAAAGTGAAACCATTACTTTGTCTATTTTGTTTTGTCAGTTGCTTTCCTGACTGCACGACAACAATGCCTTGTTGATTTATTTTACAAACCTCAAACAAAAGTAATGATTTAATCTCCAGTTCTATTTTATATGATTTATAGATAACCAGCATTAACTTATCTTTGAGAAATTTTGATTCAATTTATCCTGCTAGAGCTTTTTTCTTATTTAACTTTGTTTTCAATGTAGCGCAGGCTCTAGAGAGTTATACAGGTCCATCCCTTTACCCTTTTTCTTATGTACTTGCATTCATCCATCCATGCAATCATCCGTCCATATATATATATCTGTCCAACCAGTCGTAAATATCCGTCCATCTATAAGCCCATCAATCAATCAGAACATTTGTAAAGCGCACTACTCACCCGTGAGGGTCTCAAGGCGCTGGGGGGGGGGTGCTGCTACTGCTCGAATAGCCAGGTCTTGAGTAGCCTCCTGAAGGTTAGTAGGTCCTGGGTCTGCCGTAGGAGGATGGGGAGGGTGTTCCAGGTTTTGGCGGCGAGGTGCATCTGTTCATCCATCCTCCCACCCATACATCCATCCATCCTTCCATCCATCCATCCATCCATCCATCCATATATCCATGTATCCATCCTTCTATCCATCATTACGTCCATCTATCCATCCTTGTTAGGTAGGGAAAAAATAACTATTTTTACCAGATATGTCCAACCATAAAAAGCCAATTAGCCACAATAAATGATAGTGTTTATATGATAGGCATGTCTGATTTATACTTGCTGCTTTTGTTTTTGTATGTTAACATCCTTTTTAAATTTGGAAACAGCATTTATATATGCTGAGCTACTAGGAACTACTAAGAAGATGGAGAGAGGCGCTGTAAGTAAGACCGGCTTCAGTGGAACAGGATACTGGAGAGAATGTGGCACCACTCACTCTAGCAATGTTGATAACACAGAAATAGATGTCATTTATTTAATGGTCCAGGATAGCAGAGGCAAGTGGTTTACTTACCAATGGAGATAGACCAAGGAAGACATCAACGCATGGAGGAAAGGTGGGCAAGCACATCTGCTTCCACTCTAACTCAACATCTCCTGCAGGGTACCTTAATACAACCAATGCTTCACCCTTGAGCTCTGATCTGCTCGTGAAACATAGATGGGTTAGAAAAGCACATACATAGCAGCTGATGAGACAATCTTCTTCCTCAACACCTGTAACAGTGCCTGTTTTACAGCAGCCATGGGAGACGAGGGAGTACTACTTCCTAAACTTTACGACTCATATTCCCACAACAAATAGACATTTGGGAAGACCTAGTGGTGGCCTAGTAATACTAATTAATAATGTTCTGGACACAGTGGGAACTTAAAGAATCTCTAAAATAAAATATTGCATAGCAGTGTCTTTAAAGTAAAAAAAAAAGAAGGATATGATGCTGCACCCAGGCTCCGGACAGCCATAAGTTAACCAGAGTAGTTCCTCAGCACGGGACCCTCACTTTTCTTTTTCGCTTCCCGGGAGTTGCTGCTGTATTCCGCTGGGGAGAAAGGCTTCACTCCTCAGCAGCCTTGGCCAGAATCGTGACACTGCACCCAGGCGCCTTAATCCACGTAAGCTGCTAATTTGGGATATAAATTGCACCAGTGTAAAAGATAATAGCTCACTGAGAGTATTGATTATGGAGAACAATTGTACATCTCCAGTGAGACATCACCACCAGCCATCATCCAATTCCCTACACCATTCAGCACCACATTACCAACATAATGGGAACACATTTACATCTTACCTTCGGCTGAGTGGTGGAGAGATGTTAATGCAGGAGACAAACACAGGGGGAACATAACGGTTCTTGGGTACTGACCTTTTACCTAGATATGACACTGCATTCAGAATATAGCTAACTAATGTACCAAAATTAGACAAGGGAAGCAGAGAGGATGAGGAGGCTCTCGAAAATAAAGTAACCCATTGGATTAGGCATGACAGACAGTGCTTATCGGTAATAAGATCAGATATAGTGAGGGCAGAACGGTTACAGGACTGGGGATAAAGCTGTGATACCATTGCTCTTATAGTAGCAGATAAAAAAATTGTAGATGGAATAATTGCCATGGACCTGAGAACAGAACTTGTGCTAAAATCAACAATAAGGTTTAAGCTCCATAGGCCATCCCCTTACAGTATTGAGAGCACTCAAAATCTTGATGAGGTAGATTGATTGACTTCAAGTAGAGCGCCCGAACAGATGAGTTCAAAGTAACGTATAAAGCATGGCCAGGATATTGGCTTTACACAAGTAAGGAATCTAGAAAGGGCAGAGGGCAGTGGAATAGAGATGGATAAAACTAAGGAGTGAAATACCTTTATAACATAGGAGAAGAAGGAGAGGGAATAGCGAATATCCCTAGTACCCCCACCATTAATAGAACTGTAAACAATGTAGCACTGATTTTATGGTATGTAACAGGATTAAAAAACATGCTATTAGATCCAGACTGGCATAAATATGTAGAAAAGTTTAATTTTTGTCTCTTTCAGAGACATGGCTATTAGAACCACCGTACAAACAAGGGTTTAAAACCTTTTTTAAAAGGGAGACCAGATGGGAGACCATCTGGAGGATTGGTCGTATGGGTAAAAATCACCCCAGAGACAAATATACATGCTTACAATATCAACTTCCATGAAATACTCGGAATCAGTATATCCATGAACGAAGGGAAACCACACCTGGGGGGAACATGGCGGCCGATAGTTAGTCTCAGTCGCGAGCTCTCCTAAGCGGGCGGCAAGATTCTTTCCACATACCTGTGCCCATCATTGTGCAGAAAGTAGGGGAGGATTCTCCGGGTGCACTGGAAGCATGGATGGTCGAAGGGGAGCCCGGGAGAACGGGTTTTTTGACCGGCAACGTACCACAGGACCAAAACAACAACGACGGAGGTGAAGGCGCTGGGAGGAGTGTGGGCGGGGGCTGCAGCGCGGCTCAGCTTGGGGCCGCCGTGCTGCTGCGAGAGTCGGCTTCCTGGGAAGCGGGATCAGTCTGTGCTTGCTCTCGGGGGAGGCCAGTTTAGGGAAGCCTAAAAGCAGCATAATTTGCCAGGACTCGCAGCTGGGATATGACATCGAAGGATCCCTGATGACCCCAGTAAGGAGAAGGGAGCAGGCCCCATTAGAAAGTAACATCACTATTAATGTTATATTCCATATAGGTAACCTATATAGGCGCAGGTAACATTGTAACCTTTCACCTATATTCTTCCCTACATTACACACATAACGGTTCTTGGGTCCTGACCTTTTACCTAGATATGACACTGCATTCAGAACGCAGGTTTTTCCCTGGTTCGATTCTCATACATTATGCATGAGGCTTCTTTGAAGCACAGCAGGACTAACAGTAGGATTACCATTTCCTGTATATTATCTCTGTATAAAGTTCAGGCCAGACATCATCCTTTAGGCCGACACAGTAACACAGCAAGGTAAGATCCCTGGGGAGACCTATGTGTATATATACATCACATCTTGCTTGGAAGGACAGAGGAGACCGAGACTTCCCGGCTGACACACTGACCAGAGACGCTGAGGTTCCTGCATGCAGACACTCCAGCTCGCAGTGGTCTAACATCCTCGCGGGGTGTCCAACTCGAGACCAGGACGGGGTCCCATATTCTCTCATTCTCAAGGAATGGGGTTGGCTAGATCCTAGAGGGATTATTGGCATAACACCTACACAGATGCTAGGTACATTTAGGTACATCTAGTTAGGAGGCATCATAGGAGTACGCACTTATTATCATGTGTTTTATGTACATGTATGTATTCATGATTTCTGCAAGATGGTAGAACTTTACCATCCCTTTACCTTTGTAGTACTGCTAATCATATATCTTCATATATCTCTGCTACTGTCTAATGGTTGTTGCAGCTCATCTATTCTACACTAGAATAACAACTGTTCAATAAATTCTTATTGAAAACGCCCAGACTGTTTATTCTGTGTATCTCTCTGAGACAAACTAAGTAAGCACGAGTGACTGAGCGAAAGGTAGTATATTGTTTCCACGATTCTGAGGGATCAGGGTTGTCATGTTCTGAGGTTGCCAGAATCTATTCTCTCCTTGGTAAGAGGAGAGTATAGTGGCACTGTGAGCTAGCTGATACAGACAGGCTAACGTATCCGGTGGGGGTGCACGGAATCAGTCTGCCACCAATCCCACAGTTTATGTTATCCAAATGCGCAGATCCTGTATAGGTCATATAGGAACTACACGACATTAACACCAGTATCGGTGCTTTTAAACAGAAACTAGCCGCTTCTGTTAATCTTGATAACAGGGGGAGGTCTGATTACAGCAAGAACAGTGTGAACAGATATACTCTAAGAAGCAGAGGTGTTTGGGGAAGGGGGACTCTGCTTTGAGCTTGTCTGTTTCCAGGGAAAATCCCCTCAAAACCTCTCTGTTTCACCAGCTCCATCAATAGAAGTATCTAATACCACCTCACAGGCTTCGCAGGCTCCCCGTGTTCCTAAAGTCAAAAGACCGCCCATGGACAAAACAGTTCAGAAAACAAGTACTGGACACGCAAAAAGAAGACAGAGAGTGTAAGAGTAACACCTTCACTCCGCTCCTACTTTGAAGTCCAGGCACAAGGAGTCCCAGTGGGGCCCTCAAAGCAGGCACCTTCCAAAAAGATGAATGGTCCCTTCGCATCAGGTCAGATATCTCACATACCACCCAGGACCGACAATGGGAATTGGGCAAATTTATTCAGGAGCTGAGAGAGCTGGGTGCCACTGCAAATATTAGATTTCCTGCATCTTTGAGGGTCATGAGAAACAATAAAATGCACAACTTTAGAGACCCAAGCGATGTGAGAGACTTTATAGATCAGATTAAGGCACATTCAGTATAATTATTTACTATTTTTGGTGCTTACTGCCACGTAGTAGGAGAGCTCACATGAGGTAATTAACAGTATACCTCTAGTTTATAGGGAGGGTTCCCCAGGGTAGGTGGAGGGGGTCACTTGTAGAAATGAGAAGTTACAAAAAAAAAAATAATAATCACATTGGGTGGGGAAGCATGTGGAGAAAATAAAAAAAATGTCCTCTTTTGTTAATTTTAGAATAAAATCCCTTTCTCAAATATTTTTGTTTTCATGGTTGATCAAAATATCCAGGCTTTTTCAGTATTTTTTTCCTTTTCTTAGTATTTTAACACTTCATGGCTGGACCGGATAAGCCTAGGCTTCTAAGGATACTATCCTGGAATGTCAATGGACTTGCAGGCACATGCATCAATCGTTCAAGATTGCGATTCTTTATTAGCGAATTTTAAAGATTCGCAAATAAAGAATCGCAAAACCAGATGGAAGTGGAACTGATGAATGCTTCCACAATTGCGGCCAACATGTCCACGCAGGAAGAGGGTAGGGAGGGGGCCTCAAGCTTGAGTAGTATAGCTATGCCAGTTGCCACTGCAGGAAGACGCAACACATGCAGCAGTACCCCCTCAGCTTCCAACATGAGGGATGAGGATGCTGGCTCTGACAGGCGTCTGGGTGTTCGTGGGAGAAAGCGCTAGACTGCTATGTAGAATGACATTCCGATATGGTGACGTAACCATGGATGTGATCAGACCTTTTGACTGACTTACAAGTCATTATTTATTTCCAGGACACTTATGTCCATTACTTAAAAACCTGTGCCACTGGCCACATTGAAAGTGTGCTCCGACACTCATGTCATATTGTCTTTAAATAAAACCTTCTGTGATTGCAATATACACTTTTTGTGTCATCATTACTCACCTCAGAAATAATTTTGTTGGATGTCCAATCTTCTCCTGCGTCCTTCTGCTGCGCTTGCCCCTTGTGCTGCACGGCGGTGTTGCACTTGCTGGCTCTCATCCTCCGAGTCGCTTTCAGACACCTCGATTTCCATTCCTCCCCTCGTCGCAATATTGTGCAGCATGGCACATGCTGCTACTATCTTGCAGCATTGTTCAGGGTTGTATTGAAGTGCTCCACCGGTCTTATGGAGGCATCTGAATCGGCTCTTCAGCAGCCCAAATGTGCGCTCTATGATGTTCCTTGTTGAAATATGTGCTGCATTGTACCTCTGTTGGTTGGCAGTTGTGGGATTGAGGTAAGGCGTCAGGAGGTAATTACGCAAGGCGTATGCGCTGTCACCTACATGTAGGTAAGCAAAGGGTCAGTGGCAGTTTGACAATGGCATACGTACAATGACTGTGAGTATCACTTACACATATTTACCAAGCAGATGTGCCTCTCCAAATTCTCCCCTGACAAGACGGGTGTGAATGCCACTTTGCCTGAAAATATAAGAATCATGTGCACTCCTGGAAATTGTGCCACAATGTCAGTGATTATGTTTTTGGCATTGCAAACAACCTGAATCTTAAGGGAATGATAACATTTTCTATTTCTAAATATATATTCCTGTGCTGCAGGGGGACATATTGCCACATGGGTGCAATCAATGCAACCTATAACATGTGGGAAGCAAGCTATCTGGTAGAACTCCTGTTTTGTTTTTGCAAGGTCATGCGCAGTGGTGGGGAAGTTGATGTGTGAGCCGATCCGGGCCATCATGGCATCAAGGAATGCTTTGAATATTCTTGAAAGTGCGCTTTGCGACACACCTCCAGCTACTGCAATGACCCCCTGAAAACTGCCTGACGCCAGTAGGTGTAGGCAACATAGGACCTGCACATGCGTTGGGATAGCATTGGTCCTACGTGTCTGTCTTTGCAGTATGGGATCCAATTCATTGATCAGGTCATGGATCATTGCTGCATTGAGCCTATACTTATCGTATATCTCATCCTCTTGCTGTCATAGCAAAGTTATGCGGACTCTGAAGATGCGCTCATTTATTCGCCTCCGTCTGTGTCCAGCAGCCAGCAGCCTCATCCTCCTCGCCATCAGGTACATCCCTGCCATTGTGCTTACAATATCAACTTCCATGAAATACTCGGAATCAGTATATCCATGAACGAAGGGAAACCACACCTGGGGGGAACATGGCGGCCGATAGTTAGTCTCAGTCGCGAGCTCTCCTAAGCGGGCGGCAAGATTCTTTCCACATACCTGTGCCCATCATTGTGCAGAAAGTAGGGGGAGGATTCTCCGGGGTGCACTGGAAGCATGGATGGTCGAAGGGGAGCCCGGGAGAACGGGTTTTTTGACCGGCAACGTACCACAGGACCAAAACAACAACGACGGAGGTGAAGGCGCTGGGAGGAGTGTGGGCGGGGGCTGCAGCGCGGCTCAGCTTGGGGCCGCCGTGCTGCTGCGAGAGTCGGCTTCCTGGGAAGCGGGATCAGTCTGTGCTTGCTCTCGGGGGAGGCCAGTTTAGGGAAGCCTAAAAGCAGCATCATTTGCCAGGACTCGCAGCTGGGATATGACATCGAAGGATCCCTGATGACCCCAGTAAGGAGAAGGGAGCAGGCCCCATTAGAAAGTAACATCACTATTAATGTTATATTCCATATAGGTAACCTATATAGGCGCAGGTAACATTGTAACCTTTCACCTATATTCTTCCCTACATTACACACATAACGGTTCTTGGGTACTGACCTTTTACCTAGATATGACACTGCATTCAGAACGCAGGTTTTTCCCTGGTTCGATTCTCATACATTATGCATGAGGCTTCTTTGAAGCACAGCAGGACTAACAGTAGGATTACCATTTCCTGTATATTATCTCTGTATAAAGTTCAGGCCAGACATCATCCTTTAGGCCGACACAGTAACACAGCAAGGTAAGATCCCTGGGGAGACCTATGTGTATATATACATCACATCTTGCTTGGAAGGACAGAGGAGACCGAGACTTCCCGGCTGACACACTGACCAGAGACGCTGAGGTTCCTGCATGCAGACACTCCAGCTCGCAGTGGTCTAACATCCCTCGCGGGGTGTCCAACTCGAGACCAGGACGGGGTCCCATATTCTCTCATTCTCAAGGAATGGGGTTGGCTAGATCCTAGAGGGATTATTGGCATAACACCTACACAGATGCTAGGTACATTTAGGTACATCTAGTTAGGGAGGCATCATAGGAGTACGCACTTATTATCATGTGTTTTATGTACATGTATGTATTCATGATTTCTGCAAGATGGTAGAACTTTACCATCCCTTTACCTTTGTAGTACTGCTAATCATATATCTTCATATATCTCTGCTACTGTCTAATGGTTGTTGCAGCTCATCTATTCTACACTAGAATAACAACTGTTCAATAAATTCTTATTGAAAACGCCCAGACTGTTTATTCTGTGTATCTCTCTGAGACAAACTAAGTAAGCACGAGTGACTGAGCGAAAGGTAGTATATTGTTTCCACGATTCTGAGGGATCAGGGTTGTCATGTTCTGAGGTTGCCAGAATCTATTCTCTCCTTGGTAAGAGGAGAGTATAGTGGCACTGTGAGCTAGCTGATACAGACAGGCTAACGTATCCGGTGGGGGTGCACGGAATCAGTCTGCCACCAATCCCACAGTTTATGTTATCCAAATGCGCAGATCCTGTATAGGTCATATAGGAACTACACGACATTAACACCAGTATCGGTGCTTTTAAACAGAAACTAGCCGCTTCTGTTAATCTTGATAACAGGGGGAGGTCTGATTACAGCAAGAACAGTGTGAACAGATATACTCTAAGAAGCAGAGGTGTTTGGGGGAAGGGGGACTCTGCTTTGAGCTTGTCTGTTTCCAGGGAAAATCCCCCTCAAAACCTCTCTGTTTCACCAGCTCCATCAATAGAAGTATCTAATACCACCTCACAGGCTTCGCAGGCTCCCCGTGTTCCTAAAGTCAAAAGACCGCCCATGGACAAAACAGTTCAGAAAACAAGTACTGGACACGCAAAAAAGAAGACAGAGAGTGTAAGAGTAACACCTTCACTCCGCTCCTACTTTGAAGTCCAGGCACAAGGAGTCCCAGTGGGGCCCTCAAAGCAGGCACCTTCCAAAAAGATGAATGGTCCCTTCGCATCAGGTCAGATATCTCACATACCACCCAGGACCGACAATGGGAATTGGGCAAATTTATTCAGGAGCTGAGAGAGCTGGGTGCCACTGCAAATATTAGATTTCCTGCATCTTTGAGGGTCATGAGAAACAATAAAATGCACAACTTTAGAGACCCAAGCGATGTGAGAGACTTTATAGATCAGATTAAGGCACATTCAGTATAATTATTTACTATTTTTGGTGCTTACTGCCACGTAGTAGGAGAGCTCACATGAGGTAATTAACAGTATACCTCTAGTTTATAGGGAGGGTTCCCCAGGGTAGGTGGAGGGGGTCACTTGTAGAAATGAGAAGTTACAAAAAATAATAATAATAATCACATTGGGTGGGGAAGCATGTGGGAGAAAATAAAAAAAATGTCCTCTTTTGTTAATTTTAGAATAAAATCCCTTTCTCAAATATTTTTGTTTTCATGGTTGATCAAAATATCCAGGCTTTTTCAGTATTTTTTTCCTTTTCTTAGTATTTTAACACTTCATGGCTGGACCGGATAAGCCTAGGCTTCTAAGGATACTATCCTGGAATGTCAATGGACTTGCAGGCACATGCATCAATGTTCAAGATTGCGATTCTTTATTAGCGAATTTTAAAGATTCGCAAATAAAGAATCGCAAAACCAGATGGAAGTGGAACTGATGAATGCTTCCACAATTGCGGCCAACATGTCCACGCAGGAAGAGGGTAGGGAGGGGGCCTCAAGCTTGAGTAGTATAGCTATGCCAGTTGCCACTGCAGGAAGACGCAACACATGCAGCAGTACCCCCTCAGCTTCCAACATGAGGGATGAGGATGCTGGCTCTGACAGGCGTCTGGGTGTTCGTGGGAGAAAGCGCTAGACTGCTATGTAGAATGACATTCCGATATGGTGACGTAACCATGGATGTGATCAGACCTTTTGACTGACTTACAAGTCATTATTTATTTCCAGGACACTTATGTCCATTACTTAAAAACCTGTGCCACTGGCCACATTGAAAGTGTGCTCCGACACTCATGTCATATTGTCTTTAAATAAAACCTTCTGTGATTGCAATATACACTTTTTGTGTCATCATTACTCACCTCAGAAATAATTTTGTTTGATGTCCAATCTTCTCCTGCGTCCTTCTGCTGCGCTTGCCCCTTGTGCTGCACGGCGGTGTTGCACTTGCTGGCTCTCATCCTCCGAGTCGCTTTCAGACACCTCGATTTCCATTCCTCCCCTCGTCGCAATATTGTGCAGCATGGCACATGCTGCTACTATCTTGCAGCATTGTTCAGGGTTGTATTGAAGTGCTCCACCGGTCTTATGGAGGCATCTGAATCGGCTCTTCAGCAGCCCAAATGTGCGCTCTATGATGTTCCTTGTTGAAATATGTGCTGCATTGTACCTCTGTTGGTTGGCAGTTGTGGGATTGAGGTAAGGCGTCAGGAGGTAATTACGCAAGGCGTATGCGCTGTCACCTACATGTAGGTAAGCAAAGGGTCAGTGGCAGTTTGACAATGGCATACGTACAATGACTGTGAGTATCACTTACACATATTTACCAAGCAGATGTGCCTCTCCAAATTCTCCCCTGACAAGACGGGTGTGAATGCCACTTTGCCTGAAAATATAAGAATCATGTGCACTCCCTGGAAATTGTGCCACAATGTCAGTGATTATGTTTTTGGCATTGCAAACAACCTGAATCTTAAGGGAATGATAACATTTTCTATTTCTAAATATATATTCCTGTGCTGCAGGGGGACATATTGCCACATGGGTGCAATTAATGCAACCTATAACATGTGGGAAGCAAGCTATCTGGTAGAACTCCTGTTTTGTTTTTGCAAGGTCATGCGCAGTGGTGGGGAAGTTGATGTGTGAGCCGATCCGGGCCATCATGGCATCAAGGAATGCTTTGAATATTCTTGAAAGTGCGCTTTGCGACACACCTCCAGCTACTGCAATGACCTCCTGAAAACTGCCTGACGCCAGTAGGTGTAGGCAACATAGGACCTGCACATGCGTTGGGATAGCATTGGTCCTACGTGTCTGTCGTTGCAGTATGGGATCCAATTCATTGATCAGGTCATGGATCATTGCTGCATTGAGCCTATACTTATCGTATATCTCATCCTCTTGCTGTCATAGCAAAGTTATGCGGACTCTGAAGATGCGCTCATTTATTCGCCTCCGTCTGTGTCCAGCAGCCAGCAGCCTCATCCTCCTCGCCATCAGGTACATCCCTGCCATTGTGAGATGTGGTAGCTCATTCTGGGTGTGTTTCAATGGGTTTAAGTAGATTTTCAGCTGTATCTGAATTGCACTCATGATTACCACCTGGTTGTGATCCTTCTTATTTAGCACTTGCAAATTTGCGAATTTCTGCAAATTCGCAATTTGCGATTTTTCATGCATATATTTAGCGAATCCTTATTTGCTAATCGCTATTTGGGGACGCAAATACCGATTCGCTAAAACTATTCGCAGATTGTTTAGCGATTCTTTATATTTGCGAATTCTTGTGTTTTCGCTATTATGCAGTTGATGCATTGCGACACGGTATTTTGCGATCGCAAAAGCCATATTTTAGCGATTCGCAAATTTTGCGAATTTTTTTACACTTGATGCATGTGCCTGTAAGGGTCCCCCAAAGAAGGAGGAAGATTCTAGAATATCTTAGGCTCATCGACACAGATGTCATTTTTATCCAGGAATCACACCTTGTTAAGGAAGAATGGCGAGAGGTTTTAAAAGGCCAACAATGGATTGAGCATTGTGTATGCACTTCTCAGTCCTGTACAGTCAAAGGGGTT
Organism: Calotriton arnoldi; assembly: GCA_963921515.1. Classification (NCBI taxonomy): domain Eukaryota; kingdom Metazoa; phylum Chordata; class Amphibia; order Caudata; family Salamandridae; genus Calotriton; species Calotriton arnoldi. Next base: position 929,813 of record CAWUFW010003209.1, on the reverse strand, counting down.
GCTCTTCTTTTTAAAAAATCCACCCAAGCTATACTGGGGGAGTGTGTGGTGGACCCTTCAGGTAGATGGGTAATTGCTAAGGCCAAAATTTATGGTGTCTGGTTGGCATTGGTTGGATACTACGGCCCCAATCTGGATAATCCCATGCCCCTACGTACCCTGTTCCTGCACTTAGTGGATATAAATGAACCAATTATATTGGGAGGTGACCTTACTGTCTTTCTGGACCCAGTACAAGGTACAACCTCTAGAAGGACAGTTGCAGTGACTCCTAACATGAAAAGGGTTCTGAAACAATTGATAATCGACACAGGTCTTATTGACATTTGGAAATTCATGAGCTCTAGGGATGGGACCGAGGGGGGAAATTTTACTTTTCATAATAAAGAGCATGGTCATCATTCTAGGATCGAATTCTTTCTTGTGGATTTAGCTATTAGTAAACACACCAGGAAGGTCACTCACATCCCCGAGCACTTATCGGATCATTCAGTGGTTTCCCTTGAGATTTTTTTAGAGATAAAGTCCCCTCACGGCGTTGGACCCTAAACCGAACTTTGCTCTTAGATCCTTTGGTAGTGGATAACCTGAAAGCAGCTACAACTGAGTTTTGTATCGTCAACCTTGACTCAGCCCCTCTGAACACGGTATGGGATGCATATAATGCTTATCTCAGAGGTATTTTATCTAGCTTAAGCTCAGCACAAAATAAAAAGTTTAGGGAGGAGATCAAAACTCTTGAAGCTTCTATTAATACCTTCCTATGTGCCTTAGCACATGCCCCCAACCCCGTTATTAAAACTCAATTAGAAAGTGATTTGATATTGGCAAAATCTAAACTGGCTGACTATCTGGAGGCCAGGGTAAGACAAAAATAGGACGCCAGCAGACTATCTCATTATGAGTTCGGGGAGGGGTGCGGGAAACTTCTAGCTTGGAAAATCAAAGCTAACCAGTCTAGAAATGTTATTAAGGATCTACATACACATATACAGAGGATACAGCTATAAATAAGGAACAACTAGGGGCGTTTTTTTCAGGATCTTGAGCTTCCATCTCTTAATGAGGTCCTAAAAGATAAACTGAATGGCCCTATCAGTATTGAGGGAGTCCATAATGCCATAAGCAGTTTAAAAAAAGGGAAAGCCGCAGGCACGGATGCCTTTCCCAATGAAATTTACATGCTATTAAAAGAAGAACTAGCTCCGATCTTGATTAAACTCTTTAATTTAGCCTTTATTTCTAACCAAGAATTACCGTCCTCTTGGGATTTTGCCACCATAACCATCCTTCTCAAACCCAACAAAAATCCGAGGGTGTGCGAGTTGTATAGACCTATTTCACTTCCTAATAATGATTATAAGATTTATACTCAAATACTTACTAGGCGCTTAGATCGGATGGTAGGGTCTCTGATACACACTGACCAAAAAGGCTTTATAAAGGGGAGGCAATTACACGACTTGATGCATGAGTTACTTGGCGCCATTGATCTGGCTATGGAGTATGGTAATCCTTTGACGGTTATGACATTCAATGCCGCAAAGGCATTATGAGGTGATACAACGTTTTAATTTAGGAGAAACCTTTCTATCTGCTGTCAAAGCTCTCTATAAAAATCCTTTAGCTAGAGTGTTGGTCAATGGGAATTTGTCTAAACCTTTAAATATTGGTAGGGGAACTAGACAGGGATGCCCTTTATCCCCGCTCCTTTTAACCACTACATTGAGCCGCTGGCCTTAAAACTGAGAGCATGTAGGAGTATTTTTCCCTTTGTGTGTAATGGCTGGGAGAAAAAGATTGGGCTTTATGCTGACGATCTGATGATTTTCACAGGCCACTTACCTTTATCCTTGCCAGCAATTTGGGAAATTCTAGAAAAATGTCGGCAAGATATCTGGCTACGCCGTGAACAAACAAAAAACTGAGATTATGCAATGGAACACCAATTACTCCCGTGACTTAATTAGACAAAGCATACGGTACTTAGGAATCCAAGTTGTGCAAAATTTGGAGAAAATAGCTAAAGTGAACTTTGATAGTATAACATCTAAAGTGCGGAAACAACTTCAGGCCTGGGAACCTCTTCCTTTATCCTTTTTAGGTAGATCCAATCTTTTAAAAATGTCCATCCTTCCTAAATACACTTTTTTGTTTAACACAATTCCTTTAGAATTTAAGAAGGAGTGGATCAAGAAGGTGCAAGGGGACTTTACCAGTTTTATATGGGGGAACAAAAGGCCCAGAATTGCCTGGAGAAAACTCTGAGAGAAAAAGGAAAGTGGCGGCATAGCTAGCCCGGACCTCCTCCTGTATCATCGGGCTTTCCACTTGAAAATTTTTGGGCAGCTGCTGAGGGATACCCCTGATTTATCACCGCTCTTTCGAGCTCTTACATTTGGCCCACCAGATCAATCCAGTTTCTTTCTTTTCAAATTTGGGGTCCCCAAGTATGTTAAAAAAGTGAGGCTCAAGGTTCTCTAGGGCACATTTAAGATCTGGTACCAAATAAGAACACAGCTACAGATACCATACTTCAGTCATTATGCACCTATTTGGAACTCACCACGCATGCCAGCTTGCCTTCAAGACTCACTTGCTTTCCCGCTAAACGAATGTGGAATTCTTAGATGGGGTCAACTCCTAGAAGGCACAAAACTAATTTCCTGGCAAAGTATGCAGGAGATTTCTGAGGGATCGGTGTCAAAATTCAAATATTATCAGCTAATGAGCTGGGTAAAAGCTCCAAGAAAAAGTGGAAAGGGAAATTTATTTTGGGAATCAAAGATCTATTTGCGGAGAGAGGTATCAGAATGGTACTGGATGCTGATACAGGCCATGGAAGATATGCAAGTCTTGCTGGTAGCGACATGGAGGAGGGAACTTCCGGCCTATGACCTCGATCTATTATGGCAAGTATATCTATCTTTCCTATGGTCATATGTGAAATCTGCTCCACTCAGGAAAAATCACCTTTTTACTGTTCACAAGGCTTACTGGACCCTCCGGAGACTTTCTAAATTGGGGACCAAGGTTGTGAAGAAGTGCCCAAAGTGCGGCGAGGTCAATGCAGATGAAGCTCATATGTTCTGGCAGTGTCCCTCTATCCAGACCTTCTGGCAGAAAGTTGGTACGACGTTATCGGGAAGTTTGGGTCAAGAAATCAAGGTGAGCCTGGCACTAGTTATTTTTAGGGTAATACCGGATGAGGAGGGTAATAGGGCTTTTTTCAAAGCACATAAAGCACTTACTTTCATACTAGTTCTCCTAGCACGCAGAGAATTATGCATTAAATGGATTTTACCTAATCCTCGACTTGAGGCCCAATGGGTAGCCTCAATACTAAGAATAGCAAATTTAGATCGAGCTACATTGAATACTAAGAGAACGACATTTTGGAAACTTTGGGATAATTGGCATAAAACAGCATGCCATTGATTTGTGATATTCCCTCTTTCCCCTTTATATTTTCTCTTCCCTACCTTTTACGTTTAATTCTGTTTCCCTCCTTTTTCTTTGTTGCGTTATATACCTGCTCCAATGAGTAACAATCGGATATACAGGTTTTTCTTAGACCGGATTGCTAAATTTAGTTTAGCACCTTGGTCTGTGGGTTCAATACACAAGTACCTGTATAATGGAGCCAGTATTTAGGCGGCATAGGGAAAGGCACCCGGGATGTTTTTCATCCCTCCCTTTGGGGAGTGACCGGGACTTTCCCTTTTCTTAGTCGAGGCCGCCTGAATCCATTTTGACTCCTAATCAAAAAATTGACAAATGAGGACTTAAAAAAAAAAAAAAAGAACGAGGGGAAAACATTACATCTTTTTAATATTTATATTAGACCAAAGAAAGCAAATACTGAAGCGGAGACTGTTAGCTCCTTGGATAATATTTTAAGAACCCTGGTGTCACAAATGTTGTAGGAGGAGACTTCAGTTGTACCTATGAACCCTTCATGGGACTGGATGCAATCACTGAGGGAGAGGATTATGCGAGGAGAATACCTCAGTTGGTAGCAGATAACCATGTCCCATGGACAACTGCAACCATGCAGTTGGCCTATTTTACAATAGAGCATGGGCTAAAGGCATGTAACTGTAGGATTAAAGATGGAAATACAAGTATAACTCCTCTATATATATGTAAAAGGGGAACAGCTCGCTCAAGAATCAACTATATCTTGCACAGTATAACCACATGGAAAAAAAGCGATAGTTTTAAAGTAGATGGACAAAGAGGAGATAGTGATCACTATCCCTTGTGCCTGGAATGCAGAGGAAGCAAGAGCGGAGTACAAATGGTTGGCATTGACTCCCCAACTAATCAACCAATGACAGAGAATAACTGTAGATCACTAAAATGGCCTTGTGTTCTAAACTACACACATACTATGATTAACATTTACAATACTGTCTCTGAGGTACTTGAGGAACACTACAAAAGTTTCCCTACTCCAGCTTCGCTTATCCCTACCCACCAAACTATTATTTCAGAGCTAAGACCTTTTTTAACAAAAGCTCCGGCTGTAAAAATACATTTAGAACTGAGGAGAATATATCCATCCAACCCATGGTACTCAGACAACTACAAACAAGCCAGGAAATCTCTCCTCTATAATCTTAGGAGTGGGAAGGCATCTTCGGTAAGAGAAGCAAAGGCCAATTATAAAAAAAGAAGAACTAAGGGGCATATTTACGTTCCCTGGCGCATCCCTGCATATCAGCAGGGATGCGCCTGGGAAAATGCGTCACGCAAGTTTACCATTGCGCCAAGTCCGATGCGCCGCATTTACAATGCGGCGCATCGTGGCGCAGGGATAAGCAGATGCGTGACGCATCTGCCGGGCGGAGGTTGGCGCAGTGCTGAAGTTGTGTCGCAAGCGCGACGCAACTCCAGCACTGTTCCAACCTTCCCTATCCCTAACATGGTGCGTCAATCCTTACGCCTGCTTGAAGCAGGCGTAAGGATTTGACGCACCAGCTGCCGGAAAAGTGACTGCGTGAAATCTTGTAGATTTCACTACGTCACTTTTCCAAGGCGTTCCTGCGCCGGAACGCCCCCCCCTGCGCCAGTACGCCCACATGAAACCTGATGCAGGTTTCATGTGGCGCAGTGGTTTACTACGTGACGCATCTCCCTAGATGCGTCACGTTGTAAATATAGCGCAACGCGGAGCATGGTTTGCGTCGCCGCTGCGTCACATGCGTGACGCAACAGCGGCGCAAAAGTGGCGCAAGGGGCTTGTAAATATGCCCCTAAATACACAAAACACTTGGGAGAACTCAAATTGGTGTTACCTATTACAAGCAGCTAAACTGAAGTATTCCGCTATATTCTGGAAAATAGTAGCTCACGAAAATAAAGATCTAGTCTCCCATACGGAGCACTATGTGGACCCAGCCATCTGGACCAGGCACTTTACTAATCTTTATTCAGCCACCACTCATCTAGAGGATGATTGACAGTTATTTCAGGACTCAATACATGATAGAAATGATGGACAAGTGCTTTACTTTAGCTTAGTAGATACAGAGCGAGCTATTGAGGCCCTAAAACCAGGAAAAGTGCCTGGGTTGGACAAGATCCCGAGGGATCTGCTGAAACATGAAAAGGAAGTATGGGTTCCCTATGTAAATATGCTATGCAACATTGTTGCATCTGGGGCATGGGTCCCTCCATCATGAAACAGGCCGAAATAGTACCAATCCACAAAACGTCGGCAGTGGCACATGGCAGCCAATTGTATCCAGCTCAGGGGAAAGCACAGGGATGCAACATATTATTGTAAATATGACGCATCCCTGTGTTTTGAAAGTGCCGCACCGTGGCACAGCCAAAGGGCTTGCGGTGCCATGCTGTGGCACTTTCTTGTAAATGAGGCCTCCAGGGTGTCCCAGAACAAATTCTAACCCAGATAATTAGGCTACACCAGAACAACTTTGTCAGGGTGCGCTGGGGCCAGCAGGGTAATCTACAGAACAGATCCATTTTAGAAGAGGAGTGAGACAGGGCTCTGTGATGGCACCAACCCTGTTACCACTCTGTATTAATGATGTTGTGGATCATTTAAAACAATGTGGTCATGATTAACCCAAGATCTGTAGAAATCCAGTCCCTGCTTTACTTTTTGCAGATGATACCATCCTGATTTCCCAGAAACCAAAAAGACTCCAAAACCTACTTGATAGTTTTCATATTTGCTGCACAAAAAAGGGACTGGAAATGAATATACGTAAGACAAAATATTTGACCGTGAAACCACATAGGTCCTTCAAGAAAAATGTCACAGTGGGGGAACAAAAACTGGAGCATGTCAATAACTTTAAATATCTGGGCATAACTTTAAACTCCACATTATCATAGGAACCCCAGATAAATCAGGCTAAGATGGCCCTTGTACAAAACTCCAGACCAATATTGAACAAGTATAATAGATCTGTTACCAAGGCAACAACACCAGCCTTGGAAATTTATAGGCACAAGGCCCAGGCCACAGCACAATATGGAGCTGAATTATGGGGTATAGATAAAGTAAAATCTCTTGCTACAACAGAAAATAAGCTCATGAAAAGGCTCTTAGGTTTGCCAGTTGGAGCATCACTGATCCCAAAGTCCTTGACCTGAATATCAAACAGATAGAACATATTGCGTCACTAAGATCTATTGTCTACTGGGTTGGAATATGGACCACGCAAGAACTGGGCCATTACAGAGATGGTCTAAAGGAAATTTTTTAATTAGATGAAAATCAAACTCTCCCATGGCTGCGACATGCAAAAGCGGGGCTTATAAATCCTTGTTAACCCACTTTATTGAAACGAGCCACAAACATTACTAACCAGCTCAAAGAAACATCTTAAATCAGTGTACTGGGAGTATGTCGCAAATTCCTATTATTGCAACCCAAATCTGGGTCAACTTACAACTCAATTTCTTACTATAAAACAGCTTTTGAAGACTTCCTAGACAAAATCCAACCTTATCTGGTGAAATGCACTTTAGATCAGGCAGAAAACATTGCACATATTGTATTCTTCTGCACAGCCTACAATAGGCATTGCAGCAAATGGATTCATCCATTATGTAAGAATATGGGCTATAGGAAATTTGAAGAAGCCCTGAGGGTACTTAAAAGTAATACATCACCCCATATAATCTGCGCTCTCAGTAGGTACTTACTTGCAGTCAAAACGTAGGAAAACATTGGGGGATCCACACAAGGCACACATCCCTGGACTCCCCCGAGTGTCTAGTTTTCGGACATGTGTGGGTTTGGTAGGTTTCCCTAGATGCCCGGGGCATTTGTGGACAGTTGGCTCTGGTGCTGAAGGGGTCTTCTGACAGCGAGAGGATGAGCTGGGTGTAATCTGCGTAGGAGATGATGTTGAGTGCGTGCGATCTGACAGTGTTGACAAGGGGAGTTATGTACGTTTCGAAGAGGGTTGGGCTGAGGAATGATCCTTGTGGGACGCCGCAGATTATCTTCTTGGGTTGTAAGGTGAAGGGTGGGAGACAGATTCTCTGGGTTCTTCTGGTGAGGTATGAAGCGATCCACTTGACGGCGTCTCCCTAGATTCTGAATTGGTGGAGTCTGGTGATAAGGATGTCATTCAACATGGTGTTGAAGGTGGCTAAAAGGCCCAGGAGGATGATGGCTTCTGTTTTGCTGTGGTTGCAGGAGAGCCCTGATGTCATCGTGGCTGAGATCATGTCTATCTCGGTGCTGTGGTTGGCTTGGAATCTGAATTGAGATGTGTCCAGGAGGTTGTTCATTGCTTTTTCAAGAACCTTCACCAGAAACAGGAGCAGGGAGATGGGCCAGTAGATATTCAGTTCTGCAGGGTCAGCAGATGGTTTCTTCAGGAGGGGCCTTACTTCAGCATGTTCCCAGTCCTCAGGGAAGGAGGCAGTGGTGATGGAGGCATTCAGGACTTTCTTGAGCCTGTCGCCAATTTTCTTGCTCCTTCTCGTATATGGCTGAGATCTTGTCATGCAAGAGTCCACCAGGGCGTCACACTGAACTTGGGAGAAGGTGATGTTGTTCCCGGTGACAGTGGGGTTGGGGAACTCCTTCACAATGGTGAAGAGCTCCTTGGTGTGGTTAGTGCTGGTGTCTATGTGGTTTGCTAGAGTGCTTTTCTTTGTTTCTTTCAGGAGGCAGTGGTACTGGTTGAGTGCTGTCTCGAAGATGGTATTGTCTTCTGTCTTTTTGCTGGTCCACCACAGTCTTTCTAGTTGCTGGAGGTTGTCTTTGGTAGATTTCAGCTCTGCAGCGAATGAGCTGGCTTTTCTGGCTGGCACATTGGGTTTGGCTCGGCCTTATCCACATGGAGAAATTATTTGCAGCCTGTTCTGGGTCGGATGTTGTGTATGGGAGGTGGGATTTGAGAGTGTTGTTCCACTGGTCGTTTGATATCTGCTTGTGGAGCTGGGGGGCAAGGTGCCAGTTTTAGTGGATCCTGAGATGGTGAAGTGGATGCTGTAGTGGTCGGTCCAGGTGAGCTGTGATACATGGGTGCACTTGACTCTGTCGCTGGACATAAAAATGGGGTTCATCCATTATGTGGTGAAGTGTTTATCCTGCTATGTGGGTGGGATGAGTGACATGTTATTTGAAGCTGATTTTGCTCATGCTTTCCAGGAGGACTGTTGTGTTGGTGTAGCCGAGGTCATTGAGTTGGAAGTTAAGATCCCCTACAAAGATATACTGTTCGTAGTTAATGGCGATCGGGGTGATGATGTCGGGGATGGCATTGCAGAAGCTAGGGCGTGGCCCAAGTGGTCTGCTTGTGAGGGTACCGCTGATAGTGCTTTTTCTGTCTGTGTGAAGCAGAAAATTGAGATGCTCCATGATCGTGGTTGAGTCATCTGAGGAGGTAGTGCAGCAGATGGTGTTCTTGGAGATGATGGCAATTCCACCTTTATGTTTGTTAATTCAGTCTTGTTGTGTTATCTTGTAGACTTCGGGTGTGGTGATGGAGATGTCTGGTGCAGAGGTGGAGCTGAGCCAGGCTTCTGTGAGTAAGATGACATCCAGGAAGGGGGATACGATTGTGTCCCAGATCTCTGTGGCATCTTTGTCAAGTGATCGTGCATTGAGTAGAATGCACTGGAGTTGTGCGGTGGCGGTTGGTGTGTTGAGTGCAGTCATGTTCGCAATGTCAAAATGGCGTTGTTGGTTGATTCTATGTTGCAGGTGAAGCGTTAGTGTTGGCAGGAGAATGGTCCTCTGCTTGTGTGTGGGGATGTGCAGCAGCAATTGTTGTTGAAGTGCCCGGGATACAGGGCTCTGAGGTCTGTGCCGGTGTAGCTGTGCGGTGTAGAAGAACCAGGGTTCCTGGCGCTGGGTGTGGTTCAGGCATGGACGGGCACAGGCAAGCTTGGCTTTGGTGCGTATTGGCACGCCAATGCCGCAGCTGTGCTGCAACCTTCTTTAAGTAGGCCCTGGGAGAGGGGGAGGAGATCTGGGTGGTGTGAAGCGCAGGAGTGGTGAACAGCAGGAGGTGGCGAGACAGGCCAGCTCCAACCAGGAAAACAGCACAGTTTCACAGTGACAGTAGGAGTGGATGGTATTTTTGTGACACGTGCTACAAAATGCACATCAATTACATACCACACCCTTACCAGTCTCCTGCTGAGTGGTACATTTGCAACACTTGTTATTTGTGTGACACTAGGATTTTTCACAATTCCTATGAGTTCAATAATGTAACATGGATGGCAACACACCCGCTCCAAAAATGTTTCCAGCACCACTGACTAAAACCTGTCTGATGGACCATAAACAGTGTCCTGCGCATTTTGCAGGTGCAGATATCTCAACAACAGACTAGAAACGATTGACCAGCTCAATGTCCATTTGGGGCAAAGAGATTCAGCTCTACCATTGATTACGCCGGTATCCTGGCTTCAGAATTCAGAAAGTGTATAGACCAAGATGAAAGCATCACAGTAATTATTATGTAATATGTAATAATATGTAATAGTAGAAAATAGTTAGGGATTTTGCTCCTAAATGACTAACAAAAGTAAGAAAAGATGCAAAGGGAAGATTTCTACTGAGCACCCCTGAACTCCTTTAACCCAATGGACAACAAAGAATCAGATTATTGGGTGTCATCAATGCGGGCGATATCACTCTAGACTAGCAAAGCATTCACAGCTTGAAAATATTTAAACATTCTTTGTAAGCTAAATAGACTATTCAACCTGTTGAAAACAGTTCAAGTTTATTCATGTTTAGACATTTTTCTTTAAAACATAAATACATAAACAGTCTAAAATGTCTTAAACATTGACCCTCTCCCAGCCCCCCCAATCATTCTAATACAGATTCAATCTACTTGCGCTACCCAGTCCACAAATACTTGAGTCAATATCAATACGAATCCCTTCTTCTTTCGCCCCCTAGACTCAAGAGTATCTGCCTAGATTGTCATAGATTAAGGTTCCTTACATTACTAACCCAAGCATATTTTAAAAATGTTTGCCAAGGCACATGCAACATCTACAAATTCCATGTTCAACAAAAGCAAAAAAACGATGGATTTAGGCCCAGATCTCTGTACTAGGGTGAATAAATGACATTGTTCTGCATTCAATCAATTGTTGTTTTTGCATTTGTCACCCCGAGTGGGACGGGTAGGCCAAGACATGGGTCCCGTGCTTTCAATGCCACTGGAGTCATGCTATCCTGGCTGATGAGGGGTGAAAGCCCAAAACCAGTCCTAGGATGCTTGTTTCCAGTCCAGGGAGGACCTGGCCTGGCAGTTCGGGCTGGACTGTTCCCATTGGGCGCAGGGTCAAGACTGATTCGCATATGGCTGGGTTCAAACTGGAATGGCATGGGGAGCAAAAAAACTATGGATTTAGGCCTGATCTCTGTACTGGGGTGAATGTATGAATTGCATTCAACAAAAGTGCAAGAGCATTATTGCGATGTATTGTATCATATTTTAAACAACAGCGTTTTTAGAATCTAACAACGAATCCAATAAAAATTACGACAATCAATTAAAAGATGAACATTAACATTTTAAAACCTCAATCCGCATGTGTAATTATTCTCCTCATCCAGAAAAGGGTTGTATTTCGGAGACTTTAAATAGACTTTCAGAGCTACCCAGAATTTTACTAATAATAAGCATTGACGGGCATCAGGGAGAGCTGAGATGTACGGGAACATCCTCCGATTTTCCCAGGATTTCAGCATATAATTTGTTGAGGGTTTGTTCCCTACATACTCCATATCAGACAATATTGACTCCATTCTGCTGGCCATATATAGTTCACCTTTCGAAAGATAAAATGCCTCAGCCATCTTAAAGTACTCCATTTTAGGGTCCCAACAATATTACCTAATGTTATGTTATGTTATTTGTATTTATAACACGCACAGATCCTCTGAGGAGTGTCCCTGCTTAGACAAAGAGAAATGTTTTCAGGTTTTTCTTCAAGAGAGCGGGATCCTGAATGGTACGAAGAGCAAAAGGCAGCACGTTCCAGGCTAGGGCGGCTTTCAGGGCAAGGGAACTGCCGCCCATCCTCTGCAGTCTGAAGCGGGGCACCAGAGCCAGGAGTTGAGATGCAGAGCGCAGCTGTCTCGAAGGAGTATAGAAGGAAAAACGCTTTTGTAAGTAGATTGGACCTAAAGCATGAAGGGCCTGATGTGCAACGACTAGCGATTTAAATTTAACCCCTTCTGCCACTGGTAGCCAGTGTAAAGCGCGCAGATGTTGTCTCACGCTGCTTCTAGAAGAGATGTTAAGAAGAAGCCTGGCCGCCGCATTTTGAACTACTTGTAGTTTATTAAGCAGATAACCAGGAATGCCTGCATACAGGGCATTGGCGTAATCCAATTGAGATAAAATAAGGGCTCGGGTAACCATTTCTTTAGCAGCCCTCGGGAGAAGTGGAAGAAATTTCCTGAGGGTTATGAGTAGCCCAAAACAGTTCCCGGCCAACTTCTTGATCTGTGTGGAGAACGTAAGGTTCTCCTCAAACCAAACCCCCAGATTCTTAGCAGGCTGCCCCGTTGATGCTGGTATGGCGAAACCTGATGGCCAGAGCATTTCTTGAAACTGAGGGGAAAACTATCCATAAAGGAGGATCTCCGACTTCTCCTCATTGCATTTAAGTTGTGCGGCAGCCAACCAGTGAAAAACCGAGGTCAGACACTTTTTTGCGGTTGTAGTCGAGCACTCATTTTTTCCCCATGTAAACAAGAGCTGGGTATCGTCTGCGTAGGCGATTACCTTGGCGCCCAGATCCTCTGCCAATTGAACCAAAGGGGTGACATAAATATTAAAAAGAAGGGGCTTAGGGAGGACCCCTGGGGAACCCCCGTAGACACCTTCTGTGGAGAAGAGGAGGCGGGGGGAAGCCATACCTGTGCATTTCTGACCTGCACCGCCTGCCTCAACTCACTCCTTCTAATATCAGAGGCACATAGAACCAATAACCTCTTTACCTCCGAGGACCAGAGTTTATCCCAAAATCGCAGGGTTGTTTGTTTTATAGGCCAGAAAATTCCAGGCCTGCGGATCACCTTCCAGAATTATTGCCGGGCCCATCACACCTTTTGGGAGACCTAACAGTATTTTCAAATACTTGTTCTCACACCTCTCCCCACTTCCCTCCCAAATCCTCCTCCTGGAGGGTACTTATCATGAGGTCCCAATTAGACTGATAAAAGGCCTGCTTCTTAGTCCTAACCAGGGCATCATACTCCTTTTTTTTACTATTAAAGCCCTCCGTCTTGTTTGTGGGATCCAAAGAGTGCCTAACCCTTCCTACTTTCCTTAACCCCTTCCTAACAAGTAAGCACTCCTTATCAACCATGGCTGTTTAGAAGCCCAGCAGGGCTTAGCCTTTTTAGCCTCCTTATTACATGACCTTACTAATGGGATCAAATGATTGGTTTCGGAGTACCATTCCAGGATTGTTAGATCTAAATGCCTACCAAGCTCTAGGTCATGAAGGATTTGGTATTGCCTCAGTTGGACCACATACCTTTCGTCTATTCTTGTAGTTAAACGTTTAGGGAATGCTACTTCCATCAGGATCACCTACTCCATAGGTGGAGAAACTACAGCTATGGCCATTTTTAAGCCCCAATGATGACTTCCCTTAATTGTTAACACCTTAAACCATGTGCAGAGGTCACAGAACTACGCTATTATAAACATATATTCTATCAGTCAATGCTGGTTGCCATGCAAAAATGTTTGGGCTGCCGGTATATTGCCCTTAACCCTGCCATTTGGGCAGGCGAATCCTAACTCAGAAATTAATTTAGTAAATTTGTCTTCTAACTTGGATTGAGTGCACTCTGGGAAAATTGAATTGAGGGTACCATAACTTTCTTACATATCGGGACCCCAGACTCCACCTGCACTGGGGAAGGCGTAGGTTAAAGTCCTCTAATAGGAGAATCGGAGGGGGGGCAGAAATTCTGTCAAGCCCATAATATCCCTCTGGAACACTTCCCATATCTCCTCCCGGTGCTCATCCTCATTTATACAGACATTAACAACCACCAAACTACTTTGCCTCAGGCAGCCATCATACAAATCCAAGTGACAAGCCAATAGTCACTCACTACTTGTCTGGCTGATTTTTGCTCCTTTATTACATTTTGTTGATATCAGTGTCATAAGCCTGACTCTTACTCACCCGAACCCATTTTGATTCTTCCTTTTGCAAACCTAATAAACCCACTCCGATGAATTGTATCACCCACCAACCAGGTCTCCTGGATACAAATCATCTCATGCTCCTCCCAAACTTGTGCAAGAACTGTTGTTCTTATTAAATTCACCAGAACATGAAAATTCCAGGATGTAATCCCCAAGTTTGCGGGTGCAGCTACTACCTAGTCTACCTGTCTCCCCCCACGAAGATATGACACTCTCCCTAGCAATGCTTAGATGCGCAAACCTATTGCGAAGTGGAACGGTTTTATCACTTCCTCCTTTGGTTGGGACGGAATGGTTACCTTTAGAGTACCTCGATTATACTCAACACACGGGAGCAGGCTGGGATTACCTCCCCTCCAATTACTAATTGTTCCTGATTTAGGCTGGCATGATTTTCCAGGAGGGGCAATTCAGGATAAGGAAACTATACCTCATTTACAGGCACAATTCTTAGCCCAAGGTTATTGAGCCCGTCACTGGCCTGTAATGCCAGGTCTATAAAACTGCAGAGCTAAAGTTAACTTTCATGACTTCTCTACCTGCTTTTGATTGAATGAAGGCTATATACTCTATATCCCTTCATGTGACTTCCTCCAATTCCCTACAGGATAAGAACGCCCTTAGAAAACTTGACCTGCTTAGTGGATTCCATTTATTTGCTTTTTTACCCTTTTAGGTCACCTCCAGGTATACGTATTTTACCCTGGGTTCACTATGGAAGGTCTGTACCTGGTCTTGGGCTAAATCTATATCAGCTATCCAAGTAGCTGGCATTCCATGGCCCTCTGGCATTTTGGAACTTCTTACAGTCTGCAGGGGAAACTTTATTCCTTTAGTGATTTGCGAAGTGCAACCTCTAACCTTAGGCCTAGAGCAAACCTGAGGTTGGGCAGAACCCTACTCTACCTAGCATGTCCCTCTTTTTATCCCCTTTTCCTTCCCTGGGCCTACTCTTCTAGTCACCTGATGGCTCTTTGTAGGTTGCAGCTATACGGTTTGGACTTCAACTCTCCTATGCTTCCTAGTGAGGTTTCTTAGCTTTATAACCCTACTCCTTCCTTTCCTCATATTAAACTGTCGCAGACGCCAGATCATGGCCCACCCAGAATTACGTCTCCTCACCAGCATTGGCCTTCTAGATATATATACAGTAGAACTTCCCTGCTCCCGTTGAGCCAGAAGCTCCACTCTCCCCATGGTTTGGAAAACTACTGGCCTGACAAGGGAGGACGTACAAGAATTAATAGATTTCAATTAAAAAAGAATCTCCTTTAATAGGCCAGCCTCCACTCTCAAAGACTCTTTTTCTGCAAGAGAGGCTTCAAATAGTCCTTGTAATCTTTTTTGCATTAATAGAGGGACATCCAGCATGGGAGAAGGGCCTGACAGTAGGGAGTAAAAATTTGCAGCAGAAGTGGTCAATGCCTGTTGGTCACCGCCATGGAGTGCCAGGCCAGTCGTATCGGGCATGGCCGACAGCACTCTCCTTGTCTGGCCATTTACCGATTCTTCCTTACTTTTTTTGTTCCCCTCTACACTCTCTACTGCCCCAGTCCCTTCTTCAAAGCTTGCAAAGCTAAGCCCGAAGAACGGAACAGGCAGGGAGAGGAGGAAAGACGCAGTGTATCACACCTGGATTTCCATACAGGTCCAGAGTTTCCTTCTTTTGGACTTCTGATAACTCCTAGGGAACATCCACAGGGGGAGCCACATGCCCATCATTTGCCGAATCCTGCAATACAAAGGGCTTAAAATGTTTCCCCACAAAGTCCTTTATTGAAACTGCCATAGTTTTTGCTGAGGAATGCACATTTTCAACTGTTGGGGTAAATTCGGCTCCAACTAGAATTACTTCAACGTGGGATGGAGACTCAAGGCCTAAAGAGTATTTTGTTTTTGCTGCATTAGATATCATCCCACCTGTTTTCCTACTTTCTACAACCCCGAAGGTTTGATGTCTTTTTTCTTTGGAGAAGGCATCTATAAACAGTCTTATATTGGTCATAAAGTGAGTTGCAAGGAGTACAAAAATCTGATACTTCAATTTCCAAGCTGAGCTTCTAGGCTCTGTTGAATGACAGTTCAGCTAATGAGTGTGTGCTGAGATGCAGCGCTGCCTCACCCCTTTAGTAGCCCTGATGAAAGCCCTAGTGACAATGATGGAACAAAGGGCCAAGGGGAAGCATGAGCACGCTGGAGAGTTGTGGTTTGTTTCCTGTTTCCTGGCCTGATCTGGACGGCTATGTTCTGCTATGCCTTACTCACGGGCTGCTTTGTTCACAAGCTGCACCTGACCGATCGGGCAACTTCTGTGACCTAGGCAAAGGCAGGGACACCTCTACTGCCTCTGCCTTTCCCACTTGCAGAGGTCTATGGACCGCATCAGTGAAACAGGCTGAGTCTGGTACTAGAGATACTGCGCCGCCTCACTCCCTTCAATATACCTTAGTTAGCCATATTGGCTTCCTTGTGACAATGTTAATGTGGATGGCTAAGGGGGCGTGAGCACACTGGAGAGTTGTGATAAGGTCCCTGTTTCCTGCCCTAAACTGGCCCGCTGTGACTGCTGGTCTTGCTGACAAGCTGCACCCGACCACTCGGGCGCTTTTGTGAGCTAAGCAAAGGTAGGGATTACTCTGCTGCCTCTACCTTTCCCACTAGAAAAGTATATGGGCCCAGAGCAGGGATCCCAAAGCAGCACGGACCAGCACGGACCAGCCCAAAAGTCCAGTTCTAATAAGTTGCTCACCTTGCTTCACCAGATTCCGGGTGCCTGCCTCCTCCTTCGTCTGTCTTGGCACTCTGTCCTCCTCCTCCTTAGCTTCTGCCCTCCTCTGTTTGCTGTCTGCCAAGCCTCAGCAGGCCACCTGCACCAACAACAATGGGGAAAGGGAAAAGGTACTGGCAGTCACTTCGCAGTCGTGGGAGGGACACCGAGGGCTATGGGGGCTGAGCAGCAACTGTGTTACAGCAGTCTGGCCGTCTTTGTGATCACGGTCTGCAGTCCGTACTCTGTCTCTCTTTCCAATCGCGGTCTGTTAAAAACAGGCTTTTGACCCAACTATCATCCTGGGAGTCAACTAAACATTATTAGCTTATTGATTACACTTCTTACCTATTCAACACCAAGAATTACAACACTGACTTATAGAAGAGTGCATTCTGCCACCCCTTATTGGTTCCCTATATGTTCCTGACCTACTAGAATTCTTGAATCACTGTGACAGAGATTATACCAAATTTGGAGGAAGCCATGTTTTCCTAGTATATGCAGCCTACCTATCCCTTACAAAGATTGCAGAGACAAACCAACTTCATGGATATAGCAACCTAAATATTCTCAAGACAAATTATAAAAAGACAAAAAATATTTGTTCTATGTATATCTCATCTCAAAAAGCTATGTATGTCATAAATCAAGATTGAATGGATCCTAGGAAGTCAGCGAATTGGCCAGTGAAACAATATACTTACGTTTATGAAGCCCTTCATGGAAAAACTAGACTGTAGGAAAGCTGAGTAATATATAGTGATGCTGATTAGACCTCACCATGTAATACTCTCACAATACCCCAAAGATGGTCCTTGGATTCACAATAATAAATTCTTAGCTCAGCCCTGGTAGTGTGGCAAAAAGCAGTCAAGCTTTACTAGAGGACATGTATTAAGCATTTCAGAGTACCCACATGGACGATAAGTAATTAACACTACCAGAAGGAAATCCGACACCGATTTATAAAATAAAACAGAGTTTTATATTAATTTAGACACAAAAATGAATACAATGGGCGAAAAATTAAATCAGTGCATTTCACTACAGCAAAATGTTATTATTGTGGTCAACAGTGAAAAGCAGAAGAATCAGTCACTTGCAAGTCAAGTTATGTGGCGCCCACAGGGGTGCAGGTGATGCGGGTCCCCATACTAAGCAACAACAGTCAGTTAAAATTTACCTGGCCTGAAAGGCCCAGGTGCACAGTTGCCCTGGCTGTCCTTGCTCCTGAGATGGGAGCTGTGGAAGAGCTGGGTTTACTGCTTAGACGGTGCTGGTGAGGAAACAGATGCAAAAGGTCAAAAATGGGGATACTACAATAGTCAGTTGATGGTTGTGGGTCGATTTCCGTCGTGTTGCAGCATCGAGCAAAGATGGTGGTAAACACACTGGTCACCAACAAGCCTTGGTAGCAGTGAGGTCAGCTAGATGATACTTCGACATCTGGAGGTCCATGAAAATTGGTAGGTGCCTGAAACTTGCTTAAAATCAGTACTATATCCCCACAATGCACTGGTCCATCAACATTTGGGCAATACCGTAGAGGGCTCGATGGCTAACGATTCTTTGGTTCCGGTAGTGTGCCACTAGTCCAAGGGAGTCTGCATTTGCCTTTGGTGTTCAAAGGGGTCCCTCTGTCTGGGAGAGCCAGTCTTTGATCAAGGATGAATTGCAGTCATGCGATTGGTGGTTATCACAGTGGCAGGCTATCACGCCTTTGCCTTGTGCAGGTTCTGAATTCGCAGACTTGGTTCTCTTCTTTGTCCTTGGTTGAAAGTCTTCTCAGATCTGAGGTTCTGGTGACAGGGGTCCTCTTAATCCTTAGATTTAGGGGTATTTGGGGTGTGGGTGCAAGTGACCAATTGGCTACTTACCCCAGCGGCTAATCCACTCTTGAGGTGACCACATCCGGGGAGTGTGTTTCACCTTTTTTAGACAGAACCCTCGATTTTGCCACCACTAAAAACAGCAAAAACCTTCCTCTGCTGTACAAACAGCTACCCCAACCTAGGGGTGGGCGAGCCTTCGGGGAGTGTGCGCCTAACCACTATCTAATTTTCCTGCCTGCCCGGGCACAAATGTGGCTGGGGGAATCGGGAGGGCTGTTTCCTCATTTGGAAGACAGCCAGTGTACATTTGAGAGGTTGTGCATGCTTTGAAGTTCACTGACTTGATGTACCACTTTACTAGCCATCCTAGCAGGGAATAAGGTGTCACCTTGTTCCCAGGCAGGTCTTTGTTTCTGACTCCTGGGAGTGTTCTCACTTCCTGGCAGAAGGTCAGATTCCTGTCTTGGTGGTAGTCAGCTGCAGGCTGCCAAAGGCAGGGGAAGCCAGCTGGGCAACCTCTAATGAAGCCACCTGGGTACACGCCACCTCGAATCCGACATTGTAATCATGTCGGGGTGATGTGCCAAGTTGGGCCATAATGGTGATGGCGACCTCAGGGGTGTCCGGGTGCCTGCCAATGTTATCCTATGGCTCGCTGATCAGTTATAGTAGCCCTTGATGGAAAGAGGTATTAATATGTCCACACCTTTAATATAATGCACCCTGCCTTCTGGGCTCAGGAGGCCTACTTTAGGGATGACGGACAAATAATAAAAATAGTGCTTTGACCTTGCCTCTCAGGGTGAGGGCAAAGCCGAATCTGAGCCGTTTGCACTGTTCATGCAGTCTACAATGGTAGGACTGCTGTCATCTGTTTACTTGGGCCACTTATGGTGCCATAAACAGTGCTTCAGGCCCTGGTGAAGCCTTATGTCCCATACCCTGGGTACCCATGATACCATTTAATAGGAACGTATAAGCGAGTTAAAGTCTGGAACCAATGTGCTCACATCATGTTTAGGAAGAGTGCGCTGGCACCTGGGCAGCAGGCTCCAGTGCACTTTCAGAGTCATAACCATAAGCATTGGGGCAAAAAAGTGTGGGGGTGATGATACAAAAAGAGCACTTATCTACAAAGATAACCTTTTCATAAAGCCTATCCATAGCATACTCAACGTAGAAACCTCCCTGCCCCACTGCCACCTGAGACTAGAAATTGGTTTTCCTTTGTTGATTGCTTCAAACAGTATAAACATCTGCCATCACACTTGTGACTGTATAAATGCCAACATGCATACATTACAAAAACTTAACATAAAGGAATAAATGTCCACAGAATTTTACAACCTTTAAACATCCACAGATAAAACATGCTGCTGGATGAGTACACTTTACAGTCATAGTATCAAATTTGTTCAAGTCTGAGCAAAAATTCCTAGGTAAAAAAACATTTTTGACTGCTCAGCTTGACTTGGACCTTATTTAATTATATATATTAATTACCATAAAAAACATTTGAATGATTTAAAATGGACTTACATGGAAAAAAGACAATCCTATTTACATAACACAATTCACTCACAAACATTAACGTCTCGATTAATCTTTAGATTATTATATATCTATTTATTTCAGCTTTAAGGAATGTGGCCATTGTCTTAGAGCACAGACAGGCTTTGCTGTCCATACCATCCTAATGACGAAACTATCGAACACATGAACTTATGCTCTGTTTGTACTCACGCAAAAAGAACAGTTGATGGATAGACTTATAGGGTCCTTTCACCCCTCATCAGCCAGGTGAGCATGACTCCAGTGGCATTGAAAGCACGGGACCCATGTCTGGGCCTACCCGTCCCACTCGGGGTGACAAATGCAAAATCAATTGATAGAATGCAGAACAATGTCATACATTCACCCCAGTACAGAGATCTGGGCCTAAAACCATGTTTTTTTTGCTTTTGTTGAACATGGGAACCCCGAAACCGGTCCTAGGATGCTTGTTTCCGGTCCAGGGAGGACCAGGGAGGACCTGGCTTTGCAGTTCGGGCTGGACTGTTCCCATGAGCCACAGGGTCAAGACTGATTTGCATATGGCCAAGTCTAAACTGGGGTGGCATGGTGAGCAAAAGAATGACGGATTAAACCCAGATCTCTTGACTGGGGGTGAATGTTTTGATTTGTTCTGCATTCCGTCCATCAATTGTGTGTCTTTTGCTTTCCGCCCTAAGTGCGCCAGGTATGCCCAGACGTGGATCCTGGGCTCACTGTGCCACTGGAATCAAGCTATCCTGGCTGATGAGGGGTGAAACCCTGAAACCGGTCCTAGGATGCTTGTTTCCGGTCCAGGGAGGACCTGGCTTGGCAGTTTGGGCTGGACTGTTTCCATGAGGCACAGGGTCAAGACTGATTTGCATATGGCCAGGTCTAAACTGGGGTGGCATGGTGAGCAAAAGAATGATGGACTTAACCCAGATCTCTTGACTGGGGGTGAATGTTTTGATTTGTTCTGCATTCCGTCCATCAATTGTGTGTCTTTTGCTTTTTCGCCCTAAGTGCACCAGGTATGCCCAGACGTGGGTCCTGGGCTCACTGTCCCACTGGAATCAAACTAACCTGGCTGATGAGGGGTGAAACCCCGAAACCGGTCCTAGGATGCTTGTTTCCGGTCCAGGGAGGAACTGGCTTGGCAGTTCGGGCTGGACTGTTCCCATGAGGCACAGGGTCAAGACTGATTTGCATATGGCCAGGTCTAAACTGGGGTGGCATGGTGAGCAAAAGAATGATGGATTTAGCCCAGATCTCTTGACTGGGGGTGAATGTTTTGATTTGTTCTGCATTCCGTCCATCAATTGTGTGTCTTTTGCTGTTTGTACTCACATCCTATTTACCTTAGGAACAATGTCAGAACAATTGCAGAAGCTAAGCAGTTATGTCTCCAATGAAGCACTGGCTGTTAAATGAAATTCCTTGCCCTGGCTGAGAGTATACTAAACAATACTTCCACTGGAGGAGACACAACTTGATTTTAGAAAGCATATGTTTTTAAAAAAGGTTTTAAAATATATCTTATGTTTCATTAATTTATGATTACATGTGTTTTATTTCAATTGGTTTTAAATAGTTTATAATATAAAGAACAAATCAATCAATCAGCTGAGAAGTAAAATGTGTTGCTATCACAACCAAGGGTCAGGTATTTCTCATTTCACATATAATTTATGGTTTACTACACTTACTGCAAGGTGTCAAAATTACATCTTGGTTATATTACCAACAACTGCCAAAAAATACAACACTCAAACCTACATGCAGATCACATAAGCCTAACAGGGTACCATAAGTGGCCATTGCATCATGATATGTGTTTGTAAAATTAATGACTAAAGCTGTTTAGTGAAGTGAAAATCCCTTCAGACTCGGGTTTTCCCCTCAGTTAAAGGAGGTGAAGAGCCAGGTGGTGGAGCCTCATCTGTTTCTGCTGTCAGTCAATCTACAGGTCAATCATAAGATGCACAGTATTTAAGAGAGTTCCTCTGACATACTTATTCTGTTGAGGACCATCTGGAAAAGCCTGGCCATCATGAACAGGAAGAATACCAATGATCCTTACGTGCTGGATGAAAACTGACAGACCGACAGAGACCTACCTCTATGTTCTGTATTTCAGAAACAAACCCCTGCTGTAAGGATTAGTTTCTGCAAAGCAATAAAGTTTCCCAAGTGGGGTCAACCCAACATGGTGTCCGCTCAGCAAACATTCCCTTCTTTGCAATTGTTGCCCCACATAAAGCACAAAAGGTAGTGAGATCCCCATGAGGGATGCCAGGCTTTCATATTGAGGTGGTTCTCCACTATAGCAACAGAAGCCATGACCATAGGATGACTGTTGAGCTGTCTGCCTTTCAATGTCTAACTGTCCTTTGAAATGTTTTCTGGCTGTGTAGGACCATGATTTGAAAACTAGACACCAGTCCTGAATGATATAGTTAGAAATAGTTCTAACACCACACTGTAGCAACAGACAAATTAGTTCCAAAATTGTGTGGTTTCTGTTTTTTTAACAACACTGTAATTAACTCCAGCACCTCATCAAAACATATTGCATTTGTTTAAACATTTATTCACAACAATGAGAATATTCCTGCAAAGTTAGACCCCATTCATACACCAATCTGGAAATCTCTAACACAAATGTAGTTGGCACGAGAGGAAACAAAATTGCTAGCAGGGCCTGCAGCATACTGTGGGTCTAAAATGTTCACCTTTACAAATGCGAGGTTCCCAGTTCCTTTTTTTCAGGAGAACATAAAACCTTTTGTCCAATTGCACTCGGCCACATGTCAGGCTCTGTCTATGTCACCAGCAGCTAGTGGGGCACAGGAAGCTACTGGGCTACCAAAAATGTAACACTTCCTCTTGCTTCCCTATATTTCCCTCCTGTGGGTGTGCATGATTTCTAAAGTCTAATATGCATCAGATTTTTACTCAGCTAATCAATGCAACAGGTGTTTCCAAAAATCTTCACAAAATGTCTAGGAAGGTCTGTTGAACTTCTAAAATAAAGGCAAAATATTTGCAGTTTGACATTGTATATGTTTTTTCTTCCAATTTATTCTATGCAGATCAGCTATGGGTCGGAGCTGCCCATGCTAAGTGACAAGTCTCAGTTCCCTTCCTTCCTGCGCACAGTACCCAGCAACATCTTTCAGATCACTGCGCTGGTGCGACTAATGGGAAGCTTCAGCTGGACATGGATTGGGATGATCATCTCTGATGATGAAATGGGTTTGCAAGGAGGGCAAGACCTAAAGGCGGCAATCGAACATAACAAGGGATGTGTGGCGTATATGGAAAGAACTCATGCAGCATATAATAGAACAAATATACTCACAGTTGTCAATGTTATCCAGAGACATACAGCGAAAGTGATCATTATCTACAGTTCTGTTATCCATGTGAAGAATCTGTTGGAGGCCCTCTCTGCACAGAACGTGACCGATAAGACCTTCATCTTCTCTTCATCCTTCACAATGACTCTTGGACTCTTCTCCAAGCAGGCCTGGAGGTTATTCAATGGATCATTAGCGTTAGTCCTCCGGATAACCAAGATGCCAGGCTTCGAGGACTTCCTTACTCGACTCAATCCCATGCGCGATCCCAATGATAGATTTATTAAACTCTTCTGGGAGAAAGCATTTAACTGTAGATGGCTGGCCTCCAATGGAAGTGGGATATTGACCCCTGTGACACAGGGCGGAACAGTAACTTCCTGCTTTGAGAAGCAGACACTAGAAAAAATACATCTAAGTGAGTTTGAGTTGAACGATCTGAGCTCCAGTTATCATACCTACCTTGCAGTTTATGCTTTGGCTCATGCTGTGACGTCCTTGATGGCTTGTAAGCCAGGACAAGGGCCTTTCGGTAATGGAGCCTGCGCTGATAACAGCAACATTAAACCCTGGCAGGTAACTGAGTAAAAATGTATTATCTTATTGCTGAGCATGCATGCCTAGAGAACTCACTAGTTACAACTGATGTGACACAAAGAATAGGCACTTAGGGGCCAATTACGATGTTGGTCGGAAAGCTTCCGACCCTAGGTCAGAGGCTTTCCGACCGAGAACCTCTCTTTCACTTCCGACCACCTAATTACAATTTAGGCAGTCGGTAGTCAAACTGGCCGGTCATTCTGGCTGGCTTCTGATGGGCTCAAGGAGACCGGCCAGTAATCCATATTGATGGCGTTTTAAACTGTCCGGATTACGATGCATGGTTTCCGGCAGGCTTTCATTGCCGGGTTTTCTGACATGGAATGCCTGTCGGAAAGCGAGTTTGGGGGCCCCTAGCAGGGCCCCCTTTGTTTGCGGCCTATGGTTGATGGCCGAGGGGGCAACATTGTGTGGCAAACTCACTGAGGTGCCTGCCACGCGGTGCAGGGATGAACACAACATCCCATTCCCCTATGGGAACTTGTGGTACAGCCGGTTTACGGCCGTAGCACATGCTCCCATAGGGAAATGTGACAATGTGACCACACCATGTACGGTCACATCGTAATTGTGCGGTCAGGATGGCCGACCAGAGGTCATTGAGACCTGTATCCATGACGGTGTCGGGCGGACTTGCGTCCGTCCCGCATCGTAATTAGCCGCTTAGTGTGGCCTAAGCTCTTGTACTTCATGTATTCGTTTATGTAAAGTGTTCCATATCATGGGATCTACTGGTAAATTTCAAATTTTGGAAAATATGTCAGCACGGAAAAAAATCACTTCATGTTTATTAGTATTAGAACCTAACCTGTAATGTATGTAGTTATAATTTAAAAAGCAGGGAGTCATATTACATCCACGTATCTTTAAATCAACAGGAGCCAAAAAGTGGTAAAACAATTAGGATTATAAAACGCATATTAAAACGTTCATTCAAAGATAGGAATCCCAGGCTAACTGATATCTCCCGGAATTCCAGCATGGATCTAGAACAATGACCTACTAGAATTCCAGCAGAGAGATCACACTTTCCCCTTGATAAAGATCAATAATATAGTTAAGAAGACCATAAATGCCTAAAAAATATGCATCTTTTAATTAAACTTCAAACCAAATGACATGAAAGAATTAGGCCACCCATTGTTAGCCCTAAATATAATAACCATCATCATTTATTAGAGCATTAAACTGGATGTTAAGTTGCAAACTGCCCCTCTGACCCTCATTTGTTCTAAAGGTGATCTGCCACCATTAGCCCTTGGTGTCGGTCAATAACTCCACAATAGTTCTTTGATACTTTGATAATAATCTTTTCTATTAGCTGTATTCCTTCCTTCAAAACCCTTATTCATCTTTCTACAATAATTTTACTCTGTGGGTACTAAACAGAGGTGTGAATATGTTCAATACAATGTCTTAATAAAAATGATTTCATATCATCAGATGTAAAGCATAATTCTGGTAATGAGCAGAATCCCTGCAACTATATCATTATATGTAAATTGCGCCCCATTATCTGTTTTATATATTCTTAGGGAAACACTCTCTCAAAACATCATTCATAAACTGAATCACATTGGCACATGTAACATGATTTACAATTTTAACCTCAGGCCACTGAGACATCTGATCAATCAAAACAAACTATAGCAAATATTTGGCCTTTGGACAAACACTCTGGACCAGCAACATTGAGATGAAATTCTTTCCCACACTCTATTGGGTCTATACATGGGTGACTTATCATAATTAACAGTCTTCTGTGATTTATCATTAGTGGCACAATCTATACATGATCTCACTTTGGGTTCGATTCCGATTCGGGCCGTAAAAAGCACCGACCGACTCGGAGCCGGAATTTATTCCGACCGACACGTACCTGTGGCGCCCGACACGCCAAGTACGATGCAAAGCGTGCAAAATCCGACCGAGCCGCACGGAAAACAGCAATCCGGCCGGAAAAACACGCGAATCGAACCGACCGACACGCACCCGGAACAAATCCGACCCAAACGTACACGCGAACTCCAAACCGCAAAGTACGATGCAAGGAGCGAAAACCACGACCGAGTCGGACGGAAGACAAGCCGTACGACCGACACGCATACAAAACCGAGCCGAAGTAACACAAAACACCGCGACCGACGCGTACGCAGCATAGAACACTGCACAAACACAGCGTGAACGAAATGGAGAAGACCGTACGAGACAAATGCAGGGTCCGACTCGGTCACAAGAACGTTTCCAACATGCACAGACAGTACAAAGGAAAATTAACACAAAAAAAGGCCAAACAAGCAATTACAAAGCCAATAAATACTGGGGGGGTGGGGACAGAGAACAAAGACACACCCACAACTCCACCCATATAAAGGACACAAATCCCAACCATGATCCTTTGCAAATGCCATTCCACTGCCAGCACCCAACAGACAGCAACCACACACCCACAGCTCATCCCTCACACAAGCCACACACCATCAGCACACCAACAAATACCTACCTCACATACACCCAGCAAAACACACACCCACACACCCTCACCTGCACACCAACACACACGTCACTCACCATCACCACCCATCACCATGCTCCCCAAGAAGAATCACAAGTTCCTAGATTGTGAATTGGAAGTCCTGGTAGACGCAGATCCTCAGGGTAGAGCCACAGCTGTTTGGCACACTGGTCCAACAGACCCCCATCTCCCAGGAAACCAAGATGTGGGAGAGGATCATCAACAGGGTGAACGCACAATCACCATGTCTGCGCACAAAGACCGACATCCAGAACAGGTGGTATGACGTGCGCAGGAGGGTCCGGGAGCTGCTCAAGAAAGACTACCTCCTGAGCCAATACACCGGCAGTGACCCTCCTGCCAAGCCAGTATACCTCAGGCCCTGGGAGGAGAAGGTGCGGGCCATCCTTCCGCCAGTGAGCGTATATGGACTAGAGAACATCCCAGAGCCTGGTGAGTACACAACAAATGTACACAATATTCTGCCACAATACACACACACATCACTGTCAAGGGGAGAGTCAAACCATGCACTCATAGCAATTACACAGCAACCAGAACAGAATCATCCCAAAATGTGTATGTCAGTCAGATAAACACAACACATGCCATCTCAAAGTTACATTTAACCGTGCCATCACATGTACAAACACAACTACAACTACAGCTAGGCAGTGGCACAAATAGAACTAACAAACACATCCAGACATGTAGCCACCACTACAACACCAACACACAGTGAAGACCACTGAAAGAAAGGAATTCTGTGTATGCTGGCCAAGTCAGTGTAGCCAATAGCATCATGGGAGTCGTAGTCACACATATTGCCGCCCCCACAACTGTCCCATCAACACCACCATGAACCATGCGCACATCACAGGGAGTGGAGAAGGACTCACAAGATGGCTGACACTGGCTACTGCTGTGGGGAGCACAAGGCCCTGCTGGCAACTGTGCACCAACAAACAGCAGGACACCACTGACT
Source organism: Calotriton arnoldi (assembly GCA_963921515.1). Lineage (NCBI taxonomy): Eukaryota > Metazoa > Chordata > Amphibia > Caudata > Salamandridae > Calotriton > Calotriton arnoldi. Next base: position 902,519 of record CAWUFW010003209.1, on the reverse strand, counting down.
GACATCCTGAGAGACAATTTCCACTCCCTGCAATGGAAGCACGTTCCATGGTGGGATATCTGGCTGGCTGGGTGGGAAGGAGGACTTGCAGCACTGACCATAGTCACAAGCACCTCCCCTCACACCCCCCCTCAACACAAACTCCACAGAACCCACCTGGTAGATGCAATGCCTCCCATCCTAACTCAAGATCCCACAAAGAACCTCCACCCTGGGTTATGTCGTGTGAAGCACAGGGACACTCTTGGGACTTTCAGCCAAACAACTGCCAGGACAACACTCCCAGCCATCCTGTCAGCACAGGCAGCCCACCCCACAGGGAAGCAGAGTCAAAAGGAAGGAAGGATGGGCATGCTGGGAAGGGGGTGGAGGCAATAGCATGATGGGAGTCGTAGTCACAGCTCTACATCCCCCACCACATGGCCCAGCAAGCTCACACTCACGCATGCACATCCCACAGAGAGTGGAAAGGCCCATCAAAGATGTCTGACACTGTTGCTGTGTCGTGGGAGCACAAGGGCATGCTGGGAACTGCACACCAACCAACAGCAGGACACCACTGTCAGCCATCTTGCCATTGCTCTCACACCCACACACACTGAACTCCCCACAAAAGCAAGTAAGTATGGGAATGCTGGGAAGTGGGGTGGAGGCAATAGCATGATGGGAGTGGTAGTCACAGATATTGGTCACCCCCACAACTGTCCCATCAACACCACCCTGAACCATGCGCACATCACAGGGAGTGGAAAACAACTGACAAGATGGCTGACACTGGCAGCTGCTGTGGGGAGCACAAGGCCCTGCTAGCAACTGTGCAACAACCAACAGCAGGACACCACTGTCAGCCATCTTGCCATTGCTCTCACACTCACACACACTGAACTCCCCACAAAAGCAAGTAAGTATGGGAATGCTGGGAAGTGGGTGGAGGCAATAGCATGATGGGAGTCACAGTCACAGACATAGCTCACCCCCACAACTGTCCCATCAACACCACCCTGAACCATGCTCACATCACAGGGAGTGGAATAGGACTCACAAGATGGCTGACACTGGCTACTGCTGTGGGGAGCACAAGGCCCTGCTGGCAACTGTGCACCAACAAACAGCAGGACACCATTGACTGACATCCTGAGAGGCAACTTCCACTCCCTGCAATGGAAGCACGTTCCATGGTGGGATATCTGGCTGGCTGGGTGGGAAGGAGGACTTGCAGCACTGACCATAGTCACAAGCACCTCCCCTCACACCCCCCCTCAACACAAACTCCACAGAACCCACCTGGTAGAATGCAATGCCTCCCATCCTAACTCAAGATCCCACAAAGAACCTCCACCCTGGGTTATGTCGTGTGAAGCACAGGGACACTCTTGGGACTTTCAGCCAAACAACTGCCAGGACAACACTCCCAGCCATCCTGTCAGCACAGGCAGCCCACCCCACAGGGAAGCAGAGTCAAAAGGAAGGAAGGATGGGCATGCTGGGAAGGGGGTGGAGGCAATAGCATGATGGGAGTCGTAGTCACAGCTCTACATCCCCCACCACATGGCCCAGCAAGCTCACACTCACGCATGCACATCCCACAGAGAGTGGAAAGGCCCATCAAAGATGTCTGACACTGTTGCTGTGTCGTGGGGAGCACAAGGGCATGCTGGGAACTGCACACCAACCAACAGCAGGACACCACTGTCAGCCATCTTGCCATTGCTCTCACACCCACACACACTGAACTCTCCACAAAAGCAAGTAAGTATGGGAATGCTGGGAAGTGGGGTGGAGGCAATAGCATGATGGGAGTGGTAGTCACAGATATTGGTCACCCCCACAACTGTCCCATCAACACCACCCTGAACCATGCGCACATCACAGGGAGTGGAAAACAACTGACAAGATGGCTGACACTGGCAACTGCTGGGGGGAGCACAAGGCCCTGCTGGCAACTGTGCAACAACCAACAGCAGGACACCACTGTCAGCCATCTTGCCATTGCTCTCACACTCACACACACTGAACTCCCCACAAAAGCAAGTAAGTATGGGAATGCTGGGAAGTGGAATGGAGGCAATAGCATGATGGGAGTCACAGTCACAGACATAGCTCACCCCCACAACTGTCCCATCAACACCACCCTGAACCATGCTCACATCACAGGGAGTGGAGAAGGACTCACAAGATGGCTGACACTGGCTACTGCTGTGGGGAGCCCAAGGCCCTGCTGGCAACTGTGCACCAACAAACAGCAGGACACCACTGACTGACATCCTGAGAGACAACTTCCACTCCCTGCAATGGAAGCACGTTCCATGGTGGGATATCTGGCTGGCTGGGTGGGAAGGAGGACTTGCAGCACTGACCGTAGTCACAAGCACGTCCCCTCACACACCCCCTCAACACAAACTCCACAGAACCCACCTGGTAGAATGCAATGCCTCCCATCCTAACTCAAGATCCCACAAAGAACCACCACCCTGGGTTATGTTGTGTGAAGCACAGGGACACTCTTGGGACTTTTAGCCAAACAACTGCCAGGACAACACTCCCAGCCATCCTGTCAGCACAGCCAGCCCACCCCACAGGGAAGCAGAGTCAAAAGGAAGGAAGCATGGGCATGCTGGGAAGGGGGTGGAGGCAATAGCATGATGGGAGTAGTAGCCACAGATATTGCTCAGCCTCACAACTGGCCCATCAACACCACCCTGAACCATGCTCACATCACAGGGAGTGGATAAGGACACACAAGATGGCTGACACTGGCTACTGCTGTGGGGAGCACAAGGGCATGCTGGGAACTGCACACCAACCAACAGCAGGACACCACTGTCAGCCATCTTGCCATTGCCCTCACACCCACACACACTGAACTCCCCACAAAAGCAAGTAAGTATGGGAATGCTGGGAAGTGGGGTGGAGGCAATAGCATGATGGGAGTCACAGTCACAGACATAGCTCACCCCCACAACTGTCCCATCAACACCACCCTGAACCATGCTCACATCACAGGGAGTGGAGAAGGACTCACAAGATGGCTGACACTGGCTACTGCTGTGGGGAGCACAAGGCCCTGCTGGCAACTGTGCACCAACAAACAGCAGGACACCATTGACTGACATCCTGAGAGGCAACTTCCACTCCCTGCAATGGAAGCACGCTCCATGGTGGGATATCTGGCTGGCTGGGTGGGAAGGAGGACTTGCAGCACTGACCATAGTCACAAGCACCTCCCCTCACACCCCCTCAACACAAACTCCACAGAACCCACCTGGTAGAATGCAATGCCTCCCATCCTAACTCAAGATCCCACAAAGAACCTCCACCCTGGGTTATGTCGTGTGAAGCACAGGGACACTCTTGGGACTTTCAGCCAAACAACTGCCAGGACAACACTCCCAGCCATCCTGTCAGCACAGGCAGCCCACCCCACAGGGAAGCAGAGTCAAAAGGAAGGAAGGATGGGCATGCTGGGAAGGGGGTGGAGGCAATAGCATGATGGGAGTCGTAGTCACAGCTCTACATCCCCCACCACATGGCCCAGCAAGCTCACACTCACGCATGCACATCCCACAGAGAGTGGAAAGGCCCATCAAAGATGTCTGACACTGTTGCTGTGTCGTGGGGAGCACAAGGGCATGCTGGGAACTGCACACCAACCAACAGCAGGACACCACTGTCAGCCATCGTGCCATTGCTCTCACACCCACACACACTGAACTCTCCACAAAAGCAAGTAAGTATGGGAATGCTGGGAAGTGGGGTGGAGGCAATAGCATGATGGGAGTGGTAGTCACAGATATTGGTCACCCCCACAACTGTCCCATCAACACCACCCTGAACCATGCGCACATCACAGGGAGTGGAAAACAACTGACAAGATGGCTGACACTGGCAACTGCTGTGGGGAGCACAAGGCCCTGCTGGCAACTGTGCAACAACCAACAGCAGGACACCACTGTCAGCCATCTTGCCATTGCTCTCACACTCACACACACTGAACTCCCCACAAAAGCAAGTAAGTATGGGAATGCTGGGAAGTGGGGTGGAGGCAATAGCATGATGGGAGTCACAGTCACAGACATAGCTCACCCCCACAACTGTCCCATCAACACCACTCCTGAACCATGCTCACATCACAGGGAGTGGAGAAGGACTCACAAGATGGCTGACACTGGCTACTGCTGTGGGGAGCACAAGGCCCTGCTGGCACCGGTGCACCAACAAACAGCAGGACACCACTGACTGACATCCTGAGAGACAACTTCCACTCCCTGCAATGGAAGCACGTTCCATGGTGGGATATCTGGCTGGCTGGGTGGGAAGGAGGACTTGCAGCACTGACCGTAGTCACAAGCACCTCCCCTCACACACCCCCTCAACACAAACTCCACAGAACCCACCTGGTAGAATGCAATGCCTCCCATCCTAACTCAAGATCCCACAAAGAACCACCACCCTGGGTTATGTTGTGTGAAGCACAGGGACACTCTTGGGACTTTTAGCCAAACAACTGCCAGGACAACACTCCCAGCCATCCTGTCAGCACAGCCAGCCCACCCCACAGGGAAGCAGAGTCAAAAGGAAGGAAGCATGGGCATGCTGGGAAGGGGGTGGAGGCAATAGCATGATGGGAGTAGTAGGCACAGATATTGCTCAGCCTCACAACTGGCCCATCAACACCACCCTGAACCATGCTCACATCACAGGGAGTGGATAAGGACACACAAGATGGCTGACACTGGCTACTGCTGTGGGGAGCACAAGGGCATGCTGGGAACTGCACACCAACCAACAGCAGGACACCACTGTCAGCCATCTTGCCATTGCCCTCACACCCACACACACTGAACTCCCCACAAAAGCAAGTAAGTATGGGATGCTGGGAAGTGGGGTGGAGGCAATAGCATGATGGGAGTCACAGACATAGCTCACCCCCACAACTGTCCCATCAACACCACCCTGAACCATGCTCACATCACAGGGAGTGGAGAAGGACTCACAAGATGGCTGACACTGGCTACTGCTGTGGGGAGCACAAGGCCCTGCTGGCAACTGTGCACCAACAAACAGCAGGACACCACTGACTGACATCCTGAGAGACAACTTCCACTCCCTGCAATGGAAGCACGTTCCATGGTGGGATATCTGGCTGGCTGGGTGGGAAGGAGGACTTGCAGCACTGACCATAGTCACAAGCACCTCCCCTCACACACCCCCTCAACACAAACTCCACAGAACCCACCTGGTAGAATGCAATGCCTCCCATCCTAACTCAAGATCCCACAAAGAACCACCACCCTGGGTTATGTTGTGTGAAGCACAGGGACACACTTGGGACTTTTAGCCAAACAACTGCCAGGACAACACTCCCAGCCATCCTGTCAGCACAGCCAGCCCACCCCACAGGGAAGCAGAGTCAAAAGGAAGGAAGCATGGGCATGCTGGGAAGGGGGGTGGAGGCAATAGCATGATGGGAGTAGTAGGCACAGATATTGCTCAGCCTCACAACTGGCCCATCAACACCACCCTGAACCATGCTCACATCACAGGGAGTGGATAAGGACACACAAGATGGCTGACACTGGCTACTGCTGTGGGGAGCACAAGGGCATGCTGGCAACTGTGCACCAACAAACAGCAGGACACCACTGACTGACATCCTGAGAGACAACTTCCACTCCCTGCAATGCAAGCACAGTCCATGGTGGGATAACTGACTGGCTGGGTGGGAAGGAGGGCCGGCTGTCAACCAAATACAACCAATGCAGACCATGTTCACACCCCAACAAATACATAGAAATGCCCAAATAATGCAGGACAATGTGCCACACCAATATCAACCCCTGACTGTGACGACTTAGGACAATGCAATGTACAGGCCCGCACCCAGAGGCACAGTCACAACTGTCAGGTGTGTCAACCATTGATGCCTGCAGAAACATAACATACATTGTGTCAGTCTCCCAAAAACAGGTGATGATGGGGACACAGCAGCAGACGCTGAGGAGTCCCAGTCCCAGGCTCAAGAGGATGCGGAGCTCACTGGTGTCGTACAGCCTCTGCCCTCCTCGGACGAAGAAGACCAACCTGGCACATCCGGTGCAAGTCTACATGCAGCACCAGCAGGACCACCAGCTGCAGCACCAGCAGGACCACCAGCTGCACCCCCTGCACCCACCCCTCCAACGACTGTCACCACAAATACCATCCCTGCCGACATGGACAGAACAAGGAGCAACACCAGCACAGGGACCCTGGACCAACCTGGGGCCATGGACACCACCACCACCACCAACCCCCAAGGTGGACCAGGGTCATCTGTGCGTGCCACTGCACGCACTGCACATGTCGGCAGGGGTGGTGGGAGAGTTGGGAGACAGAGGTCGCTGCTTGCAGAGGTTGCTGGTGTGCATGATGACCCACAACTGGTACGCATAGCTGATGCGTACCAGTCCAGCACCGGAGATCTCAGCCAGGTAGTGGGGCTCCTCAGAGACATGAAACAGCAGCAGGCTGCCCATCATGCCCGCTTGGACTCTCACATGTCCCGCGTGGAGTCACACATGTCCCGCATGGACTCACACATGTCCCGCGTGGAGTCCAAGTGGGATGCACTGCATGAGATGACGGCGGTGCACAGGGACATTTTACAATGCCTCCGCCAGATGAACAGCAACCAGTTCACACCTCCCTGTGTGCCAACAACATCTGGTGCTGAACAAACTGCAACTGCCACAGGGAGGGAGGATGACTCTGGTGGAGAGTCCCCTGCACCGCAGCAGCCTGTACTTGAGGGCCCCCCCCCAAAAAAGAGGGGTCGTCCGAGGAGGGGCAAGTAAGAGGCCGATGGCCAAGCGCAACTCCCAGGAAGCCTGAACCTGTTCTGGATGTTCACCTTTGTGCACAGACTGTTCACCCTGTTGACGGCAACACTACTCCCACACATTGCATGGGGAGTACAAGTTGGACCAATGTCTCAGACAACTGTGGCCCCGATACTGGGGATTTTGTCTACCAGGACTTTCAATTCACCTAGGAACTTCTGATTGCAAGATTTATGTACAGCACTACCCATCCTATGCACTATTCACACAAATGTATCACAATAAACACACTAATACACCATACGTGCCTCTGTTGTGATTCCAACGTGGGTGCTGTTATGGGGATGATGAACTGCAAAATTACACTGTGTATGCGAACTGCAACAGCAAGTACAACACAGGCATGTGAGTAAAGGCAACGTGACACATATGAGGGAGACACACCACCAGGGCTACACAACACATACACACCTAGGCCATCTGACTCATTGCCTACACTGATGTTGCCAGGGAAGACGGTGCAATGCACAGACACCACACCCATTCCCAGTTGTAGTCAAGTAGCCCACAGGTGCAGTAAGCAAATGGCAGTCAAATGTGTGACCACAGACAACGCACATCACAAAGTGAAGCACAGGTTTATTACACAGTTGCAACATGTCGTAACCACTACAGATGCAAGGTAATCCCACCTGGCAGCGGGCACACAGTCAACAATTGTAGACGGAAGGAAGTCCATGGGTGTGGCGCACATCACCTGTAGGGACACAACAGCTACCACCCTGGAAGTGCAATCACGTCGTCGGTGGACACAGTTGACCAAACGAATCTGAAAGTACCCTGTGAAGGACAGAAATGACACACAGTCAAAAGCAATGGAGAACAGGACAGAACAGCAAAACTCATGCACAATACATGTTACAAGATACCCACCCAGAACCAAGTTAGCATGTCAACACTGTTGGGGAGTACAGCCCACCTGTAAGAACACATCGCTACACACATCCAGTCAAGTAGCCCATGGACACACTCCAACAGCACCAGAGCACCACCTACACATATCATGCCAACTCACATCATTGACATGACACCTCAGGATACTCACATTCAGCTAAAGAAGTTGGTGATGAGCTGTGTGCGGACATCACCCTCATCATCATCATCATCATCACTGGCATCGTGGTCCAGGCCAGGATCCTCCACAGGTGGCGGATGTTGGTCATTGTCATCCTGGATGAGAGGCAACTCCTTCCGCACTGCCAGGTTGTGGAGCATGCAGCAGACGATTATAATCTTGCACACTTTCGCAGGGGCATATGGGAGGGACCCTCCGGTCTTGTCCAGGCAGCGGAAGCGGCTCTTCAGGAGACCAAATGTCCGCTCAATCACTCTCCTGGTCCGACCATGTGCCTCATTGTAGCGCATCTGGGCTGGTGTCACAGGGTTCCTGAGGGGTGTCAGCAACCACGGCATGTTGGGGTATCCCGAGTCACCTACGGACAGATAAGTGCACATTAGCTGACTTGGAAAAGTGGGCGGAATACTACAGATCAGATCACACACAATGGCACAAAGTCAGTACACACCGACAAGCCAGGCACGCTGGTTCTGCATCTGTGCCATCATCCTGGGGATGCGACTACTCCTCATCACAAAGGCATCGTGTGCTGAACCAGGGAAACGGGCACACACGTGTGTGATGGTCATATCTGCAAGACACACCACCAGTGCATTGACTGAGTGGTAGTGCTTGCAGTTACGGTAGGCCTGCTCCTGGGCCTGTGGTGGTACCAAAGCCACATGTGTCCCATCAATGGAGCCAATGACATGCGGCATCCTCCCCAGGGCATAGAAGTCACTCTTCACGTCAGTGAGTCGTCGCAGTCTAGGGAAATAGATGTACCGGTTCAGGAATAGCAACATTGCCACCAAAACATCGCGGAGCACACGGCTCAACATGGTCTGTGACATCCCACCAGCAGTCGCCACAGTATGTTGGAAGGTACCGGTGGCAAAGAAGTGTAGGGCTGCCATCACCTTCACCTTGGGGGTCAGCGCTGTAGGATACGGCCGGCCAGGCTGCAAATGTGGGGCCAACTGCACTGCCAAATCCTCAATCAGCTGCCTGGTGAAGCGGTACCGTCGGATGCTGTCCCGCTCCACCATCGTTGCCAGGTCTGGGAATGGTCGATGGACAGCAGGAGCCCTGCAGTGCAGAGGAGAAGTAAGCAAGATTGTCAGTCAGCCCACATATGCGGCATTGAACACACTCAATATCCCAACATACATCATTATGAGGCACAACTACATGAAGTGTGCAGTTCCGTAAGTACATGTATGGTACATACATGGCCAACATCTGTCATCACGGTCCAACAAGTGGCATGAATAAGTCCCAGGTTGGCCCATTGGATATCATGAGGCCGTGTCACAGTTCCCATCTCCTGCTGCCGTGTCACAATCACCCCCCACAGTGACATGTGAGGACAGATGTGCCCCAGGCATCACAGCTCAACGACAGGTACATAGCCAGGGACCCTGTATTGCCACATGGACACTGGCATTACATGGAGTATCATGTATACACCACAGCAAAACAACTATGACCCCCACAGGTAGTGGTCCCACTTGCCACTGCAGGACAGACATGGACGTCTGTGACACACACACGCACAACATCAAAGTCCATGCACACACAACGTGGATGTGGAGACTGTCTCCCATTGTGCACATGAAATCAGAGACATTGTAAACACTACATGCACACAGACTGTGGAGGACCATCACTATTGTGCCACTGGGCCACCCTGGCTCAAACATACCGTCCCACATGGGACTCACGGGGTATGTGACATGACATACACATACACCACTGTGAAATGTGACCATGGCACATGCACAGATATGAACAGTTGCACATCACAGTGGTCATGTACACGTAACACCCAGGATCCTGTCCCCATGAACACGTGCACGGCCTGGGGGTGGCTGCCCCCAGGTGACACCCACAGGACAACATGTACACCAACATACACACAATAGGAAATGCAGCCTTACATGCCTTATCATACAGTTTGGACAGGCTGTCGTGTTGTAGGTGTGCCCCTCACTCCCTGGGAGCTATCTGTGGCTGGCATATGTCCATCTGAGACAGGCATGGTGACATATGCCAGTCACTTGTACAGGGGTGTGTTGATCAGCAATGGACCGATCGGTGCCCCGGCCGGCCCATTGCATTCAATGTGTGCGGGTACGCGTTGTACCCCTGTACGCGTTGTACACGCAATGGACCGATCGGTGCCCCCGGCCGGCCCATTGCATTCAATGTGTGCGGGTACGCGTTGTACCGCAATGGACCGATCGGTGCCCCGGCCGGCCCATTGCATTCAATGTGTGCGGGTACGCCGTTGTACCCCTGTACGCGTTGATCAGCAATGGACCGATCGGTGCCCCGGCCGGCCCATTGCATTCAATGTGTGCGGGTACGCGTTGTACCCCTGTACGCGTTGTACCGCAATGGACTGATCGGTGCCCCGGCCGGCCCATTGCATTCAATGTGTGCGGGTACGCGTTGTACCTCTGTACGCCGTTGTACCGCAATGGACCGATCGGTGCCTCCGGCCGGCCCATTGCATTCAATGTGTGCGGGTACGCGTTGTACCCCTGTACGTGTTGTACCGCAATGGACCGATCGGTGCGCACCCATTGACAATGGCCTTGCCTGGCAACGGACGCGTTTCGAAATTCGAACGAGTCGGTTGCTGGAAATTCAGTTGGTCACCCACAACAATGTTGCAAAATCATGTATGTCATGAAGTTGAAGATTTGAAGGATGCCGTGGGCGTGTATTGGTGCTGCTATTCCATGGATTGGCCAGATTCAGAAGATGCAAACGACTTGGACCTATCACTTTGGACACAAGGGACAGTATCTGCCTCTCCAGCACATATATATTGCTGGCTGTTCCCCTGAGAGCTCACTTGCCTGCACTACATGCTCCAGGACGACATCTGCCACTGCACTGCTGCTGTCTCTGCCCCTCTGGACCCTGCAATGGCACGTACTGTGGAGAGAGCCCCAGCCTTCAGCCTTGAGGAGAACCAGGCCCTGCTGGACAGCCTACTTCCACAGTACAGCAAGCTGTATGGGACACCAGGGGAGCAGGTGAGTGTTCTGTGCACTGCCTTTCTGAATGTGCATTTTGTCTGACTAGCAAGGCTGGAAGTCTGCACGCCACTGGCTAGCAGGCTCACTGAGTAGTTGTCACCCCCATAGTGTGTAGTGACATGCACTGGACAGGTATGGTGCAGTGACAGTGCATTTGAACAAGGTTTTACTTCCCATGCAATGATACCATGTAGTGACGTCTGGCAAACTGTCCATGGGCAGCGTTGCACTGCCTGTGTACATCATGTGCCCCTGTGAATGAGACATGTATATACAACTGTGTCATGCACGGATATGTTGCAAGTGTAGTAATGGCCTTTTCACTTTGTCATCCTGACAGGTTAATGCCCATCGGAAGCAGGAGATCTGGAAGGACATCGTCCGGGCTGTCCGGTCCGTGGGGGTCTACAAGCGCCAGATCCGCAACTGCCAGAAGAGGTGGCAGGACCTTCGGGGCTGGACCCGGAGGATTACACGGGTCCAGCTGAAGGGGCGGAACACGGACCCTGACCCCCCCACATGCTCCAGATCCTGGCGGTGGTGTTTCCAGACCTGGATGGGCAGCTGAAGGCCAGACAGCAGCAAGGAGGGGGTGAGTCAAAGACTGCACTGTCAACTCTGTATTACATGCTTTGTGCCCTCCTCTGGCCTGGTTCAACTGCCACAGTACAGCAGTCATGTTGTCCAGGAGCCATGTCCCTCTATTGTGCACTGCCCACTCCTCATCTGATACCCAGGTGTGGCCCTTACATTCAGGGAATTGTGTCACTTGGGACTGTGTCCTTGCAGTTTGCTTCACTAAAGGTGGGGGACAGCATCTGTTTCCCTAACTCTGTTGTGGGCATCATGGGTGGGTCCATTGTTCACACAACGCCTGTGTTCGGACATGTAATCGGCGTGTTGCTTTGATATGCGGTCCACTTGCTGAGCTGAGCCACCACATGTGCCTGGGGTATGTGGCACACACCCATGCAGCGGGTGGGAACAATGTTTGGGCCCCAGGAGTATGCAGATTACGTGTGTCACACATACATAGCCAGCTATCCACTGTCCAGGGCTCATCCCTCATTCATGTGGGGCAGGACAGTCATGCCTACTCCAGGCCATGCAATGCACTCTGTACTCCCACTCCCGTGTATCAGCTGACACATTGTGCGCAGTGATTTGACCCCTCAGGTGTCTGCCTCTGTGTCAGTGTGCTGTGGATTTGTTGCCAGGACTGCTGGGGTGTTTCTCGGTAGGGGCTCAGCATGCCACTGGAGATGTGACCATAGGAGACGATACTTGAGTGTCACATAGGTGTTTGATCAGCTGCCCGTGCAGACTGGGGTATGCGAATGTGAAGTTCATGCAGCTGTTCCCCATTCACAGCAGATTGTGAGGGGCTCAGGTTCAGAGGGTAGTGTCACAGGTCTCCCATATGTCCAATCGGTATGACCTGGACAGATGAGGGTTAAGATGATGTGTTGTGTGGGGGATGTACATGTGCACTTGTGCAGCTCCAGGACTTGCATTCCCCATGACCTACTATTGTGACACAGTGCAGAGTGTTGTTGTCTGGCTGCCAAGTCATACATCACTGAGACAGTGATGTATGACTTAGCAGTCATGCCTCCGCCATGGCATGTGTCTACTTATTGGTGATCCTGAAGGGGAGTGACATGTGCTACATGCACACCATTGTGGCGATGGCTATCAGGACATGGGTGCATCATGGTGTCTGTCGCTGGTATGCATCACATGCATATCCTATTTGACTCTGGGCGTCCCTTTCATTCGGAAACCTGTACTGACTCAGTGGCAAGAGTTGTGATGTGTGCATGTCCACATGCTACACCGTGTCCTCTGCACTGTCCAACTACTGTGTAGTTGGTGCATGTGTCCACACTGGGGTGTTGCTATCCAACAGACACCAGACAGATGGGTGCAAGGCAATGTGTGATGTGAGTGCCATGGTTGGCATCAGACTGACAATTGGCTCCTCCTGTTCAGTTAGGGCACTTTTAGCAATGTACAACTAATGATGCCAGGGCTTGCTCTGTAATGTGGTGTGCTCACAGTGGTGTGTGCGTTTGGTGCAGGTGACTGATGTCTGTCTGTTTCCCCATTGTTTGCAGATACATCAACGGCCACGGAAGGGGACAGCTCCACGGACCAGGAGGAGCCGGAGAGCCAGACTGGGTCAGCAGCCGAGGAGTGGTCGGAGGGACCCAGTGGCACGGAGGGCGAGGGGAGCCACACCGAGGAGTCCTCAGCACCATCCACCTCAGCTGAGGACCAGAGCAACTCGGAGGATGATTCCCTTATGGAGGCGGGTGTCAGCAGCCACCACACCCCAGCTAGTGTTGCTGTCCCCGCCACCACCTGCACCACCACCGCCCTCCCATCGGCTCCCATTCCCCAGGTCTGTGGAGGCTCCCATGTTCGGGAGCGTGTCTCCTTTGGGCCAGGCACCGCACCCCTGCCCCTGTGTCCCCTGCTGCCCTGAGTGAGGAGTCTGTGTACCTCCTTCGCCAGCTCCATGTAGGGCAGACAGCCATGCTGAGTGTCCTCCATGCGCACACCGCTCTGTTGACTCAGCTGGTGTCGTTCATGGAGGGCATCTCATCGGGCATGTCTGACCTACAGAGGGGCAATAGGTCCATGGACTCCTCCCTGACGGCAGCAGTGTCCCTCCTCAGACAGTCCCTCACCCCTCCTGCCTCTGCTCCATCCACACTCCCCAGCACCTTACCCGTCCCAAGCACACACACACCGGCACAGGCACACACCAGCACACACACATCCAGCACACAGACACACACGCCACAAACAAAATGCACACAGTCAAGGGACTGAAACCAGACTCACAGGGGATGGGGCCCTGGAACACACACACGCATCCACGAGCACTGCGCAGTCCTCAGTTGCCTCTCCCTCCAAAACACCCTCCCTTGCCTCACCTGCAACCCCAAAGACCCAGCGGCTCTTCCTCAGTGACCTCGGCCTCTTCCCCTCCGATCCAGCTGATACAGCATTTAGGGGAAGAGGAAGCCCACCCACACGGAGCAGAGTGCCCCTCGTCCCCGGACACCCTCCCCCAGGCGCAGACAGACTGAGGCCCCCACCCGCAAGTCCCCCGGAGTCGTAAGAGCAAGACCCCGCCGCCGCCCTGCAGCTCAGGCACCAGGTCTCCTTCCTCCATCCCTCAGGCCCCTACTCCACAGCTGCCCCCACCACACCCTGCCCCAGGTTCCCCCACCCACAGATATACCATCCCCAAGAGGATCCGGCCTTCTCCCCCTGCCACTTGCTCTCCTGGCACCACACCCCCCGCTGCGCTTGTCTGTGCCACTGATGTGGTGAGGGTGTCCTCCTCCTCTGTCCAGCCCACCTTGCCTGTTCCCCATTCTCCTCCCCTGGTGGTAGACACTGCAGTGGAGTCCACTACCACCCTGTCTGACTTGGGCCCTGCAGTGGCGGACCTGTCCACTCCATCTGCAGGGTCCACTGCAGTCGTGCCGGCACCCACAACATCTGAGTCATGCCCCCCAGTTGTGCCGGCACACACCATGTCAGACACCTCCTCTGCAGTTGTCAGTGGCTCGCCAGCACCCACCACCCCTTCCCTGCTTCCTCCTGGTGACCCCTGATCCTGTCCCTGCGGTGCCTGGCCTACCCCCCCAGTTGCCCCTCCTAGTGGATTGTCCCTGGTTTTGTGCAGGCATGCGTAGGGTGACATCTGCCACTGTCACCCTGTTTGGACTTTTAACAATGGACTGGCCATTGGCCTTTGTGTTTTTCTGGACTTTGTTTTCATTACACACATATGCTGAATAAAGCAACTTTCTGTTCTCTAGTGCTTATGCTTCTGATGTACATGTTGTTGATGATGCTAACCATGCCCTTGCTGCAGTGATGGTGATATTTGGTCTCATGATAATGAAGTGTTACTGTGCAGGAACCCATGTAGTCCAGGGGGAATGTGTCCTATCCTGTGGTGTATCCATGTCATCCATAGCAGCATCTGAGGGTGTCATGTATTCAGTATTTGGCAATGGGATTTCCTACTTAGATTAGCTATTTCACATCTGTGGCTTCCACCCCTGCACATCTGTTGTGCCTGCCATTGTTCAATTCGTCTACTTCCCTGACTGTGTGGCCATCTCCACTGGACATGCAGGTTTGGGCATCAATGGGGAAGGACTCATCTGTGTTGTCAGTGCAACATTGCTATACAAGTGTGTTGGATCTGTGCTGATGATTACGTTGGCACTTCCATGACCAGGCTGATGTGACGGGGGCCCTCATTTGGTGCTAATTGTTGATTGTGTGACCAAGTGCTCAGCTGACATGATGGGGCCCTACTGAGGCAACATATGGCACAGCTTTCCTCACACAGGAGTGGAGTCCCCTCATGGCAGTGTGTACTCCTGTGACATTGCCTGCGCCCAAGGTGTGTGTTGTATGTGCATGTCTGTGTGTTCACTTCCGTTTAGCTGTGCATGCTGTGATCCCTAGTGTTGTACCTGTTTGTGATGCTTGCTGAGTTGACCTATGTTCCCCCAAAGTCTTCTCCCTGGGTTCTCTGTGATGTGGGTGCATGGCACATTACTGGTCATCAGGGTGTCACCCTTAGGTGTGTTTGCTGTCAGGGCTGAGTTTGTGTGCAGACGCAGATGGGTCACAGTCAGGTTTCCCTTGGCACTTGTTGTTTGCCCCTGTCATGTGATTTCCAGTTTGTGTTATCTTTCAGTGATTGTGACACGTTGTGTGTGTGACTGCTGGCACTCCTCAGGGTCCGGGCTGCAATGTTGGTTGTTGTCTATGTGTGTTCTTTGTGGGTGACCTTGGCTTCTTCATTGGTGTGTGACTGTGGCTGGGATCCCATTGGTTGGTGTGGTATTGCCGTCATGTCCATGTACAGCGTAGTGTGCAGTGTGTCAGACATTCAGGAGTCTTGTTGAGTGGCCATGTGTGATGTGTTTCTGCACCTTGGTTCCCACCCACCACCCTGGAATAGTCATGGGTGCATGTGCAATGTCACCAGTGCATGTGTGCTTCACTGCTGCACATTGTTGGAGGTCGAGGGGTGTGGTGTTGAGTGTGTGCAGATGAGAGTTGTTGCCCGGCTAGGCCCCTGCCTCCATGTTGGCCTTGGCTTACTGGCCATGCTGATTGATTTGTGCTTGTGTAGGTGTGATGGTAGTTTGTTGCTCAGGACACATGACTGTGGTTCACAGTGTGAACGACATTTAGCTTTGTCATCACAGTGGGATTGTAATGCAGCCCAGGGTTACCACATTGTGGGGGCCCTGGGGGTAGTGCTGTGGTGTGTCTGTGTCTTGCTGTGTCAGTTGCTGTTCCTACGTGCCTGTGTGACATGTGTGATTTGTGCTCCCTCTCATCTGACAATGCCTGCTTGCCCACATAGGGGATTTGGATCCATGAGTTACCTTTGTGTGGCACTGTATGCACATCTGTATGATTGGTATTCAGGTCTCCTCATGTGTTGTGTGGTTGCCTGGGGACACTGGCACTCCCCCTCACCTGTTGTGTATGATGTGCAGTGTGGGTCTGCCTGTTTGTGTTTGTGCATCTGCACCACTGCATTGGCATATCTTGGGTGTGCCATTGGCTGTATGTAGTTTGGTGGGTTTCCCCTGCTGTCCCTGGGACTCCTAGGTCATCGGTCAGCACAATGATCATGGTTTGTGTGTCCCATTGCTGCCATGGTATGGTATCTGTTCACCTCACATCTACAGTCTCCACAGGCTATCTGCATTTGTGTGCCCATCGGTGCAAATATGTGGGTCTGCATTCTGATGGTCACTTCTGTCATTGTGTCATTGATGAATGTTGACAGTGTCAGCCCCCATGGGTGTTGTTTGTCTGCACATGGCCAAAGGTATGTCTTATTTGCACTGCAGTATTTGGCTCCCCCAATTTATGTTGCAATAGGACACATGCACTACTTTGCCACTGATGTGTTTTTTGTTCTGTGACCAGGAATCATCCATGCAGTTTGGCAGTTGCAGCTCTTTCTTTGTCAACACTTACCTTTTGGTCACTGTGATGATGGGGGTTTGGACCCCATTGCCACAATGTTCAAAATGTGCTTCAGCTATGGACCCCACACTTACATGTTGGTCACTGTGGTGATGGGGCGTTAGACCCCATTGCCACAATGTTCAAAATGTGCTTCAGCTATGGACCCCACACTTACATTTTGGTCACTGTGATGATGGGGGTTTGGACCCCATTGCCACACTGTTCAAAATGTGCTTCAGCTATGGACCCCACACTTACATTTTGGTCACTGTGGTGATGGGGCGTTAGACCCCATTGCCACAATGTTCAGAATGTGCTTCAGCTATGGACCCCACACTTACATTTTGGTCACTGTGGTGATGGGGCGTTAGACCCCATTGCCACAATGTTCAAAATGTGCTTCAGCTATGGACCCCACCCTTACATTTTGGTCACTGTGATGATGGGGGTTTGGACCCCATTGCCACACTGTTCAAAATGTGCTTCAGCTATGGACCCCACACTTACCTTTTGGTCACTGTGATGATGGGTGTTTGGACCCTATTGCCACAATGGTCATGGCCTGCTTGCATTGTGGGGGCCACACACATATATGTGTGGCACATGTGCTAGGGGGTCACATTGTATGTTCAAAGTCATGTTCAGTGTTGTAGGCATTTGACACAGTCTACACACGCTTGTCATGGTGTTGGGGGGATGTCTTTTTCTTGCATTCCCTAGGTTGTGGTGTGCTGGTTGTGTCATGCATTGTCCATCCTATGAGTGGGGGTGGTGTTGGTGGTAGGCATCCAGCCACCCTTGGGTGGAGGTGGTAGTAGTGACAGGCATCCAGCCCCCCTGGGTAAGGGTGGCTGGGTAAGGGTGGTAGTAGTGGTAGGCATCCAGCCCCCCTGGGTAAGGGTGGTAGTGGTGGTGGGCATCTGGCACCCCCCTGGCTAAGGGTGGTAGTAGTGGTAGGCATCTGGCTGACCCCATGGCTAAGGGTGGTAGTAGTGGTAGGCATCCAGCCCCCCTGGGTAAGGGTGGTAGTGGTGGTGGGCATCTGGCACCCCCTGGCTTAGGGTGGTAGTAG
Organism: Calotriton arnoldi; assembly: GCA_963921515.1. Taxonomy (NCBI): domain Eukaryota; kingdom Metazoa; phylum Chordata; class Amphibia; order Caudata; family Salamandridae; genus Calotriton; species Calotriton arnoldi. The sequence goes on along the minus strand of CAWUFW010003209.1, from coordinate 884,432 downwards.
TGGTAGGCATCCAGCCCCCCCTGGGTGAGGGTGGTAGTAGTGGTAGGCATCCAGCCCCCCATGGGTAAGGGTGGTAGTAGTGGTAGGCATCTGGCACCCCCCTGGCTAAGGGTGGTAGTAGGGGTAGGCATCCAGCCCCCCTGGCTAAGGGTGGTAGGCATCTGGCACCCCCATGGCTGAGGGTGGTAGTGGTGGTGGGCATCTGGCACCCCCTGGCTAAGGGTGGTAGTAGTGGTAGGCATCCAGCCCCCCTGGGTAAGGGTGGTAGTGGTGGTGGGCATCCAGCCCCCCCTGGGTAAGGGTGGTAGTAGTGGTAGGCATCCAGCCCCCCCTGGGTGAGGGTGGTAGTAGTGGTAGGCATCCAGCCCCCCCTGGCTAAGGGTGGTAGGCATCTGGCACTCCCATGGCTGAGGGTGGTAGTGGTGGTGGGCATCTGGCACCCCCTGGCTAAGGGTGGTAGTAGTGGTAGGCATCCAGCCCCCTGGGTGAGGGTGGTAGTAGTGGTAGGCATCCAGCCCCCTGGGTAAGGGTGGTAGTAGTGGTAGGCATCTGGCACCCCCTGGCTAAGGGTGGTAGTAGTGGTAGGCATCCAGCCCCCCTGGGTAAGGGTGGTAGTGGTGGTTGGCATCCGGCCCCCCCTGGGTAGGGGTGGTAGTAGTGGTAGGCATCCAGCCCCCCCTGGGTAAGGGTGGTAGTGGTGGTGGGCATCCACCCCCCCTGGGTAAGGGTGGTAGTGGTGGTTGGCATCCGGCCCCCCCTGGGTAGGGGTGGTAGTAATGGTAGGCATCCAGACCCCCCTGGGTAAGGGTGGTAGTGGTGGTGGGCATCCAGCCCCCCCTGTGTAAGGGTGGTAGTAGTGGTAGGCATCCAGCCCCCTGGGTGAGGGTGGTAGTAGTGGTAGGCATCCAGCCCCCCTGGGTGAGGGTGGTAGTAGTGGTAGGCATCCAGCCCCCCCTGGGTGAGGGTGGTAGTAGTGGTAGGCATCCAGCCCCCCCTGGCTAAGGGTGGTAGGCATCTGGCACCCCCATGGCTGAGGGTGGTAGTGGTGGTGGGCATCTGGCACCCCCCTGGCTAAGGGTGGTAGTAGTGGTAGGCATCTGGCACCCCCTGGCTAAGGGTGGTAGTAGTGGTAGGCATCCAGCCCCCCTGGGTAAGGGTGGTAGTGGTGGTTGGCATCCGGCCCCCCCTGGGTAGGGGTGGTGGTGCGCATTCAGGCCCCTGTGTGCATATGTGGCATTGGTGATGGGCATCCCGCCCCTATGGTGCTGCTGTTGCTGGTGTAAGTAAATTCTGCATCGCTCTGTGTGTCTGTGATGTGTCGTGTACGTGTTGTATGTGTTTTGTGGTTGGTGTCTGACTTACCTTCTGCGCCGTACGCGTCCGTGCCTGTTCCGGTAGTTAATGTAGAATATTGGTATGATCGGGACGAAGGGATTCATGGTTGGTTCGTGTCGTCCGTCCTTCTCGTTGCTTCGCGTCGTCCTCGTCGCTGTCGTGTTCACCTCGTAGCCGTGGATCGTGTTGTGGCGCGAATCGGAGCTTATGTGCACCTCTCCCGGATGCTTTGACGTGCCGTGCGTAGCGACGGGTTCGGCGCGTACGGGAAGCGCATCGTACTTGGTCGGCCGGACGGAGCTGCATTTTCCCTTCCGTGCGACTCGATTCAGCGTTTCCGGATTCGCCTCGGTCGGAGAACAGGACCTGAATTGGGTGAGTACGACTCGGCCGGATTCTGTGCTGTTGTGCGCATCGTACTTACTCGTTCGGTGTGCTGTACGGTTCGGTCGGGAAACAGGCATTCGCATGGCTTTTTTCCCGACCGAATGGTATTGGGTGCGCCTCCGACCGAGATCGGAATCGGCCCCTAAGTCTTCTACACTCCTATCTATAGTAGGGCACAAAAAATCACTCCTGACCCTTTTCTTCATGCTGCTCTCCCCATGATACCCCAGATGAGACATTTGGAGAACAGTATGTCTCAATTCCACTGGTACCACTTGTTGCTCACCCCAGAACATTAATAAATCATCCTCTGGAAATTTCTTTATTGGCCATTTTGCATTATTGTATTCTAGAACCTTCTGAATTTCTGCATCCTCCTTGCATGCTTCCCTTCACTGTCTCTCTGTTATGCACCCTTCTGATATTTCACTTATAAACACAAAACAATCCTTGTCATTATCCTGCACTAGGCTATAATGTTCTTCATTAACTGGCAATTTTGACAAACAATCCTACAGAGCATTTCCAGCATCGTAAATAAGGCGAAGGGCTTATCGCCACCAGATGCCATAAAAAGTGGCGATAAGCCTTTTAAATATGCCCCATGGTGTCAAACGTAGTTAACACCATGTTTAACTCATTAAATTCTTGTGTACATTTACTATACCATAAGAACTGTTGATTTTTCTTCATCAACTATCTCATGAATTTTGTCTTGTCTGCAAAAGCTGGAATAAATTTGGCGTAATATTCTTTCAAACCCAGAAACGATCTGAGTTGATTTTTGTTCTGTGATTCGAGCGCATCTTCAATGGCCCTGACCAGACTATGTTTCAGAGATATGCCATGTTTACCAGTATTGTAGCCCAGATAATCAAATGATTCTACTTCAAATTTACATTTGTTTTTCATCAATGTTAAACCACTATATTGCAAAATGGATAGTACCTTGCAAAAAGTTTTCACAAGTTCTTTTTCATTTTGCCAAACACCAGAGTATCATCCAGGAAGTACATGAAAAGTGTTTCATCCTTAAACAACTTATACATAATTCTCTGGAAAAGAGCAGAAGTAGAAAGTAAACCAAATGGCATTTTGGTATATCTATATACCCCTTCCCTTCAGGTCCAATGAAAGGGGTTTATGCGCATCCACTACCGGAGACAAACATTCAGATGCCTCTATTTCCTCAATAAAGGCGTGTTGGCATTACATTGGCATCTCCTCTTTTAGTGCACTTCTCAATGATAAGGGGATGTTTCTGACCTTATAACCTTTAGGTATTGCACGTTTTGTTTAAAATGATATTGTGCACAAAGTTTCTCAATAATCCTCGCTCCAAAGAAAAAACCTCGGGGAATAATTTCTCCCATTACAGAGCTTTGTCTACATCAACTTGGAAAATCAAACCACTGCAATCCAACTCCTGGTCTAGATGGTTTGGGTTGTTGCTTTCTCTAAACCTAATTTAGAATTTACACATCCAAGCATAGTGTCCTTTATCTTTACATTATCTACTCATTTGCTAGATAATTAGACATAACTTATCAATAGTTATTTGTCCAGCTAAGCGGCATTTAAATCATACAACAGCTTTATCCTCTACATTTTTAATGTGAACCTTGAATTTGAATTCCCCATCAATAGGTTTTTCCCAACATTATCTCTTTTTGCAAACTGTACCACATCCATTGATTTATCAGCCAATTCTTTCATTCCTTTTTCATTTCCTCAAATTGATGTGCTTTATCTATTGATTATTATAAAGTTAAATCTTCAACAGGCAACAATTTTTCCTGTAGCTTGATATCAAACGTCTTACATAAAATGTGGTCACATATCATTTGGGCAGGATAAACTCTAGTTATACTTAGTGACTAAAATGTGTAAATTACTGACAAAAGCATCAGTCGACTTATTAGGCAGTTGACCTCTTCCCACAAATGTATGTCTAGCAACCACTTTGTTAGTTTTCTCTGCAACGCATATCCAATTGTTTTATAGCTGTTTCATACCTATAAGCTTCCTCCACCTCTTCATCAACCAATGCTGATATAAAATGTGTCTCCCTTCAGACCCAAGACAATGTTTCAAAATAGCAAACTTCCTCTTATCTTTAAACACATTCCCACCAATGGTCTCCAAGAACTCCTCAAACCCATCCTTCCACTGCATCCATTTCATCTTAGGGTCAACTGGATTGGTTAGAAAAGGTACAGGTGCTCAAATAATTTCCATATTAATAATATACTTTAAACACCGCACAACTTATTTAAGACCTAGGAGAGCGAAATACTGCAAAATTACTAATGTTGTATTGATGAAAAATTATAGGATTCACAAAATTGTTGGGCACAGTTGAGCAAATCACTACACATACATATGAGGAGCATTCCAACAATACATATTTCGTGTGCGAATCGCTGCAATAAGATTGAAATGCCTCCCACATACAGTTTGTTACACTATAAATATTTGCATGTATAAACAGTTGGTCTGCGAATCACCGACAGTAACAAAAGATTTACATACACCGGCATAACAGGGAATTTTCAGCATGGCCTCTGGCATCGCAGAAATCGAAGTTGTAGCTTTTTTAGCATTTCCTGTTGTCATGCCAAAAGCCTTAACATGCATCAGTTTGCCCTCCCAATCACATGTTTTCTCCATAATTGGCCTTGCATTGTCTTTTTGTGCTTGCCACGCCTGCATGCTCTGAAAACCCACAGCTCCCGTTCTCATTACAAAAATACTGCTCTATCAAATCTACCCAATGCAGGTGTCTTCTGAATAACTGTCATAAATCCCAAGAGAGGGCACCTTGTTCTCATTGCCAAAACATGGTCTCTGGTAATATTGTGTCCAAATATTCTTACCACAGAGCTTCAGGATTCACTCTGTGGTCTTCCATCTTCAATATTACATCTGTGAATCTTCAAATCAACAGGAGCCCGAAAAGTGGTCAAAATGGTAAGTTTATTAAATGCACATAGAAAAAATTTCCTTCAAAAATAGAAAGCCCAGGATAACTGACATCTCCGGAATTCCAGCCTAGAGCTAGAACAGGTGTCTCCAGCCAGTTGACCGCGAGCTGCCAATAGCTCCCAGACACCTTCAGAGTAGCCCATAGTCTTGAATTATTTTTTAAATAAGCATAGGCTCACATTTATCCTTTTAGGGTTAAGGGAAGGCTGTGTTTACATTATTATCATCAGGCTGCAGATAGCACGGCCTGATAATAAGCAGTGAAGGAGTCAAATTTACGACCCATGGTGAGGTACAGAGGTGAACAATTGAAGCAATAAGTTATTAAACTACTAAGAAAATGCCATTGTCAACTTAATAATGGAGGTGAGAACAAAATGACATTTCTCAATGCTTTTAAATCGGAGAAAAGTAAATTGAAAAGTTACCTTAATGATCAAGTTAACTTTTCATTTTAATTTTCTTGAATTTTAATTCATAGTGTTACATTTACAAATACCAGGTCTCTTGGTCCCAGGGGGCAGTAGGCACTGTGCTATAATTATAACTGAAAAATACTGTCATTTTGTAAATTCAGAAAAATGTTTCAGGTTATGAAAATTTTGGACTTTACATTTTTCCCATTAAAAAAAATGGTTGTATGTTTGTGTTATACATGTAACGGTGCCACATATGGCGAAAGGTATGTCCTGTGCCACAAGTACAGAGAACAGGCTAACGGGCACCCATTCACATGCATCCCATTCATATGCACACATGTTCATAAAACCCCAAAAAGCAGGCTTTCACTGACATGCGTGGCAGTTCTGTCATAGTTCCCCTAGTCAAAGCATTTTGTATCCATTGTATCTGGCTGTATGGACATTAGGCTTAAAGTCAATGAAGCTGGGTGTGGGGCTGGCTGGTAAGAATTCACAAGTTGTTTAGCATTCAGTAGCTCACGAGGAGTTTCGCTGATAAGAAGTAGCTTTCGCTAAAGAAAAGGTTGGAGATCCCTGAACTAAAATTCCAGCAGAGACATCACTAGTAACATACTTGTAAGAAAACAGTTTTTTTGCAGGTTCCCCCGACCTTTTGCCCCCATTTAGACTTTTAGCCACTGTTTGTCAACTCTGAAAGTGCACTGGTACCTGCTAACCAGGGCCCAGTGCCAATGCTGACTACCTTAAATATGATGGTTGTGAATTGGTTATCTCAATTGGCAAGGACTTTAACTCTCTTATAAGTACCTGGTAAGTGATACCAGTGGTACCCAGGGCATGGGAGTTAAAAGCGTCCCAAGAACCTGCAGCAGTGATTGTGCCACCATGAGTGACCCAAGTAAAGAGATGACAGCAGGTTGACCAATGTGGATCGCAGGAGCCATGCAAACTGATCAAGCTCAACTTTGCCCTCATCATGAGTGGCAAGGTCAAAGCAGGTTGAATTATAGTTAAGGTGTGGCCATATATGTGCAAACGTATATGTCCCTAGAGTAGTCTCTTTTCATTAAGGGCAAAAATAATGGTCCCACTGAAAAGTGTCATCTTTGGTATCAAACTACTTGATTCATCGAATCCAACTTTTTCCCAAAGTCAGATTTAATGTGGCATGCACCCTTTAGAGGTTGCCCATCTGCACCAGCATTTCTGTGCCCTAGCTGACAGCATGCAGCTGCTGCTGACAAGACAGGATTCTGACCCCTTGACAGGAGGTGCGAACACTCCCAATAGTCGACAAAAAGGCATGCCTGGGAAGGAGATGTCTCCTCCCTCCATGACAGGATGAGTATTGAAGTGGCACATCATGGCCATGATCTTCAAAGCCTCCACCACCTCTGATATGCAATCAGGCTGCCTCCCAAAGGAGGAAACCGTCAGCTCTCTTTCCCCAGGCATATTTGCACCCAGACAGGTGGGAAAATTAGGTAGCCTGGAAGCGCACACATGAGAGAGCTAGCCACACCCCTAGGGTGGGCTACCTGCTCTGTGCAGCCAAGGATAGCTTCTGCCATTTTAACAATAGCAGAATAAAGGGTTCTTAGCAAAAAAAGGTGGCACACCCCCGAATGTGGTCACCTCAGGGGTGGATTAGCCGCTGGGTCAAGTAGCCCATTGGCGACATGCACCCACACCCCTAACTCCTCTAAATCGAGGATTTAAGGGCTACCCCTGGCATCAGATCCTCAGATTTGCTTGAACTGCAACCAAGGTCAAACAAGAGACCTGAGTCTGTGACTTCCGGGCCTGCACAAAGCAAAGGAGGACCTGCACAAAGCAAAGGAGGATATCATGCTCCTGTGACAACCACCCTGCAAATGCATGACTGCAATATGTCCCGGACTAGAGACCTGCTCCATAAGATAGGGGAACCACTCTGCAAGCCAAAAGCAACTCCAGATCTCCCTTGACTAGAAGTATTAGTAAAGTAAAGCACACACTTGACACAAAAGAATCATTGGCCATTGGGCCCACTGAGGGCTCACCCAAATGTAAATGGTCTTGTGCATTGTGGGAAACCTAGTCCTGTCCTCCAGCAAGTTTCAGCTGCTACTGTTTTCCCCCAGACTCTAGGACATCGAAGTAACCACAAGCTGTGTTTGCAACTTCCAAGACTTGCGGGTGGCTGCACCTTGAGGGAATATTGCAGCATCCTCAACCAGGTGCCTCAGTGGCAAGTTGTCGAGATGTTGTATCCCTTCCCTCACCTGCACCATCCAAGCAGCAAGACCGGCAACCATGGCTCCTGCATTCAGCACCAAGGACAGCCAGGACAACTCGTCATCCGAGCACTATGAACCAGGTGAAATTCAACTGACTGTCGGAGCCTTGTCGTGGGACCCTCATCACCTAACCCCCCAATGGTTTACACTGGACTTGCCCTGCGAATGACCGAGTGTCACTAGTGTGTTTTCTAATTGACCTTAACGTTATCATTTTGCAAGAGTTAAATGCTCTGAACTTTTTCCCTTAAAAATTCATAACTCAGGTTTCATCTTCATTTAGGTATCTAAAATGATTTAAAATCTGCTCTATTTCTATAAATTGGTGTTGGATTTCCTTTGAGTCATGTCAATTACTTATCGTCCATGTGGGTACTCTGAAATGGTAAACACATGTTCCTCTAGTAAAGCCTGAATGCTCTGTGCCAAACTACCAGGACTGATCTAAAGATTTATTAGTGTGAATCCAAAGGACCTATTGTGGGTAAAGTGAACGTATTGCATAGTGAAGCCTAACTGGATTCAAGCTAGCCTGGCTGATGAGGGCTGTTAGCCCGAAACCGGTCCCAGGATGCTTGTTTCCGGTCCAGGGAAGACATGGCTTGGCAGTTCGGACTGGACTGTTCCCATGAGGCACAGGGTCAAGACTGATTTGCATATAGCTGTGTCTGAACTGGGATGGCAAAGTGAGCTAAAGAATGTTGATGGATTCAACCCAGATCTGTGACTGGGGGTGAGTGTTTGAAAAGTTTCAGCACTCCGTCCATCATCCCCTTTTGTATCGCTTTGTTTGCCCAAAGTTGGCAGGGTATGCCCAGACATGGGGCTCTTGCTCACTTTGCCACTGGATTCAAGCTAGCCTGGCTGATGAGGGCTGTTAGCCCGAAACCGGTCCCAGGATGCTTGTTTACGGTCCAGGGAAGACACAGCTTGGCAGTTCGGGCTGGACTGTTCCCATGAGGCACAGGGTCAAGACTCATTTGCATATAGCTGGGTCTGAACTGGGGTGGCAAAGTTAGCTAAAGAATGATGATGGATTCAACCCAGATCTGTGACTGGGGGAGTGTTTGAAAAGTTTCAGCACTCCGTCCATCATCTCCTTGTGTTAACCAGCTTCACAGCATCATACCCTGCTTTCCTACAATGATGTAAAGGTCTGTTTGGACACTATTGTAGTGTATGTGGTACTTATCACATTAACATATGTTTAAAAAACCTCAAAAATTCCTAAAGAAATGCAGTAAAAGCACAATGGCGGTTCCAAAATAAAACCAAAACTTCACCGAAATTCACTGTTACTGGTTAGGTCCACAAACCATAACTCACACACCTGCCAAGCAAATCATAACTTCATCACCAAATGCAAGGCTCTTGACCTTACCCTTGATGTTACAGATGACTTCACAAGTGGAATAAATGATCTCACTAGTGACATTATATTACCTTACAAGGAACATTATGAATGACACAATCATTAAAGTAGTTTGTATTATAATTTAAATATAGTGTATGCAGTCATCATATTCGTTGGTATAAATGTTGTATCCAGAGCAGAATATGTCTGACCTGGGCAAACTAACACTTCAAAAAACAACAGCCAGCACTAGACTCCAAATAGTAACTGTAGTACACCACTAACCAGTATATGGAACCAGTCAATGTTTTAGCCTTCATATTCAGGGACCTCACAAACCCAGTCTTATTATTGGGTCCCAATGTCTGTGACTTATTCATCTGTAGGGTCTTCTACAAGGAAAAATACTAGTCTATACCTACTTTGTCAGCTCACTATTCCACGATGGGTCTTATCCAAAGACTTACACAAAAATTGAAAGGGTCTTTGGCTTCCATTAGTAACTAAAATTCATGGCCACCCCACTCAATAGTGCAAATAACACTGTTTTAAGTCACATTCCACAGAATGCAAAACTTCAGGGTCATCTCAGGTCCCTTGTGAGAAGCTCACTTTGGCACGACACTGACTCCAAAACAAAGGGGACACAACAGCTTGCTGTATATTAGGAATTATTCCATCTACCTTGTCCTTTATTACTGGGAGAGTGATTACCTGAATTCTGGTCTCCAGTGCCATCCAAAGTGATCACCAGCAGTGATTGGTAGAGAAAAACATCCAGAATGGCATGGAGCCATCCCCAGAACTACTGATAAGCTTGGAGGTATTGCTGGGCTCCATGTAACCCCAAGGACTCTGACTGAAGGCAGTGACTGCAACGTGCTCTAGTTGGAGTCCAATTCTCTTTAGTTTCTTGGTGATATAACTCTACCCGTAACAATTTAGGAATCGGCTGTATTGTTCAAGATGGGCAACTCACCATGGTAGTTATGACATCTCACTTTATACCCTGATGGGGATAGCCTTCCACCTATTTATGTAGGCAGATGTTTATTTTCAGCCATTAAGGGGTCAGCTACATGCTTAGTGTGGACATTGCTATATAGTTTTTTCTTTCTTCTAAATATTTCTCACTGTAATTTATGGAGTGTCATCATTTTATAAATCTCTGGTACATGTTTATGCATTTTGGCTGTTGTGCTCAGCAGCAACTCCATTCACGAGGAACAATTAGGTTTTGAGGCTTTAGGCCCAAGTGGTCCATCTAAGAGTTGTGGGCAATACTTGAGTGAAGGAGATAGTGATTCTGAGGAATCTGTCTCCTAGGGGTGGCTGGACATACGTTATTTGTAGGGAATATTTGGTTATACTTCCTCATTTTGAAGATTAAGTCGAGGAAAAGCAGGTTTATTAGATGAGTCTACTTGAGAGTCTGCTTCTTGTCTTCATTGACATCCTCTACTCTATTCTTACAAAGACAGAAGGTGGTCCAGCACTGCCTCTAAGGACATCCTTGTCCACTTGTTCTTGTTTTTTAATGCACAAACAGACACGGCCGGACTGGGAACCAAAACCAGCCCTGGCAAACAGCTTGGCCGGCCCCCGGGGGGAGGATGCTAGTTGAAAGCACCACTCCTGTCTCACCGCTGCCGCTTTTGATACAGGGGGCCGATATTGCATATTTATGATATCTACTGGCCCCCAGTAACAAAACCGTCACCTCAGGGGTCCAAAACCGGCCCCTATCCTGGCGGCCCACTGGGGAAACGCCCGGTGCCCACTACGGCCAGTCCGGCCCTGCACACAGATCTGCTTCCTTAGGTTTTCCTCTCTGTTTGGAGTGATTTCTAAACTTTTTCTGAATTGATAGAGGTATGTCTGCCCTCATAAACAGTAATAAATATTCACAAGTCAGTACAAGATATAGTGTGTCAATTGACATCTTACAGTGAAAATATGTTTTGGTTACTCTTTCAAAAGCTAACACATTACTTTAGGCACATTTCCATTAGATGTAAGTATGTCACCTATGTTCCCTTGCTGCCTGCTCACCATGATCCATTTGTATTTGGGTGTTTTTGAACTTCTAGTAGCAACAGAATACCGAGGTAATAAGCAGTGTGTAGACATCTAGTGGTGATTGTAATGTACACACTGAAGAGTATATTGACGAGCACATTATTGCAATGATTGCCCGGTGCCACTGTATGTATATTTAAGGAATGAATATAGGATTCTGACTTTTCTTTTATATATTTATAATGTATATCACCTCCATACATCTCATTTCCAAAGTTTGCAGCTTAAAAGTTATAAGATTATGGAATCATGCATATATACACAGTGGTTTGCACAGGGTTTGAACCACACATTCACATAATGTTGTTCCCTTGCTGATCAGCAGGGTATCAAAGTATGGTGAGAATCTCCAATCCATTGGAACATTTTGTGGGGTAACCACTTCTTTTTATGTTGAATATTTGGGATGTTCCTTCCCCTGTTGTGGTAAATAATGTGGTAAATGGGGAGAGGAGTTGGCCTAACGGCTAGGCGGTCGACCTCTAATCTGGGGAACTGGGTTCGAGTCTCGGCAATGACGCTGAACATCCTGTGATTCCGGGCAAATCACTTAATCTCCCCGTGCCTAACAAAAATGAATGTGTCCTCATGTAATGCAATTGGTGCTAAGTAAAGTGCTCTGATACCTGATTCGGGTCAGGTTCGGGCTATATAATATATTTCACCTCATTCAGACCCTGTAATTGGGGTGAGTGCTGTGGCACTGTGAGCATGGGAGTCATGTCTGGGGATTCCCTTTGAACTTAGGGCATCTACTGAAACAATAGCAAAGTGACTGGTTGAGTGCTTCTTGATTCTGCTCGGATAGAAACAGTGCGACTCGAACTGCTAGTTTCAACGTCCTTAGGTCTCATCAGTGAGGTATAGCTTGAGTCCTATAGCACAGTGAGCATAGGATCCATGTCTGGGAATACATGTCATGCTTAACAACAATGTGATGGAACACATGCTCGAATTGATCTCAATCAATGGCGATCGCTCTGGGTCACATTCTAAACCATCTTTATTCGGCCGTACTAGGCAGACACTCTCCTTTTATTTTTCAATACTTTTTATTGGAATTTCGAGCATTTCGAGCATTGACTGTACAATTTTCATTGCAGGGGGTAAAAGTAATGTTATAACATACATACCAACAGGTCAAGGCTTCCTATATATCAGCCTGTGCCCTACAACGCGAATCCATTACCAATAGCTTGATGCTACTTTGGCTATAGGAACCACCAATAGAGTTGTTATCACGACATTCTCAGCAAAAGATAGCCCCTTTCCGCAGAGACCCTCCTTGTGAAAATCAGTCTTAACTTTGCTCCAATAGGAACAATCAAGTCTCTCATGTATACAGACCAGTGAGAGGTTTGTGAGGGGACAGGTACCCTTGAGCAGTACATCTGCATTTACATCATTACAAAAAAACTTTCTTAACATCAGGAAATGGCTAATGTGCTCTAAAAGAAGCAACCGTTTAGTGGGGTGAATGTTTAACTCTCCACTGCAGCATCTGCTGGCTTAGCAATTTTTACAATAGTTAGTAAATACTGAGGTTGTTAAATAGATTTTATTCAATATTTGTTAAATTATTGTTAATTTCCCTTCCTGTGTTCATATGTTCTCCTTTTGCCTGTATCTGTGTTTTAATCTCTTAGGTGCTTCACTATGTGAAAAGGATGAATTTATCATTAAAAATCGGGGCACAAATATCTTTTGATGAAAATGGTGATGCGCCAAGCGCTTATGACATTGTGAATGTACAGATATTTAACTATGAGGAGATTCGACTGGTCAACGTGGGCAACTTTGACTCCCAACAAGACACACATATCTATATCAACACCAGTGCCATATTATGGGCTGAAAACACCCAGGTGAGTCTGAGATATGACCCAGTAATGTTCGGCTTTGGCTAGCATACGTGGTCATATAGATGACTGACAGTGCTGATGTACTGCTTGAAAGGACTCAACAGGTAGAGCATGAGCTGTCATAGTCTCGACACTAGTGGTCATAACTATTAAATTATTTATTATAAGGATCACCTTGAGTGATTGCTTGTTAAAAGAGATGACACTCTTGGAAAAGGCTATTGAATAAAAAACTATTGTTGAATGGGGCACGCTATCCAACTATCGTCCAATGTCCAGTCTATCCTGGATGAGTAAAACAATGGAGAAATGCATTGTATCCGATCTCTTGCCGCTCCATCAGTCTGGATTCCAAGCAGGCTGCAGAAAGGAATGTCCATGCTCTTGAATCCTTGATGGAGGGGAATCCTCTCTCCTCATTCTCCTTGTTCTGACAGCTGCATTTGGCACTAGAGTCCATGATCGCCTTAACTCGCTCATGCAAAACTGCATGAAAATCAAGGGGGCGGTTCTGGACCAGTTAGCCTAATTCCTCTCAATCGATCACAAGTAGTGAGGATTGGATGCAATATCTTGAATCCCATCACAGGTGTCTGTGGGTTCCACAAGGCTCAATCTTGGCCCCTGCACTCTTCAATCAGTGTATGGATACCTTGAGGGAACCTTGAGGAGGGACAGGTGTCTCCATTCTTCAGTATACGGACAACACACAAATCAATTTAAAAATCTCTTCACTGTTTGACATCTTCATTTGATGACTGAGTTATTTCTCAAACTCAGTATTTATTTCTCCTCTCACCTAAAAATAAAAACACATTTCACCTGGTTTTTGCCAAGGAACTCGATCATTTATTGCCTTCACTTTGCTCCCCTGTTAAATTCCTTGGTTTCACCTGACTGAGATTCCATGCATAAATTAATTCATAAAAGCAGCTAATTTATAAATTATACATTAATGTATAAATGTAATGACTATTAAATAGATAATCCCCAAGCAAAACATTACTGTCCAACAGTTCAGGCATGCAGTAACTGGAATTTACATGGCGGTGTGGAACGATTTCCTTTTTTAGTAAGCAATACTCAATCCCTCTTCTCAGAAGAGGTACTTCCTTAGGACTCATGCTTAAGGTGCAGAATCCGTGGTGAGAAGCATCCATCAAAAGAAAAGCTTACATTCCTTTTGAAACAATATTTCTGGTAGATACTATAAGTTCCCACAGATTCTCTGTCACCCTTCTGCTGTCCTTTAATTGAAAAAACACAGCAGTTCATGTCTTGATCCATGTGACCCCACATTCCTGGGTCCCCAAGGTTCTCAGCTTGCTCCCTGCAACCCCTGGCACTGCCTTTGCCACCACTGTCCTCAGAAGTCCTCAGAAGTGAAAAAATCAGTTCTAAGAACAGAATGTAATCAGCATCCTCATTAGCACTGTTTACTATGGGCACCTTCCATGAGATGCAGGACATTTGCTTTTCAGTTCCGTAAAATACTTAAATAGAGTAGTGCAGTGCATGCTCTTTTGGGTAAATGAAAGAAGTGAAAAACAGACTCCTTTTTAAACAACCTGTTGCCAAGTTTTATTAGTGTGAATACTTGAAAAAAATATATGTTTGACTACAATCCCCTCTATGCTTCTCATTAGTGATGCCCACCGTACATCTACCACAAGGCCGCCGCCGCCATCGCACCCGAACTAGGACGGACCATCAATACATCCTTCAAAGCCGGCACCTGCCCAGATGACTGGAAGCGGGCGGAGGTTAAACCCCTCCTCAAGAAACCCACTGCCGACCCAACAGACCTGAAAAACTACCCGCCCATCTCTCTCCTCCCCTTTGCTGCCAAAGTCACCGAGAGACTCGTAAACGCTCAGCTGACCGCCTTCATCGAAGAGAACTCCATCCTAGACTCCTCCCAGTCCGGCTTCCGCAGCAACCACAACTCAGAGACTGCCCTCCTCGCCGCCGCTGATGACATCCGCATGCTGCTCGACCAGGGACACACGGCGGCCCTCATCCTACCAGACCTCTCCGCAGCCTTCGACACCGTCTCACATCGCACTCTCGCAGCCAGACTTCACGACGTGGGGATATGAGGAACCGCCCTCAAATGGATCCAATCCTTTCTCTCCGGCAGAAGCCGCAGGATCAGACTCCCTCCTTTCCTCTCCGAACCCACTGAGATCAACTGCGGAGTGCCTCAAGGATCATCGCTCAGCCCCATGCTTTTCAACATCTACATGGCCCCCCTCGCCGCCATCGTCAGACAGCATGGGCTCAGCATAGTATCTTACGCCGATGACACCCAGTTCATCCTCTCCCTAACGAAGAACCCCGAAGACACCAGACTCTCTTTCCAGGAAGGAATGAAGGATGTCGCAACCTGGATGAAAGATAGCTGCCTTAAGCTCAACTCGGAGAAGAATAAGGTCCTCATCCTCGGACCCTCCACCTCCACCTGGGACAACACCTGGTGGCCCTCCACCCTCGGGAGTCCACCCACCCTCACAGACCACGCACGAAACCTCGGCATCATCCTCGACTCCTCCCTCAGCATGACCCACCAGATCAACTCCATAGCCTCCACCAGTTTCAACTGCCTCCGCATCCTCCGCAAGACCTTCAAATGTATGCCCCCCGAATGCAGGAGGACCATCACCCACGCACTCATAACTAGCAGACAGGACTACGGCAACGCCCTCTACACCGGAATCAACAGATCTCTTCTACACAAGCTCCAAACCATCCAGAACACCGCAGCCAGACTCGTCCTCGGGACATCAAGGCATGAACACATGACCCAACACCTACGAGAAGAGAGTTACCTTCAAACTTCTCACCCACGCCTACAAATCCCTCCACAACATCGGACCCAAATACCTCAACGAGAGAGTCTCCTTCCACGTACCAAAGAGGAACCTCCGCTTCACCGACTTCTCCCTGGCAGAGACCTCCCGCATCCGCAGAAACAGAGCAGGCAGAAGAGCCTTCTCCTACATCACAGCCAGGACCTGGAACGAGCTCCCAGTGAACATCAGATGATCCCCGACCCTGCACACGTTCAGGAAGAACCTCAAGACCTGGCTCTTCGACTGAACCAGAGCTGCACCCCCCCCAGTGCCTTGAGACCCTCACAGGTGAGTAGTGCGCTTTATAAACCCCTGATTGATTGATTGATTGATATTGCACGGCACATGATAATAAGTCAAAATGTATTAACAATTAGGAATAATGAAAGCTAAAAGCATTGTTCAAAATGTATGTAAATAATAAAAACACACTCATATTTTCGAATCTGCATCTGACAGTATTTTAATACTTTTCGCAGTTCACAAGTGCCGATTGGAATTTGCATGGATTACTAAACACACAGATGACTGCATTGGAAGCCAAATTTATATCCTTATGGCGAGAAGGGTGGCCTGGGTGGTAAACTCTGAAAAATTAATTTGGGGGGACTGTGTTGTTTTAACTTTCAAACTACCCTCCATGGCCCGGAATGTACCTAATTTACTGCCTAAATCCCCTATACTAACATCCCAGATATTTGTTTTTCCATTAGGTTTTCTTCTATAAATGAGCAATCCAACCTCCAGGGTCAAGGGGGTCGAAGGGCTTTGTTAGCGTCCCTCTCCAAAGGTATAATCGAACCCAGACGACACTAGGAATCACCACCATACCAAATAGTAATCACTTTACTGCATTGACAGATCTAGAAGCCTGTGATTGACTTCCAACACAGTAATCAGAGGAGCATTTGAGGGGAGAGGGTCTTTAACCCAATACCCAGAGAGTAATGACTGGTTCTCAACCATTACATGGAATGTTGCAGGTCTTGGCCAAAAACTGACAGACTATGGATGGATCAAGTATATTGCTTCCTTTGACCTCATCTGCCTTCAAGAAACTCAGGAAATAGGCCCTATTCACAGAAACGGTTACCATTCATTCTACACTCTGGCTATTGCATCAAAATCTGGCCGAGCAAGAGGCGGCATCCTGACGCTTATAAAAAATACACTAAGACTTGAAGTTTTATCTTTCCATGATGATTCTCCATACTAAAACATAGTAGATTTTAAAGGCCCAGGCAGGAGCACTGTATTTGTTATAAATTATTAGAACAACAACCTTGGTGGGGAGATCTATAAGACTGTAGATGTACTCGAAGGGAAAATGAATAGCTTACTTAATAATCTTAAGAATGTGCCTAGTGTTTTATGGGTGGGGGACTTTAACGTGCATAGTTGTCACTTTTCTTCAAACATGACGTGGTCCAATGGACGAGAATGGAGAAGGTACCCCCCATTTTTCACACAATCGCTATGGTGATAAACTTAATAGATTTATCATTACTAGAGATCTAGAAATTATAAATCCCTCTTCCAAGATCACAGGCCAGCTTCAAAAAATCCTTTGGCTCTACCACCAATGGCTCTACCTTTGATTTTGTAATAGTGTCAGTATCTTTAAAAGGTACCTTCAGAGATATTAAAACCAATTTCTCAGGGTTTAGTGGTCATGCGGACATATCGTGCAAATGGTATTGGGAAGGGATTGCTGTCAATCAGACTAAATACATAACCCCCATTATAGTGAGGAAAAATGGGATTGTAATGAAGTGGGCGAATATAAATAAGAAAGAGCTGATCCCCCGGGTTGTAGCAGCCAGGCAAAATGAAATTATGATTTGCCTTAATATACATAGTGAACCCGGGGGAGTGGTAACAGCCTTTGAGATAATCCTGGAAGAGGTTAGAAATAACCTAACAACAAATGGCACAGCTCCAAATAAAAAGAGTCCGGGTGGTTTGACCATAACTGTACAAAATCGCTAGCAATCCTCCACCAAGCCCTTAAGAAGGACCCAAGATGTGCGGCTGAGGTTAAGCTCGCCCGACATCAATATAAAACTGCAAGAAAGAACAGATTAAACATATTAAAGGAAGAATCCTGGGAACCTTTGCACCACGACTCTGTCTCAAAGAACTCTTGGGATTTTTGGGCAGTAATTAATGCCCCATTCCTCAAGCCACCCACAGATTCCAATTTGGACAGTCATGTGGATGAGGAATCGTGGCTGGCTCATTTTTCAAAAATATTTGAAGGGAAGAGCGTGGGAATTTTTTTACCTTCAAAACATATGGTACTAACTACCAATCCCACTCTTACTTTTAACTTAACTGAGAATAAAGGCCGCTCTCCCACGGCACTAGTATTAAGGCATCGGGACCGGATGGAACCCCGATAGACTTCTTTACCAAAAAGCCTGAACTATGGGGCCCAGTCCTTACTTACAGTTTGACTGCGATAGCTATTACTGGCCTACCAGAGTCATGGCAGAAGTCTATTTTAATACCCATTTACAAAAAGGGCGATAAATCTGACCCTAAGAACTATAGGCCCATTTTGCTATTGGATAGTACTGCGAAGCTTATGGGCAGAGTTCTACTGATTAGACTGGAGGAATGGGCATTTGCAAATAAGGTCCTGATTCCGTCTCAATATGGCTTCAGAAAGGGTAAGGGCACCCAGGACCCATGTTTAAATCTGAGCGTGTGAGTTGCTAAATATACCCAAGTAAAAAAAGGCAAGCTCTACCTAGCCTTCATGGACCTATTGGCAGCCTTCGATAGTGTCGCCCACTGCCATCTATGGAGCATTATGAAGGAGATGGGCGTGGATGAAGCAATCATCTCCTTCATCAGACAACTATATTCAAGGGCTGCGGCTTGCGTTCTCTGTGGGAACCAGGGAGAGTGTATGAGATGGTTTCCCATCACTTGAGCGGTGCGTCAGGGGTGTGTCCTCACTCCTTTTCTGTTTTCCTTCTACACGAATGGAGTAGAGGCTCCCCTTATGGCTTCAACCCTGGAAGTTTCATTTATGAATAAAACTCGCATACCAATATTACTCTATGCAGATGATGCAGTTTTAATTGCACGTACGGTAGAGCACAACAGAACCTGATAGAGTCACATGTCTGTTTTAAGGCAAAATTGTGCCTTAAAACGAACGAGGCTAAGTCCTTTATCCTAGTGACAGGTCATAAAGTTAAAAAAACCCTAACTTTCCATATTGCAGGGCGAAAAATCGCACAGACGGACACGTTCTCCTATCTAGGGGTAAGATTTGATAGGATGGCCAGGTGGTCCCCAGTGTTGAACATATAGTGTTGTTGGAAAAAAGTAATAATGCTATTCTCTCTTTTACAAAAAACTAGGATCGAAAAAGATAGATAGTGTAAAAAAAAGTATACTAGGCAAAATCCGCTTCAGTTGCTTCGTATGGTGCTGGAGTCTGGGGCCATGTCAATTTGTTGGCAATACAAACGATAGAAGATACCTTCTGGAACAAAATGTTGGGTCTCCCCTATAGTTTTTTTTAATTGTAACTGCCATCTTGAAGTGGATATCCCCTAAATATCTGATCAGATAGGTATGGCACCATTCCTTTTGTGGCACTCTTTATGGCATTAATTTGACAAAACAGTTTATCATGGATTGCCTCACATTAGAGCAGGTACAAAGGACTCCTTGGATTATGTATATAGAATAGATGTTAATTGCCCTGGGGTTGGGAATTTTATTTGAAACACCAAGTAAATGTTTGAGTAAATCAAGAAAAACTATAAAAACTCGCTTTCTATCCCTCATGGGTGAAATAATGCTCAAAAATAATAGTAGTAAACATAGGGTCCAGGTATATCTTGATGGACCGCGGCTCTCAGTGGGACAACCAACTTACCTGTTGATGGGGAAAATTCCCACCACAGATTTATTTTAACAAGGTTTTGATTAAATCTTATCCCATGTATGCCGGGTTTTCCATCAGATACTTTTTCCCCTCAAGCCTATCATGCTGTCCTTGTGATGGTGTGTCGCTCCAATCTGACTTGCACGTTGATCATCGTAAAATAATTTTACTTCCAATTATGCGCAGGCATAAATTTAAACAATGTCTCCCGGGTTTGTTCTTTCTAAGAATGTTGTCTGACCATCTGGTCAATTACTGCGTTGCATCTTTTTTATGTCTTTCCCAAAAAACCAGACAGTTGTATAATTGCCTAAAATGAATTATTGTGTCTTTTTAATCTGATTTCACCTTCTTTTTAAAAAGCTTTCTTCTTTTTAATGGAATATTTTTAGAATGATTATTTAATGCTGTATAGTGAACTTTTATGATTGGCATGACTACTGATCGAACAAAGTGAATTTGAATTTGACTTTGACTTTGCATGGAAAAGCTGCGCCTGGAGCATGAACAGATTCATTGGGAAATCACACGATATCCAAGTTTGGAATCCATTTCCATGGTACAGATTTTTCCACGGCAGAGAGCTCCACACAGGCACATTTAGTTTGTTTCTTTTTTTCCGTGTGGGAAATTATTTTCCTCATGGAAGACTCTCCTTCCCTGAAACTCCCACAATATGTGGTTGTAGAAAGGGATCTACACAGACACTTAGCTGAAGAGATTATACAACTCTTTCCTGTCTAGGAGTTTGTGAGTACCCAAAACCTACTAGATTGGGGACATTGCAAACTTCCAAAGCAATTAATGCCTTAGAACACTCAGCAAAGGCCTCCATCTCACTCCCTGCATGGTGCTTACTGTTTCCAAGAATGCCAAACTTATGATCGAGATCTCTGCACTGGTAAAACAGCTGCCATTTGGGAACACCTTTTTAATTCTTGGCAGAAACAACTGGGGTAAATTTGATCGCAAACATCAGTGGCGGCTCGCCGAGCGAGTGCTGCGGGCGGTGGGGTGGGCGAGGGAGGGGCAGGGTGGGGAGGTAGTGGACTCGGACATACGACGGACAGAACTCAGAGTAAGGCTTACTCTGAGTTCTGTCCGTCGTATGTCCGAGTCCGCTACCCCCCATCCTGCCCCTCCCCCGCCCCGCCCTACCCCGCAGCACTCCCTCGGCGAGCCGCCACTGGCAAACATATGTTTGTACCTAACTAAAAATGTTTACTGAGGTATTTCTTAGAAAATCTATTCACTCATGACAATTTGTGGTATAAATACTTTAGATTCCCAGCATTGTTCTGTGTTCTGTGGCACTGCATCTCTTTCTGGAAATGAGCACTCACTTTTTCATGTAACATAAAGAAAAGTTACTAATGTTCCTTTGGTGTATCATGCCAGCACTGGAATTAAAATATTGGTGGCATCTAAAATTGGCATTTATTTGTGGAGTGCTTTTACATCAATCATGCAGTTACTAGGGAACTTGAGCCTCATTTTTAGGGTTAAGGCCAGTGACATCACTTCCAGGAAAGTTTCAGGTGTGAATGATCTATATTTTCAAAGGCAACACAAAATACTTGCCAAGCAGGCATATTAATTTCATGGCCCCCACCTGGCAAAGCTCCAGTGCCTTCAACACTCTAGTAGCCCATAGAGATGAACTACTTAAAATGAACTAAATTATTTTAAAAGTGTCACCTAGTTCAAAGGAGTGGGGATAAGCAAGTGCGAAGGAGAAGCAGACATCTCAAAAGTCACTGAGATGACAGTGTTAGTGCTGTGTTGCTCTGACCTGCCATCTGGAGATCATATTGAACAGCAAAATAATGGATTCAATTCCCCAATGTGAAAGGGATCAAACTCTGATGCAACGTGAGTCTTTTGTACTGCTTGAATAGAGAAGTGACCAGCTGAAACAAAAGAGATCTATCTACAATCTGCCTGATGTCAAACCCTAGGTGGCTGCTAGCTTTTACTTTGCAGGTTTCATCAAAGGCAGTCATGAGTTCTACTTTGAGGGGTCTTTTAGTCCCTGTGAGCTCCTCTAGTTTTAGAAATGCAGAAAATGATGCTCTCAGCTGCTCACCAGCTGACCTAGGGCTCCGTCAATGTTTTTCTTATTTTTTCAAGCCAATTTTGTTCTGGGAAATATTTTGTTCTGCTATTGATAAGATGGCCATTTTAAAGAATTGAGTTAAGACACATGTTTTCTCCGTGTGAACCACACAAATCAATGGCCGACGTTGCATGTGATTGGCCATTTACCAACAAGAAGGGACTAAATATGTGCATATATTTTAAAAAGCTGTCAAACAAAGTTGCTTGTAAGTGTATTAAATGACCCTGTTTGTAACATCCCATCAGTCACATATTTAGATCCCATGCCATCTTTCGTCTTTTCTTTTATCAGTCACTTTGTCCTTATCTTTCAGCTCACAAGCTCTCTGGTGCTTTCCTCTAACACTGTCACTTTGTCCTCCCTGCAGCCCCCACGCTCTGTCTGCAGTGAAGAATGCCCTCCAGGCTACAGACAGGCAGCCATCAAAGGAAAGCCAATTTGCTGCTTTGAATGCATTCCCTGTGCGCAGGAAGAGATCAGGGACCCAGGTAAGATATACCTGGCCAACAGTAAATCTGGATCTATTTTTCCTCACAATTCTTTTGGGATGGCAAACAAATCGACATGGCTTTGTGCAAATGTGGAGTCGGCCAGGTCTACAGAAAGAGAACTGCAGCCTCCTGGGCTTCTCTTCCAAAAATTGTTGTCTAAGTTTAGGCTGAATTTTCACAGAACAGTTTAACAATTTGACATCATTTGGTCTAAAGTACCATGGCTGATAGATTGTTTGGGGCATAATTATTTTATTCATTTTATTTTCAGTTTCCTTTTGTAATTGAAAGGTCACCTGAAGGTTGTTCAGGTCTTTGAGAACTATGACCTCTCCCGATTAGTGACAAACCCCTCACATGTTCCTAAATTGGGCTGCGATGACCTATACAGACCACTACTTTTTTCCTTTCATTATGTCTTTAAGTAGCAAATGAGAGAGGCTCCACGGAGCTGCGCCCTGATGCTGCAGTACATGGTGCAGCTGGTATCTACTATGGGGTCAAAAGTCATATCTACTATGGGGTCAAAAGTCATAGATAGCAATTTATGAAAAAAATATATTGATACTGTTTATGATGATTTTTTTAAAAGTGCTTCGTGATTAGTGCAAAAGTGCTCGTGCAAAGCAGGAACCAGTGTATAAGACAAAAATGAAAGGCCTTTTAGTTTTTATTCAATGCATTACCTGTTATTATAATTTCACAGAAACATCTAAAATGTCAAAGTCATGGAACATTCAAAAGTACTTGGAAGGCATGCTACAGTGTGGCACTATTTGTTTTTCCAAGATGAAAATCTGCCACTATCACAGTAATGCAATGTGCCCACCAGTGAGTTTGAGCAAAATGTGTCAAGCAACATGATCGTTTCAGGTGCCTGGGAAATAAAACTAGCCCATTGACTTACAAGCTCTTATTTAGGCTGCACTTCACATTTGAAAAATATGTTTCCAGTGGGAATAATCAGTACTATTAAAATATCAAAAGATGGAACTACTACCATCCATTGGTCACAGTGTTACTTAAACATAATCATTGAAAGTAAAGCCTGGGCTTTAATAATCTGCAGGATAATCCATGCACTTCACACTGCAAAGCGAACCAGACGTACAACAACTGCAATCAATGATAAGATGTCAGTTCAGATCGGTTCATTAACTTTATTCAACTAGTTAAAACAGCCATAAAAGTGCATTAACATGAAATAAATACATAAAAAACATCTCAACAACAAATGCGTACAGAACATAGTTTAAAATAAAAGGCCCACTAATACAAAAGGCTTTTCCTCACATGGGTGGCTCTAAAATAAAAAGGGCAACATTATAACACACAAGATTCACTTAGTGCAATGAAATATTTCATACCAGCTTTATATGATCTAGTTTTGTATCTAACAAAGAAGGATTTAGGATAAAAACTCCTAAAATTCAGATAAAATTTGCAAAACAATAAAAAGTGCAACATGCTTTGCTTACTTCGTCCATCACATGGGCAAGGGGTCTGATCCGGAGGATAAGACTTCATAGTTGCAAAGGCCACTAATTGATGCACAATATCACATCTCAGTCTTACCAAAACAAAGCGATGCTGCATACTTGTTACACCAGATAGATAACTGTATCCACCCTCCTCAAGATCATATGACATATATAAAAAAAACTGACAATTTTGTCACATTAAAAGCTATTCGCTGGTCAGATCTATACTGGAAAAAGGTATATTTGATCGTCCTCTTAGTTAATGATAGTACCTGCAAGTGGTCTGACCATAGAGGCAAATTAAACTGCATACTAAAGAAGGAGTTAATGTACGATAACCGTGGGATACTTGAAGCCTTGTCCAAGGATAGGAAACTTAAAATAATTGATCTGGTAAAACTGATATCCACTTTTGCCCATAGGGATAACCATAGTAACAAAGGTCTTACCAAAAGTATGTCTTTTAAATACTGCAG
Organism: Calotriton arnoldi; assembly: GCA_963921515.1. NCBI lineage: Eukaryota > Metazoa > Chordata > Amphibia > Caudata > Salamandridae > Calotriton > Calotriton arnoldi. Next base: position 860,403 of record CAWUFW010003209.1, on the reverse strand, counting down.
GCCAACCTCCTGATGAAGAATCATAGTTGAGGCAGAAGCCGGTAAGGAAAGTAGCCATTTTCAAAAACTATTTTCCTCCACTTGCAGGGCAGTACAGGTGGCAAAGCCCCAGAGTCTAGCCCTATTTGTGGCGGTGGTCACCCCTCTAGTCTTGTAAAGTTCAACCATTTCCTTAATAGGTTGGCTACCTAACTTAGATGAACATTTTAAAATACCTTGTGAAACTCTACTCATTTTGGCTTTAGCGTTTAAAACCTGTTGGGCCCATGAACCATTGCCTATAAATAAAATAAAACAGATAACAAAATGAATTGACTGTAACAATTGGGGTTGTATCGATATAAAACTTTCTACATTGTTTATGCTTTAGCCCGCAAACCATGGTAAATGTTTAGGATTTGTTAATCACCATTTTCTTGGAGGACATATAATCCCCAAAAGCATTCATTAGTCTTTGTAGGCCAACCGGGGACCTCGATAAATAAAACAGCATAGTCAGCATATAACAATCCTGAAAAAGGGCGCGAGGCAGCCCGAGGAGCATCGGCTTGCAGAGCCTGCAAATGGATATCCACCCCATGAATAAAAAGAGAAAACAGTAGGGGGGCTAGCACACATCCTTGTCAAAGACCTTGCCCTACTTTGAACGTAGGCAAGCATTCTCCCTGGGACCCAAAGTGAACTTTACTAGATAGATTCTCATACAGACGAGAAAGAAACCCCCTAATTGGCCTGGTTCCACTGAGGGAGATCAATGTTGACAAAAGGAGGTTAGGTCAACCAAATCGAAGGCGCTACTTAGATCTGCAAAACAAAGGTATAGGGCACTCATCTTACCTTTAGTATATTTCCCAATTAGCAGCTCCAATTTATACATTGTTTAATAGTCCCCATCTGCTTTCTAAAGCCGTACTGCACTGGTGACAATATAGATTGTTCTTGTCCCCATTCCTCCAGCCTTAAAAAGAAAACTCTACTCATCACTTCCACTGATAAATTCAGGAGAGAAATATGACAATAGATTTTGGGGTCTGCTTTGTCACCCTTTTTATAACAGAGTACAGTTATAGAGAGTCCCCGGGAAGGTGTAATTTCCAGAAACTTTGTGTATACCATTAGAAATAGTGGCTTTGTAAGATAGGGTGTGTGCATGTGTGTTTGTGTGTATGTATGTGTGTGCGTGTGTGTGTGTATGTATGTGTGGGTATGTGTATGTGTTTGAGTGCAAGTGTGGACATCTAAACAAATTTGTTTCCCTTGTTGGCCATGGCCAAGTCTCCCAAAAATGTGAGCAGGTACTTAAGAGTGATGACAGGTGGGTAGTTCTCAGCAGGTCTAGAATAGTCCATCAAGGATATTGTTGATAAATTATCCAGTGAGGTTAGATTGCCATTGGGCTCTAGTGTGGAAGATAAGCTCACTCACCAGGGCAATTAACACAATAGTGGGACAAAATAAATAAAACAAGCTTTAAGGCGACATTGCCTCAGTTCTATATAGGATAGCTCATGTGATGGAAAATAGGTGACCTCTCAATCCCTATTGAGTCTCAGGTGTGGAAAGACACAACAGAGCCCCTCATCATCATTCTCTATTGTGGAATTACAGGTGACATTGGAGGGTAAGCAGCTTTGTGCCCTAATGTGCTGCAAACATGAGAAATACAACCTACAGAGGGATGAACAGTGATCATGTGTCTGACAATATAAGTCATATTTCATTTAGTGTCTTTCCTTTCACTAGGAACCTTTTGATGGCAGAATGGCAGAATAAGTATTACTACTCAGTAACACATGAATGTTTCACCCTTTTTATTGAGATTTCAAGTAAACAAGTTCTAAATGCTCTCCTGTCTTCTCACCCCTCTTTCTTGTCAGTCTGTATCTATCTGTATCCTCATGCACTTTGCTGCCTGGGTATTTCTCAAGAGGCATTCCTCTCACACAGCTAAGTTGAATAATGTGTAAGACATAACAGTCATGTCATAGACAATCTTGGGAAATTAAGAATTCCAAGCTCATCAATGCTATACTGTAACTTTCTTCTCTTGGGTGTCTTTCGATTTGCAGAGAGCGATCAGCCATTGTCTCAATTTGTAACCTTGGTGATATATGGTGGAGAATTAAGTACACATTAGATTATAAATTTGACCTATTATTAACTCACAGAATTTCATTGGTTATAAGTGACATATACATTGACCAGTAATCCTTGATCTTATTAAACTCTTTCAAAGCATTAATCAATGGTACAGTGCCTGAATATGCAGTACTCCCTTCTGCCAAAGCAGTATTTGGCATCACTGATTGTCTGTTCTAATTTAGTTTTATTTAGCGTGTTTCTGGACACAGTTAAATATTATTAAATTTGTTGATATTGCTAAATGCCATTTCTCTATTTCTCTTTCTCTGAGGCAACAAATAAATGCTTTCATTTATTTTATGTATTTATTTGAAAAGCACTAGATTGTGACATGTCTTCACTTCGTAGCATGGCTATGAAGGAGTCAGTGACAGAAGTTAAGACTTAAACAACAAAGCACCTGAGTTCATAGAAGCCTTATAACCTTTATCTGAACACAATATACAAAATACTAAACCTTAATACAGAAAACTGGTAAACCAATGGTGCAATGTAAGTTGAAAAGATAAACACAGAGAATAAATCAGGAAAAATGAAACACAAATCAAATAATCAACAATCTAATTATTGATTTATGAATTAGCAACTAAAGAAAAAAGTACCTTATTTGATTTTAACCACAACAGAAAGGGAAACACTAGGAAACTGAGGACAATAAGCAGGAGAATGTAAAGGGATAGAGGTGTTTCATAACCTACAATAACAATCGCTAAAGTGTAAACAGATATTAAAACTCATCTGGTAAATATTAACCTATAGACAAACAACAAGAATTAAGTATGCAAGTGTAGTTAATCCAGTATACAAGTAACAGAATATAAATAAAAATAGCAAATTCTGGTGGTTTGTGAATGCAAACCACACTTTTGAAAAATTATAGAAACTGTGCCCAAATTTAAGCTTTCCGAAAATGAACTTGGCATGTCCAATAAATGATTTCTATTGTGACTATATTTTTAGCACACTTTCTACATGATCCTCTTTGTGTTCCTCAAAATCAGACATTTGTTTCAGTGCACTACAATGGAACAAATATGTTGGAGTCTCAACACCAAAATAAAATCCAGTGTATGTACTTCATGTACATTTTCACCAAAACAGTACCATGAACAGCATATCACATAACAAACAAGTTTGTGAATTCAGCCCATATTTTAAAGGTATGATATACAATAGCAATATCACCCAAGGGAGGCACTCACAGGTAGTTATTGATTGCAGTGTAAAAGAGCCCCTATTTTTAGTTTAGGCTCTCTAACTGCACCCTGGTCAATAATTACCTAGGAGAGCCCTATTGTGAAAATCAAACATGTTTCTATTTGTTAAAGATTAACTTAAATCTTGTGAGAAAGCTCTTTGAAAGATAAATAAAAAAAATAAAGGAATCTTAATATTCAGAACTTAAATAATTTTTGTGCCAAACAACATCCCAAAACGTAGACAACCTGAGGAACAATAAAAAAAAACTTATGGTCGAGGAAGAATCAGATCCTGAAGAAGGCCAATAATTCATTTTGAACAATAACTGAGTTTACAGAATAGTCTGTTTTATACTAAAGTATACAAACAGTGCTTGAGTAGGACTGGCCAATCCTGATGTAGAATACATGTTCTACAAAATGTTCATCTAAGCTAGCATGGAACTATTCATATCCAACTCATTTTCAACTGAAACTATCATTTGGATTTGTCCCTATTCATGTAGCAAGGCCTTAACACCATATTATTAAGGAATGCTTTAGAGGCACTTCCAGAGTGAAGGAAAATACAATATACAGTATGTCCTCACTCTTCATACCTGGCTGTATGATCTAAATCTAGATCAATAGCCAAGCTCTAGTATGTTTTTTACGAAACCTTTTGCCTTTACCCCTTCTGTTTTCTGAAATTTGTTTTTATTGGCATTAGGACTCTGCACTTTATGACTGCCAACCAGTGCTAAGGTGCTTATGCTCTCTCCCTAAAACATGGTAAAATTGGCCTACATCTGATTGGCATATTTAATTTACTTATAAGGTCCTAGTATATGCTACTACATGTACCCTGAGGCTGTACATTCAATGCTACTAGGGTGCCCATAGAACTCATTGTGCCTCTCTCTAAAGTAGACCTCTGAAATATATCCCCGGCCTGCCATTGCAGCCTATAGCACAGTTTTAAACAGTCAATTTGACCTGGCAAAATAAACCTTTTGCCAGGCCTAAAGTTTCCTTTTTAAACCATATGTCACCCCTAAGGAATGCCCTAAAAGCCTATCGGGCAGGGTGCACTTTATTTAAAAAGAAAGACATGTAGGTTAAAGTTTTATATGTTCTGGTAATGAGGAACAGGTAGGAGCAGGTAAGAATATCATGTCTAGTTTCAAATACATTGTAATTTAAAATCCTCTTTAAGTTACAATTCTGAAATTCTGAAAATGACACTTTTAGAAAGTTGACATTTTCCTGCCCTAACCATTTGGTGCCTGCTGTCAGTGTCCTGACTGACTCCCATGACTGTGAATGGCTGTGCTGTTGGGCTTTGTGTATTCCTCCTAGAATGAACGTGGGAATGTTTGACAAAGGGTACTTGGTGTTGGCAGGATGGGCCATCATGGCTTGGGGAGGAACTGTTCCCTTCCCCACTTACACTTCATGGGGCTGCCTCCAGCACACACACAAAGGAACCTGATACTAGTCTTTTTTCACTCCAGACTTCTTGAAACCTTGGCAGGAGAAGGGAAGTACTTTCCAGAACTAGATGTGGTTATAGTGTAGGAAAGCCCCCACTTCAAAGGCTGGCAACAGGTATAAATGTCAGCCATCTTGAGACACTCATCAGTGTGCTCCTGGATCTGTAGACTACTGAAGAAGTACTGCCTTGTTTGCCAGAAGACTGTCCTAATGCCACCAAAGGACTGCCCTGCTGCTTGAGACATGCTACTTTCCCCAGTGGACTGTCATGCTGCTTGAAACCTATCCTGATCCATGCAAAGAAAGACTGGACCTTCTCCCTTCAACCCATGCTAACCTGAGTGACTCCAAGGACAGAATTGGTTGTGTGGATGCTGGAAGATTTAGGGTTCATGATAAACAGAGACAAATCTTGTTTGGAACCAGCACAGGAGATGAAGTTTTTAGGTTTCAGACACTAGTCTTCGAAGTTGTGTTGAAGTTACCGATGGAGGAAGTGAAGAGAATTTGCAAGGAATTGAAAAGAGAAAGGGATTCAGATTGGATCATATTGCATCAGTTACCGAGGTTACTTGGTCTGCTGTCGGCTTTGATTCAGGCAATCTTTCCGGCTCCCATCCATTACAGGGCTCTTCAAAGGTTGAAAGGTTATCATTTTTGGTTGGGGTGAAGTATTCCCAGAAGGTGAGAATGAATCAAGAAATTATAGAGGTGTTGGAAGGGTGGTTGATAAACATTGACGCATAGAAGGGCGATTTTCAAGGAGTTTCCTTAAATAGTAATAAAGTCAGATGCAAGTCTGTATGGTTGGGGTGCAAGATGTGGTTCAGTGACAACAAGGGATAGTGGTCGAAAGAAGAGAAGAAGATAAATATCAATGGTCTGGAACTCCTGGCAGGTTCCTTTGTAGTGAGGAGTTTTGTAAAGGATCAGGTGAAATTTTGTGTGCTGTTGAAGATGGACAATGTGTCAGCAGTGCGTAATAACAAGTTGAGGGGTCCGCGCTCAAGAGGTTTGGAGATTTTACTTGGACAGAGAGATAATGGTGCAGGGGAGGACAATTTAGAGGCGTATTGGAATTCAAAGTTTTTAATAGATATGAGCAATTGGAGGTTGGACAGGGAAGTGTTCATGAGTTTGGTGACAAGATGGGGACCGTTGGAAGAGGTTTTATTTTAGGATAGACTAAATGCACGGTTGCCAAGGTTTTACAGCTGGAGACCGGATCCGGAAGTAATAGGTGTAGATGTGTTTCTACAGTATTGGGGAAGAGGAAGAATGAATGTTTTTCCTCCTTTCTCGATGACACTGAGAGTGCTAATGAAAGTAAGGAGAGAGAAAGTGGAGTTGGTCACTCCATTCTGGAAATCTCAGGTATGGTTTCCAGATGTGATAAACTTGTTGTTGGACGATCTAGTTTTGTTACCATGTTTCCCTCAAGTGCTGTTGGATGCTCAGGGGAATTGTGACAAGATGGTAGTAGCAGGACAGTTGATGTTGATAGGTTGGTTGATTTCAGGAGAGTTTGGCAGGTGTCTGGGCTATCGAAATAGGCTTAAGACCTCATTGAGGAGTCATGGGCACTAGGAACAACTAGGGCATCAATGGACTGGTATGAAATGATTTTACGCTTGATGCTACTTATTTTTCTGACCCTGTGTAACATTTTTCCGTGTAGTGTTTTTTGTGATTTTATATGCTTTTATGATTCTCTACAAATAAATCAAATAAAGCTTTGTTTGACTTTGACTTTGACTAACTAGGGCATACAGGTTAGTATGGAGAATATGGGCGTAGTTGACGTGTTGTGAGGGCTTTGGATCCCATATCAGCGTACCTGTAGTGGAGGTAGTAAATACTTTGACAGAATTGTTCAAAACAATTCTGGCATATAATTCAGGGAATTTAAGTAGGTCTGCAATTTCAGCAGGAAATGAGTTGGTGGCTGGAATACCAGTATGTGAATATCAGCATGTGTTGGTGAAGAGAATAGTTAAGTGTGTGCGGATGGAGTTTCCTGCAAAAGCGAAGCATGCTTCTCCATGGGATGTCTCTCAAGAGTGAAGGAAGATGGGAGGAAATGATTGTTTGACTTTAAAGTTATCTTGGAAAATGATGATTTTACTTTGTTTGGTTTCCTTTAAGAGAGTATCTGATATTAGAGCTTTGCAGGTAACTTCTATGAGTTTCCAACCTTAGGGTGTGTGTTTTGAGTTACGAAAAACTATGTCTAGAACCATTTTTTATCCTAGTATAGAGGAACATGATGATTTATGTGTGTTTGAAAGAATACGAGAGAAGAACTGAGAGGTTGAGAAAACAAGGATGTTCACAGTTATTGCTTTTAGGCAACCTTTAAAGGCTGTGTCAGCACCTATTTTGGCGAGGTGGGATAAGGAGGTGATGAAAATGGCAGGTATTGATATAAGCATTTTTAAGGCACACTCAGCTAGGGGGCGATGGCTAGTAAGACTTTTTTGACAGGTTCCAGACTAAGTAGTATCATGAAGGCTACAGATTGGTCTAGTGATTCAATGTTTAAAAGATTTTACTTTAAGCCTGTGGAAAATGCTGTAAAAAGGAAATTGGATGAGCTATGAACATGGATAATATTGGCCTCCGGGACTTGCCATAAAATGCAAATTTTCAACAGTTTTAATGCAATGAAAATCATAATTTAATTAAAGGCACGGAGGCTAATACTATCCCTCCCTTGATTGTGCCCAGCCCGTCTGATGTGTTTGAATTTGTGTGTGTTCAGGTCAAAGCTAAGAAGACGCTTTGCAATAAGGAGCTTCAAGAATTTAGATGGTTTTGCTTCTGTTGGATTTGCAGTTTAATATGAAGATGAACTTTTGGTTTGTTCACAGCAAGAAAAGACGGAAGATGGCTGTGCATTTAGTGAATATATGCATGTTCTAAGGATTCTAGGGTGTTGTTGTTATTCTAATTCGGTGTTCTTGTTGATGTTGTGTATGTGTATGAGGCAATAAAAGAGATGATGCATAGTATTATCCTCCATGCCTTTAATAAAATCATGATTTTCCTTCCATTAAAACTGTGGAAAATCAGCATTTTCACATGCATTTATCTTATTCCTCAATACAGACAAGCAGGGCCACACTAACAATACAATGAAAGGGAAAGACAGCAAAGAAAACTGGGCCATGTTAAATACCACAATAGATCAATTCATTGAGAGCTCTTATTTCATCTTTATTTGTCATAAGGTACAGATTTTGTCTTTTAATTTAACATATAATATAAATAGCCAGGTAGAGAAAAGCATCAAATTTAACCATACATAAAAAGACAAAGTGACTCCCCATGTTGTCAGTATGCACACTACTAATCCAAAAGTCAGCACTGACTGCACAAAAATTCACTCAAATTATCTAAAGGTGAAAATCAGTAATTTAGTATATGTTCGGAGGCCCACCAGCCTGTCCTCCACTGTCCCGGCAGAAGAGCACCCACATAGCTAGAGATCCTTGCTGTGTCAGCTTATACCCTTTTAGCAAAAATGCTCTAGCCTAAACAGAATGAAAAGGTTTATAAAAACTGTTAAGTCGGCCAGCCACCATGTCTTGGCCTTGAGGATTTATCCACAGACATCAGTCAGGTAATGTAAAATGGTGGGTTTCATAATTCCATTAGGGGAGAAACACATTTGTACACAAACTGTAAGAAGAGTATACTTACAATGATGGCAGATATTACACATGAGTTAAGAAAGTGTACTCATCAGGATTTGCAATGCTATCCCTGATGGTCACACAACTGTGGAACTTCCAGCCTTCCTAGGAATTTTACACAGATTTGTGTTGTCCTTTTTCCAATCCATAGACATAGAAACTTTATTTATTTCAATTAATTAAAATCTTACAAAAAGAAAAACACCAATAACTAAAATTCACAAAACCAGAGAATAAGTTCTGAACAGGATTAAAACTGATGTAAAATCCACAAATGCATAACTGCTGTCTGGGGTTTGTCAGATTGGCAGCTTGACCAGAATCCTCTCTGTACACTGGATTAAAGTACAAGTGTACAGATAAAAGGGGTTTTACCAGCCTGCTTTGTAAAGTTGAAGCAGGCACACAACTGTCTTTAGAATCAAGCGTTCAACTTTGTCAAGAGGTTCCTGGATGCCAGACGTTTCCCAAGATATTGATGATGATGAATGTTCCCCGGCTGTCAACCTGGCCCAGATGTCGCAGCAGATAATGGAGGTCATGGGGTCCAAGAGTGTTAAATAAGGTGCAGCTTGCAGATGAGCATCTTTTAAAGTCAAGAGTCTATGTAAATCTGTATTTGTAAATGTAAATCTGTATTTGTAAAGCGCGAACTACTCACCCTTACGGGTCTCAAGGCGCTGGGGGCCGTCGTGGAAATTAAGTGAGCTATTGCCCAGAGTCACATGGTGCTGAGCTGAGCTGCCGCCGGAGCCGGGGATCAAACTGTGAACCCTGTGCTCCGAAGTCAGCTGCCCTGGCCGCTGCACCACACCTCTCCACAGTCTATCTAGGTTAAAAGGTCCAGTGGGCAAGAAAAGATTTTTAAAGAGCCGGTTTGCAGATTAGCAGCAGTACATGGGTACTGTGTGGAGGTTGACTGGCCTGGGACATGTCTGATGGCCTCCCAAAGATCCTGATTTAAAAAGCAAGCATCGAAGATGAAGTTGGCTTTTACAGGCTGTTCTATAAGGTTAGAAACTTTGGACAACTGTGATTTTATTGAGGATCTTCAAAGAGCCAGGATGGCCCAGGGTTTTGATATTAGTGACTCTATCCCAGAAAACATCCTGACCCAGATGTTTTTGTGTTTATAATCAGCCCCTTGCTTGTGGTTGTTTTCAATGCATGTCAATATGACCATTTGCTTGTTCAATTCACAAAATTCCCACAATAGGTTGATGTAGATGTATTCTTCCTTTTATTTAATGTGGCTGCCAACCCATATGGAAGTGAAGTAATGGGTGATTGTGGAGAATAAACTTGGATGAATTTGACTGCAGGACACTAATTTTGATAAGGGTTGGTGGCCAAATTAAATAAAATGGATTTTGAAAGACACAAGGGGCCCGATTCACAAAAGTAATCAGAGACAAAATCCTAACTTTACGACTTTCGGTATTCACAAAAAGCCTTTAAGAGTAGTAAAGTTAGGATTCATAACTTTACTACTCCTAAATGCCCTTTGTGAATACCGAAAGTCGTAAAGTTAGGATTTTGTCTCAGTTTGGGCTCTGCATGTTTTAATTTAAACCAGCACTAATGTACAACAACATTAAAAACAATTCAAATGTTATTTTTATTATGTTCAATTAAATTAAAATGTATTTATGTTATCATTGTATCATAGGAAATACCACCTAAAGTGAAAAAACGTTGTTATATTATTGTGTATTAGAAATTATTAAAAGTGAGTAATTAGAAGTACTTTAATTATATTGTATTAAAAATGAATGTTACATTATTTATTAAATGCAGAAAATGGTTATTAAATAAAGTACGATTTAAATAAAATGTTTTATTCTCAGAAAATATTTTAGCATTAAATATATTTATATTTTTACTACTTTGATTCATTTATTTATTATAACATTATTCCTAAGAAGTGTTATGTTATGTCCATACCACCATTTTCTTCTATGAAAGGGTATTCAGGGACCATTTTTTGGTCATGTGTGGTGCTGGACTTACTCCAGCTCCGAGGTGGTTTCGATTTACAAAGGCATTCGATCATTCTAGCTGTAGTAATTTTTGAATTACAGTTTGTATATAGGAATGAGCTTACTTACTTTTTGGGGGTGCACATCTCTCCTTAAAACCCTCTTACTTCCTTAAACCCTCCCATTTTACATGAAGTTTTTCCCATTATCCAGCCATTCATCTGTGTCCCTTACATGTTTATTACTAAAATGTGTGCTGACTTGTTTGGAGACTCCCTAGTCAAGTGGACATCTCTGCACAGAACAAGATAGAAGAGGTGGCGATGGAACCTTGGCACATAGGGTTTTGAATAGCATTTTGCAGTATGTTAGCAGTGCTATTGTAATTCTACAAACATACTACAAAACACAGTTTGTGAATAGTCCTCTTAGACTGTAACTTAACATATCATGTATCTCTCCCTTTTCCCCTTTCTGCGTATACCGGCCACGACGTAACATCTGCGTAGGCTGTTATAGGCAGAACGGGGCATGGGGGATCCACATCGCTGCTGCAGCAACCCTGCTTGGAATGAATGTTTATGGTCTGAGTTCTGCTGCTTAGATGGTTGCCTTCACTAAAGGAGTCACAGATGATTTGGGGGCACTTACCAGTTCTGCTCATTTGCTTTCCATTCAATAAATAATGTGATAAAATCTGCAATAAAAAGACTATTGAAAGATGTAGACATGTGTCTTTATATTACACTTCTAAAATCTATACCATCTTAATAGAAACCATCTAAATTATTTCTAAATGTCAATAATACCACCCTTAGACAGATTGTATTCTTTTGTTTGAGCACTCTTCAGACATCTCTCACATCAAAAGGAAACAACTCTATTAACCTTTATAGCATACCCACTAAGTCCAAACACAACATAGTCCTTTTTCTGTTTCCTTCATAACTCCCTGCAGGTTACAGAAGTGACTCAAATTCTACAACATGATTGATTTGATAGAGTAGAGACTAAAACTGCCAAAATATTTTTTTTTACAATTTTAAGCAAAATAAATGTTAATATTGAAAAATACGATCTTGATGTACACCATGATAAGTACGTTTAATAACAAACTTGCATCTTCGATGTTGAATTCACCCGACATGACCTCCCCCTCAACCTGGAGTCCGAAGTACATGGTCAGGTAGGCCCTGTGACCTAAGCCTGAAGCAACTGATTGACAAATCACAGGTGGGGGTGTACATGTAACCCTTAGACAAATGCACAAACAGGAAAACCCAGATCTAGCCCATAGATAAGTAGTGACACCACAATGGTCTAGGAGGTTCACCCCAATAAATCACATTTGGCCGAAGGAGCGCACATTACCAAAAATACCATAAAGTTATGTGCCACACTAAGGGGCTGATTAGGATGGCGGGGTTTGGCACATCCGCGGTGCTGGCGGAAAACGTCCTTTTCCGCACTCCAGCGGCGGTCCTCGCGTCCGCCATATTACAATGAGCAAAGATAGCCCATTTTCCGTCCGCTGCAGAGTTTCGGGATCCGCCAGGAATTTCCTTCCTCAACGGTGGCGGAGGGAGCCAATAGAGAAAGACCGCCGTGCGGAATGACGTTACGACCGCCGGACAAATGACGATGCCTCAAACAGCCCATCACAACGCAGCGGAGAAACTAGCCACTCGGAGACGGTTTCTGACCGCTATGGATCCAGCTCTTCAAGCCCTTCCGCTACTGTACGTGATCAACTACCAGCATATAAGACGTCGCTGCGGTCAACACCACAGGTACGTAAATAACACATCTCCGCATACAACCACATCACACAACTCCTGTGCTGAAATACGGTTCCTGTCCACATCAGACACTCTGGTGGAGACAGGAACATATCCCCCAGTGTACTCACACATGTCCTGCTTGCTAGAAATCCACACCTCCGCATCGGGGTCACCCATCAACATCGAAATCACTGCAATGTCCCGGTCACGTCACCGCAGCGGTGAAGACGCGAGAAAACCTGCGCACAATGTAGTAGGCAGGGCCGGCGCCAGGCATGGGCAGTCTGGGCAGCTTCCCAGGGCTCCACCTTCACCCTACCCACATGGTGGGCCGCATCAGTTGGCCACAGCCCACAGCACGCTTCCCACATCCATTTCTGCACATGCTGTGTGCCCCTCTTGTGCCCCCCCTCAATGCACTATTTAGCAGCCAGGTGTGGCTTGACCTCGCACCTCACACATCAAAGGGCAAGGTAGATTCACTGGGAAGGTTGGGGTGAAGATGAACACCCTGCACAGAAGGTCAGGGACTGGACAACCCTCCTCCTCACACCTGCCTTCCACTCGTGTGAATCAAACTGAGTAAATTAAGAAATGAAGACTCACTCTGCATATTAACAACCACTGAACTGTTCACACTGCATGTCAAGTCCCTCAGACAGATCCCACACTGACACTCTGCCACATACACATACCATAGGTCAGCAGCAATGTATGACAATAAATGGACTACCCCAAAGTGGAGTGCACAGTGCTGGAAAACCATGGAGCAAGCCACATAGCATTTGTACATGACATGCAAGAGGAGGAACATATCACACTACCCTTACGCCATCAAATCAGACATGGGTGGCACAGTGATTGAAATTAAACTAAAGTGACATCTGTGCAATTTCTCTGGGATACAGCAATGCAAGCTATGCATAGGCACAGGAATGATAGGAAGTGTCAGAAGCCATACAGTGACCAGCCACACATATGTGCCAACTACCTTGACATGTGTATGCCACCAGCACAACACACATGGCTCATTGTCACACTCCCTGACTGTCAAACCCAAGTTGGACCTTCACACATACCCCTCATCTACCCATCTCACACCTGCAATACTCAACACCTGTGAGAAACACACATAAAGGTGCAAAAAAGGTTCTGTGAGTTTCCTGACAACCAATCACACACCCTGGTGTGTATCTACAAATGTCAGACTCCCACTCAGGGATGTCTGAACCAATGCTGATCAAAAACCAATAGCCAAACACAAATCTCACAAACAACATCCAAAGAAGTCCAACAAGCTCAGCCATGTGCAGGCAAACAGTGGATAGGCAATGTGACCCTAGACAGAACAGGAATATACAACATGTTCACTCTGGACAAATGCACCGACACCATAGCCCAACCCAATCAAAAATTGCATTATCAAATGCCAATCATGAACACTAACTGTGATCAATGGGACAAATCAGCTAACACAGACATAGACACCACACCAGTTATCAAGTGAGCATGGTTTCAATGTGTACCACAAGCATGCACATGCACAATCCTGACAAGTGACAGGTCAAATATAGGAGGACATAGCACTATTGTGCACTCAAAACAAGCTCATGAACAAGACTCCACATTGCTGCATGTGACATTTACACAAGAAATGCACACTACACATTCAACACACATCTGAATGTATTACAATGCACAAACTACTCTCACACAATGTCATGCAAATTGAACATCACAAACACATGCACCTGTCAGTAGACAGAGCCAAAACAGGCCAAACACTGCATCCATCAACAACAAAAACACAACATATGCAAAAAACAATTAATCACATTGTCAACTCAGCTGGACATCAGGGGGATGCACACCAGGCAAGTACAAGGCAACATACACTGACAGCACTGCATGCACAGTAAGCAGTGTGTGAACACCAACACAACCAGTATCACACATATCTGAGTGCTCCACCATGAACTTCCACACCACAAATCATCACAGCACACAGATCACATCACACTCAGGAAGGGTAGCAGTACCTCAGCAAACAGACATACAGCTTAGCCATCACCCACAGCTGCACAACTCAGTAAAACCCAGATGCAAACAACATGACTAGAGGACTGTGCTGCTCAAACATATGCACTGCACATGAGCAACCATGACTGCAACCAAGTGGAAGAAAATAACACATAACTAATTGTGAAACTGTTCTGAGTGGCACATTGGTCCTGTACACAGATCATCCTCCCACAGTAAAGTGTCACACTATGAAGTGTTGGGGAGGGTCACACACTGGCAAAGCATGGGGTGGAAGACATGAGACTGAAGTGGTGTGTACATCAGTATTGGACAGGTGAGGAGTGTACAGTGCAAAAACACATAGAGGAGTAACTCACAATGTGTAGGCATCAGAAGCACCTATAGGGGATGGTATGACTCCTCATACCACATACTATACTTGTCCCAAAAATGTGTCAAGTGACAGCAATGCATGAGAAAACTCACAAATAATGTCAGTGTGGCTGAGCAGGTCATCACAGTGAGCAGAAACTTAAACAAGACCTATGGCTGATCGACAAAACACAACACAGACTTTGCAGTGACACACTCTGCATACTCACAAATGACAGCGACAACAAGTAGGTGTCCTCCAGGAGTGCAAGGACACTCCGACACACTGCACAGTGCTCAACCTACAACTCCTCCATGTGTCCACAATCTGAAGCACATGTCTGACAATGTAAACAAACAGGCACTGATTACCTGGATCATACATGTGTGTAGTTGGCAGGGGCACATACACCTCAACACTACTGACAATGACAGGCCAATCACACTGTATGACTACTCAAGTGCACACATTCAAATGTACCCATGTGACTATGAAGACAGGCCTACACAAGATGACTACACATCAACACTGCTGTTCACACATCAAGAAAGATCCCACAGATATGACGGACCCTGGCCACCCCGCAAGTAATCCTGTGGATAGAGTTCACCTCTGTTGTGGTATTGCATCCTATCATGACATGTGTACAATTTAGCAAACCTGACCATAGAATGATTAGGATAAGAGTAGATCATCACAAACAACCATCATTGCACCCTCAAGCCTCAGAGTCAAGAAGAACAAAAGTGCCTGTCACCTCTGGCAACCTCTGAAAAAGTAAATCAAGTAATTGCCAATTTGAAAGTGGCATACAGAGCATGTGTCACATGAACCTATGCCCATACATAAAACTTTTTATTTAGCAAGGACAGCGACAAAGCAGACAACATGAGTAACAGTCTTTATTACATAATATCCAGATAGGCATCAAAAGTGCAAGCCATATATATAAAAAAATGTAAGTCCGTTTTTATATAGCGCAGCTACTCACCCTTACGGGTCTCAAGGCGCTGGGGGCCGTAGTGGAAATTAAGTGAGCTATTGCCCAGAGTCACATGGTGCTGAGCTGCCGCCGGAGCCGGGGATCGAACCGTGAACCCTGTGCTCCGAAGTCAGCTGCCCTGGCCGCTGCACCACACCCACCATCAAGGCCATTGGCCAGTAGAAATTCCTAGTATGCACATGTGTGCATGACAAACTGCACAGAAAATGGGCATCAAAAGTACAAAACAGCAAGGCCATTGGCCAGTACAAATTCCTAGTATGCACATGTGTGCATGACAGACTGCACAGGAAATGGGCATCAAAAGTACAAAACAGCAAGGCCATTGGCCAGTACAAATTCCTAGTATGCACATGTGTGCATGACAAACTGCACGGAAATGGGCATCAAAAGTAACAAACAACAAGGCCATTGGCCAGTCCATATTTCTAGTCCGCACATGTGTGCATGAGAACTTGCACATCAAATGGGTAATGCCCATGGGAATCACCACAGCTCAGGGGCTACATATGGGCAGTCTAGGCACCGCTGTTGGAGAAATGGTGTGGGGAGGAGGACTTGGCTTAAATATTTGGCTTTAAGTTGAACTAGGAGAGGGCTGATTGTCGGGGCCAGGTGGAGGACTGGACCTGGAAGAGAGATAACTGGCTGAGGTAGAGGCATCCGTGGCTGTGGGAGCCCGAGGATTGCTTGGACCGGGTGGAGTGGTGGCACGGGGAGCTGGAGACATGCTGCATGGAGGCACAGTGGTTGAGGGTGAATGTTGAGGGCTGGGTCTCAACTGTTTGGGGATTCGATAGCCCACTAGTGTCTTGGCCGGAGGGGGAAGTGAGGTGGGCACAACAGCCTCACTCTCCACCAAAGGTGTATCAGGTACAGGTGGCTCTACCCGTGGGGATTTGCTGGACCTGGTGGTACGCTTGGGGTCACCTTGCCTCTTCCCCTGCATCCCCTGTTGTCGAGGTAAACCCCCCACTTTGCTCTCTTGTCCCTGCTTCACAGGGGTGTGGGTGGGAGTTGACGTTGTGGGTGAATCTGCCTTTGAAATGTGTTTGAGCTTAGTCGTTGCAGGCCACCAGGTTCACAGCAGACAGGGCAAGTGTTTGTGGGTCTTTGGGAGAAGGTGTGGGGGATGGGAGTACCCTTGGATGGTGGTGATTTTGATGAATGTGATGTTGGTGCCTGCTGCTTGGCCTGATGCCCCTGAATGTCACGTGATGGGCTTTTGGTTTTGCGCTCATGTGTGCCCATTTTGTGTTGTGGTGATGGTGTCTGTGGTCTGGTATGCTTTGAGTGCTGCTGTTGTGTGCTGCGTGTGGAGGACTTGGTGCCTGAGGGCTCTGGCGTGTGGGCACTCTCGTCAGGTGGTGCCACTGGCAGGGTGGTTGCTGGACTGGGAGCCTGTGACTGCTGAATGGCTGCCGTCACTGTGGAGGACAAAGACTGGACAGTTCGGTGTAGGCCACCCACGTCAAAATGAATGCCCTCCATGAAGGCAACTACCTGTGTCAACTTCATGTCATGATCCTGGAAGGCGTTCAGGAGAGCAGTTTGACCCGCACACAGCTGGCGCAAAAGGACTACTGCCTCCACACTGAGGGCAGCAGGGGAGACAGGGGCAGGGGCAGCGGTGCCTGGCGGAAGGAGACTCTATCCTTCCTAGGGCTGTGTGCACGGACAGCACTTGTGGGAGCATCCGGGAGGGTGGGCACTGGACGATGTGTGGCAGAAGAAGAGGCAGATTTGGAACTTCCTGTGCCCGCCAACATTGAGGAGTCACCACTGGAGTCTGAAGATGTGGAGGTTGGTGTTTCCGGGCATGAATCCTCCAGGGCACTCCTGTCCCCCTCCGAGGCGCTGGTCACATCAGTGTCAGTGAACTCATGTGTAGCAGTCGTGCCAGAAGCTTCCCCACTGGTATCCATCCCCCATCCTTCCCAGCCCTCTGTAGATGCCTCAAGAGACAGAGACATAGGTTCAGTATAGTGCCATACTCACAAACATCATATGCAAGCAAAGCACAACACTTTAAAATGATACTCCCATGTTGGACTCCTCCATGTACATTCAGCATGTGCTACGTTTATGCAATTATCTGAAGATGCATGGAAACATGCATAGTTGATAGTAATGCTCCAGGTGGCATTGACACAGCCAAATAGCTGGCCCTGTGCCGCCCTGTAACCACACATAATATTCTCTGTAAGCATACCTACGTGCCTGTAGGTGAGATAGCTATACATCAAAACATGTTGTCTCTGTCACATATGGAGTCTCTTTAAGGGAACACGACAGATACAAACTCCAAAATGTCCTTTTGCAATGGCTACAAGCTCCTGATATCCACCATGTTGTGCTTCGAAGCACAACTACAGTTGTACATTGGTGTCAGCTGTGTAGATGTCACAAATTATCTGTTGTGCACAGCACACATCTATGAATGCACACTAACATGACGCTCACTGCTGTTCACTGCCAGGTGATGTCTATGACACTCATACTGCAGCATATGTCACAAGGCCACATCTCATCTGTCAATGACAAGGGTCATGATTTTAAACACATGAGAAACCACATGTTGTACAAATGCAGAACATCTGCACTCAACACTGAGGCCACTTAGAAGCCATTGCATCACACTAGAGACATCACAGAGCTCCGCACTGGCTCAGGGTTGCGATTCATGCAGTCACTCACCCCCAAAGTCACACTTCGCAGAATACTCACCCCAACTTGCTGCTGATGGGCCCTCAAGCGTCCATCCAGCTCTGGCTGTGTCACTGCCAAGATGCGGGCCATTAGTGGTGTCATGCTCCTGCGCGCCAACCTGCCACTCCGAGGGAGCACCCACAGAGTCATCTCTGCCACGTTTTTGCTCAGCCGGCAGATGTCATCCCACCTCTTGTGACAATGTGTGTGCCGTCGGTTGGAGATACCCAGAGCCCGCACCTTGGGTGCAATGGCCCTCCATATCGCCTTACGCTGGTGGTCCATAAGCTGCAGGTATGGGAGACAAGAAGAGGAAGTTTCAGTGACACTGTTTTATGTACCACTCTGTGTCAGTACAGGAGCATGAAAATACATAGCACACTAATACATAAATGTTGAGCAGAGGCCATACAGCATGACACGTAGTACACTTGCATCGAATAATCTCATAGAAATATATACATGTATGATGATGGACACAGTATATGGCCATCTCATACACATGCAGAGTGCCAGCACAGCAACCAATGTGAAAATGACCCTCATCTGTGATGCAGTATGTGAGTGAGCATGACATACAATACATTGGAAATGATGTGTCAGGGCTGACTCACTGTGTCCAACACTACACACCCCTCAATGTCCTTGACCAGGGAATGGCTACATGTGCCATGGTGGTCACATTTAGGGCCATGATCTTACATTCTCACACTCTTCTCACAAGGTGTAGTCCTGTCTTGTGCAATCCTCAGGCCTAAGATAGCTCATTGAGAAATAGGGTGGTGTACAACACATATGTTTCACTCAGTCCATTTAGTGATGGGTCCTTGTAACATTGGGCAGTTTCTGTGCAGGCCAGAGGGACTCACACTGAGGTTAAACGTGGGCCATCAGAGAAATCACATGCATGTACAGTATGAGAGGGTAATCAGTGCCTACACATGCGAGACTGAACACATAATGAAATCAATAGAAGGATGACATCTCCAAATTAAATTTATCTGATGTGACATAGGTAAATTACCACCAAGAGTGTTACACTCAGGCATTGTACTCTTGTGCATAATACACACATCACCATAGGGGCAATTTGAGAACTGTACACACATCATTCAGTACCCTCTGGACAAAATACATTTGTAATGTCACAAATGAGCATGTGAAGACTTAATGGACTATGACATCACATAGCACAGGCAATGTTTGTTCAGACTTCGACTGTCTCAAACCAGCAGTGTAACTGTATGGCTGCAAAAACACTGCATGTCACTCCCATCCTTCAATGCAGTCATGGATCTGTGGAAATAGGGCTACACACCCCATTGACATGAAGTCAGCATGCTAGGCAGTGTATCACACATTTACATTAACCAGTCTCAGACCAACGTTTGTTGTTTTTTGCTGAAGAAGGGCTGTAGAAGTGTCCATGTTGCCATCTGTGAGAAGTTGGCCTGGTATATGCTGTCCACTAGTTATAGTGGGCACCTTGCACCAGTCCAAATGACCTTTATTGATGATAGGTTTAAAGACAACCTTTATTGAAAGCTATCCTAGTGGTAGCTATAGAGAGCAGCCTTCAGGCTAAGTCTTGAAGGAGTGTTAAGCTGTTTGTTTTACCAGTTATAAGCTCATGAATGACCAAATGAAAGGAGAACCACACCAGGTATATATATAAAATATATGTATTTATTACTAAACACTACCCAATAGTCTCTTTATGAGTCTAGAGGTCAAAGTACACAAGTTACAAGTCAAATAGCACAGTAAATTAGCACAATATACGATTAGCCCTAGGGGCGTACCAAACCATATATTAAGAAAGTGGTATAAGAACCACGACTTAGGTAGACACAAGGCCTAGAGCCTGTAGAATTGCTGGGACCCCAAGGAACCACCCAAGGTAGTGACACAGGGGACCCACGGGGGCTGTGTGCAGTGTGTGAACACAGCCGAGAGCTCTGTTATCGTCTATGGGAAAGTCGCGGTTAGAGTTTTAGAGTTTAAGGACACTTAGAAATGGATTAGGACCAAACCCTCTTGGACTTAGACAGTTCTAGGGTCAACACCCACGGGAGCACTTGAGTACTCGAGTTACCTCACCCAGGGAAGCCGGGTGCATTGGTGTCGAATGGTGTCGGGTCGCGTCGTCGATTTCAATGGCAGCCTGCAAGGAAGTGCTGCTGCCGGGAAGATGCGAAGTGTCCGAAGAGATCCAAGCCTGGAAAGGAGATGAGAAGAACCTGAAAGCAGAGGGGACAGAGTCTGGGTCACTTGCCAGTGACCAGGGGCACGATAGTCGAATGCCCACCGATGTCGGGTGCTTCAGGTGAAAGAGGTGAAGCTTGACTCTTCAGCCACGAGGACCGGGAGGTGTCGACGACAACCAGGAGCTGGATTCGAGCTGTCCCACAAAGGATGTCGAGTGCTGCAGTGTTGGTGTCCGGATTGAACACAACAAGCCTTGGCAACAGCAACCCATGCAGAAAGGAGAAAGATGCTTCTGTGCAGACCAGCAAGGTCTGAGGGACTCACCACTCAGTGGGGAGTCAGGGCACGTCTGGAGCAACCAGGGAAGCCCAAAGAAAATCAGAGTTGCCTTCACAGGGACCCACCAGTTGATGGACCAGGGATCACAAAGGAGCCTCAAGTGGAAATGCAAGAAGCGGGCCCACGGAACACTCGTGGAGTGTAGGCTCACAATCTTCGATGCAAATGGTGCTCGGGACCTGGGCTAGAAGTAACCCAAAGTAGGACTTCAAGAGTTGTCGAGAAGTTGATGTACTAGCAAATGTGCACGGTGTCCAGGAGTTCCGGTTCCACGTCACTCGTGAGGGCTGCGGGTCTTAGCTTTGCTGGGGACTCGGGTCGGCCTCTGAGAAGTCTGGAAATCCTCTTCCTGGGCTGCAGTTACTTCGGAGTCCGGTGGGAGCTTCGGAGAAGCAGACCAGCAAATGCTTGGTTGGTGCCTGCCAAGCAGGGGAGTCACTCCTTGACCCCAAGGGAGATTTCTTCAGTCCTCTAGTCTTGAGTAGAGCGTCGAAGTTCCAGGATTCAGTTGCAGAGTTTCGTCCAGGGATATCTAAAGTCCTGTTGCCAGCGGTTCCTTACTTATATCTAAGAAAGGGGTTGGATAACTCTGTGGACCCACCTATGGGAGGGTTTGGAAAGAGGGGTGGCTACACCCATTTCCTTTGTCCAGTTTTGCGCCAGAGCAGGGGCTGGCAGCCCCTGCAACCGGTTTGAACTGGGGTATGCACGAGGACACCAATTGTGCCCCCAGTGCAGGACTTCAAAGCAGTCTTGGAGTGCACCCACCCAGACCCAATCCACTAGTGCCTGTCTGGGAGGTGGTAACACCTCCCTGTGACAGGAAACCTATTGTCCAGGCCTCCCCTGCCGGAGTTTCGGTCAGCAGCAGGAGGCCAGACTCGTGTCTGGGCTGCATCATCCATTTTTGTGATGCCAGGCTCTGTTTAGTTGGTACCGGGTATACCGGTGCTGTCATGTCTCTCCCTCTAGAAGGGTGGGATCATACTCCCACACCAGTTACTGGTGTGGGGGTAGGATTCCAAGGTGTTTGACACCAAACACGACATGTTTCCATGCAGCCATCCCAAAGTTAGCATTTACTGCGGGGATATAATGCACTTAAGAGTATATGGTCAGGCTGCACCACAGACAACCCCGGAGAGGAGATTCTGAAGGCTGCAGAGGAGCTCTGCTCATGCATGGGCACCCTCTCACATAAAACCAAGCACCCTGCCTTCAGGAGTGATAAGGCCTGCCATAGGGGTGACTGATAGGTTTCTATGTGCAGTGATAGGTGAGATATAGTGAACCTATATCTCTGTAAGGGGTGCATGCACCACCTTACTCAGGCTGCAGTAGCAGTCCTGTGGTGTCATTTTGGAGGGCCTTCCAGGGGTGGCACAATACATGCTTCAGCCCCTGGTAGGCCTCTGGGGTACCTATGCCCTGGGTACATAGTATACCATATACTAGGGACTTATAAGGGCACCCCGGAATCCAATCTGAAGTGTACTTAAGGTACATGGAATCAATTTAGAGAGGAAGCAGCTAGGCTGGGGTCCTGGATAGCAGGGTCCCAGCCAGACTAAAATCGAAAAACAGTGAGACATCAGCAAAAAGTGGGGGTAACCATAAGAGGCAGATCCTACTCTCCTACACCATCCTCCCCACATACTCAAATGCAATTCTTAATAGGCCATGTATAGAGCATGCTATAGGAAAAATATGGATGCATGCACATTGACTTGCACTCACAGGCACATACTACTGCAGAGCAACATCATGTGAGCATTCTGAGCACTCTCAAACGTTTTTTCTGAAACACTTACCAGTACATCTGGCGCACCATACAGCCTCCCATACTGTGCAAGGACCTCGTCCACCAGGACCTCCAGCTCCTCTGTGGTGAAGGGACGGGCCCTGATGTTCTCAGTTCTCGCCATCACTGGGTCCAAAATACAGGAACAGCAGCAGTTGGTGGTGAAGAATGGCAGGCAGCAGTGTCTGAATGCAAGTGAAATGTGTGGCTCTCTCACAGAGATTTATAGGCCCCTGGGGTTGTTTCAGTGGTACTCAGCTGCTGCAATTGGTCTGCAATGGCATGGGCATTGGCAGTGGCACACTGCGGGATCCAGGCGGTCTCTACCGCAATCCTGCATCTTTCAATTGTGGCCAATGACCGGGCCCGCGGTAGCGGAGCATGCCTACCGTGGGTTTCAAAATTGTATTTCACTACCGCGATTGCGGTTCCCATTGGCTGCAATGGCATGGGCATTGGCGGTGGCACACCGCGGGATCCAGGCAGTTTCTACCGCAATCCTGCATCTTTCAATTGTGGCCAATGACCGGGCCCGCGGTAGCGGTGCACATCTACAGCGGGTTTCAAAATTGTATTTCACTACCGCAATCGCCCGTTCCCATTGGCTGCAATGGCATGGGCATTGGCGGCGGCACACCGCGGGGTCCAGGCGGTCGCTACTGCAATCCTGCATCTTTCAATTGTGGCCAATGACCGTGATCACAGTGGTGAAGCACGCATACCACACCTATGGACACATTATGCTCTAGCAATGGCAATAGCCAATTTTCAGCATTGAACACTATACCTTCACAATGTATTACAGCACCTGTTTGAAGAATTGAATGCTAGTGTGACATTCAACTCACTGATGCCTACACATGCCATATCAGTGCACATGATTACAAGCAATGGCATGTACTTACTCACATGTCACCTATGATATTTGTGTGCATGTACACAGATTTGGTGTGTAATGGACTCTCATATTTGTGAACATGTCAATGTGTGAGATGGCTAATCAACCCACAGTGATGATGGACTGACCACATAATGTGCCTATTTCCTGTGCACATTGCTGTATTGATTTTGATAGTTGATCAGCTTACACACACTGTGCTCATTGTGTAGAAAAGTTGTGCTCTGTGTAACTTAAGCAAGAAGGTGTGGCAGGTATAGCAGCTACGTAGAAGTCAGCAGTGTTGCTGTTTCCAACATGTGCTGTGTCAACTACTCCCAGGGCTGGGGACACAAGATGTAGGAGTGTACCATTTATCATTCACATATTCAGATTCTGTTTTGGAGGTAGTCAGTATGTACATACTGACCACATGTACGACTACATGAGATCAAGGTGTCTCTGCATGTGACTTGTGCATTAAGCTGTTGTTACAGTCCAGTCATTGTTGGCGCTGCATCAGTCAAGATGTTTGACACATCTCATAGGGGAATTAAATTGACATGTGTCCCCTTTCATATTATGTTGGAGACGACCAAATGTGCATCATCCGTTCCCAGTGCTGGCGAACATGGAGGATGAGGACATCATAAGGAAATTCCGTCTGGATCGCCTTAACCTTCAAGACCTATGTGGTCAGTTGGAGCCCCATCTGAGGCCTCACAAAACCTATCCGACTGCTTTGACACCAACAGTTAAGTTGATGGCGGCCCTGCATTTCTTTGCAACTGGTTCGTTTCAGTACACAGTGGCCATCGCCGGTGGGATGTCTCAAGCTATGTTCAGCATGGTCCTAAGTGATGTCCTGTCCGCAATGATGACATACAAGGACCGCTACATCCACTTCCCAAGGAGACATGAATTGGCAGGTGTGAAGGGTGATTTTTATGATCTTGGACGCATACCTAATGTTGTTGGCGCCATTGACTGCACACATGTTGGCCTAGTTCCATCACAGGCACGTGAGCACATCTACCAGAACAGGAAACATTTCCATTCCATTAATGTGCAAGTGGTATGCCAAGCGGATATGATTATCTCCCATGTCTGTGCCAAATTCCCCAGTTCTGCACATGACTCCTACATACTGAGTAACAGCATCATCCCACAATTGATGGCAAATCTGCATCCGGAGTGTGCGTGGCTTGTTGGTGAGTACGCAGAGTCAAGTAGTGTGCTGTATGTGTGACATGCTGTTCTCAGCTACTGTTTATATTAGTAAATTGCTCTCTGTATGTCACACCTAGGTTACTCTGCATATCCCAACCGGCCTTGGTTGCTGAGCCCACTGAGGAACCCAAGGACCCCGGGTGAAGTCCGCTACAATGATGCACATGGGAGGACACGTCATGTGGTGGAGCGTACTTTTGGGCTTCTGAAGTCTAGATTCCGGTGTCTGGACAAGAGCGGAGGTGCACTACTCTACTCTCCCCAAGAGGTATGTCAGATCATAGTTGCATGCTTCATGCTCCACAACCTTGCCTTGCGCAAAGAGATATCCCTGCTCCTGGACGATGATGAGCAGCAGATGCCCCCCCTGCAAACCCACACATGCCCAGTGACGACGATAGTGTAGAAGAGGAAGGTGTTGACCTGCGTCAGCAGCTCATCGACAACTACTTCCCTAGAGTGTAAGTGACATTGTACAACAGTGACATTGTCTGTTTTCTTTGATGGTAGTGGCAAGGCATTGTTGATCTTTTTGACTGCTGGCTGTTGTTGGCTCTGTGCTAATGGCTGATGTGTGTGGCACAGGGTATTTTTATCCAGGTACCTCATGTCTATGTTGATGTTGTTGCACATTGTTATGTGTGCTGGTTTATGTACATTGATGACTAGTGGTGTGTTTTAGCTGTAATGGCATCACCTGACAAGTAAATGTCATTCTCTTGTGTCTTTCTAGGTTCCTTCACCCTCTCAATGACTCATCACAATCAGAGCTTGGGGTACATTGGAATCTGAGTTGACATTGTACATACTGTGATAAACATGGAGCTGACACAAAGACATAGGTGTGTAAAGAGTGCTTATTTACAATAAGTATTTGTGACAGAGAAGTGATTGTTTACAAAATTGTGCAAAGTGAATTTATGAGTTGTCGGTGATGGTAAATGAGACAAATAGAGTAGTCACCACATTGATGTAGTCACACAGTCCAACAGACTCCTGCCATCAACATGGCAATGTGGGTAAGGATAGTTAACAAAGTCAATGTCAAGGGGAACACAGGTGCCATCATGGCTGGCTCAGCGACTTGCGCTTGGATGGTGCATTGCCACGTGATCTTCCCCTGGTGTTTCTCGGATGGCCCCTTGTGCGTTTGGCAGGGGGGGCCTCTGCTGCAGGCTCAGCGGTGTCTGAGGAGTCATTTTGTTGCAGCTCACCCCTCTCTGGGGCCGCAGCTGAGGTGGTGGGAGTATCAGCAGGTGGGCCACTGGAGGGGGGTTGAGCCCCCACAAGCTGGCCCATGAGGTCCACAAGTTGGCCCATACATGTGTCCATGGACCTCAGCAGCAGGCGGAGCTCACACACTTCTTCCACAACCTGGCCCATCTGTCCCTGGTTCTGTTCATATGCCCCAAGGACTCTTGCGATGGTGGCCAGGGCTTCGGTCTCATTGTCCTCCTGTATTTGTCCCCCAGTTGCCCTCCCACCTGCCCTGCTGACACGGACCTGTGGCCTCAGCGCCTTGAGACCCTCATGGGTGAGTAGCGCGCTTACAATTCCCTTATTGATTGATTGATTGACGCACCCGCACACTCTCCCTGGCATCCTCTGATTGTGTTGTGGTGTTGGTAACCACTGAGGCAGGGAGAGTGTTGCAGGCAGCAGTGGTGATGGTGGTGGTGGAGGCTGCACAGGTCGTCGTAGCAGGGGTCAGCGCTGTTGTTGTTTCTGTGGTGGTGGTGGTGGGGACAATGAGGGCCTGAGACGTGGTGCGCCCTGGCAGTCCGGATGGGCCCGGTTGTTGCTCCTCATCCGAGAAACGTAGGGAGTCTGCATCCGAGAGTTCATGTTCCGGGGGGGGGGGGAGACAGGCTCTGCAGGTTGGTGGTGTTTTCTGCTGCAGTTGCCTCTGGATCTCCTGTTGTACAGAGGTTAAATGGTCATTGAAGTGCACTCCACAAGCTTGGTGTTAGACTTTTGGATGTTACATTTGATACACCAAACACTTTACATTGCAATCACTTGGTATGGCTGCAAGATACTGAGCATCATGACATGATGTTGAGGTACATACATTACTTGTCCATGGTGTGACATGTAAATTGAAACCATGTGCCACGTACAGATTGTGTGATTACAAGGACATGTCATCATCTGACAACTTGCGGCACATCAACTTTATGTAATGCATCTTTTTTGTTTGCTCTTCATGGAATCAATTTCAGCTAAGCAAGAGCTAGCCATTGTAATGTTATACATACCTTTTTCATATCATGTACTTTACTTTGTTTGTCAGATTGACCATGCATGTTTTGTGTTCATATGGGCCTTCATGCTCTGACACCATGGCACTTACACATTGCATTCTGTGCTGTGCATGATTGTGCCATGAATTACTTTCTACATGTGACTTGGTGAGTCAAAGTTTAATTTCTGTGACAGTTACGTGCGCTTAGCTGTCTGCACACTAGATGTGGCTTTTGGATCTATGCCAAGTTGGCTGACATGTGAGTGCTGGTGTGGTCATATGGCTCCATGCACTTTGAGAAGGATGGCAGGGTGCATGCACTGAATACCTACCTGTTCGGTGACACAGTGGAGGGAAATGGCTGCCACATGGTTGTGGGTGGGGGGAGTGTTCCATCCTGCTCAGCTGTGGGACAAGGGGGCCTGGTGGGAGTTGTAGTAATGGCTTCCTACCCACAAACACCCCTCCCTGTTAAGATGGCTACCTACCTGTCAGTTTGATGAGTGCAATGAAATGGCTGCCACATGGTTGTGGGTGGGGGGAGTGCTCCATCCTGCTCAGCTGTGGGACAAGGGGGCCTGGTGGGAGTTGTAGTGATGGCTTCCTACCCACAAACGCCCCTCCCTGTTAAGATGGCTACCTACCTGTAAGTTTGATGAGTGCAATGAAATGGCTACCACATGGTTGTGGGTGGGGGGAGTGCTCCATCCTGCTCAGCTGTGGGACAAGGGGGCCTGGAGGGAGTTGTAGTGATGGCTTCCTACCCACAAACACCCCTCCAAGTTAAGATGGCTACCTACCTGTAAGTTTGATGAGTGCAATGAAATGGCTACCACATGGTTGTGGGTGGGGGGAGTGCTCCATCCTGCTCAGCTGTGGGACAAGGGGTCCTGGTGGGAGTTGTAGTGATGGCTTCCCACCCACAAACACCCCTCCCTGTTAAGAAGGCTACCTACCTGTTAGGTGAAGGTGAGCAATGCAATGGCTTCCACATGGCTCTTGGATGGGTGGAGTGTTCCATCCTGCTCAGGGGTGAGACAGAAGGGCATGAGAAGGCTACCTACCTGTTAGTTTGAGGAGTGCAATGAAATGACTGCCACATGGTTATGAGTGGGAGGAGTGTACCATCCTGCTCCGCTGTGGGACAAGGGGGCCTGGTGGGAGTTGTAGTGATGGCTGCCTGTACACATGCCCCCATAGAAATATTGCTGGCTACCTTTGGGGTGATTCAGAGGAAGGAAATGTTAGATCTGTGAGACGTGTTGGGAAGAGTGTGTTGTACGTAAGTGCATTTGTGTTTAGGAAGTGTAGCTTTGTAGTTGTGCAAGACAGTACATAGCAGTGTAATGGGAGACATTTGTTGGTACTTACCAGCCTCCACTTCCCCAGGTATTCCTGTGAGACTCTCTGGATGCAGTATGGCAAGCACCTTCTCCTCCCATTCGGTGAATGTTAATGGTGGAATGGGAGGGCCACCGCCAGTCCTCTGAGCCAGCTCATGGTTCTTATTGGCACGCTCTTTCACCCTGGTCTTGAGGTCATGCCACCTCCTCTTGATGTCCTTCAGGGTGCGTGGGGTGGTCCCTACTGCATTGACTTTGTTGACTATCCTTTCTCACATTTGATTTTTTCTGGCTACTGGTGTCTATTGGACCATGCTTCCAAACAAATGTGGTTCTACTCTGATCATCTCATCTACCTTCACTGACAACTCATTGTCAGTGAATTTGGGCATCTTCTTCTGTGACATGGTGTGTGATGTGCAAATGGGTGAAAAGTGCAGGTGTGAAAGTGGTGGTGGTGGTGGTGATGTGTGTGGTGTGTGTGTGGTTGTGATGGTGTGATGTGTACTGATTTGCCTCTCCTTTGTGCTGTGGGGTTGGGCCCTTCAGTTCTGGAGTTGTGCAAAGGATTCTGGGCAGGGAAAGGGCTGGTTTTATACTCAGCTATGTGGGTGGGTCAAAATGGAGTATTCATGTCAGGTGTGTTGTCTGGGTTGACCTGGGATTTGTTTTTTTTACTTGCCATGGGGATGTGTCATTGGGGTGTGTTAGATGTTTTTTGAGGCTGAGCCAGATATACAGCCACACTTGGTTGCCTTGTTGTGTGGTTGCTTTCGACCGCCATTACTCTTTCCGTGCGACCGCGGTGGTCGGAATACAATAGTCCTTCCGCCGGCTCTCCCATTCATCATTTGTTGCGATTGCGGCGGTCGGAAACAACTGATCGTTCCGCTGGCACCGCCATCGTGTCGTAATTTCACTTGCGGTCATTCCGCTGGTCGTATGACGGTTTTTGGTCTTTCCGCAGCAAATCCGACTGCCGCGGACGGATTTTCAGCTTTTCCGGACGTTCCCGGCGGAGTTTTGTGGAATCCGTCCGCCGCGGTCGGATTTTTTTGGGAGTGCATCCTAATCTGACTGCTGGTTTTGCCGCGGTACATGCAGACGGTTAATTTCCGCTACCACGGCGGTCGGAATGCTTTTCCGACCGCCATCGTAATCGACCCCTTAGTTAGGAACACAGAGCACACTTCATGCAGTGATCATGCGCTTTCCATGCCGGACATCTGGACACATACTCACAGGCACCACATTGTGTCCACGCAAGGTCGAGACCCACCTGCGCTTTTTATCAAACAACTAGATTTATGACCCCTTTACTAGGACCAGATTTCTGTCTCCAAAGGCATGCACAAATGGCTTTATGATGCTTCATGTAATGCATAAAATGATGGCTGAAACCAATGTGCTTTGAGACAGTCTTTAGACCCCAACTCTGTTGCCTCTACTCCCTGCGGCTGTATTTAATTAAACAAGCTATTCTTGTTTTGCCAAACGCCACTTGTCTTTCATTTTTTAAGGTTTTCCTAATAGCAGAGAGGCCCTTATGATATAACCCCTCCGCAATATATGGAGCTTTTGTAGACCGTTCCACACATGCAACAATTGGATACTTGTGACATAAACCCAAACTGTGATATCATTGCAGGTGTACAGCGGTCTCATGAGTAAGGCTAATAAAAGATTTTGAAAAGCGATACAAACAATGTAAACTTCCAGGTGCTGAGTTAGCAACTTGAGAAACCTCGCTTAGTATGGCCTACCACGAGAGAGAGGCTAAGTGTGCCAGAAGCCATTCGGTCTGTGTAACCATACTAATATGGGCAAACAAGATGGCCTCTGCTAAAGCAACATAGTTCCATATATCATGGTAATGAGAGCTTAAATTTGGTAAATTTTTCTATCATACAAATGCTCCTTGAAATGATGGAGTGTGTCCTTAGCAATAATTTCTTTCTGTGGGATGCAACATTATTTTTATAGAAATATGGAGTAGCCAATGTTTTTTTGCTTTCACTTTTACAAATCTTATGACAAGTTAATGGGACCGTAACGTGGCTTGGGATCATTCCTTTGAGACGTGGGTAAAGAATATTAGTTAGGGTATATTGATGACCCAGTTCTAATTTGATCTAGTGTTTTAAGGGAATATACAAACCTTCTCAATAATAATGATTTCAATGTATGTTCCACTTGTGCTTACACTTCGGGAATTGGAATATCTGGATTGGTTATAATTTGTGGGAAAAAGAACAGATACAAAGTGAACTGTTTTGCAATCTCACCTCTACCAACCCAGTATTACATGCTCATAATTGTCATCCCCAAAACGAATTGAAAGTAGGTCATATGGAAGAAGGACTAGCAGCCAGAGGTTGCAGTTGTGAAATTACCAGCATAGAGCTAAATTAAATAGACTGCCTCATAGTAACAACATTGTATTAGCACCTAAAAGTAAACAGCAATATATGAAAGGCACACATAGATTGATCACTAAATTCAATGTGAGAACAAAAAATTCTGAAATATTTGAAACACATATTGGAACATTGTATATGCTGATCCAATGTTCCAGGAAGAGGTTTCACAAGCTCCAATGTTCACATACACATGGTTGACTCATTTTGAGAAATGATTACTCGTCGTCATTTTCTTTTTAAGTTTGAAAGATAAAGTTTATTAACATTCGATATAAGACAATGATTGTACAATCAAATAAAACAGTGTGGTTAGAAGAAGAACATTGAAGTCACCATAGATAGGAAAAGATGAAAATGGAAAAGATCTAATATCTCATGAATAATTCGTAGATACATTATCATTGCTAAAGCATAAGAAATAAATATGCATTATTATCGGAATATATAACAATTGTTTATAACAGTAATAAGAAATCATGGAGGGTTTGGGTACCTCATCAATCCAAGGATTAGGTGTGTTGGCAGATTGTGCAGAAGAGTCCAGGACAGTTGTCACAGGTAGACAAGGGATGTCTCTTTTAATAGCAAGAGATATTGGGTTGACATATGCTTTGTCCAGCCTAGCTTGTGATTATAACAAGCACCTTACCACCATGCTTGAAAAGATATATTGGAGGAGTCTTTCCATAACTTGGTGATCTGTTGAAATGCAACTGCAGAAAGTAAATGTAACATATCAAACTTATCAGGATGAGCAAACCAATCCTCTGAGATACTACCTAACAATATATTTTTAATATTAAAAGGGATTTGGGTGTTAAAAATAGTATTTATCATTTTCAGACTTTCATGAAAAAATGAGATGTTGATGTTCTTACAAATAGCATATGCTTGAGGCTAGTGGGAGAGAGATTGCGAGACCAACAGGAGGAGGATGTGTGACTTGTTTTGTGTAAAGTGGATGGGGTAATCAATAGTCTGGTATAAATATAAAATAAAGTGTGAATACTATTAGCTTCTCTAGAGAATTTCATTAACTTAGGTCAAATTCTTTCCCATAAGGGAATCGGGATAGATGTGTCCAAGTCACGTTCCCATTGTAATTCCACATCAGTCGTCTCTCAATCTTCTGGAGGAGCAGTGAGTTTATCGTAAACTTGTGATGCTGAGGAAAAGGATAGCAAAGATATCACCAATTGGCGAATAGCTGGAGTAGAAACAATATCATGTGGAAGATGTTCATAGGCTGCATGTGTCACAGATATTAATGATAGATTTTTAGTGTAACACAAGAGAGGAAAGGAAAAATGTTTTTGGACTTGTGCAAAGAAAGAGAAGAACTATTATTAATAGTTGATGAATCCATTTTAGGCCTTTCATAGGCCTTTCATATGCCAGTACTTCCAAAAAATAGTTTTATTATTGATTTTAACATATTTAATATGCAAAATTGAACAATGAAGGAATATTGGACTTCGAAGCTTACATGTATTTTTTAGGATAGGAAGAGACCTGGAAAAAGTTTCTGAGTAAAAGCAAACAATTCTCGAAGAGAGAAAGGGTGAGGAATGTTTTCTTCAATGTCAAGCCAAAGTGTTGGATGTAATAGACTCATCCTCGGTTAGTGAAAAAGAAGCTTGTTTGAGAAAAATGCAGTATGGTATGAACAAAAATATGGAAAATGTACACCTCCCATATGTTTACGGCATTTAAGTTTTTGAAGTAACACGTAGGGTTTTATTATTATTCCACAAGAAGCAGGATAGGATTGACTAATTAAAAAAAAATTCAGGAATATTTATAGGAATATTAGATAAATTAAAAGGTATTATCTGAACTAACATCATTTTTAGGGAGTCTAACCAACCACACCGAGATAAAACGGAGGATTCCATTTTGTATAGGAGAAGTGATAGTGTCCGTGGTCCTTTTCTTAACAAAAAAAGGAAAACTGGCTGAACACAAAGATAATGGGTTTCTTTAAATGTGGTAAATATAAGATCTGTGATTTATTCAATAATTGATGAAATTTCAATGAGAATTAACATTGGAATACTAAATATGAGATTAGAGGGCAGATTTAACATTTCTTCACACAGCACAGTGACGGAGTTGCAAATGCTGTGCTGCGTGAAAAGACAAGGGGCCTGATTCACAGAACTAACTTACATCAAAAACGTAAAGTTAGTACTTTTTGGTATTCACAGAATACACTTACTCATTTTGGTATTCACAGAATGAACTTACTCATTTCGGTATTCACAGAAGTTAGTAGTCCTAACTTTAGGACTCCTAAATGCCTTCTGTGAATACCGAAAGTCTTAAAGTTAGGATTTTTCTCAGATTTATGAGGCCTAAAGTTAGGAGTCCTAACTTTACTACTCCTAAACTGAGAAAAATCCTAACTTTAAGATTTTTGGTATTCACAGAAGGCATTTAGGAGTCCTAAAGTTAGGGCTACTAACTTCTGTGAATACCGAAATGAGTAAGTTCATTCTGTGAATACCAAAATGAGTAAGTGTATTCTGTGAATACCAAAAAGTACTAACTTTACGTTTTTTATCGTAAGTTAGTTCTGTGAATCAGGCCCAAGGACAGGAGAGCGCCTATTTACAGAAATATGGCACTCTCCTCCCCTTTCCGCAGCTCCAGCACTGAACTCAACTTCTGTGCGCCACAGATACACCATTGAACCATAGTGCGAGGGTGTCTCCATGAATCTAGCATAGGTTTTGTACTGGAAGGGTACGCTTCCAGTACAAAATACTATGCATAAACTGACTTTAATCGTTTCCCTCCTTGTATGTGTGCTGTAAAGTTGGAAAAAGGAGAAATTAAAGCATTTGTCCTTCTTTGGGCGTACTTCAAAAGTGCACAGTTTTCAGACCCTAAACCCTGTCTACTTTCTTTAGTAAATAGGGTTTAACATCAGAAAACTTAGATGGTTGCATGGGAATGCCCATGTGTCACCCTTGGTGCTAAGTAATTTAATCTAAGTAACAGCTACTTGTTTTTGGTGGCTCTCCTCTGTCCAAAGACACATTCTATGATCACTTCTTGATACCCTTTCCAATTTAGCAAGACTGCTGACTTAGCCAATGCTTGTTTCTATAAATATTGTTGAAATTGTATGTAATCCACAATAGATACATTTGTTAAATTTTATTATTTCCACTATCTTTTAGTCTTAAAACACAAATTAGATAAACACTTGAACCAAATTAGCTCCAACACTGTATTGCAGCATCTGTTAAACTACTGATGATTGTGTTGCTTAAATGTCTCTTATGCTGGATGCATTTGACACTTCCTAATGGGAACAGCAACATTAGGATTCCTCCTTATCGTGCCAACAAATGACAGTAAAAGTCTTGACAAATAGCCTTAACATCATTCTATTGGGAGAACCCCATAAATGATATTACTATTTTGCCGGAAGTACTTAAAATCCTGCACCATTCCTGTTCTAATCAGACTTATCAGAATCTGGAAGCAACCACCACATACAGAAGAATTGTAGACCAGTACACTTGTGTTTGTCAGTGTGTGGTCCTCCTTCATCCTTACGCAGCTGAGCTCACAGGAGATATACATGGTGGCCGTGGAGGTGATTGCAATCCTGTGCTCTAAGGCAGGGTTGCATATTCTTTCCTGTTATATTAAACTGTTCAGACTTGACTGGAGCAAAAGACATATTATAAAGACTACTATTGAACAAAAGACATATTATTGTTTAAAGAAACATGGGGGGAATATTTTAGAACTAAATGTTACTAACACTATCATGGGTCACAGATATTACCCCTTCCAGCAGGACTCCTTTACTCTTGCCAGTCATTCTCCTAAGTTTTCCACCCAGTAGAAAAGGCTGGGAATAAAGTTGGCCCCATCCAGAACGCCGCAGCAAGACTCGTCCTAGGGACACCACGACATGAACACATGACCCAACACCTACGAGACCTTCACTGGCTCCCCGTCGAGAAGAGAGTGACCTTCTAACTTCTCACCCATGCCTACAAATCCCTCCACAACATCGGACCCAATTACCTCAACGAGAGAGTCTCCTTCCACGTACCCAAAAGGAACCTCCGCTCCGCCGACCTCTCCCTGGCAGAGACCCCCCGGATCCACAGAAACAGAGCTGGCGGACGAGCCTTCTCCTACATCGCAGCCAAGACCTGGAACGGGCTCCCAGCAAACATCAGACGCTCCCCGAACTTGCACACCTTCAGGAAGGACCTCAAGACCTGGCTCTTCAACTGAACCGGAGCTGCGCCCCCACCCCCACCCCCAGTGCCTTGAGACCCTCACGGGTGAGTAGCGTGCTTTATAAGCCCCCTGATTGATTGACTGATTGAAAAGGTTCTCATAATGACTGGGACAATTTTCTGATGAAGACGAGCTATTGGCACTACCAAGTGGAGGGAATTATATTCTCATCTCACCAGCAAAAAGTTAATTATATAAAGAGCAATGGTTTTCATTACCTAAGCTTTTATAGAGTGATATATCCAAATCCAAGCTTGTTATTAAAGTTTAGCATTCTGAACAAACTGCATTTGTTCTTTCTACCCACCCACTTCCACCTGACTTGCCACCTTCACTCACCACTTGTTTGGCAATATAAACGTGAGGGGCTCCAGTTACCTGATCCCACCACGATGAAGTCACTCACTGTCAAACATTGTGCTAAATACACCTATTTCCAAACTACTCTATTTGGGCAGACCTCAAAAGAAACAACTTTCAGATCCCAATTGTATGAATCTGGATAAAAATTAAACCCAATTATTCCAAAGCATGTGCACATTAATGGGAGATTTCCTACTGACATCCTTAATATCAAATCTGTGTGAGGAAAAAAGTCAAAGAGCTTCCTATGTGAAACGTATTTCTAAAATAAATAACCATTGATAAAGCAATAAAAAAAAGTTAAATGTTTACTTCACTTTTGAAAGGAAACCTATAACTTGTAATCTTTTTTTTCTTCAGATACAGATGAATGTATGAAATGTCCAGATGACCAATGGCCCAATGGTAAACATGACCTGTGCATCCCAAAAGTGATAGAATTCCTTTCTTTTGATGAACCCCTTGGACTTACACTCTCCTTCGCTGCTGCCTTCTTGGCTCTCATAGCTGCTTGTGTGCTAGGAATCTTTCTTAAATATGGTTCCACTCCTATCGTCAAAGCCAACAACCGCAGACTCAGTTACCTGCTCCTCCTCTTCTTAAAGCTCTGTTTCCTCTGTTCCTTCATATTCATTGGTCGACCCACAAAACTATCCTGCATGCTGCGTCAGACTATCTTTGGTATTATTTTTTCCATCAGTGTCTCCATGGTCCTCGCAAAGACTATACTTACTGTTATTGCCTTTAAAGCCAAACTCCCCAACAGCCCGGCAAGAAAACTGTTGGGAGGTAAAACTCCAAGTTGTATAGTCTCTCTTTGCTCTCTGATACAAGTGGTTATTTGTGCTCTTTGGTTGGCTAAATCTCCTCCATTTCCAGAGCCTGACCTCTTGTCGTATAATGAAAAGATAATTGTCGAATGTAATGAAGGCAAACATTTCTTCTACTGGATGCTTGGATACATGGGCCTCCTGGCCACAGTCAGCTTCATAGTGGCCTTTGTCTCAAGGGATCTCCCCGGAAGCTTCAACGAGGCCAAGTTGATCACCTTCAGTATGGTGGTGTTTGTCAGTGTGTGGATCTCTTTCATCCCGGCGTACCTGAGCACACAGGGGAAATACATGGTGGCCGTGGAGGTGTTTGCCATCCTGTGCTCCAGTGCTGGGCTGCTGGGGTGTATATTCTTTCCCAAGTGCTATATCATTCTGTTCAGACCTGATATGAACAACAGGCATAATATTATTGGAAGAAAACATGTTGGTACTATCAGAAAACATCAAGAGCACAAAAGAAGAAGGAGTTAGCTGGTGAAGGCATGGACAGAATAAACCTAAACTTTATGCTAATAATAATAATAATAATGTTGCTGCAAGAGGGATTGTGACTACAGATAAAGCAATCTCTCCGTAGACTAGAATTCAGCAATGCAGCCGCTCAGTGGACCTTTCACAAGCTAATAGAAGGCAGGAGGAGGATATCGATGAGTATGCCTAACAACATGTCACACAAATGTATACCACAGAACATTTAGGGCCATATTCATAATGAAGTGATGGAGTGTGACTTTAGCCTTCTTGACTTAACGCTGCGCTCTGCCACTTCTGAAACGCAGGGCTGCACCATATTTAGTACAATACAGTGCAGCCCTGCATTTCACCCTGCGCTACTGCTAAATTTAGCTGCCTAGCACCAAAGCAGGCAATCTTGCACCATTGTGCAATGGGGCCTGTGTTGCAGGGTAAGATTGTTTATGTGCAGGAAGGTGTTGCTTCCTGCATATAAACAATCTTTAAATGGCTTTTTGTAACTTCTATGTGTGCTGCAGAATGCACCACACATGGGAGTTGCAACTCGTCATTTTTTTTAAATGATTTTTTATGTGCAGGAAGGGAGATTTTCCTGCACATAAACAATCAATGGCGTTTTGCTGTTTCTATGTGTGCTGCACAACACAGCACACATAGAAACAGCAAAAACGAGGGAAAATATAGCATTTCTCCTCGTTTCACCAGGGTAAGACCAGGTTTTTTTGGACTTAATTCTGGCGCAGCCCCGTCTTTACGCCACCCTTGCAAATAGGGGGAAGCATCAAATTCAATGGGTGTTGCAGCGGAATGCCCACCGCAACACCCATTGCCCTCCACTTTCACGCTAAGTATAGAGTGAAACACTGCCTTATTCACAAGGCAGTGTTAAGTCATGTTAAGTGACTTAACACTGCCTTGTATATAAGGCGAAGCCCGTATCACCACACGATGTTCCTGTGGCGATAAGGGCTTGTAAATATGCCCCTTAGTTTTTGAGACTTTTTTCAATACACACAGAACCTCCAGCAATCTTTCAACAAGAAAGATATCCAAACTGGGGTTGAGCAATGTTGGGATGCTGCATGAGTACTGAATTCACTTATCAAAGATTGTGAATTAAGAAAAACTGGGCAAATGACAGGCTCTTCTCAGCAGTGGAAATAGTCCCCACTGAGCTGACTATTTAGTAAATGCTTGCATTTTGTTGTAAATTATTGTTTTTGTGCAGGACAGTGTGTTGGTGTGTAGCTTACATGTAGTCTCCATTAATTTTTGGTTTTAACTTAGCATTGCTTTCTAATGGTAGTTTTCCACATGTTTTTCCTAGTGTGAGAATATGCCCTGCACCCTTTTATTTCTGATAGTCATTGCCGTCCTGTAGTTTGCACATTTAGTTCCAGGGTCACAACTCAGAACACAACACTGGGTTTAATCTTTTTAGTTTTGGTTGTAGGACACAACAATTTCTGTCTAGACTCATTGTAGATGCCGTTGCACCTCTGGCACAGTTTGGTAAGCTTGGCACTTTATTATTTAAACAGCGTCCATGAAGAGGTTGGTGAGAGATTCACTTCCCGTCAGGGTCATCAAAGAAAGCTGCTGTGAGATGTGACTGAGATGTAGTTCTGCTGCACCCGACCTTCATGCTGAGAAGGAAGATAGCCTTACGAGAGAGGTATACAGGACTGCAAACGCAGACAGTGGTTTATTTTTTAACACACTGAGACGAGCGTCCTGACATACAGTACCAAGGTATGGCGTTAAGTCATTACAATAAGCCTGGCAGATGGGTACTTTCGACATGCTCTCTTTAGGATAGAGAAATTAGTAGTAGATAGGAGTAATGTTAGTAACATTATGAACCATTAACGTGGTTGAATTGTTTGTGTTTTTCACCATTCTAATAATGTTTATAACAACGATGTGTCTCATCTTTCTGATAATTTCAGTTCATGATTTATTTACAAAGATTAGGGCTTTTCAATAAATGTTTAAAAATGCATTCTCGTATCTTTTCTTTATGGCACCTTGGGCACGCAAAAATAACAAATGAAAGGGTTAGATCTGTTTCAATGCATTCCTTGGGAATTTAGGGGCATATGTACAAGAAAATGCCCAAGCGCAGTGCTATGCCAAATTTGACAGCGCTGGGGTCTGACATTTTTTAAACGCTGGAATGTGCCGCATTTACAAAAATATGGCGCATCCCTGTGTTTCTCCTAGTGCTGGTGCACAAAAAGCTGCCTAGCACCAGGCAATGCACCCTGCTGCCATGTTGGGAGGGTGCCTGCGCTGCAGGGGCAATAGTTCATGTGCAGGAAGGGGCACCTTCCTGCACATAAACAATCAATAATGGTGATTTGATCTTTGTGTGTGTGCTTCATTCTGCAGCACAGAACACATAGAAAGATAAAAAAAGAAGAGAAATTAATAATTTTGCTTCCTATCGCCATTCTTAGATTAGGTATTACTTAGCCTTAGTTTTCTGCACTGCCCCAGCCTTGTAAATCTGGGGCAGAGTAAAAAAACAATGGGTTTTGCAGTGGAACGCCCACAGCAATTCTCATTGCCCGCCCCTTTGCCACAGCGGACTGCAGCAGAAAGGGTCCTATTTACAAGGTGACGTTAAGCCACGTTAAGTGGCTTAGCGCCACCTTGAGAATATGGGAAATGGCGCAACACCACGGGAGCATCAAAAAAAGTGACGCTCCGGTGGTAAATTGGGCTTGTAAAAATGCCCCATAGAGTCATCTTTGAGGTTGCCAATACAATCTATCAGTGGCGGCTCCACCATGGGGGCGTCGCCCCACTGCTTTCTCGCAGTGCAAGAAGGCAGAAACATAAAATGGTAAAACTACCATTTTCTGTTTCTGCTTCTCGCATTGCGAGAAAGCAGAAGTGCCTGGAGTGCCTGGTTGTGGGAGGGCGGGTGGGCGGTCCCGCTCGAAGGCAGGGGGGAGTGGCTTGCCCACTGTTGTGGGTACTGACTGTTTGGTCGGCCCCAGGGCCGAACAAAGCAGTCATGCGCACTCCCCCTTTTTCTCTATGTAGGCTGCTGCATGCAGCCTACATAGAGAAAATGGCCTGGCTGGGGCGCTCTCCGCTGCGCCTCACCAATCACAACGCTGCCATTGCAGTGTTGTGATTGGCTTAGGGGAGCAGGAGGAGGGAGGCTGCCTACAACGCGCCAGGACTCCAGAGCAGCAGGAGCTGAGGCGCGTGATGCGGTCGCAGAACTGGAGGAAGGTAAGTTTTTTTATTTTATATAAATTAGATTACCGTCCCTGCGTTCCACTTCCCTCTTCCCCCCCCTCTCCCCCTGCGCGCGAACCCATCCGCCCGTTTTGCTGGCCGCGACTGAACGTGGCGAAAAATACATTCTTTAATGGGTGTGATTCACAATATGTGCATATGCTATATGTACTAATATACACAATTGGTGTGAGAATGGAGTGCAAAACTTATCACCAAAAGGCGCGCGTGAATGTTTGCGCAAAAATACAAGATTCCAAGCGCGGTCTGAGCCGTGGTAGCGCTCTCCGGGTTCAACATGTGCCCTGGAAGCTCTTGCGCGTGTTATATATAGAAGGGGTACTTTCTCCCCCTCCCCTGATGCTGGCCTCAAGTGGAAATATTGACTACATCTTCTGAGGAGATATTTATGCTCAGCCGCTGGTGCATGTGACTCCGCTGAAAACGTACACACGACTCCATGTGCATCGTGTGCATGGGGTTGTTTAAACTGCTTTCTCTTATATATGTGCACGAACTCTGGTACAGTGCCTAGATGTTTAGAACTGTTTATGTGTATAATTATCCTGTACAATATTTCTAGGACCACATTAACAAGTACCTATTACCTGTCTTTTTACAGCGACCCATGCATGTTCGCAATGTGAACATATGTAAGATCCCCAAGATAGTAACTCACATGTAGATGACTTTGCATGACTGGTGTTAAAGGGATACAACAATGACCCCCCTCGTGAGAGACTGACACACCCTCTGATGACCCCTAATTATGTCTCATGTTCTCCCCTTACCACTCTTGTGCGTATATTTATGGTGCTGCTCTGTAATGTTTAAGCTTGCTGGCGATATTTACCAGTATCTCAATCTGGGCAGCGGTAAAGTTAGGCATTTTCATCCATCTGAGAGAGTAAGTTCACCAAGTCATTTCTCTCTCTTTAGCTGTTGTACTAGTTAAGAACTTGTTCTTCCTTTCCTCTCTACCGCAATATCGTCCGACTTCTCATATGTTTGTCCCGAATGTCTTTTTATTTAACTAAGTCTGCCCCTCCACACATATCCTTTTGTATCTATTCTTCAAGTGTGACAGAACACCCGATAACTTTCAGCATCCTAGTTCACACGCTCCATTCTATGTAAAATGTTGCAAGCTTTGTGCTATGTGAATGCTGTTACATACACGATAAATTAGGGAAACTCTTTACTTTCAGTCTTTCTCGCTGTGTATATAGGGCTTTCAATATGCTGCAGGAACAGGAACAGTTTTTTTTATTAATGATGTTCCCAATAAAAATACACCAGTGAAACTTGAAAGTTCGCGGTTTTAGTACAGCACACCACACCATTAAGGGGGAACTAAGAAAGTTCTCACTCTCCCAGCGAGAAGCACTGAATAAACTGGATTTTCAACCACGGGAGACTTAACATATCAAGTTCAACGAGCAGACGAAAGAGGCCACAGAAACATGAAACTCTGACAACAAAATGAAAGAATTGCATGAATGGGACGAGGTGCAGGTCATGACTAGTACTATTTGCATGATTTATGTATCTACCTGGATATTAATGGACTTGGTATGTGTAATGAGCTGATTTTAAATAATTTGTCTGTGCTTTAAGTGTTGAATGAACTGTTTTGTATTTATAAGCAAATTGTGTTTCGATTTTGAAACAAATCACTGTGTTGTTGGTTTGCTCGTTTTTTGTCGTTGTATACCTGTACAATGCATGTAAGAATGCTCAAATTGATAGAATATTAAAGAACTTGGGTCGCCTAACCCACGTATTTACACACAGTAAAATACCTGAACTTGTGTGCAGATGGAAAAAAGAACACTGGTTTCCCACTTCTGTATAGGAGCGTTGGGAATGCAGTAACAAACTCCGGTCATCCGGATAAGGTAATTAAAACAATATTGCACCATGAATAATAAATTCAGCAGTGCACTTATCGTATCTGCTTCATAACATGCATTTCAATTTATATACAAGAAATACCGGTCAGACAAGTCAGCTCTTAAAAGCAGTGTCCCAGGCACAAATGTTGATGTCAGAACTGTGCATCATACAGTGAACTCCGGCCAGGAACGAGTGCACCTCAGAGAGGGAATTGCACCAGTGTGTTCAGAGGACAGCAGCACCCGTGTCAGGGAGCTCATGGGACAGGTTCAGAGGATTCTGTAGGGTGGCTGCACGAGGTTCCCTGTTGGGATCGCCTGTGACTACTACTGTGGTTCCCAGTGAGGCTGAGTCTGCCACATGATATTGGGGCAGACCAGAGGGTTTCCTAAAGAGCCTCTGGCGGGAGGTGGACGGAGCCTGCTCCGGCTGTAGGGAGTCTCCCTAGTGAACTGCAGACACTGCATGCTGCAGCTGGAGCCTCGCACAGTGACTGCTGCTGGAGGGGGCATGGAGTCTCCCTCAGTGAGCTGCGGAGGAATACTGCAGGAGTTTCTCAGTGTCACTGACGTGTCTTCATGGAGCCTCTCACTGCTGCTGCTGTGGGACGCTGCTTGTAGTCTCTCAAAGGGACCTACTCCAGGACGTCTCTCTTAGTGACTGCTGCTGTGCTGTCACCACAGGAGTCACCCACAGTGAGCTGCTGAGGGACACTATAATCCTAAGGAAGCAATTGTCATT
The DNA here is from genome assembly GCA_963921515.1 of Calotriton arnoldi. Classification (NCBI taxonomy): domain Eukaryota; kingdom Metazoa; phylum Chordata; class Amphibia; order Caudata; family Salamandridae; genus Calotriton; species Calotriton arnoldi. The sequence goes on along the minus strand of CAWUFW010003209.1, from coordinate 817,736 downwards.
GTATGATAAAATGATGAGCTACATTCCCTAAGCGCTAGTGTCCAAGTAAATTCATCACCCTGTCAATCATGGTATTGTACATGTTAGCTTGTGGTTCTATCCAGTGTGATTAAGAATAGTTGTGCTACTGCGGTACCAGTAAATTGCAGTTTATTTTGTTGTTCATTTTAGTTCCATATTCCCAGAGCATTCTCATTATGTGTCAAACTTCTATGAGGTTTCTTAACTCCCACAACTCTAAACAGTAGTATTGACTGAGCTGTTCTTCACACCTTCTGGTTTGCTTGAAAATGCACCATTTGCCCACTCTTTTTTCAAAATTTTCTCGGGGGGAGAACTCCCCCGAACCCCCCATACGTGGTTCAGGCTCGCTCGCTACGCTCGCTCGCCACAGTGAAATACCAGAATTGTTTTACGACCGCACCACTTTCAAATGTCACCAGCCGCCACTGCAATCTATAACTGTGTAAGGATAGGAGTTTAGATCTGGTACGGAAAGGTAGCCAAACAAATCAACAATTACTGTGTATATAGGAAGGCACAGTCTCTGTATAATGACATTTTCTTGTTCTAAATAGACAAATCTACTAAATTCATAGGAACCATACAACATGGCGCCATCAACGTTCTATGTTTGGTACCTATTTAATGGGTCTCCTGACTAGTTTCCTTGTGTGTGCCCAAGACTAAATTATTACCTCTGCACAGAGACGTTTGTGGTGATAAGGATTTATCCTCCTTCAGCTTAATAGAAAGCACTTTTTATGTCAAATCAAAGCTGCACCAAATGTCCAATTATGATCCGTTAGATCATTTCCCAAGAATATCCAATCCCTTTTGTAAGATATAATCTCGTTTCTTTATGTCATGTTTAATGAATGGAAGAAGAAGAAAGGAAAACACTATTGAGGAAAACCAGTTCCCCTCATGTAGGAAAAAATTCCGTGTCAGGATGATGTCGATCATGTCCATCAGCATTTGGTTATGGTCTACATGATCGGCTGTGCGTGTTGCCAAAAAGGATTGTACAGCTGTCATTCCAAAATGTTTCTGGATACAGGTATACAATCCAGTCACATCCATCGTGACAAATAGCAAATCTTCAGACCATGATAAGCCATCAAATTTCTCTAGGATATCCCTAGAGTCCTGAATATAAGCAGGTAGATTTGTTACGAGAGGCTGTAGGAATCTGTCCACATATTGTGAGAGCTTTTCCGTGGGTGAATCGATCCCAGATATAATGGGACGTCCAGGTGGAAAAATGCCATCCTTATGTATTTTTGGCAAAATATAAATACAAGGGGCAAGTGGATTGTTGACAGAGAGGTACCTGCGTTCCTCATCCGAGAGCAGGCCACTCTCACACCAGTCATGTATTTTAGCATTTATATGGGTGACGTCCTGTGATATAGTTTTGTGAACATGTGAGCACCGCTTTATTGGATCATACGAGGTAGAACTATGCACTTGCCTTTGATGGCAATTCCCATTTATTAAGATCATGTTGTAGGTATGGTCATATACATTTATTTTATGTCATTTACTCTGTAGAATATGTTTGAAGACTTCATTTATCCATAGTAAGCATATTAATGAGATAGTCTATGGTTGTTTTGTACATAATCCGATTTGTTGTACATATGTGTTATGTTATATGTTGTACATAGTGTTCATATTATTGTTTGTAAATATGGTATGTTGATATATGTGTTTTGTATGTGTTTTTTAAATTACAGCCCTGAAGAAGTTCTGCATATAGAACGAAACGCGTTGGCTGTGGCTTTTAAAGAAATCAATAAAGAAACGAGATTATATCTTACAAAACGGATTGGATATTCTTGGGAAATGATCTAACGGATCATAATTGGACATTTGGTGCAGCTTTGATTTGGTTAAAGTTTTTGTTTACCCTGAGGTTAAGGGTGGTGCTTTTGGACAGGGGGCACTGTTAAAGCTTGCACATAGAATCTGGTTACAGTACATACAAGTTTGGTCATTTTCGGAAGGTGGTGCCCTCCGTAGGCAATTGGTCCACTGTCCAAGTTTTTTATATTCACTTTTTATGTCTGTATGTCTGTCTGTCTGTATGTCTGTAATCAAGCTTCAATGTTTAGAAGGATTTTCCTCAATAGTGTTTTCCTTTCTTCTTCTTCCATTCATTAAACATGGCACAACCAGTAGTTATCTATATTAATTGCAGACAAGCTGTATAATTGCTCACTTAACTGAACATGGGCTCGCCAGTGGGGTTGGAAAAGTTACCTTTATGGTTGAGGTACAGAAAGCATACAGATGTAAAGTTTTTTATTCCTGGGTTGATTTTCTCACAGTCGATGCCACTACATGCACATTTCACACATACACTGAGGAAGCAGTTCTGACTGCACATAGGCTTTATGAATATTTATAAATGCCATTAACTTACCAGGTGCAAAAAGAACAATTGATGGACAGAATGCTGCACAATGTCAAACATTCACCCCAGTACAGCGATCCGGCCTAAATCCATCATTTTTTTGCTCTGCATGCCTTTCCAGTTCGGAACCAGCCATATGCAAATCAGTCTTGACCCTGGTCCCCATTGGAACAGTCCAGCCCGAACGGTCAGGCCAGGTCCTCCCTGGACCGGACACAAGCATCCTGGGACCAGTTTCGGGACTTCACCCCTCATTAGCCAGGCGAGCTGGCGGATTCAACCTAGCCTAGCTGATGACGGGTGTTACCCCAAAACTGGTCCCAGGATGCTTGTTTCTGGTCCAGGGAAGTCCTGACTCGGCAGTTCGGGCTGGACTGTTCTCATAAGGAACAGGGTCAAGACTGATTTACATATGGCTAGGTCTGAACTGGGGTGGCGAAGTGAGATAAAGAATGATGGTGGATTCAACCCAGATCTGTGACTGGGAGTGAGTATCTGAAAAGTTTCAGCACTCCGCCCATCGTCTCCTTGTGTTTGTATTAACTTACCAGGAACATAATAATTGGTTCCAAGGTGCCCTCCCACATACACTACACAATGTCAGACTGGGTCCTCTCCTTAATGATGGGGCAACCTGCAAAGTCTTAGCAGGCTATACACTTTATCCCAATGCACAGGGATTAATGCAACATGAGACACTTGCTCTCTTAAACCATTTGGTCAGGTTGTATCAATGTCTAATGCAATATATTAGGCATGCAATCACTACTGCCCCAGCAAGGGATCCTCAAGCTTGACAAGCTCATTTAGCTGCACCCATGGTTAGTCATATTAATAATAATGTCATTATGGGTAAAGTCACTACAAAATATGTTGAAATTCCGTTTTGGATTGCACAAAAACAAATTAGCGTGTGGTAGTGTTACCCTATGTGGGACCATAAGAAAAGTTTTGAATTATCACTATGTGTCTTCCACTTGGAATGGCTCCCCCTGTAGAGGGGTGTAATACGTGGGGTACTATTTTTGCTGCAATCTACAACATCACCCACGTTACACCATCAATTGCTGTTTTATCTGAAGTCCTTAAATAGATTCAGGCTGAACATGGTGCGGCTCCTGCCCTGGATTTGGGGATGAATCTAATTTGCACTTTGGCACAGTGTTCTCAAATATTTTAGTATTATAAATGTGAAGTGGCTTCTCTGGCAATATGCCAATGGCTCGCTACAGTTCTATTAGCAAACCAGGAATGTCAGCTTCATAAAATTATTTACGACACCTATATATTTATACGTCATGATAGTTTGGGAACCAGGCCTAATAAGCCTCAGCTTAAAAGCATAGCTGATACTGAAGTTATCAAGCAGACACCGGAGAATAAAAAAAATGATTGGATGAAAAAAAGCTAAAGTTAAAACACGAACTGGATCCCAGCAACTGGAGTCTTCCAAAAAATGTAAAAATTTACGTAACCGTTGTACAATTAAACAGCCTGATAGGTATCAGTATGCTGATACACATCCTTTTCAATCCTTTCAGGAATCTACAGACTGATGGTCAGAGAGAGGGGTACGAGGCAAACGCAGACAAGAGGAGCATGTGAAACTGAAAACAGACTCACAGCACTCCTCTGATGTCATCATACAAAATCAAGAGAAACTTCCACAGCAAAAAAGCACAATTTAAAAAGAAGAAAGTGGCTAGAATATCCACTAAATATCTCACAAATACTCAGGACTCTTCATCAGAACAAGACGGAAAGAACTCTGCTCTACAGCTTTGCAGAGTTAACATTAGTTCACCAGACTCTTCAAGATTTTTTAGTAGCAAGAACTAATAATGACTACATTCAAGTAGATACTCCAGATCAGCGGCTCAGCTCTCCTGATAGACTCTATGATTCTGACATAGAAATTGAGAGCGACATAGTGCGTACTATTAAAGTAATATTCTGGTAGAAGGTAACTAATATATACAACATTCTCTTGGCTGAGACTGTTTGGCCACCAGAGTTTGTTAGAAAAGTGCCACAAGAGGAGAATGTAAGTATACCTTCCATTATTATTCTCGAGGATGTTACAGTAGCACATGCTGCAGAATGGGCTCTTGCTCAAGCCTCAGCATTATGTCATAACCAGCCTGGTTGGGATAAAGACTCATCTTATTATGTTATACCTATAAGGTCCAGCCCACTGGTGCAAGCACAATACCCTATTAAAAATGATGCTAAATGTCCTGTTAGGGATTGTCTATCACAATTAGAATATCAAGGTGTCTCCCCTATAAATAATCCATAGTTTCCTGTGCTTAAACCAGACTTCGACTATAGACAATTAAACAGTCACACATGCACCTTTCCTGTACAAAATTCACATAGCACAGGCTTAATAAACAACATTGTTCAGAAAAGACACAGAACTACATTGGACATTACCAATGTTTTATTTCTGTCAAAATATAGTGCCTGAAAGGCGCTATTTGACTACATTCACTAGGGACCCAGAGAAGGTTCTGCAGGCTCTCACCGCCCAGGTATGTTTGCTGCCTGATACTTTTACAAGAAATTGATTCAAAAGTGACATTTACCTCACAGATGATGATTTAAACACGCATTTGGCCGGAGTGGATCGTATTATTCTGGAATTCACTGACCATGGCTATAAATTCCATTTTCCCAAACTTGAAATTTCCTTTCTCATGGTCCTGTTTTTCAAATGAAGGTAAAAGCCTAGCACCACATTTCTTTGAGAAATGTGCTCTCTTGCAGATACGAAATACATTGTAAACGCTTCAATCACATTTAGGATTGCTAAACTTTCCTGGAACTTACATACCAGACTATGTACAATTGGTTAAACCATTGTATAATTTAATTTCTTATTTCTAATACATATTGGACTATTGAACACACTACTATTCTCAGAAATTTACAGACAGACATGCTTGAGTCTAAACACATACATATGCATGTTAATACCAACAACTTAGTGATCCACATAATTGTGGGTTCCAGTGGCTACACATGTTTTATTCAATTAATTCAATGAAGGAGAAACAGTGCCAATTGCTTATAAATGGCATTTATATTCCAGTGCGTAAATGAATTTTGCATCAACAGAAAAACCAAAAATAAATGTCCATTAGCTCAAGAAACTCACAATGTTGGTGTCTCCTGTTCCAGCCTTAGAGGCTGCCACCAAGGCTAGTGCTCCTAATGTGAAAGCCTTGCATCAAAGATTGATCCAGTGGGCTACGTCCTTGACAGCTACTGATGTAGATTATGTTTACTTCTCAAACACAGGAATACATCCAGTATGAACAATAATACCTTGTGTCTAGTGAAATTATTCCTCTGGATGTATATGCTTTCATAATATATACTGATGGTTCAGCCCAGCCTGTGGTTGGTACTAAGTACAAGTACTCAGCTGCATGTGATGCAGTGAAAGGTACCATAAACATATACAGAAACATTAGTTGACTGCACCGCTCAGCTATAATTGAAAGCTTTGGTTTTGGCTTTGCAGATTACGGATTCAGAATTCCCCCCACATTTATAGTGAGCGATTTCTATTACTACGTCCAGGCCTTTAATGATAATTTATCCTGTTGGTGCTTGGAAAGATTCACTGATTCTAAAGAAAAACCTATAAAACATAAACTTTTATGGGGATAGGTGGTGGCACTCAAGGATGCTTTGCCACAGGCTCATGAAATTCATACATTGAGTCATCAACAGATTGTTGTACACGTTGCAGGGAATTAATTGGCTGATGCTGCTGCCATGGCAGCTGTTCAGACTGTTTTAGTAGCTGCCATTACTTGTTAAGGTTGAGGAAGACATAATGACTGCAGTCACTGCTTTGACTAGTGGTGAGCCCTTACCTAAAGGTATCAATCAATCAATTAATCAGGGAATTGTGAAGCGCCCTACTCACCCGAGAGGGTCTCAAGGTGCTGGGGGGGGGTGCAGTTCTGAGTCAGCCAAAGAGCCCGGTCTTGAGGCTTTTCCTGAAGGTGTGGAGAGTGGGGTAGCGTCTGATGTCAATTGGGAGCTCTTCCAGGTCTTAGCCACGATGTAGGAGAAGGCTCTTCCACCCGCTCTGGCTCTGCGGATGCGCAGGGTTTCAGCGAGGGCGAAGTCGGTGGAGCGGAGATTTCTCTTGTCTATGTGGCAGGAGAATCTTTCGTTGAGGTATTGGGGTCCGGTGTTGTGGAGGGATTTGTAGGCATGGGTGAATAGCTTGAAGGTGATTCTCTTCTCAACGGGAAGCCAGTGGAGGTTTCGTAGGTGTTGGGTGATGTGTTCATGTCGTGGGATGCCGAGGACGAGTCTGGCTGCAGTGTTCTGGATGGTCTGGAATTTGCGGAGCAGGGATTTGTTGATTCCGGCGTAGATGGTGCTTCCATAGTCCAGTCTGCTTGTTATGAGTGCGTGGGTGACGCTCTTTCTGGATTCGGCTGGGTCCATTTGAAGGTCTTATGAAGGATGCAGAGGGTTTTGAAGCAGGTGGACGCAACAGCGTTGATCTGTCGGGTCATGGAGAGGGAGGAGTCGAATATGGGGGGGTGCCGAGGACGGTTGGCCACCAGGTCTTGTCCCATGCTGAGGGAGTGGTTCCGAAGATGAGGACTTCTGTCTTCTCCGAGTTGAGCTTCAGGCAGCTGCTGCTCATCCAGGATGCGATGTCTTTCATTCCTTCCTGGAAGCTGAGTCTGGTGGTGTGGGGTCCTTTGTGAGGGAGAGTATGAGCTGGGTATCATCTGCTTAGGATACTATGCTGAGTTCATCCTGTCTGATGATTGCGGTGAGGGGGACCATGTAGATGTTGAAGAGCGTGGGCATGAGCGATGATCCTTGGGGTACTCCGCAGATGATCTCTGTGGGTTCAGAGAGGAAGGGCGGGAGTCTGATTCTTTGGGTTCTGCTGGTGAGGAAGGAGCGGAGCCAGTTGAGGGCAGTCCCCTGTATGCTGGCATCGTGGAGTCTGGGGGTGAGAGTGCGGTGGGAGACAGTGTTGAAGGCCGCAGAGAGATCTAGTAGGATAAGGGCCGCGGTGTGGCCTTGGTCAAGGAGAGTGCAGATGTCGTCTGTGGCGGCAAGGAGGGCAGTCTCGGTGCTGTGGTTGCTTCGGAATCCGGATTGGGAAGGGTCGAGGATGGAGTTCTCTTCTATGAAATTTGTTAGCTGGACGTTGATGATCTTCTCTGTGAGTTTGGCCGCGAAGGGAAGAGAGAGATGGATCGGTAGTTTTTGATGTCCGTTGGGTCTGCGGAGGGCTTCTTAAGGAGGGGCTTGACATCTGCGCATTTCCAGTTGTCGGGGAACGTGCCGGATTCGAAGCTGGCGTTGATGGTGCATCTTAGCTCTGGTGCTATGGCAGCGGTGGCTCTCTGGAAGATGTGTGGTGGGCAGGGGTCCGTGGGGGCTACTGAGTGAATGCTTTTATGGATGAGGCGGTGTCTTTGTTGGTGACCGGGGTCCAGGCGAAGATGGTAGGCTGGCTGTCATTGCTGGAGGGAGGAGTGGTTTCGGTGTCTAGTGTCTGTTCATTGAAGTTGTCGTAGAGGGACTTGATTTTCAGATGGAAGTAAGAGCTGAGTTTGTTGCAGAGATCCAGGGAGAGTGTGACATCAGTGGCTTCACTGGGGGGTTTGGTGAATTCCTGAATGATGCTGAAGAGTTTCTTTGAGTTGCTGGAGTTAGCGAGGATTTTGTTCTGGATGAAGGTCCTTTTGGTGGATCTGATGAGTTGCTGGTATTCAGTCATGACATTCTTGTAGGTGGTCCGATCTTCTGCAGTTTTGCTGTTTCTCCATAGATTCTCGAAACGTCTGCAGGTGCGTCTGAATTCTTGGAGGTCGGTGGTGAACCAGGTGGCCTTCATGGGGCGCTGTCTGTAGGGGTTGCGGAGGGGGCGAGCTTGTCTGTGCAGTTGGTGATCCATCTGTGTAGTTCCTTGGCTGCAGAGTTGGCGTTGGTCGAGGTGGGAGGGGGATCGTGGTTGAGGGTGGAGTTGAGGTGCTCCTCAGTGACCTTGCTCCAGTTTCTTCGCGAAGGGCATGGTGTAGGTTTGTGAGCGGTGGCTTTGTTGAAGAAGTGTATGCAGTGGTGGTCTATCCAGGGGGGTTGCGTGGTGTGGCTGAAGTCGATGTTGTCCCCTCCTGTGAAGATGGACTCGAGGGTGTGTCCTGCCTTGTGGGTGGAGGTGGTGAGGAGCTGTTTCAGTCCGATGTTGGTGAAGTTTTCCAGGAGGAGTTGGGGTCGCTGAGGTTGTCGAGGTGGAAGTTTAGGTCTCCTAACAGTATGTAGTCCATGGAGGTGATGGTGTGGGGTGCCATGAGGTCGGTGATGGTTGTGGTGAACGCGGTTTGAGGTCCGGGGGGTCTGTAGGCGAGGGTGCCGCGTAGGGTTATTCTGGTGCTGGTCTGGATCTGGAAATGGAGGTGTTCCGTTGGGGATGAGGAGTCGTTCGTGCAGGAGGTATTGAGTCGGAGGGAGTTCTTGTGTGCGATGGCGAGTCCTCCTCCTGCGTGGTTTGGGCGGTCCTTCCTCTGGATGTTGTATCCGTCGGGGATGGCGGTAGCGATGTCGGGGCAGAGGTGGGGTTGGTCCAGGTTTCCGTGAAGAAGGCGACATCTGGTGAGAGGGTGTCGAGGAGGTCCCAGATTTCTGTTGTGTGTCTGTGCAGGTAGCGCACGTTGAGGAGGATGCATCTCTGGGCTTCGGGTGTGCTGGCGTCCGGTGGGTGGGCGATGGCCATGGGGGTGAGGAGGTTGGTGAAGGCTCATCGACTACAATGGGTCCTGTTGGGTATCTCAATTGCTTTGTGTAATCGAAATGGTGTCTAGACTATATCACCTATGTATGCAGATCAACCTATGGTCTGGCGAGTTAAGTAGACCATGTCCACAACATAAGTAGAGTGTGGTCCTATACTTGACCAATGTTTAACACTCCATAGCACAAATCAATAAAAGAATAGACAACACACAACATAGCCATTATTTATTGCATATATTCACAATCAGATATCCAATTATTATACACTGTTTTCTTCGTGTAAGCCTGTCACGAACACAAACATGAAAAACATGACGTGACTTTGGTGAGGAAGTGTAATAAAGTGCTGAACATAACACAATACAAAAAATTTACATGAAACACAAATAGAAAAATGTCCGTCCATCTTGTATTAACTAGTTCAACATGCACCCTATCTCATCATTAATTCCATTTAAAGGATGGTTGACCAAGGGAATGGACCAATAAAATTGTTGTTGACTTTTGGACCCTTTGTGTATATGTTAGTTTGTGCACATCACGGCAGGTCTTCCTCAGGACTAGTAAATTAAGGACAGCCAAGCTGTAATCGGATCCACAGCAAGGGTTCCACCAGTTTCCCACAAGTATTCTGAAATCACAATGTTTCCCGTTATGTGTCCAGGTCCACTGTATAATTGTGGAAAAATCTTTGATTCCTCCAGATTAAGCCATTCTTTACAAGGAAGGGGCCATTCTGTAGACTTTGTGAAGTCTCCAGAAAATTCTGAGATGACTCTCTTCTCAAAGTGAATTCTCCAAGCGCCCTGGGAAGAATTCACTTTGAGAAGAGAGTCATCTCAGAATTTTCTGGATACTGTACAGAGCTTTACTAAATTCCTCTACACTCTTTATAGTGGACTTTTGATTTTGACTATCTGAAGCTGCTCAAGGGCTAAAGTTTCATAGCTTTTGCATCAAATGAGGCATAATGTAAATTGCCAAATCTAGTCTTCCAACCTGAAGTACAGTGTGCGTACTTTGATTTTCAGGCCTAATGCACCTTTATCACATGGGGCGCCTTTACTAGCAGTAGCCCTCCCCTCACATGTTCCCAAACCTGTCCCTGAGGGCAGTGCTGCATCCACCTGAGCACGCTCTGGGTTGGGTAGCCTAGCCGCCTGAAACCACATTCCGAGCAGGCATGCTGCTCTACAAATATGTCTCCTCCGCATGACTGACTCTCGGTTTCCAGCCGACACTAAAGCAGCACACACTAACTTGTCACTGTGCTCAGGTGATCTAGTTACCAGACTTCCCTACTTTTTAAGACATTAATTACGTGGTGTAGAAATGCATCGATGCATAGAAATGCCAGATCCTGCAGGGTGTGCAGTCTGTCTGCACAGTTTCGAGGACAGCGCCTCAAAGTGTACCTGTCCGCAGCAACGCTAGTGACCAGCCAATAGCACAGGTGCGCACTGGAACAATGTGTTGCCGCTCCATAAACCTGGGTGACTCTGTGAGGCAGAACGTGGGATACTCATGTCCCGTTGATGTGTTGCTGAAGTTTATCTTTAATTTTCTAACCGCTAAGTGCTCCGCATTTGCCTTCAGCACTGTGATTCAGTGCCAGTCACAGGCCACAGAATGAAAACATTCATATAAATCTGTGCATCTATCTATTCTGGTGAGGCCTTTGCTTTTCTATCTGATTCACTAAAGTGCAGTATTTTTTTGATACCCCTGCCTATTTTCCACCTTAGTACCAGGCCCGGTTCTAGCGGGTGGGCCAGGTGGTCCAGGCCCACCGAAACATGAGCCTGGCCCACCCAAACATGATCCTTGTGTGTCGGATTGGCAAGGCGGGCATTCGGCCGGTACCTGAGGCCCAGTGATCGAGGCTTGATGTGAGCCGTTTTTTCCCCCCATCAGTGTTCGGGCTGTCTCTCCTGATCTGAATTCAAGAGGCTGCTGCAGCCTCTGCGCAGCTCAGCACAGATTATCGCGGCCCATTGTCACATATAGAATGACAATGGGCCAAACCCAGCAGTCACAGCATGTGGTGGGAGCTCCCGCCCTGGCCTTAGGGTATGACAGTGAGGCCTCACCACGGGAGATGCTGCTACTGCGGGCCAGAGTTTTCACTCCCCTTGGAACAGGAAGTGATGGGGGCAATAAACAGGGTTCTGCTCCCTCCCTCCTCGCAAAGGATGGCTGGCCCGACTCCAATTCATGCTGGCCAGGCAAGGCATCCTCACTGCTCTACCAACCTCCCATCTCAAACTCAGAATTTATCCAGAAACCAACCCCCGCCTTACCAGTCTCTTTGAGATGTGGCACTTAATTTAGAGGCTTTGTCAGCAGATGCCCTTGGCAGCGAGTTTCCTGGGCCCTAGTGCCACCACAGTGCAGCTTTTAAATTACCTCAGTCAAAGGAGGGCCACCACAGAAACTGTTACCAAATGTTTGATCATGTACTCCTTCCTTGGAAAAAATATAAAGCCCTTTGAATGAAAACCAGCGAAACTGAAAATGTTTACGCCTGTAGTTTATTTGTTCAGACAGCGCAGTCATTAACTGCAGCCTGCTGGGGTATATTGATATAACCAGGGCCACTGGAATTATGCAGCATTGGAGGGCCAAGATATGTAGCAGGGTTGCGTAATTTATACTGCAAGAAAAGGAAAATTATGCAGTGCAATGCTGCAAATTTAATGATAGTATTACTTCAATATTTTCTCAATTTTACACTTGTTAATGGTGTCTGGCATTGGTCGCACATCATTAGTACCAGTTTAACACTCAAATATAGAAATAAGCAACAGAAAGGTGACCAGTCCAGCTTTGCAAAGGGCCTTCTACTGCGCAGTCACACGTGCAGTTGCGGTTTAGATAACTTTTGAACCGTTTGAGCTGGGAACAAACGTTTATTGTTAGAACTGCGGATTATGTGGCAGATGATGGATTATGTGGCAAATGCGACAAATCTATATGTAAAAAATGCTGCAGCCACACAATCACATAATTCCAGTAGGCATTTATATAACCTGCAGCCTTCATTCTGGATAGTTCCAACCCAACTTTTCCTCTTTCTGAGAAAAATGGATCATTGTATTAAAAACACCTGTTGAGTAGAGTGCTACAGAATGGCAGAAAATTCAGTGGAATGCACTATGTAACAACTCAAATTGTATGCACCTTTCCTTTTCTGCCTCTTTCAGCAACGCTCTGCCTTTTGACTCTGTTCCACCAATGTCTGAAGCTCACTTTATTTGTCCTCACTGAACACATCACTGTTCTTTTATCACAACATCAACACACAGTGCTTAATTCGTGCAGATGGTTGGTAGCGGTTGGCACAAGCACTCATTTTAACATGAGATTTTGACTAGCGTAAGAGAGAGAAAGGCAGAAAATGAGGGGAACAGAGTCATAGGAAACTACTGACAAATGAAGAAAGGAGAAGAAAATGAACCTGCAAGAGTGAAATAAAGAGACAGGAAGAGTAGGATGGTGGAAGGAAGCGGGATAAGGTGAAACCAAATTTTGGTTGGTTGCCTTGGTACTGAGCAGCCCTGCATTCAACAACTCCGACCAAGAGCTCCTTAAAGAAAATCTGAGCCCCTACACACATATAAAGTGTGTGTGTGTGTGTATAAAACAACACATTTTGTTTGTGTTAGAGGTTTGCCTCTTCTACTACAGAGATAATGGTGAGGGCCTACTTCCAGCCTTTTGTCCATGATGTCTCTTCCACGGAGCACTCACAATGAGAATCTCTCTCTTGCATTCCAAAGGCCATGAGCAGAGTTTGTCTTTTCTATCTTTTTGTCCATGGTAAGAGTCTTTGCTATTTTTACATTAAAATTGGGCAAGTCTTTGCATCTAGAGAGTATCTAGTCACTCTTCTTCAAATCGGATTTCAATATTGATAACACTCTCATCATTACTTCTTAACTGATGATTTCATGCCCACAATTTCAGCTATATAAATATCTACCTTCCCCCATTATTAAATGGAAGAGAATCATTGATATCACCGCATCTTTATTGCCCTATAATAACAAATACATTCCATACAAATTTTAAATAGTCACTGGCTATTTACATTTTCATCATCTTTTCCTATCAAATACCATTTAGTACACAGCATATCTATGAAAATATTTAAATAAGTAAAATACTATTCCAGGCACCTCTTCTCATTCACACATATCTACTGAATAAGTCCTGCTAAGGGGAGACAAAAATACCAAGCAATATGAATTTCATCTAGTAGTTCCCTCTTCTTTCCAGACACATTTTAACAATTATCAACTTGTACACAACATTTTGGCTCATCATCTGTTGCCTACATCAGGGTGTATACGGATAATGGCCTAATAGACAGGAGGGGGCTCAGAGATATGAAGGGGAGCATGGGATACGGGTGATTCATGGACCTCAAGATGAGCGTCAGGAGAAGAGTGAGTCAGTTTCAGTGGAATAATGGACTTTTCAGTCCTGACCAATGTCACTGGCCACATAAGCAATAGAAGGCTTTCTTTACCATAACATTCTCATAAAATTACCCCCCTCATACTAAAAAGTCAATGCTTCTCAAAAGGTTGCAATTTGCAAATGTGGGCCACGTTTTTATTGGGTGCCCGGGCCTATATCTGGTCCCAATCCGACTCTTGGCCCTCGCAGTGACGGCTTGAAGGCCATTAGAAAATGGCCACGTTAATTTCTTCCTGTTCTGGAAGTTGTGTGATTGAGCCTGGGCTCTTTCTCACAGGCACCCCCAATCAAGCATCTCCTTTTAGTAAGGTGGGCTGTGTCGTGCAGGTACAATAGGGGCATGGCGAAGGGGACAAATTCTTTCTTTGACACTGGCTGCCTGGATATTTCCTTTTCTATTCTGTGCTGGAGAAAAGAAGTTTGTTTATCCTAATTCACCTTTCATGACCCCTGCAGCTGCTTATCAGATCAGACTGTGAGCCTGTGTACCAAGTAGGAAAGAAAATGTGTGACTATTTGTTCTTATTTTTAAAATCTGCAAAGGCCCAGCAAGGCACATACTTTGTGTATGCTTCATTTAAATCTTTGTTATCATTATCATGACGATGGATGCAAGGCAACAATAAAAATGTCCCGATAACTGGTGATTAATGATCCTGCTGGAAAGCAATCCTTTGTTGGTAGATTTGAAATGCAGATAAACTGTATTTTATGTGGATAGCTCATTGGATTGCTGTCTTTGTCACAGTGATTCTTGTGTTACTTGCAGTTCAGAAGTTACAATCCTAACATAGGACAGTGACCTATGAACTGTCATCAAAGAGCTGCATACAAACCTGAATGGTTTAGTTAGAACTTCACATTTTTTGTGTGTAGCGATATAGTTAGAACTTCTTCAGTCTTTCATTATTCTAATGTTGCTAAAAAGAGTTAGCTTGGGAAGATATACATTTTTATTAGTAAAGCCAACCCACCAACCATTGGGGTATGCTTTAAATCCTGAGTTTGTGCTTCTCCAGACCACACCCTCTTAAAATATACTGCCCACCAGTATGGATGACATGAGTTCTACACCTTATAATCCTCATTGGCTTATGTGACATTCCCTATAGACTGATTTACCTACTTGTATGATTCATTATCTCTGTATAATGTGTGCGTGATGTAAAGTACTGTGACACCCTACACTGATATGAGAAGCGCCTTACAATAAATGAAATGCATATGAGAGAGGGGCTACAGAGAGATGAAGGGCACTGTTGGAGGGTGGTAGTGATGGTATCTACGGAGAAAGAGGTCATTGGTGGGGCGCAAAACAAGACTTTCGCACTAGTGCTAAAGCCGGCCCTGTCATGACCTTTTTGTTTTTTGTTTATTTAATTAGCAGTCAGGTCATGAGTGCACAAAGACTGTTTGGTCGGCCCTCTGGGGCCGCCCAAACTAGTCATGCTCACTCTGCCCTTCTCCATGCAGGCTGCATTGGCTGCAATGCAGCCTGCATGGAGAACATAGCCTCCACATAAGCCCCTGGCTGGGCAGCGTCCCGACCAATCACAACACTGCTTGCAGCGTTGTGATTGGCTTTGGGGAGGGAGCCTAGCTGCCTGCATCCTGTTCCTGCCGGAGGCAGGAGAGCAGGAGCCGAAAAGACGTGGGACCCGGCCGGCGGAAAGGTAAACTACATTTAAAAAAAATTAATATTATTAAATTAAACCCCCCGCGTGACCCCGCCCCGCGTGAACCCCCTGCCCCCTCTCCCTCCACCTGCGAGTCGTCATGCCGGCCGCGACTGCCGCAGTGGCTGCACCATTGGCCCACCCAAATAAAAATTCCTGGAGCCGGGCCTGCTTAGTACAATACCAGAGAATGATAAGTTGCTGCAGCGCGGCTTTTTTCCAATTCAAAAGCAGGCTACTCCGAACTCCGGCCTTTCCACTTCACCCATGCCTTAGTAGATTTGAATGCACCTGATGTCTGTGAGTCTGTGACGTCTTGTGCAAATTCAGCACCAGCGTGCTTGGAAGAACAGGTCGAATTGGAAATATTCTGCAATGCCAGTCCTGTGAAACATTCAAAATAAATTGTCCACCTACATCTAATGAAATGAGTTAAAGTAAGAATGTGAAGCAACACTGCCCACAAGTGGCCTTTGAAGAATATTGTGAGGCTGTCTAACTGCAATTATTAGTGTAAAAGTACATAACAGTCCATGACCTCTAGAAATTTAGAGCACTTCGCCCGCCCGCAGAACTCCATGGAATTTCCCCAAGTTTTCCTGTAACTTTGTGGAATTCCAAGGAGTGAAACTCTGCGAGCTCCCTCCAGGCCTACTAATTTGAGGTGGTGGGCGAAGCCAGAGAGTAAAGTGGAACTAAGTGCTTGATTTGATTTCAACTTCAAATTTGGCATATGGGATACTCTGTGACGCATGTGCCAAATACAATCTATATAGCCTGTTCCTTTCCCTGTAGTGCTGCGCATCATTTTCCCCAACGTCTACTAATGGCAGATAGGATAATAATATCCGCATTTCTTATGCATGAGGTGTGTGACGTAGTATCTTATTTATTATTCATCTGCCTCTTTGGAGTCAGGTAGAAAGTGAAAGTCAGTTGTCAACTACAGCTGCCCCAGCTGCAGACAGTAGCAAAGTACCCAACACACTGACTAGCATGCCTTTATTACTTTAGCACACACACAACTTGTACTCCATAGTGCATAATGCCTTACTCATTAATGAGAGGTAATGTATTTTTATTTTTACAGCCAAAGTGTCTTTTTAGTTACTAGAAATGCCTTTAAATGAAGAAGCAATCAAATCACTGTTTTTTAATCTGGTTTTACTCTGCCTTAATACTTTTCTGCCAGACAGTCAGTGCTTTTTATGTGAGGCATATGTGAGTAAAATATAAAATTGGCCTTGGGACTCTAGTCATCATATTCACATCAAATTCCAATGGCACTAGGGGACCAGCAATGCAGTGGTGTAGCTAGCACTTTGGCTGCGCTTGGCAGTCCCCTTGTTTGCTGCCCCGCTGCGGCTGCATCAAAGAGCGGGGGTGCTGGTGAGAGTTTTTCCATTTGGAGATTGAAGAGCGGGGGTAGTGATTGCCGCGCTGAGACAGCAGGTAAGATCAGGGGTATGCTGCTGCCCCCAAAACTCATGCCGCCTCCCCTACCCCCGCTTTGCTACGCAACTGCAGCAATATACTGCTACTGTGCCACCCACAAATTTGTAAAAATTGTTTGCACAGAGGATTATGTACACTTTCTCTTTTTTCTTTTTGTTTTTCTTGATATAGCTTCTCCAGCTGGTCTACCGGTACCACCCAACAGGCAGGAGACAGTGGCCCACCTGCGGCGGCAGAGGCTGGACCTGATCCAGGTGGAATATCTGCTGCTGGTGGCCCAGGCAAATGAATAAAAAGAGGCTGGAAAATCTGCCTCTCAGCCGGGCCCCAGAGAGGCCAGTCAGCCACAGCCTCCAGCCTCCTGGCTATCCCATCGCCATCACAACCGCCAGATGTCAAGGGCCCTAACTGGAACTGCTGCCACCCCTTCCCCCTCCGACATAGACAGGAAATTGCTGCGGCCTATCCTGTAGTGGCTGGACCGCATGGAGAGGGATGTGGAGAGTCAGCTGGACAGGATTGAGTGGAGCATGGACCAGCAATGGGCCCGAAAGAGCAATGCCCTCTTCTAACCCTTTTTAAAAAAAATTGTTTTGGTGGGAGGGACTTGTGGGTGGAGAGGTTGGGAAGGGAGTTGGGACTGGGTTATCTGTTGAATATTTGGACATCAATTGTGGAATGGGGATGGGCCAATTTGTTTGGAGAGAGAGGTGGGCCTTTTGTGGGTGGAGAGGGTAGGTTTTTTGTAAAAAAAAACATAAAGGGCAAATGTTTTATTTCTTCACCATTAAGTAGTTTATTTGTGTTTTACTTTTACTTTGCACTGCTGCCTTTTTACGCAGACAGTTTGTTTTTTATCTTCTTATGAAAGTTTATACCGGTTAGTTATAGTTAGATATACCACCATTAGGTACGATGCTGCCATGACCTATATTGCCTACAACAACCTAGATAAACAATTTCTTATGCAGTAGCAGTTACTTGCTTACTTGGTAACTTAACTAGTTCACTCCACTCCATAGTTCTCTTACTTGAATATAGATGAGGCAATAACAGCGAAGGCATCACAACTTCACAAGTGAGGGCCCACTCCCACCCAAGTGAGCTCAAACTGTAGGATTAATTGGAAGGATTATTCATTGTAGGCAAGTAAATGGAAATAAAAACACTGAATTAGTGGGTATAAATTATAGCATAGCTTTACAAAGAATTGAGACCAGACTACTACATGACAAAACAAATAATAACTGATGGTGATAAAAATAACAAAAAATAGCAAGATTAACTCATTCTTAGTGATTGGGTGCTAGTATATAATTAAAACTAGTTACAAAATCCTCAAGCCATGAACAGTGGACTCAAAGTCTGGAGTAGACAAGGTTAAGCGCTTATGCAACACAATGCCTGCTAGATGACACAGATGACTGATGTTCTTCTATATCTAAAATATGGATCACTTGTATGTGCGGGTGGGTAAATGGGGCCAGTGTGGGTTATTGCTTAGGTAATAGAAGATCCTGCAGTGAGTAGGTGTAGCTTTCACCACACCCGCCACACCAAGGACCGATTCACAAAGGTAAACTGAGACAAAAGTCTAACTTTATGACTTTTGGTATTCACAAAGGTAATTTATGAGTAGTAAAGTTAGACTTTTTTCTTAGTTAAACTTAAGTTTTGGTCTTAAGATCAACTGAGACCAAAATTCTAACTTTACTACTTGTAAATGCCCTTTGTGAATAACGAAAGTCGTAAGTTAGACTTTCATCTCAGTTCCATTTATGGTGTAAATTAAGTCACACCTCAATAAATCGCACAGCTCAGGGGAAGAGGGTTAGGGGTTTGATGAATGGTTGGGAAAGGGGATTTGGGGAAAGGTGTGACAAAGACAAACACTACAGAAGGACAATATTCATCTGATCAGCACATCATTGTCATCAATTTGTTGTGGAAGGGAATGAAGGAATGAGTATGACACAGTACAGTTAAATGCATTGCAAACCGTCCTTCTACCCCGGGACCCAAGTTATCAGATATCTAAATGTTCTGTCTTCTAGGTTTGAAAAAAATCTAATTATAGAGGAGTGGTCCCACCAAGTTCAAAAATTAAGATCGTTAAACGAAAAATGATACTGTATTGCAAAATTAGGTGGTGCATCTGCATTTTCCTCTGGAATGTCCATCACTCTTGGATGCCTGTCTGGACTGGTCTGGTAGGTAAGCAGGAGTGATGAGCTCAGCTTTTGCATTTTGTGCAGGAGATGAGAAAGCCTGTGGATAGTAAAGCAAAAACTGTATTTTAGAGTCAGGGAGAAGGACAGAAGGAAGGTATGTTATTGAGAAGTGTAGCAAGCAAGAAGACTTAGAGGCAGAGCTTTTTTCCCACCAGTGCAACACACATAGTCAGTAGAATTTAGCAAATCAAAGCACCTCTTTCCATTCCACTGAACTCAGTACAACGCCTCAGAGTCATGACTTCCCCTTGAAGCGCTGTTGATTACCGGGAGTAGAGCCGAGGCAGGGACTCCAATTCCCAGGCTACCCCTGGACCGAGACGTCCCTCGTTGCGCCCGGAGGCACATAGAGCACCCTAGGCTTCCCGCTGCGCGGGAAGTGCTGTTGATTACCGGGGGTAGAGCCGAGGCAAGGACTCCAATTCCCAGGCACCCCCGCACTGATGACGTCCCTCTTCGCGCCTGAAGTCGCATAAAGCACCCTGAGGCTTCCCGCTGCGTGGGATGCATGCGGGCCGTGCCCCGGCAAAGCCCGGGCCAACGGCAGGCCTGTCCTTGCCCATCATTGCCAGGAAAAAGCAGAGCAGGGCCATCCCCCTTTCATCTGGCCCCCGGACCGCGCTGCTGGACGACACTTGTTCCCGAGATAGTGTGCTCATCTTCCTTCTTTTAATACCCTCTTGGCGACCCCACGCAGAAACTGACCTGAACCTTTCTGACTGCAAGTGAATTAAGACTGCCCGCTAACGTTGCCTTCCTTCCTGCTAAGACATTTGTTGTAACTTTAGGGTTATCGTTCCACTGAAATTGACTTGAGCCCTTGATACTTGTGTTGTTTGCTGACCGCTGTTTTGTCTGTGGTTTGGTGGGATGGGGAAGAGGAAAACCATGGAGGGTAATGGCGGTGGTAGCAGTGGTGGCCTAGCCGGGAAGGGGAAAAAGGTCAAGAAGACGATGAAACACCCAGGTAGCAACTGTGTTCTTGACCGCATTGACACCCTCATTAGCGAGTGCGAGGGGATCCTTGTGGAGGAACTCGTTGCTGCAACGCGCATTACCCCAGATCAACCCCCTCCCCATATTTCTGGCCCAAGCCGCTCATAGACCATCCCAGTAATGTTCCAGAAAACTTCCCTCAAAGGGGCCCTCCCACTAAATCAGGAGGCACCACTAAATACTGCGAGGATTTGCTCACCCCCCACCAGCCTCCACAACATCTCCAGTTGTAACATCTCACAGCCAGAACCCACTATCCCTTGCTCAAACAGGTTCACACCTTTACTGGACCTGTCTGATGACCCTAAGGAAGCCTCACCCCGTCCCCCCTCATGCCCCCCACAGCGACCACTTCAGCATCTGCCCCAGAACCCCAGGGTCCCCACTAACTTATAGATATGCTAAGAGCAGAAATAGGGTCCCTGAGATTTATGATTGAAGGCCTCACTACCCTTGTTAAATCATTATTGCATTATGGCCCACCTCGCCAGCAGGACGGCATCCCTACGTCAGGAAGTCACCGTGAGCCCATTCATAATTATTGCACGTCACATGAGGCAGCCATCCATGGCAGGGACACTATCTCTCATGGCCCCATTCATTCCCCCTCTGCTACCCGGGTCCTTAATCATGCTTCACTCAAATTTATTGCCAACCGAAATAATAACCCCAACAACCCCCAAAATATTCCCTACACTATAGCAGCTGCGCAGGAATCTCCTAATAGTGCTAGATTCAACCTTCTGCCCCATGGCCAACAACCGCTTTTTCGCCGCCAACATCAGCCAATCCATTCAGCCACCACACACCCATCAAATGTCCCGGAAATCTACATGGTCAATGTCCCCAAATTCGACAAAGAGAAGGGTTATGAGGGCAAAGATTCTTTGACCAACAAAGTGATCTATTGGATCCGTCACGTCAGGGGCTGTCGCTCAATAATTCGAGATGACATCATTAGGGCCCGGAGATGTATTTCTCCTGGTCAGCCATCTGACTGCATTGAGCTCACCCTCAAAGGGGCGGACCTGGCAGAAAACCTTATTGCCTTAGAGTTTCGAACCTGTCCTCCTGAAGCCTCCTCCATTCAGTTCAAGCGCTTTCCAATTTGCGACCCGGGTAGGCAACCTGCCCTCCACTTACTTACTCATCTATCGGGTGGCTCTCCACTAGAGGCCAACGATTGACTACAGAGCGAAGTCCTGCGGCATCTTGGTTTACATACCACCTCCCCTAACTGCATGACTAGCACGAGTAGTCTTACCAGCACCCTGGACTCGCAGCCTGTGCCCCAACCATAGGAAGACAGCTCTCGGGAGGAAGTAGGAACAAGCCGCCCCACTATTAGCATCCACGAGGAAGCGGGAGAAGATCCCTCTGCATGTTTAAATTCCCATCCCCCTGTGCAGGTTCCATCCAGCTACTGTACTCCTACTTGCAATGATGTACAGTGTTTTGTAACTCATCAACAGCTGAGGATAATATCGTGGAATGTGGCTGGGTTAAGCAGTAAAATGTCGACCCCCCATTGGAACGAACTAATTGAGAGTTTCGACATCTGTATTTTTCAGGAAACCTGGAGTTTGGCCTCCCTACACAAACCAGGCTTTGTCTGCTTTTGCTCACCAGCAACAACCATAGGAAGAGGGTGCCCGTCAGGGGGACTGATTGTCTGGGTGAGCATCGCCCTGGGCTGTCGAACTACCTGTCTCACTAGTTCCAACCCTGATATTCTGAAGATTAGCATCAGGGGGCCCAGGGGGGGCGTCACGATCAATCTGTTTAATGTTTACGCGAGGGGGACCAAAGGGGGTAGACCCTCACCTATCATTGCAGCACTGGAAGAGAGCCTAGCTACCTGCTCGCCCCATGCTAGAGCAGTGGTAGCAGGAGATTTTAACTGCACCTTCGAGCCACTGGATAAAGATGACCTATTATGAATCGAGGAAGATGACACTAAATGGGCTGTCCCTCCATTAAATCTTCCACCAGTTAAAAGATGGACGCAGTTGGTGCTCCAACTTAACGCCCTCACTGTAGAGTTCGGTCTGAGGGCAGCCAACGGTAGAACGCCATCAGACAGGCTGGGGCAAACCCGCATAATAGAGCGAGCTGCCCATCCCGCATCGACTATATTTTCCTTGATGTGCAGCTTTGGGGAGATTTGATCGACATGATCGTGGGCACTACCACAGAAAGTGACCCCAATCCCCTCTGCCTAACTATGAAACCCTTGTGGGAAGCCCCCACCACCTAGTGAGCACCTTACCCCCAACCACCACCAGAGAGATTATCCCTTCGAACTGTAAAAGATTTTTAAAATGGCGGAAGGTAGCCCTCCAAGAACCTAAGATAGCAGGTATATGACATGAGCTGGCTCTAGACACACTTGAGCTCCAGGCTGCTGCCTGCAGCCCAAGTGGGTTGGCTGGTGTACCTGCGGTCCACCCTCGCACCGTTGACAGACTTAACACACACTTCTTGGCTCCTAATTCAGGCATCAACCCAGTATTCCAGCAAAAGGGCCCCACTCGTGGTACACTAAAGATTGCAGACGTAAACGACTATTCCTAGCCGCAGCAATCAAAGACAAGAACTGCCCCTTGATTAAAGCTGCCAGGAAGTCCTACAGAGCCGCTTTGCACCAGGCAAAGATAGCTTGGGAGGAATCCCGATGGCAGCAACTCAAGGAAGCAATCTCGTCCAAGGATGCCGAGATATTCTGGACTCTAGTTACTTGGGGCAGTAAGTCAGGTGTAAGCCTGCCCCCTAATTACATTACAGGCCAGGATTGTTACGATCATTTTCGGAGCCTCTATTCAACACCTGAGACCATGCCCTCTGTGGAGCCTGACGCTCCCTTCTGGCCCTGCAGCGATGACAACCTTTTCGACCTGGCTGAGATAGAGGCCACAATAGGCAGAGTAGTGCCTTCCAAAGCAGCAGGACCAGATGGCTTGCCAGGCGACTTATTTCTTGCAGACACTCCAAACTGGGCACGTTATATTCTTCTTTTGGCAAATGCCATAGCCAGCGGGGCTCATCCCCCCGGGTCCTTGAAGGGCGCAGAGGTGGTCCCGATTTATAAAAAAGGCCCCAGAGATGACCCCTCAAACTACGGGCCCATTACCCTGATCGATGCTCTGCAGAAGGTCTTTGGCAGACTCCTCCTACAGAGGATTCAGCTATGGGCAGACGATACTGCCATCCTTTCACAGTACCAATTCAGCTTCAGGTCAAGGACAGGAACAATTGACCAGGTGTTTCGCTTGTTACTTATATACTGGAAAGTAGTGGTGATCGGCAAGGGCAGTCTTTACCTGGCATTTATTGACCTAAAGACTGCCTTTGACCTGGTCCCCAGGAGAAAATTGTGGCTGTCACTCAAAGATATGGGCATCCCCCCATTTATTCTTAACCTACTGGTCCGGCTACATGAAGGAAACTTTGCCCAGGTTAGATGGGGGGCACAGGGACAATTGACAGAGCGCATCCCAGTCAACAGGGGAGTGCGACAGGGTTGTGTCATGGCTCCCACCCTATTCTCTCTCTATATGAACGGGGTGGTCAGCTTTCTGCAAGGTGATCCAGCAGACGCACCAACCCTGGGGGTTGAAAAGGTCCCGACCCTCTTGTTCGCCGATCATACCTTGTTGATGTCCAAGACCCTAGCTGGGTTGCAGCGACTACTCAACAGGTTCCTTCTCTTTTGCAACGACCGGGGGTTGGTTATTAACATCTCCAAAACCAAATTCATGGTCTTCAACCCCCCTAAGTCCTACAAAAGCAACCCTTCATTAGGTGGGATACCTCTGGAAAGGGTGGGCACCTTCTACTACCTTGGTGTTCGACTCTCCGACAAACTGTCGTGGAAGCCCCACCTAGCGAAGATGTTGATGGGGCATAAAAGAGTAGCTGGAGCACTTGGGAAGGAACATCACCTCTCACACAGCAGACCGGTAGCCCCAGCCCTCCAGGTATATGATGCCAAAGCGGTTAGCACAGCATTGTACGGAGCAGAGTTATGGAGATTTGACAAGGCGCATGATCTTTGTAGATCTGAGTACAAGTTTTTTAGGGACCTGGTGACGTTGCCCCAATATGTCCCCCTCACTCC
Source organism: Calotriton arnoldi (assembly GCA_963921515.1). Classification (NCBI taxonomy): domain Eukaryota; kingdom Metazoa; phylum Chordata; class Amphibia; order Caudata; family Salamandridae; genus Calotriton; species Calotriton arnoldi. Next base: position 793,574 of record CAWUFW010003209.1, on the reverse strand, counting down.
CCTATTGCTTGACATGGGCAGGCGATCAATTGGTGACACAGCAAGTTTGCGCCCGTTCCTCTTTTGGGCTCGCATCAGGCGAACCCCAGAGCTCCTCCCCTATGCTGAAGCCCTTACCGAGGTAATACGAATAGACACTGGCTGTAAAATAGGCTGGACCTCCAATGTTAGGAAAATGCTGTCAGCTTTGGGGCTTCAAGCGCTTTGGGATAGGCAGGAACCACCCATGAAAGAAGAGTTAAAACGTCTTTACTGGGAATGGGCGGATCATCAAGAAACCTGCAAACCGAATCTCGGTAGGTTAAAAGCAGAATTTTATCTTCACAAACAGAGCAGACACCTTGAGCCATTTTTAATATTATCCAGGCCCCACGGGACAGGACGCTCTACATTCACTTTAGGTTCGGCACACTTCCTGTCTGTGAGACTAAAGCGAAATGGCACTCACGCAACCAAACATCAAAGGCCTGTCCATGTTGCAGGGCCCCGCTAGAAAGTGTTGCCCATGTTTTGTTTGCTTGCACGGCCCATAACATCCCGAGGACCAAGTGGCTAAAACCACTGTGCAGGCAACTGGGTACACTGGACTATCGGGTTGCCCTGCGCATACTTAGGTCTGATCCCAGGCCGCTTTTTGCGTGTTGTGTGGCAAAGTTTCTAAGTCATGCATGGCTCACTAGACAGAGGTTTCTGACAGGAAAAGTACAACACTTTGCCGAAACACGCTGACACGCATTTACTGCAGGGCTCCTTGGCTGATCTTTTTAATTTTAAAATATTACGTTATGCACACGTACTTTTTTCCTTCTATTTTAATCCTATACGCTGCTATCTTAAGGAGGTCAGGGATACCATCATTAGTAGGTCTGAGGGGGTGGCAACTTGCTACCTGATCCTATCTAAGACGAATTGTCATGTTGTTCCCCCCTTTCTATTTTTATTGTATCAATTGTAAGTTTTTACTTATATGATGTGTATTAACTATTTAAACAGCTGAACCTGGTAACTGCATTTTTATATTGATGGTGCACCAGTGTACCTGGAGGGACTGTCTGTATATATCATTTTTAGCGTGTTGTTGTATGATAAGTTTATTTTGTATTTCTTTTAAAAAATGTTTTTTATTGCTTTTATGACACTGGATGTCGAAATAAAGCCTTATGATGATGATTTCCCCCTGAAGCCGATAACTTATTCCTTCAAGCTCTTCATAAGGTAGTCCTACCCTGTTGTTCTTCCATCTTCCTCCTCTCTCCGAGTAACTCGGTCCCCGTCAAGACGTGAGCAAGATAGACGTGTTGTGCACTGCTGTTGAAGAACAAGTACAGAAACAGAATTGCACTATTTTTAATCGGTTTTTGTTTGTAAACTAAAGTGACTGTTCTGGTCTCTGAAGAACCAGAAAAAAGAAACGGACCCTGCAAGTAAATCTGACTGAGTGTGAAAGGGCCAATCATCTCTAGGAATAAATGATCATCCATCATTCAGGCCCCAAACTTTGCAAATCATCTCAATCAAGTTCCCAAATTTCAGTAGAACACCCTCCCTTACTTTCTGCCACCACATGAATCATCAATCATCACTCACATAATATTATATCACTCAGTGCAATGGTTACCTGTTCTAATCTAAACACAATGGTACGTACACCATCTCCTCTTTGATGCAAGCAACAGATTGAAATTTGGTAGTCACGTAACTCAAATGATCAACTGGGGCAGGTGATGAAAAAACAGAAGGATCATAGGAGTGAACTGTATAGGTTAATTGTTCCTAAGTATTTTTTTTTTTTAAATGGCAATCGCTTACAGGAAAAAATGATCTCCCATCGTTCAGGCCCCAAACATTGCAAATCATCTCAATCAAGTTCCCAAATTACAGTAGAGCACCTTCCCTCACTGTCTGCCAACACACGACTCAACAATCATCACTCACAATCACTGACTCACTGTTGCAATAGTTCTAGTTATCTCTTCCAATCCAAGCACAGGTATGTTAGGTAGTAAGTACATAAGTGTATCTTTGATGCAGGCAACACATTGGAATTTGGAATTGGCACTCTTGTAACTCAACGATCTTCTGGCGCAGCCCTGCTAAGTGATGCAAAAAAGGATAGGCAAGTGAGGGAGACAGGCATTGTATTGTCTCGAATGTCATGAAGGAATTGAGGAGGCTTCTTCACTGCACACTGGTCCTACGGCAATCCGGCAAAATATGCGACTAACAAATGGTGGGGCAGCATAATTCTGACACAAACATAACGTTCCACTAGATATTTTTTATTTATTTTTTGCAAAGAAAAAAGTTCAATGAGAAATAATAAAAAAGTTCTATAGTGGCAATGGCATACTCAGTCCGGGAAGTAGAGTTTGTCCTCATACTCAGGTGGTTCACCCAAAAGTTGGTCAGCTAACACACTTGATTCTGACCAATCATCCTCCTCCTCCTCCTGTGCTGTTTCAAGAACAGTGTAATTGTGTGGTATGAAATGTAGGTTCATTTTGATCATAGTCAATCTTTCCATGTTTTGAGGCAAGGGATTGGTCCTTCTCACTGCAACAACTGTACCAGTTGCATTGAACACATGCTCAACAGGCCCACTGGCTACAGAACAAGCCAGACACTTTATTGCCAGCCTGCTGAGCTCTGGCCATTGGCGCATCTTTCCATACCAATACATCAATGGATTTTGATCTGCATAGACCTCTTTTGGATCATCCAGATACTCTTGAAGCATCCCCTGGATGGTCATTGGTGCTGCCACTTGCTTGACCTCTTTTCCCTCACCTCTGGGCTGGACTTAAGCCCTGCAAATTGAATTCAATACATTGCAGAGGTTGTGTCAAGTTGCTGTTTTTGCCAGTATTCTGGTTGATGGTGTTGTTGGCTGCTGTGAGACAAGACTGCCCTCTCTTGAAGTTGAAGGCGGCACCCTAGAATTGCGGGGTGGGACTCTAAGGTCCAGTTGTTCTTCTTCCAGGACTCCGGCTTGTTCAACAATCCAAAAATCCACCTCTTGTACTTTGAAACATACCCTTCAGAAAATGGAATGAAAGTGGGCAGAATGTTTTTGTACTGTGGATCAAGTAGTGTGGCACAGATGTACTCTTTGGATGAGATGTTGTTGTCTTGGAGCCTTGCATTGGAAGTCAATCGAAAGAGTAAGCCTTCAACCAAGGAATGTACTTCTGTGTTTTGTTCACTCCTGCTGGGGCAAACCTTTCAGCTGGTCCTGTAGCAAATAAAACAACAGAATAGCTTGGCCCATTGTCCTGTCTGCTTTGCTAACTTCCTGTGTGAAAACCTCAAAAGGGATGAGCGTCTCTGTCAGGCATTTGACTAGGCCCCATTTCTCCAGCTCCATGGTCATAGCTTTCCCAACTTCATCACACCCTCTTTGAATAACATAGTCATTGATATATTTGTAATGCTCAAACAGACGTTGCAGTATATAATAGGGCGAGGTGTGGCACAGTGGCCAGAGAGGCTGACTCAGGAGGGCAAGATTCACGGTTCGATCCCCTTCTCCAGTGCCAGCTGAGCTCATCATCATATGACTCTGGGCAATAGCTCACTTAATCTCCCTGACAGCCCTCAATGCCGTGATACCCTTAGGGGTGATTAGTTCGCACTTCACAAATACCGTATTTATTATTTAAATGGTCAAGTTCCAATGTGTTGGCACCTCTTGTATCAGGGCTTTAACTGTTACTCTATCAGCACGCTGAATAATTTGCAACTGCTTCAGGGCTTTAAAAGAATGGCTAAAACGAGTGCAGATTCGTCTGCAGGTGGTCAGTTTGTTACTGATAATGTCTTCTTTTTGAGAAATTCTTGCACCATCAGGTTGATGCAATGGGCCAAACACAGGACCCTGAAAAAGCCACCGTCTGTCATGGCCTTGTCTCTGTTTCTGACATTGTCCGTCGCAACAAATCCAATTCTGAGACCTCTGGGTTGCAGCCATTCATATGCCTTGCTGTTAAATTCATACCAAAGGGGATGATGGACGGAGCGTTAGAGCAAATCAAACACTCACCCCCAGTCAACTGATCTGGGTTTAATCCATCATCATTCTTTAGCTCACTCCACCACCCCAGTTCAGACATGGCCATATGCAAATCAGTCTGACCCTGTGCCTCATGGGAACAGTCCAGCCCGAACTGCCAAGCCATGTCTTCCCTGGACCGGAAACAAGCATCCTGGGACCGGTTTCGGGTTCAAAACCCTCATCAGCCAGGCTATCTTGAATCCAGTGGCAAAGTGAGCAAGGGACCCACGTCTGGGCATACCCTTCCAACTAAGGGCGAACAAAGCGATACCAAAGGGGATGATGGACGGAGCGTTAGAGCAAATCAAACACTCACCCCCAGTCAACTGATCTGGGTTTAATCCATCATCATTCTTTAGCTCACTCCACCACCCCAGTTCAGACATGGCCATATGCAAATCAGTCTGACCCTGTGCCTCATGGGAACAGTCCAGCCCGAACTGCCAAGCCATGTCTTCCCTGGACCGGAAACAAGCATCCTGGGACCGGTTTCGGGTTCAAAACCCTCATCAGCCAGGCTATCTTGAATCCAGTGGCAAAGTGAGCAAGGGACTCACGTCTGGGCATACCCTTCCAACTAAGGGCGAACAAAGCGATACCAAAGGGGATGATGGACGGAGCGTTAGAGCAAATCAAACACTCACCCCCAGTCAACTGATCTGGGTTTAATCCATCATCATTCTTTAGCTCACTCCACCACCCCAGTTCAGACATGGCCATATGCAAATCAGTCTGACCCTGTGCCTCATGGGAACAGTCCAGCCCGAACTGCCAAGCCATGTCTTCCCTGGACCGGAAACAAGCATCCTGGGACCGGTTTCGGGTTCAAAACCCTCATCAGCCAGGCTATCTTGAATCCAATGGCAAAGTGAGCAAGGGACCCACGTCTGGGCATACCCTTCCAACTAAGGGCGAACAAAGCGATACCAAAGGGGATGATGGACGGAGCGTTAGAGCAAATCAAACACTCACCCCCAGTCAACTGATCTGGGTTTAATCCATCATCATTCTTTAGCTCACTCCACCACCCCAGTTCAGACATGGCCATATGCAAATCAGTCTGACCCTGTGCCTCATGGGAACAGTCCAGCCCGAACTGCCAAGCCATGTCTTCCCTGGACCGGAAACAAGCATCCTGGGACCGGTTTCGGGTTCAAAACCCTCATCAGCCAGGCTATCTTGAATCCAGTGGCAAAGTGAGCAAGGGACCCACGCCTGGGCATACCCTTCCAACTAAGGGCGAACAAAGCGATACCAAAGGGGATGATGGACGGAGCGTTAGAGCAAATCAAACACTCACCCCCAGTCAACTGATCTGGGTTTAATCCATCATCATTCTTTAGCTCACTCCACCACCCCAGTTCAGACATGGCCATATGCAAATCAGTCTGACCCTGTGCCTCATGGGAACAGTCCAGCCCGAACTGCCAAGCCATGTCTTCCCTGGACCGGAAACAAGCATCCTGGGACCGGTTTCGGGTTCAAAACCCTCATCAGCCAGGCTATCTTGATTCCAGTGGCAAAGTGAGCAAGGGACCCACGTCTGGGCATACCCTTCCAACTAAGGGCGAACAAAGCGATACCAAAGGGGATGATGGACGGAGCGTTAGAGCAAATCAAACACTCACCCCCAGTCAACTGATCTGGGTTTAATCCATCATCATTCTTTAGCTCACTCCACCACCCCAGTTCAGACATGGCCATATGCAAATCAGTCTGACCCTGTGCCTCATGGGAACAGTCCAGCCCGAACTGCCAAGCCATGTCTTCCCTGGACCGGAAACAAGCATCCTGGGACCGGTTTCGGGTTCAAAACCCTCATCAGCCAGGCTATCTTGAATCCAGTGGCAAAGTGAGCAAGGGACCCACGTCTGGGCATACCCTTCCAACTAAGGGCGAACAAAGCGATACCAAAGGGGATGATGGACGGAGCGTTAGAACAAATCAAACACTCACCCCCAGTCAACTGATCTGGGTTTAATCCATCATCATTCTTTAGCTCACTCCACCACCCCAGTTCAGACATGGCCATATGCAAATCAGTCTGACCCTGTGCCTCATGGGAACAGTCCAGCCCGAACTGCCAAGCCATGTCTTCCCTGGACCGGAAACAAGCATCCTGGGACCGGTTTTGGGTTCAAAACCCTCATCAGCCAGGCTATCTTGAATCCAGTGGCAAAGTGAGCAAGGGACCCACGTCTGGGCATACCCTTCCAACTAAGGGCGAACAAAGCGATACCAAAGGGGATGATGTTAAATTCAGCTGTTTGTGATTTCTCAATGGTGGACAATGGCCAAGTTTGCATCTCTTAAAGATTTCTACAGAGCCAAGACCTGTGGATATCTTTTGTTTTACCCCCACAAAAGAGATCCAGTGTACAGAGACACACATGTAATCAGTCGCCTGACAACTGGTCCACATGTCTATTGTCAGTTAGATAGTGTGAACAACACTTTGTTGCAAAGCTTGTCCAACCAATTGTAGCATATTGTGATGTAGGGCTGGAATACCAGCTCTACCAAAATAGGTCCAACTGGAACCTTCTATTTCAGGCAGACAAATTCTAAAAATCCAACTTGTTCCAGAAACGAAAAAGAGATGAGGTCCAGCACTAGCATTCTTGCCAGCTTCCCATTGTACAAACATGCCATTAAGTGGTTCTGTGAAAGGGCCCCTCCTGCCTGAACATGCCCATAATAGTAGCCTGTATTTTATTTTTTATTTTTTTCTGAGGCGACTTTTGAGAAGTAGGTGGTGATAAACTCTGTGCGTTGTGGTGGGGCAGCCAGTGTATGCTGTGTTGTCTCCATTTGACTTTGTGTCTTGTGCCATTGTGAAGTCACTGAGGAGGGTGAATCTGCTAGCGCACTGCTGGGGACAGGTCTGCTTTGAGTGAGGATGTCATCCTCTTTTTCCTCATCATTATCTCCCACCGTGATTGGACTTGTACCTGATGCTCCCCAGCTCTCTTCAATTTCACCACCTTGACCAGGTTCATCAATTTTTTAAGATGCTGCTCCCAGCTTATTGGGTGTTTTTTTCTCATATGTGTTATTTGGCCTCTAGTACCAAAATGTGTACCAGGCTTACCTTGACGAACATGGGTGTTGCAAATGCTGCATACTGCAATGTGCTGCCCCTCTTTGCTAACCATAAAAATGTCCTGTACTGAGGAGGAGTACTTTTTTATTAAGCCACTGCAAAAGCCTAAAGAAGAACTGGAGGTAGGTGGGTGTGTCATCGATTGTCTCTCTTCAGTGCATACTTCTAAGGTAGTGGTTAGTTCAGGTCTGTGTGAGGGCTTTTCAAATATGGGAGCTGGTGGTGCTACCTTTGCCACATCCCTTGGAGCAGGTTAAATAGCAAGGTCGGACTCATCCTAGTCATCATCCCCTTCCGTAACTCTAAGGCTTTAAGGAACTTTTCTTTCCCCTTGCCTCTCCTGGCATCTCCCAGACGCTGACAGGTTCCTCTCCATTTCCCTATCATCATCATCAGAAGTGGTGCTTGGAGAAGAAGGTGGAGTAGTACCCTTCCTTTTCCTTGCTGGAGATCTGGGAGCCAATGATTCTAAAAGGGGAGGTTCTTGCTTGGGAGGATGCTTGACCTCCTGTTCTGCTCCAACAGCAGTCAGATGTACTATTGCTGGCTGCGTCTTCTGCCCACTTTGCTCTGTTTCCTGGAACAATTGGGCACTACTTTGAGAACAGGACAAATCCAATTCAACGTCACTGCTAATCGGCGTTGCAATGATTGCAGTGGCCACTTCTCTGACAGACATGGTCTTGGGCTTAGGTTGGGGTGGTGCTGTTGATGCAGGAGTGATGCTTTTAGCTTGCTCCCCTGAGGACAATGTGGCAGGCACAAAACTTGGTCCAAAAAAGGTTTGGGCAAGCACGCCACTGGTGAAAAGCTGCTTCTTCTCACTGACCACTTTCTTGGATGCATCTTTCTTTGGGGCCATCTTAAAGCTCTCAGTTGACAGTTGCACTAAGCTGCACAAGTGGAAGTGATTGGAGGACTGATGTGTGACGTCACTGCAGAGGCCTTCTGTTTGGTAGTACTATGGGTGTGGCTTCTTCTCTTGTGCATCTAAAAGCAAACAAGCAAGAAAAACATTTAGTGAAACGTGGCATTGTTGCAGTTTGAATTAGTACAGACAAAGGCAATATTAGTGTGGTTGATTACTTAGGTAATAACCACTTTAAAGTCAAACCACATCACCATACCATAAAATGTAGTTACACTTCAGGATTACACACAATATACAGAATGATAGAGCTCTTTCCTTTATGTCCATATATTCTAAAGGAGACTCCTGTAACACCCATGGACCTGCATGGGTAAATGGAATAGTAAACTTTAAAAAAATTAAGGTTATTGTGCACCTACACAGGCAATGTGGTCCAGGAGGAAATTGAATAATAATTACACACATGAATGATGCTGATGTGTCTGACGTGTATGCAGCCAGGGTATCCAGGAGGAAGTGGAATTATATACCTAAAAAAACTGAATGCTGCTGCAGGCTGTGCGCCTACGGTGTATGGATGGATGGATGGATCAACCAAGGCAAAATGAACAAAAATTTAATTTAAAGAAATTTAAAAATAAAAAATAAAATAAAAAGTGAAATAAAAAACAAAATAAAAAATGTAAAAATACAAATAAAAAAAATAAAAAAGATAAAATAAAAATTATGATTTAAAAACGAATCAATAATTGCTGATTTTTTCATGGGAGGATGAGAAGAAACGTATTGTGCGGCAAGAAAGTGCAAAAACGAAATACAAACAGTGTATGTAATATATAAGCACTGTTCATCAAAATGACATTTCTTAATATACATACTACAGTGATCCTCAAGCATATTAATAAACTTAGATCTCAATATGTCACATCCATCCATGCGAGCCTATGGCAAGGGCAAACTGGCTGGACGCACAAAGTGGCTGCCAGCCAGTGCCTCATGGTCAAACAACAACACTGAACAAGGGGTTGGGGAACAAAGAACACATGCAAGCCTATGGCAAAAGCACACTGGGTGGATGCACAAAATGACTGCCAGCCAGTGCCACATGGTCAAAACAACAACAGCAAGCAAAGAGGCATGGGGAACAAAGAACACATGCAAGCCTATGGCAAAGGCACACTGGCCTAATGCTCAAAATGACTACCAGCCAGTGCCAGATGGTCAAACAACAACACTGAGTAAGGAGGCAAGTGGAACAAAGAACACATGCAAGACTATGGCACAGGCCAACTGGCTGGATGTACAAAATGGCTGCCAGCCACATAGCCAAACAACAACAGCAAGCATGAAGGCATGGGGAACAAAGAGAACGCATTTAGGCCTTTGGACGCAGACTCCACAAAATGACCACCCGCCACATGGCATGGAGAACAAAGACAAATCAATGGTGGCCTATGGCAAACACACACACAGACACACTGAACAGACAAAGGATACATGGTAACATTGAAGAAAACACTACTAGTAATTTAGCAATGCCAAAAATGGAAATTAACAGAGCTATAACATTTTTACAACAACACACATTCTACCAAGGCATCAAATATTACCCCACATATATACACTTTGTGTACACAATAGAACGTGAAATACAAAAAAAATACATTTTTAAATCAATTGAATGCCATTCCAGCCCTAAATAATGTTTTAAAACAACATATACCACAGAAACAGTTGCTTCATGCACCCGTGACTACTACTACTACTGGCCTGGGCCTAGTGAATGGCCCCTTGGCAGACTAGGCCACATAGTAAAATAACGAAATATTGCAAATTTAACAAACATGGAGAAAACATACTCAACTGTACAAAAGAGGAAAACTTAAATGCAAAATTATAACTAGGCCCCTGCTGAACAAATGCAGGCCGCTCACCACAATAACTTTGAAAAATCAAATAAAAGTACAAACAAATATTGGTGCATGCCCTCTATCAAACAAACACAACACCATTATACAAGACTTTTTTTTAACTTACTTGTGAAATCTCAAATACAAAGTCACTAAATCCAATGGTATATGCAGCAGACAAGGAGAGTGATCCTTCCAGTACCAAATCCAAATGAAAAGTGACCAGGAGATGGACAAAGCACTAGGAAAAGCCAGCTGGACAGGAACAGGAAATTGTGGTCTCTGCGGCATTTTCTTCCTACTGTAAAAAAAAGTTAAAAAAGCAAAAGGCTTCTCACACACAAAAAACAACTCCAACAGCCCCTTGGAGAAGAAAATCCACTCAAAAAAGCCTCTTAGCTGCTTCTTGAGCACAAAAGCTAAAGTGTTGCGTTTGCGACAGCGATCCGGACTACATGGGCACCGTTGTGACTGAATGCCATGCAAGCGAGTGTGAAGTTTTGTGTGTGCTTGCTAGCAACCCGAGAGTATCATGGCGCTCATGAACGAGTGCCAAAACAAATCTCGACCGGATGAACAAAAAAAAAACCTCTGCTTTGTGCCCAGTAAGGCAGATTTCCGGAACTCCGTGTTCCTTTGCGGAATGCGGAGTGCCCGAATTCCATAAACCCCACATGCGGAGTGGAGTTTACCATCCATGCCTACTCTCTTTGTCCTTTGGATCTTGTTCTTCAGGCCACTGCTGATGTGTTGTCTGTGAATGCGGGTTCAGTCCTGGGCTCCAATACCATTCTGGACATGGGTCTATTGAACATACAGGAATTGCCACATTTATATTCAGATGGCTCCTAGACTCTTTAATTGGCTTTTTTGGTTTTATGAAATAATTTTTCTTCATTTTTTATTAGTTTGTGTGTTTTTTTTTATTTGGAATTTTCTTATAGCTTTTAGCATCTGCTTATGCTGTTAAAGTGTTTATGTGAAACACAAGTTTTTACATATATTCCTTGCTATTGCTTATTTTTTTTGCATGAGTTGTCCCAATGGGAGGGTGTTGTGTAGCTTACATTCAGGGGCATATTTACTAAGAAGTAACAGATTGTGGCGTTAGCCTTCCTGGCTTAACGCCACACTCCGTCTCTTCTCAAACACAGGGTTGCACAATATTTACAACAATATGGTGCAGCCCGGCGTTTCCCCCTGTGCTGGTGCTAAATTTAGCAGACTAGCGCCAACGCAGACACCCTTGCCCCAATGTGCAAGGGTGTCTGCATTGAGGCAAAGATTGTTTATGTGCAGGAAGGAACACTTTTCTGCACATAAACAATCAATGGTGTTTTGCTGTTTCTATGTGTGCTGCACAACCCAGCACACATGGAAACAGCTAAAACGAGGCAAAATAAAGCATTTCTCATCGCTTCGCCTATTTAAGACAAGATTTTCCCGGTGGAACGCCCACAGCAACAACCATTGCCCACCCCTTTCACGCTAAGTATAGCATGAAAAGGGGCCTTATTTACAAGGCAGCGTTAAGCCATGTTAAGTGACTTAACACTGCCTTGTAAATAAGGCAAAGCCGCAATCGCCACCACAACATCCTGAAAAGTGACACACATGTTTTTCCAAATGCAAGAATTTGCCATGCACGCATATATTTCTGATAGACATTGTTGCCCTGTAGTCTGCACATTGAGGGGCATATTTATGCACTTTGCGGCACAGGGCAGCACAGCAAGTCACCTTACTGCACTGCCCTGCCCCTGCTTTATTATCCAATAAAGGAAATTCCTGTCCTTTTTCCATGTGCTGGTGCCGTTTTCACAGCCTAGCACCAATGCAGGCACCCTTGTACCAAGAGGCAAGTGCGCCTGTATTGAAGGCTGCATTGTTTTTGTACAGAAAGGTGCACCTGTCTGCATGAGAAGCTTTTTCCTGTTTCTGTGTGTGTTACAGGAAGCAGCAAACATAGAAAGAGGTAATAAGGAGAAATAAACATATTTCTCCTTGTTACGCCTCTCCTGGGGTGGCGTATCTTTTTGACGCATTCCCACATTTACCCGGTTTGATCATCTGGAAATGCATCAAAAACCATGGGAGTTGCATGTGAACACCAATGCAACACCCATGGAACGCCTCCCTTGCGAAAAGTAATGCAATGCAGAAATTTGCACTCCATTGAATTACTCTAGATTTGTGAAGTCATTCAAAGCCACTCAAAGTGGCTTTGCATGGCTTCAAAAACATGTTAGTTTGTGTCGCTCTTGCACCACGATGTAACCTGGGTCATAAATATGGTCCTTAGTTCCAGGGCTGCACAATAAAGAACACAATGCCTTGTTTTATTTTTTATTTTTCTTCATAGGAGATGACTATTTCTTCCCAGACTATTGAAGACACTATTCTGCACTTCTGGCACAGCCTAATGTGCTTGCTGTTTTCTTATTTAAACAGTGTCCATGCTGACATCATTGAGAGGATCACCTCATGTAGGAGTCATCGTGGAAAGATGCTGTGAGCTGTGACTGACATGCAGTTCCACTGTCCCCGACCTTCATGCTGAGAAGGAAGATAGCTGTGCAAGAGAGTTGTGCAGGCCTGCAGACTCAGATGGGGGCGTTTGTTAAAGCACTAAGACCGGCTTCCTGACATACAGTACCAAGATAATGGGTTAAGTCATTCCAATAGGCCATGCGGATGGGTACTCCTGATGTGCTTGCTTAAGCATAGAAATATTGATAATAGAGAGGAGTAATCTTGGTAACATTATGAACAATTAACATTAGTGAATTCTTTATGTTTCCACCATACTAATAATGCTTTTATCAATGATGTGTCTCATCTTTTTGGTAATCACAGTTCATGTTTTATTTACAATGATCAGAGCTTTTAAAAAAAACATTAGAAAATGCATTCTCATGTCTTTTCTTTGTGACATCTTGGGCATGCAAAAGTGGCAAAGGAAAGGGTTAGATCTGTTTCCACTAATTCCTTGGGAAGTTAGAGCCATGTTCGAGGTTACCGGCAACATCTATAACTCTGCAGGCTTAGGAGTTTAGATGTGGTACTGTGAGCTACCCAAACAAACCAATCGTTTACTTATTATACAGGAAGATTGAGTCTCTGTATTATGAAGTTTTGCTGTTCAAAATACACGGTCCTCCTAGATTCATAGGAATCAGATAACAGTCTGTTCATGCACAAACAAAATCCTGCCTGTAAAGAAGGCACCCTTGCACCATTGCATAAAGATGCCTGTTTTGGCGGTACAAAGCACCAAGGTCATCTTTGTAAATATGGTGTTGCAGGGATTCTGCTCGGGAACAGAACTATGTTTGGGAGCTTAGAATGTCAGCATGTAGAGACTGAACCACCATCCCACATCAGTATCTATGGGCCTGAATCCGACGAGTTATAGTGCCTAATCTGCCCTCCTAACCTTATCAGAGAAACACGTGATTTGGCAACCCAAAACACAACTCTCCCGACCCTCTAAGAGATGCAGCAGCAGGTCACCCCCTTTCGTTCTCTCACTCATACTTGTCCACAATAAAATAGAAAAGAGACACGAAGGAAGTTTACAATGTTTACTTAAATTATTGTGCTCTAATATGCAATAAGTGTGCCACAACTACAAAACAATTACAGGTCCGTAATGTCATTAGCATGATTAGCAGACCATATACAATAAAATGTCCGATCAGATTATCTGACAGATTTGCCTAAACACACCCTCACTACAAAAGCTAAGAGATTATGGACTATAGGTTACAGCTCTCTGGGCTTAGAGGTGGACCCCAGACCTTAGCATACATAGATGGTTGCTCTACATCTCAGCCTTTGCATCCCTTCTGTCTCAGGACCATTGCTCTCTCTGTATTGTTTTGAACAACACATTCTGGGTTATATGACAAAAAATGTGTGTTCAAAAACAGCTGGGTTTCTCTATTATGGCTAGGTGCTGGTGCCTGACCACAGAGAATAACAAGGAGCAATGTTGTTTGACTTTGCCTAGGTTGTTCAGACTAAATCCCAGGAAAATAACAAAATACAGAAACGTGTGAAAATACAATGTAGCAAAAAAGCGAGTGTGATATTTGGTAATGCGTGCAAAGCAAAAGCGACCTACAGTGTGCATAATTAGGCTAACATAGGGAAAACAACAATGGGCAATACAGAAAACACACAACACCCTACCATTGGTCAGGTCAATAGCATGACAAATAACTAAATATTATGAATGTGATTACAAATAAAGAGAACTCAAAACTTTTTCTACTAAACATATTTTTTAAATGGAATGCAAATATATAAAAACTACTTTGTCAATTTAGAAAAAAAGAATACACTTAGATATCACTATCTATTCTCGTTTTAGATTGTGTAATTGCAGCAACTATAGCTGTGGTGACTGCAGATTTGGCTACTTCTTCATGTGCTTTCACACACTGATGACTCAACGTATGTACCTCATGAGTCTGTGGCAGCCTGTCTTTGAGGTCTATCACCTTAACCTAAAGCATATATGCTTGGTGTGTTACCTTTAGAATCCATTTTGTTGGCAATATTGTAGATTGTCATTAAAGAACTGTACAATAATATGAATCACACAATATAAGAGTGGTGAATTCAGGATTCGTATTTTGAAGTGCAAGAAACAAGGTCTTCAATTTAGCCAACTGCACAGTGCAGTCACCCAAACACTGCGTGCAAGTGTTTGAGGTTGGAATTTGCCATCCAACATAACACAAATAACAGCAGCGTACTGCGCTGAATAAATATTGCTCCTTAGAACCTATAGCCGGTTCAGCTGAACTATCAGTGTAGATAATATATTTATACGACTAAGAAGCAAAACAGAAGAGGGCACGGTGTAAACATGCTCAATCTGCAGAAATTCTTGTGTCTCTAAAGAGGGGTTGAAGACAAAGTTTATATCAACCGCTGTTAAGGATGTGGCCCATTGTATCCATCTAGGATGGAGCGCTCTAGCATTTGGAACACTGGCCTTTGTGACAGCCTCTAAGTCCGGTACGGGATTAATGACAATAATGAGTTTCCCTTGTGCAGGTGGCTGTTCTTTAAGGACAGTCATCTGTACTGCAGGTAGTATTTTCCCAGTGGAAGCAAACTGCATTTCCACATTGGAATATAAATGCAATTTATATTCAGCAGGCACTGTTTCACCTTCATTAAAAGTGATGTAAGCAAATCAAATTACACCTGGCAAAATATGGATGACCAAGTTTGTGGTATTGACACTTTTTTAAGTGACATGTTTCAAGATTGTTATGATCTAAATGTATCTGTGTGTTCTGATGTCCTATGTTAGGTTACAAAATCAAGGCATATTAAATCATAAAGTGGTTAAATGTGTTGTGCATAGTCAGGGATGTATGTTCTGCAAACATTTAGAAATCACAGCAGGGATTGCAATTGTATCAGTGTGTTTGGATGATGCAGGTGTGCACATTTCTCCCAAAAACGAGGAACAAGGCTATATTATTTTTTTTTTACGTTGAATGATGCGCCCAAAAAATGAATGCCTCGGTACGACAGAATCATATGCGATGGATGCGTTGTATTTACAATACAGCGCACCATGGAGCAAGGAAGTAGTCAGCATCATAAAAACTAATGCTGCTGCTTGTGCTGTATCGGAAACAAATCTGACACTACTGCTACAAATGTGATGTTGGGTCTCGAAAATAGACACTAGCTGTCCGAGCGTCACTTTGTGTGCCTAGCATAAAAAAAAAAGTTTACAAATGCTGGTAGGTGAAAAAACAATTGCCACACTTACCTTAAAGCAGCCATGGAGGAGACAGCAGAGACCAGAGCAATGACCCCAGCCACCTCAGTACCACTCAGGCTGTTTTGACAGAATCCCAGGGGAAGAGGACGAGGAAATGCAAGTTCAATGAGTAGGATCATGGGATCCTGATCTCTGAGGTGACAGAGCACCAACAATAGCTCTTCGTCAACTCCAAGATGTCATCAGGGAGCAAACAGGCCATATGGCAGACCATTGTGAACAAGGTCAACAGTGTTGCAGAAGTAAAGAGGACAGTGAGTGACTGCATAAAGCGCTGGCATGATTGCAAATTCAGGACAAAGAAGAAACTGGCAAAAACTGCAGGTAGTCATGCAGAAGGGAGGTGGAAGTCCAGCGCCCCAGGAGGAGCAGGTGTCAGCTGTCATCTCCAAGGAGTCAGTGGCTGGAATTGCGGGACAGGACAGTGCTGCCTATGATTAACCACAACAGCAACAGGGTAAGTGGAAACAAGAGTCAATGTGGGTAACTAGGTCATGGCTTGCAGTGTAGGCAGCTAAGTTCCAGCTCTCCACAGCACTGTCTGCAGACCAAAGGATAGCATGCTGGCTCATCAATGGTTAAATTTAACACAAATGGAAAAAGCCATGCAGGACTTGCTCTGCACTCAGACGTATGGAGTCAGGCAAGCCAGTACAAATCACAGTGAAGACATAATGGACATCAAGGAGCCATACCTTTTACACTGGAATTGCTGTTCAAGTCCAGTAAAATGTTTTGCCACATTCACAGATTAGCTAAGCTGTGTAGGCCATGGCAGGCCTCAATCAACCATGACTACGCAGGGAAGGTATGGCAAGGAGGATCATCGGCACATCGGCACATAAGTATGTGTCATTCAGTAGTGAATGTGTTGTGCATTCCAATGCACACATACAAAAGTTTTTAACTGTGCCATTGCATTTCTTTGTGCTGAGAGCTGTCCCTTCCAGTACAATAACAATCATAACAACAATGCACACACATGTGCACCATAGGTCCTTGGTGTGTGTGTATGCTAAGAACATCGAGGGGCTAGTTAGCAAGCCCCTTGTGCCGCATAGGCCTCACTTTTTTACATATGAAAAGTGACGCACTGGGGCTAGGAGGGTCTTGTAAATAAGCAACCTAGTTGGTAAGGTGGTCCGGTATACCTCAACGGACTACCCTTTCATTAAAGACTTCTGCCCAAATCTGCAATTTATCAGTCTAGCTGGCCAGCACAGGGCAAATCCTAGTTGAGCTGCGCAGTACCATTACTTGTGCATTTCACTTGACAGAGGTTTGCAGGCAACTTTATGTGTAACGTATGTTCTGTAATGGCCCGTCACAACTGTATCTGGCAAATGTTTGTGGTGAGAAAAGCACCTCTGGAGCTAACCTGCAGTACTTGGTTTGTCATCCTATGAGTTGTCTAGATGGATTACTGTCATGTGAGTCAGCTCTGTGCTTCCCTGGGACTTACTTGTATCACCAAAAGGGACACTAACACCTGTGCGGCCCACTCAGTGACATAGATAGATAGCACTGGTGCACACATAGGGGCACATTTTCAAGGGCATTGCGCCACCATATTGTCACTTTTTTCAATACTCCGGTGGCGCAATGCCATGCTCCATATTTACAAGGCGGCGCAAAGCCACTTTGCCTGGCTTAATGCCACCTTGTAAATATGCCCCTCCTCAACGCAGTTTTCAGCGAGAAAGGGATGTGGGATGGGTGATGATGTGGGAGTTCCCACGCAATACCCATTGCTTTTTGAGACTGCCTAAGAATTACAAGGATCTGTAAATCTGAGACAGCACCAAAAATGCCTTTCAAGAGGAGGCATTAATGTGGCGCAATGAGGAGAAATACTTGTATTTCTATGTGTTTTTTGCTCTTTCTATGTGTGCTGCATTCTGTAGCACACATAGAAGGAGAAAAACACCATTAATTATTGTTTTTGTGCCAGAAGGTGTCCCTTCCTGCACAAGCACAATCATCCCTGCACTGGTGCTAGGCAGTTTTTTTTAGTGTCAGCGCAGGGGAGGTCGTGCAGTTGCGCTTAGGTACAGGCTGGAATAGGCTTACATGTTTCACTGTCACTTATTTCTTGTAAATATTTAAATGCTTTATAACAGGGGCAGACATTTCTAAGTTCTAGTTAAAAGTCATGACAGTAGATGTCCCCACATTCATGTACATTCTGTTCTGTGTCCTGAATGACTCATACACTTTGCCTACTTCAAGAGACGTGCTATGACATTGTGTGGCATACACGCAAGTAGGAATTGGATATGACTGACACTGTACTACACATACAAGTGCATTGTCCTCTGTGATTCAAGTACTATTTTTCATACTAGTGAGTGCCAATGCCATGAAGGTGATGACTTTTCACCAGTAAGGAGAGTCAATTAGTCATTGAGTAGACAAATCTCTCACACTCATCTATTGTGTCTGTTATTGACTACTATTGCCATTTTTGAACTGCTACATGTCTGATTTTATAACCTGTAGCTGGAACAGGTGATTTTACATACTTCAGTCACACATTTTTGGCAGTGAGAGTTGGATTCAATGTCATTCAGTTTCTACTGCCATGGGGAGTGTAGTGAGTGGATATCAATGTGGGACATGATAATGTACACATGGCAGTACACTGTGTCCACTATGTTGATAGTACACAAGGGGTCTGTGTTACGTGGGAGTCTTGTGCTATACAGTGTAACTGTGACAATAACCATACTACACTGCCACACTGCTTGCGGACAGTGTAGGACATATTTTCCACATGATTCTGTGTCCAGGGTTTGGAGCCTGCCTGGCAGAAAATGTGCAGCATTGCTCTAAGACAGGCACATTATTCCCAAGATGACTGTGTTGTTGGTTGTCATAGGAGATGCAGTTTGTGCATGAGTCTGCACCTTGCTGCACAGTCTGGAGCCTTGGAGGACTGATAGAGTGGTTTCTGCACTGCAAAGCGGTGTGCACAGAGGATGGGATGTCTGTATATGATGAGTAATGTAATTTAGTACGTTAGACATGATTTTGCGAGGTTAAGATAAGCCTACATTTCTCAGTTTCACAAGCCTGGGCTACATCACATGCCTCATGACCATAGGATTTACCTGTGGACACACAGAATAAATAAAATGGAATCCCTTACTTCGACACGGTGTTTGGACACAGCATTTTACATAGTGCTGCATTAGTGAGGCTCTTTCAAACAAGGGAATGCACACACAGGTCCTCATTTAGCAGTTGTTACCAGAAGGCAGCGATGGATTACACCTGGCTTCACTTACCTTCATCGATGATGAAGGGCTGGAATGTGTCATATCCCTAACAAACAGCACATCCATGGTTCGTCGGTATATGCACCATCAAATATTGGTGACTAGCGCCAACCCCCCTCACCCTTGCACTATGGTGCATGTGTCACCGTTGTGTCCTCAAATAGCTTAATGATTTAAGGGACCCATTCCTGCACCAAAGGCAAACATTCTATGAAATTACCTCATTCTATGTGTCCTGCGGAATGCAGGACACATAGTAACTGGACATGACTAAGAGACATAGAATTATGTATTCTCATTTCATCCCCCCTTGGGAGAAACACTATTGGCAAACAGTCCCAGGGGCCCTTATCCTTATATAGGTGGAATTGTGTGAGATCTTTATTGGTGTTGCATGGGAAAAGTCCAGCAAGGCCCATGGAACAAATCCTTAACATAGGTGAGGTAGTGCTGCACTTTCTTCTGACTTGCCTTACTGCATATCTATAAGGCCATGCAAGGGCACGCAGGCTGACTTTGCATTAGTTCATTGATATGAGTTGGGTTCCTGCGCCACCAGAGCATCATGAACAGTGATACTCCAGCAGTGCAGTTCACTTGTACATGTGGCCCACAGTGGCATAGGCAGTCTAAACATGTGTGAATTGTAGGATTGTGTTACGCATATGCCATGTAGTATAGTGCAAGTATGTAGGCCCACATTTTCTACGTATGCACTGTTTCATTGAGCCCAACACTAATATGTCAAAGTATTACAACATAATTGACTAGCATGTGCTTATGAAGTACTTACCAACCAGTAAGCCATCCCCATATGTCCCATTCTGGAAGCGCTCATTGATGGTGGAATGACGGAAGATGAAGGAATCATGAGCACTGCCCTGGAACTTTGTGAGGATCGTGAAGAAGAGGCCCAGATGGCCCATGTTCATGGAATGACTGTTCTTCCCATTGTGGTACAGGTGTGATGTAGCCGTTGGAGGCACAAGTTGCACATGTGTGCAGTCCATTTCTCCCACACATAAAATCTTGCTTGTTTTCCTGCTGTTTCTGCATTGTGTTGGAGAAGATGAGATATTGGGGTGTGAGGTTTATGATTTATGATAGCATCCAGGACGGCGGGGAGGAATACTGAAAAGGATGGCTGGGATACTCCTTCCACTCTGGCTGTGGTGGGTTGGAAAGTTCCAGAGTTAAATGAGGATAATCCTCTGGCAGTATGGCCACACCCTTCTCCTGCACTGTCTCCATGGGGATGGTGGTGGTGATGGTGGAGGTGGTTGTGGTGATGGTGGTTGTGGTGGTGGTCTTCTTGGTGCTCCGAGCTGCAGTAGGAGTAGGTCCATGGTGTTGTTGAGCTTGCCAGCGTGATTTGGGTATGTTCTGCTTTTATACCAGTGGACATGCGTTTTCTGCCTGGTTTTCTGTAGCAGTACATTTTTGATGCTATTGGGACACTGCACATCTTTTGCCAAAGTAGTATCATTTTCCTGATTAGTGGTAAATACCACATCATCAGTTATGTGTGGCTTTTCAAGGGGGGATACCTATCTTGCATATCATTATCGCTATCTGCCGCATCCAGATCTGATGCTGTGAAAAACAGGCGCAGGAGTGGTAAAAGTGATGCTAAGCGCCTACAGCATCACTTTGTAAATATATCACACAATAAATGCCACAGTGTCATAAAATGTCTCCAATACCGGGAACCATCACATTGGGTAAGCACATAGTCAAAATTCTGTGTTTGTCTTGTGGTCCCATGAGGGGAAACACTGATTCGAGTTGATCAATTTTTTTGCCAATTCAAAATGGAATTTCCTCACAATTAGTGGGTCTCTTGCCTATAACTGAATTAACAATTACAGGACTTATGGTGGGCACTGCTGGCAACTGGGCTTACCCTTGCAGGCCAAACCTAGCTGGCCCTGCCAACAAGATGCATGAAACAAACTGACTCAAGCGTCTGTATAACGCAACTAGACCACATCAGTATCTATGGCCCGAATCTGACTAGCTTATAGTGCCTCACTTGCCCTCCTAACCATTCAGGAGAGAAAAGTGATTTGGCACACCAGAATGCAACACTCCCGACCCTCTGAGGGATCCCTGTAGCAGGTCACCCCCTTTTATTCTCTCACTCGTACTTGTCCACAATAAAATAGAAAAGAGACACAAAGGTGTATATTTAAACTATTGTGCTCTAATATGCAAAAAGTGTGCTACAACTACAAAACAATTACAGGTCAGTAATGTCATTAGCATGGTTAGCAGACCATATTCAATAAAAAGCCCTGTCATAATATTTGACAGACTTGCCTAAATCCACCCTCAGTACAAAAGCAAAGAGATTATAGACTATAGATTATAGCTCTCTGGGCTTAGTGGCAGACCCCATACCTTAGCATACATAGGGGCATATGTACAAGCCCCTATCGCCACTGGAACGTCACTTTTTGTGGCGTTTCCGTGGCAATAGGGTCTTTGCCTTATTTACAAGGCAGCGTTAAGCCACTTAACGTGGCTTAACGCTGCATTGTAAATAAGGCCCCCTTTCACTAAATGCTTAGCATTCCACCGCAAAACCCATTGATTTTTGACGCTGCCCCCTATTTTCAAGGGTAGCGTAAATAGGAGGTAGCGCCTAAATTAAGACCAGGGAAAACCTGGTCTTACCTTGGTGAAGCGAGGAGAAATGCTTTATTTCTCCTCGTTTTTGCTTTTTCCATGTGTGCTGCCTTGTGCAAAATGCATTGGATTGTTTCTGTGTAGGAAGGTGACCCTTCCTGCACATAAACAATCCTTAAAAAAATGACATTTTGTAACTTCCATGTGTACTGCCTATAAGGTGATACAGTTATGAGCTCCTGCATATATATTCTCTACAATATAAACATGGAGGCATCATGAAGATGTGTCTTCATGGGGGGGCGTGGCCGGGCGCCGATGGAGGAGGAAGCCTAGATCCGCGCTCCTGCCGGCAATCCCCCATCTAGTGCCATCCTGATGATCACAGGGGGCCCCAAAGGGAATGAAATAGCTCCCCTGACTCCACAAACACAGGGGAAGAGAACAATCAGCAGCCTGCTGTGAAAAGAAAAGCAGGAGCGAGCCACGGACCTGCCGGCGGCAGGACCGCGAGGGAGGACAAATGTCCGGATGCGGCCCCTGGGACAGAAGCGGACCATAACACCCACTGGTAAGCCCCCCCGCAACAGTGAAGAGGACGGGCTGACCCACGACCGCCCAGCGACAGGCAGCAACGAAGATAGAGAGCCACCGGAGCAGGGAGCCCACAAAACGGTAGGCACGATCCGCAGCATACTCAGCAGCGCAACAGAAAGGGAGGTGACGGCGGGATCCCTCGGCGGTACCCCGGCCCCTGGATCTGTGCGAGCTGCAGAGAAGCAGGCTGATCCCTGAGGGTGCACACGACCGGCGGCGGCCAGGGCCAACAGATGAGCCCCCCCACCGGCGCAGGGCACAAAGAGAACTCCACCGGAGTCACCCAACGGGCATAAGCAGCGAAGGGCAGGAGAAGCCCTGACTGACAGAAGAGATAGAGGCGGCGGGGGAGCGGCGGCATAAGGGGGCTGATCACTATACCCCAGCGGAACCACTGGAGGGACATTGTAGGAGAGGCCAGCCAGAAGAAGAGTAACCTCCAACCCACCGGTCAAGCGCAGAAGCGGCAGCAACCAGCATAAGGTGGTGGGTATGCCGGAGATATCCCCGGGTGAGGAGGGATGCTTCACCCCCCCTGCCTCCAGAAACAAGGGTGAGGTGAGGACTGACTGGGGGCTGTGAGAACTGCGGCCAAGACAGTGGAGGCCCACCACGGGGACAGTAAAACACCTGCGCAAGGTGGCCTGCCCGCCTGAGCTGGAGCAGGGAAGATCACACACGGGGGCACAGCATGCCCAGGAGCCACCAGAGGCCCAAACTCATCGAATAGGGGCTACCAAGAGGGCTAAATAGAGGCCGCTGGCCTGAGGCAGTCAGAAACCAGCCCCGAACGGTACCCGGACCAGCGGGCCAATACCAAGCAGGGCACTGTCTTCCATGGCCGGTGTACATAGCGGCCGGAGAGTGAAAGGAGCCAAACAGGCAGCAGAACAGACAGATCAAGAGATCCTTCCTGGATTAACACACACAGGCCCAACTAAGACACAAGGGGCACCAAAGACCGGACCACAGACTGACGGCCACAGCCACGCGCAACATAAAGGAAGCCTGCCAAGCAGATTCTGCCACGAGGAGGTAGGCACCATGGGGAAAATTACCAAAAGGCGGGAACAGGATCAACAAGAACCGCCGGGGGACGAATTGGGGGGCACGTCCACGAGGACAACAAGCCGAAAAGTGGGGAAAGAGGCCCAGGATGACCCCTTGCTCTTGGACATTTTCCGGGCCATAGAAACATCAAGGACGGTGGTGGAGACCAAAATCGATACCCTCAGAGAAGACTTGGGCCTATTGAGAGTGGACCATCGTAAACTAGCAGACCGAGTCTCAACAACGGAGAGCGAAGTTCGAGACCTAAAATCCCAGGTGACCATGGCTAACCAAAGGCTCTCTGACATGGAAAAGAGAATGCAAGCACTGGAACTTAGGGCGGAAGACGCTGAAAACAGAGTGTGGCGTAACAACCTACATATCGTGGGCCTTCAGGAAAAGGTGGAAGGAAAAAACATGGTGGCCTACATAGAGCACTGGATCCGCACCGAAGTGGCAGAAGAGGGGCTATCCCAATACTTTGCACTGGAACGAGCGCACAGAGTCCCTGCAAGAGCACCCCCGCCAGGACGACCGCCGAGGCTGGTGTGTTATATTTCATATAGGTACCCCAATATAGGTCCGGGTAACATCATAACCCTTCACCTACAATCTCTCCTATAGTATATACATAACGGATTTGGAAGACTGACCCTTTACCCAGTTACAATACTACACATAAGTACGTAGGGTTTTCCCTGGACACTGGCCTCATAAATTATGCATGAGGATTCTTAGTTTCTTGGAATCACAGCAGGATTATCATCTCCTGCATATTAACTGTGTATAAAGTTCATTCCATGGAGCAAGATCACTGACTCATTGTCAGTGAAATTGCTCTCCCACCCTCGCAGCTCCACCATTAAGTGAGGCCTGCCCCTGCCCCTGCACTCTCGAGTGTTGGTGATCGAGGCCCTCCTCCACCCGCAGGTTTCCCTGCGCCTCATCCCTGGTGGTCCAGTGGACCTCTGTCTCCTTCCTCTAACTCTGCTCTTTCACTCGTTTTTCTAGCTTTTATCTTTCACCTTTCTGCACTTTTCTGCATCTCTTCTCTTTTGTGCCTTATTTCTGCTCATTTTCCCTTCCTCTCGCTCTGCCCTTTCACTTGTTTTCACTCGTTTTTCTACCCTCTTTATCTTTCACCTTTCTGCACTTTTCTGCATCTCTGCTCTTTTGTGCCTTATTTCTGCTCATTTTCCCTTCCTCTCGCTCTGCCCTTTCACTTGTTTTCACTCGTTTTTCTACCCTCTTTTATCTTTCTCCTTTCTGCATCTCTGCTCTTTTGTGCCTTATTTCTGCCTATTTTCCCTTTTTTCTTTATCCCTTATTTCCTCCCTTTACCTTTCCCCGCCGCTGCTGCCCCCGCGGCCCCTCTCCCCCAGCGCGACCGGCCCAATCCAGCTCCCCTCCCCGCTCCCCCTCCCAGCTGTCCAGCCCTCCCCGACCCCTACTTAATGGCGGCCACTGCGGGGACAGGCGAGCAAGACCACTGACTCATTAACAGTGAAATTGCTCTCCCAACCTCGCAGATCCACCATTAAGTGAGGCCTGCCCCTGCACTCTCGAGTGTTGGTGATCGAGGCCCTCCTCCACCCGCAGGTTTCCCTGCGCCTCATCCCTGGTGGTCCAGTGGACCTCTGTCTCCTTCCTCTAACTCTGCTCTTTCACTCGTTTTTCTACCTTTTATCTTTCACCTTTCTGCACTTTTCTGCATCTCTTCTCTTTTGTGCCTTATTTCTGCTCATTTTCCCTTCCTCTCGCTCTGCCCTTTCACTTGTTTTCACTCGCTTTTCTACCCTCTTTTATCTTTCACCTTTCTGCACTTTTCTGCATCTCTGCTCTTTTGTGCCTTATTTCTGCTCATTTTCCCTTCCTCTCGCTCTGCCCTTTCACTTGGTTTCACTCCTTTTTCTACCCTCTTTTATCTTTCTCCTTTCTGCATCTCTGCTCTTTTGTGCCTTATTTCTGCCTATTTTCCCTTTTTTCTTTATCCCTTATTTCCTCCCTTTACCTTTCCCCGCCGCTGCTGCCCCCGTGGCCCCTCCCCCCCAGCGCGACCGGCCCAATCCAGCTCCCCTCCCCGCTCCCGCCTCCCAGCTGTCCAGCCCTCCCCGACCCCTACTTATAACATTGATCTTTCCTAAATCAGATCACCTAGTAGTAGACTAGTATCACGGTCTCGGACCGTCCTATCTTTATTATTCCAGTTACAAACAATCCGTATTTCTGAATCGTAAACCTATCTAAATGATATTTGCTTCTAAGTTCTGATCTCATTCGCAATCATCTCAACCGCCTTTGATGGGCCAATTCACTAGGGGGCAGATTTACAAGCCCCCTGCGCCACCAGTACGTCACTTTTCGTGACGTACTGGTGGCGCAGGGGGCTGCTCCATATTTACAAGGAGAGGAAAAGCCACCCTGCGTGACTTTTCCTCTCCTTGTAAATACGGCCCATTCACACGCAGCACTTTGCAGTGAAGGGGCGTTCCATGGGTGTTGCTGTGGGTGTTCCCACGCAACACCCATGGAACAAGACACATCTCCAGAATTACGAGAAATCGTAACTCTGGAGATGCGTCTGAAAGCTACGCCACCCTAGAGGTGGCGTAGCGAGGCGCACCGAGGAGAAATGTTTTCATTTCTCCTCGTTTTCCTCTTTCAATGCGTGCTGCATTCTGCAGCACGCATTGAAAGAGGAAAATGGTTGTAGTGATTGTTTTTGTGCAGGAAGGTTCCCCTTCCTGCACAAAAACAATCTCCCCACGACGCAGGCATCCTTGCACCATGGTGCAAGGGTGCCTGCGCCGGCGCATGGCTGCAGTTTGTGCGCCAGCGCAGGGGGAAGCACAAGGATGCGACATATTCTTGTAAATATGTCGCATCCCTGTGCTTTCCAAACTAACGCAGCATGGCGCAGCAAAATTACTTGCTGCGCCGTGCTGCGTTAGTTAATTGTAAATCTGCCCCTAGGTCTGCATTTAGTCTTTAAATATATAGATGGACACATGCATATTGCATACACCAAATTGGTTGGTTGTAACTTGCTATTCACTATACGAACTACAAAAAAGGTTATACTAAGGACTGAAGTGAGAGGACGTGAGCCGCTAAATTACTAATACTACTAAGTAACTAACTAACTACCACTATCTTAGTGACAGGTCAAAGGAATGGAGCCTCTCTAGCCTGAACTACCTAACTTAAGTTCTTACATAATCTGCCCAAGCGAGCACAAAGTTGCAAACAAAACACGAGCACCTGTCTAGAATAACGAACACATAATATAAGATTTGTAAACGTAACTTACCTGCATGCGAGCAGCAGGCTTGCTATTTGGGAAAAAAATATTATCAATAACATAGAACACACAAGTAATAATAATAATATTAATAATTAGCTACTCACCCAGCCCAGGGACCTCAACCCCTAGCAGGTTCAGCAGGTCCTGCTCTCGGTCCAGGATGTCGGACCACCAGTGCGTCAGCTGGTTGTGGGTGCGCCCGACCCCAGAGCAGCGATACACTGCCCAGCACACCCTCGCCCACTGCCACTGGTGCTCCTGGAGCCCGTACCCGGACCCAGGCCTGCTGCCAGGGTGGAGGGGACGTGGCGCTGCACACAAAAAAACAGCGCTGCCACCTCCACATCAGAAAATAAGGCTCCACTTTTTGCAACCTTGGCCCAGCTCTTCTTCTCTGCCATGATGCTGGGGTGGGGCGGTGGGGTGAAAAGCTTACAAAATAACAGGGAGAAGAAGGAAGGAAGAAAAACAATTAGGAAGGAAGTAACTAGTATTCAGAAAAATAGTATAAACTATAAAGAGCAAAACTCACTAAAAACACACAAAAAGTAGAAAAAAACACAAAATATACACTTAAGAAGAGAGAGGGATTGATAATTAATAAAAAAGATCAGAAAAAATGTTTTGGGAACAAAGGATTGAAAAGATTTAGGGAGGATTCAAAACAGGCCCCAGAACCATAACAGAGAAGAAAAACAAGATGGCCACGCCCGTGCGGGACAAGAAACTCTGCCCGCTCGCGGAACTCCACGTAGCACGGCAGAGATTTTGTGCAGCTTCACGAACTCCGTCCAGGCTTACTAAGAAATGAAAAGTTGAAATGGGAAGTGAAATGAACTCATGTATGAGACAGACGGCTGATGGTGTTTCAGACACAGTAAAAGAAAACAGTTTTAAGTGTTCTATAATTAATCATCGTGTAAGTTGAATCATTTCTAGCCATGATTTCCTGCATGCATGTCAAATTATAAGGCAAAATCAATTCAGTTGCATTCAAATCTTTCAATGGTAGTCAATTTGATTTCAAAACCTGCAATGTCCAATTTAATTGTAAAATTGATCTCAACTGACTTTGACAATGTTGAAGCATAGACATGCCATTTTGCATGATATCAAATGCAGATGAAATAATATTATTCAATGAATAAATATGTGTTGACAATGTGGTAATCACATTAATCAAGAAGAGGGAGAGAGAGGTACGTAGTGGACCTTGCCTCCTGTATGAAATAGATAATCAAAAGATACCACTAGAAAGCTTACACTGATATCCTTCCAGATATAGTAGTATTCCTTAAGGGAAAAGATTTACTTTTCTTAAAATAACCCTCACCCACCAAAAGGTGCCTTGGTGGCATGCTTCATCAATGGGTTCTTCCTGCCCCGCTGCGGGACCGGGCGTGCTGCAACCGACGGAGACGTGGGAGCACTTTCTGGTAGGTGTGGGCTATAGTACTAAAAGATAGGAGTGGAAGGGTCAGTGAGATAGTGAACAAAAATTCTAAAAAATACCTGGCAACTAGGGACCTAAACTTTAATTAATCCTGTGGCTGGTATTGTTAAAAACGGGGGTGTTGGTGGTGCACAATATAATGTATGTGTTACTCCTGGTCTACATGTTTCAAGCCTTCACCTTCGGCTTTTCTTCAGTACGATTGATCCCTAATACCACTCCTGAATATTTGGCTATTATATTCTTTAGTGCCTATTCATTGTATATCATTGTGCGTTATACGATACCCAATCGGTATGATGCTTCAATACCACCTATTTGGTAAGATGTCTCAATTCATTTTATTATTGTTCTAACTTTGCCCCATGAGCTCTGCATGGGAGGGGAGGGACGCTTGTAGTCAAACTTACTTCAAAGCTACTCCCTTGCCCAGCATACTTTGCCTGGCCGTGGCTCCGTGGGTGAGAATGTGGTAATGCCATTATCGACAACTGTCAATGCTTTTTCTAAATTTTCATAAGTAATTTGTCTTAACCGTTCTGCAGCTTCTAGTTGAGACATTTTCCAAATTTCATTATAGATGGCCTCTAAAAGATTTTTAGACTGAGGAGCTCTTGGACCTAGTAAAAGATCTTGTAAATCCAGTCCATGAGAAAGCAGGGACAAGTTGTCTTTAACTACATAAAAGGTGGAATGTTCTAACCTTTGTTGGGATACATTTCCTACGCTATAGGTAGTAAGTACTCCAGAGTATTGTGACAGAATATACTGGGGGCCTGGACAGCTTGCTGTAAAACCCTTGGAAAAGTTTAAAAGCCAATCACCTGAGCTAGAAAATGACAAATTGTAAGTTCCATTGTGCACCATCTCATTGAGCTGTTCTTCTGTTTATTTATTTATAAAGTTTTATATAGCACGAACATGACCTGTGAGGGTATCACAGTGCTTTACAAATAATTGAAGCAAGAAATAGGAATGCAAACAACAATGTATTCAAGAGAGGTACAACTGTGTAATTTTACAAATTGAGGGAGGTGAGATCTCTAGGATAAGTCGACGAAACAATAGATATGGGCTGACACTTCAATAATAATCACAGGTGCGGATCTTGAGATGATTTGTATGACCTAGGGCAGAAATGTGTCTAATTTCAGGTGGTAGGGGGTTCCCAATTCTCAGGGCAATACCTGAGAAGGCTCTGCTGCAAGTTTTAGTTTTATGGAATTTCTGTGGTTTCAGAATCCAAGGTGCTTCTAGATAATCTGCATCCACCAGATAATCCTATTTTTTGTGCTGTGTACCTTGGGGTGTTGCCTTGTAGAGCTTTATGCATCATGCAAGCAATGTTTAACTGTATCCTTGCCTCATATGGGAGCCAGTTAAGGGCTTTAAGATCCTGGGAGATGTGATTGTTCCTTTTTGATCCTGTTATGAGCCTGGCAGCAGCATTGAGCGAAGCCTTTAGACTTGCCAACTTGGATCTAGAAAGGCCATAGAGGGTTCCACTTCCATAGTCTAATCTGGGAATAACTGGGGCCTAGACCTCTGATTTGAAGTCGTCCAGAGAAAATAAGGGTTTTAGTTTCCTTAAAATGTTCAAATGGTAGTTCTCTCCTTTGACAGCAGTCGGATGTCCTTCTGCATGTTCAGGTTCTTGTCCCGTATTATTCCCAGAGATTTTGTGAAGTCTATAATGCATGGAGAGCAATTAAGAGCAGTTAGATAATTCAGCCAAAGAAAGATTTCGGGTGAGTGGGTAGGACGATTAGTAGGAATTCCTTTTTTATGGCATTAAGTTTGAGGTGGTTGAAGGTTAGCCAGTTTTGAATTTTGATTAGAGTTGTGTTGAAGGATGTAATATCTTCTGGGGAAGAGATTTTCAAGTACAATTGGGTGTCATCAGCATACAAGTGATAATGGGTGTTGGAAGAATTCAAGATTTCGGCTAGAGGCTCCATGAAAAGGTTGAAGAGCATAGGTGAGAGAGATGACCCTTGTGGGACCCCTAACGTGATTGGTGTGGCATTGGACAGGGACTTGTTAACCTTAATTCTATGAGTTCTGTTATGGAGATATGAGGTGAACCAGTTTAGTATGGATCCAGAAAGCCCCATTCTCTGTTCAAGTAAGTCTGGAGCCATATCAAATGCAGATGATAAGCCTAGGAGAATTAGGAGGCAAGATTTGTTCTGATCCAACATTTTGAGTTCGTCGTCCACTATGTGTGTGACAGCCTATTCAGTGCTGTGGCCGTGATGGAAGCCAGATTACAATTGGTCGAGAGGTTTGTGGACAACATAGACTTTGGGAATGCTGCCAGACTGGTTCCGTGCACCCCCGCAGGATATGTTGTCCCTTGGACCAGCTAGCTCCCAGTGGCACCGTACGCACCTGTAGACAGGGAGCAAACAGTTCTGGAAACCACTGAAAATGATAACCCTGCCTCCTCATGGATCGTGTTGATAGATCTAGAACCTTTCACTCATTCACTCATGCTCTTGTTTGCTCAATGAAATATACAAAGAATACACAAGGAGACGTTTTCAATATTTATTGAACAGACGTGATATTTGTATAGAATATATGTGCTGCAATGATCAACAGACAGAAGCAGATAAAAGTTATTATAAGCATTAATACAGTGAATAGAATGATGAATTCCACCTTCTTGCTAATGCAGTAGACATATAGAAGCATATAGAAATAATATAACAATCTACCAAATCCTAACCTATGTGTCTAGGGTGTAGATGTATTTTTTGCCAAGAAATCCCTTTACTGGATGATCCACCCCATTACCTGGCGGGTAAGAATGTAGGACCCCCATCTTGGTCATGAACTGAATACCCCTCACAGAGATGTCAGTCAGCTGCTGGGTGAAACCTTCAGAATGTAGGGACCTCTCGAAGTCAGCAGAAGTGCCTCCTCTTCTAAATATTCATAAGGCCTATATGCAGCTGGAACTGCAGCCGCAGTGTATGTGTAAAATGTGCATGTAGTGGCATCCACTGCAGGAAAATCAACCCAGGAATAAAAAACTTCACATCTGTAAGGTTGGTGTGCCTTAGCCATGAAGGTAACTTCTCTAATGCCATTGGTGAGCCCATGTCCAGTTAAGTGAGCAATTACAGCTTGTCTGCAATCAATAGCTATAACTAATCGTTGCACCATATTTAAAGAATGGAATTTGAAGAACGGTAAACACTATAAGGAAACATCCTTTTAAACATTAATCTACAGACCTAAATTGGTCTAAGCTGAAGGAGGAACAACCCTTATCACCATGGATGTCTCTGTATGGAGTTAATAAGGAACCTTGGGCACACGCAAGTAAACTATTCAGGGGACCCATTAAATAGGCACCAAACCTAGAAAGTTGGTGGCACCATGTTATATGGTTCCTATGAGTCTAGTAGGGCTGTGTATTTAAAACAAGAAAACTTCATAATACAGTGACTGAGTCTTCCTATATAATCAGTAAATGTTGGGTGTTTGGCTAGCTCACAGTACAACTGCCAAACTCCTAACCTTACAGAGTTATAGATGTTGTCGGTAAACTCAAATATGACTCATGGAAACAGATCAAACTATTACATTTGCCACTTTTGCATGCCCAAGATGCCACAAAGAAAAGACATGAGAATGCATTTTCAAACGTTTATTGAAAAGCTCTAAGTTTTGTAAATAAAACATAAACTGCATCTATCAGAAAGATGGGACACATCATTGTTATAAGCATCATTAGAATGGTGAAAAACAAAAATAATTCAACC
Organism: Calotriton arnoldi; assembly: GCA_963921515.1. Taxonomy (NCBI): domain Eukaryota; kingdom Metazoa; phylum Chordata; class Amphibia; order Caudata; family Salamandridae; genus Calotriton; species Calotriton arnoldi. The sequence goes on along the minus strand of CAWUFW010003209.1, from coordinate 761,744 downwards.
ATGTTAATTGCTTATAATAAAACTAAGATTACTCCTATCTATCACTAATTTCTCCATCCTAAAGGGAGCGTGTCAGGAGTACCCATCTGCCATTCTTATTGGAATGACCTAAACCCACACCTTGGTACTGTATGTCAGGACGCTGGTCTCAGTGCATTAGCAAATACATCACCATCTGAGTGTGCAGCCCTGCACACTGCTCTCGCACGGCTATCTTCATTCTCAGCATGAAGGCTGGGGACTGTGGAACTGCATCTCAGTCATAGCTCACAGCAGCCTTCCATGATTACTCCTTGTGGGAAGTGAACCTCTCACCGACCTCAGCATGGATACTGTTTAAATAATAAAGTGCCAAGCTTATCACACTGTGCCAGAGGTGCAGAACAGCATCTACAATGAGTCTGGACAAAAAAGTTGTCTCCTGCAACCAAAACTAAAAAGACAAAATATGGCATCATGTTCTCAGTTATGCGACCCTGGAACTATAGGGGCATATTTACAAGTGGATATCGCCAGCAAAACGTCACTTTTAGGGACGTTCTGGTGATGATATGCCCTTCTCCAAATTTACAAAGTGGCGTTGTGGCTTAACACAGCCTTGTAAATACGGCTCCTTTAGACGCATCACGCAAGACTTGCAAAGGTGGGATGGCAATGAAAAGCAGCATCTGTGACATTACCTCCTGGGAAGAAGTGGCTCACCCATTGGCCTGGGTGGATCCTCCTGGCAGTGGGGACAGTTTCCACTGCTGGGAAGAGCATGCAATTTTCCCAGTTTTTTTAAATTCGCAATCTTTGCACAGTGAAAAGTTCACACATTTGTGAATCCACTAGTTGTGCAGCATCACAGCATTGCACAATCCCTGTTTAGATATATTTAATGTTGAAAGAAGTGCTGGAGGCTCTGTGTGTATTAAAAACAGTCACAAAAAATAGATGTGCTATGGTATACATTTGTGTGACATGCTGTTAGGCGTACTCATCAATATCCTTCTCCTGCCTTCTTTTAGATTGTGAAAGGCCCATTCAGTGGTGGAATTGCTGGATTCTAGTCTACGGATAGATTACTTTATCTGTAGTCACAATCCCTCATGCAGCAATATTATTAGCATATAATTTTGACTTATTCTGTCCTTGCCTTCACCAGCTAACTCATTCTTCTTTTGTGATCTTAATGATTTCTGATAGTACCAAAATGTGTTCTTCCAATAACATGATGTCTGTTGTTCCTATCAGGCCTGAACAGAATGATATAACACTTGGGAAAGAATATACACCCCAGCAGACCGGCACTGGAGCAGAGGATGGCAAACACCTCCACGGCCACCATGTATTTCCCCTGTGTGCTCAGGTATGCTGGGATAAAGGAGACCCAAACACTGACAAACACCAGCATACTGAAGGTGATCAGCTTGGCCTCGTTGAAGCTTCCAGGCAGGTTCCTTGAGAGAAAGGCCACTATAAAGCTGACTGTGGCCAGGAGACCCATGTATCCCAGCATGCAGTAAAAGAAATGTTTGTCTTCATTACATTTAACAATTATCTTTTCATTATACGACATGAGGTCAGGCTCCGGAAATGGAGGAGATTTCACCAACCAAAGAGCACAAATAAGAACTTGTATCAGGGAGCAAAGAGAGACTATAGAACTCGGAGTTTTTCCTCCCAACCACTTCCTCGCCGGGCTGTTGGGGAGTTTGGCTTTAAAGGCAATAACAGCAAGTACAGTCTTTGCGAGGACCATGGCGACACTGATGGAAAAAACAACACCAAAGACAGTTTGACGTAGCATGCAGGATAGCTTTGTGGGTTGACCGATGAATATGAAGGAACAGAGGAAACCGAGCATTAAGAAAAGGAGGAGCAGGTAACTGAGCCTGCGGTTGTTGGCTTTGACGATAGGAGTGGAGCCATATTTAAGAAAGATTCCTAGTACGCAAGCAGCTATGAGAGCCAAGAAGATAGCAGCAAAGGAGAGTGTAAGTCCAAGGGGCTCCTCGAAAGAAAGGAATTCTATCACTTTTGGAATGCATTGATCATGTTTACTATTGGGCCATTGGTCGTCTGGACATTTCATACATTCATCTGTATCTGAAGAAAAAAAATATTACAAGTTATATGATTCCTTTAAAGAAATTAGGCAAACATTTATCTTTTTATTGATTTGTCACTGTTAATTCGTTTTAGAAATAAGTTTAATATAGGAAGCTCTTTGACTTTTTTCCTCTCACAGATTTGATGATAAGGATATCACTAGAAAATATCATGTTGATGTGCACATACTTTGGAATAATTGAAAAAAGCTTCAGAAAATTGAGATCTTGATTTTGTTTCTTTTGAAGCCTGCCTAAATTGAGTATTTTGGGCATAGGTGTGTTAGCACTATGTTTGACAGTGACTGACTTCATCAGGGAGATTCTCAAGTTTTTTTTGCTAGAGAAGTGGTGAGGGACGGTGGCTAGTCAGGTGGAAGTGGGTGGGTAAAAAGAACAAATGCAGTTTGTTCAGTATATTGAATTTAAAAACAAACTTGGATTTGGATACATCACATTTGGCTACACACTGATGTAAAATAATAATAAAGATGTTGTGAATACGTTTTCACAATGTTTGAGACCATTTTATCATTTAAGACGAGCTGTTGGCACTGCCAGGTGGAAAGAATCATATTCTCCTCTCACCAGCAAAAAGTTAAGTCTAAAAAGAGCAATGTTTGTCATTACCTATGTTTCTGGTTGTATGACAGAACACCGCATTCCATTGTAACGCATGCCCTTACAACTCGGCTGTTACAACGCAAATGCCATTACTACACATAACATTTACCATGCATATTTTTCCAACAATGAATGAATGTTAAAGGCATATGCATGGTAAAGGTTTTCACTGATCCCAGCCCTGAGTCCTAACACCGCCCCTTGTGCAATCCCCCTGGCCTCAGCCCCAAAAAAATGGTACTAGGCCTGAGCCCTAAAACTGGACCCTCTGGAGCAACCCCTCCAGCACACAGCCCTTAAAAAAAAACAACACCCAGCCCAAAGTTCTAAAGCCAGACCCAACTTTGACACCCCCCCACCCCATGCCCTCCTGTGCAATTCCCCTTACCTCACGAGAAGGTAGCTCTTTGAGGCTGACGTGCAGGTTGTTTTTGCCCTAAAGTGGAAGCAAAAGGGTCTCTTCAGCTCCTCGAATGACGCTGATTGCCACACATATACCTTTATCACCTGTACCACGCATATGCCCTTACCATTCATACCTTTACAACATAATTCGTTGTAAAGGATGTGTGGTAAAGGCATATTCGTTGAAAAATAACAGGTGGTAAAGTCTATGGGTGGTAATGGTAGGTGCGTTGTAATAACCGCATTAGAAAGGGTATGCAGGGTATCAGCCGCGTGATAATGTTTGTTTCCCATGAGCAGTCTTATTTACATCTGTCAATATCCTTTTCTACTGGGTGGAAAACTTAGGACAATGACTGGCAAGAGTGAAGGAGTCCTGTTTAGAAGGTAAGATCTGGGACCATGGGAAGTGTTAGTAGCATGTAGTTCTAAAATATTCACCCCATCTTTAAAAAATAATATGTCTTTTGTTCCTATCAGGTCTGAACAGTGTAATGAAACAGGAAAGAATATGGAGCCCAGCCCTTGCGCGCAGGATGGCAAAAGCCTCCACGCCACCAGCCACCATGTACTACCCCTGTGTGCTCAGGTACGCCAGGATGAAGGAGAACCTCTCATTGATAAGCACCAGCATACTAGTCTCTAACTCCTCTGTATGTGGTAGTTGCTTCCAGATTCCCCTGCATCTGACTACACCAGGAATGGTGCAGGATTTTCAGTACTTCAATAGTAATATCCTTTATGGGGTACTCCCAATAGAATGATAATAAGGTGATATGCAAAGACTTTTGCTGTCATTTGTTGACAAGGTGAGTAGGAATCCTGATGTTGCTGTTGGAGGTGTTGAAGGTACCCATCCTAAGAACATTCCAGCTACACAATCATCAGGAGTTTCATTGATGCTGCAATGGGGTGTTGGGGCTGATTTGCTTCAAGTGATTTTCTAATCAGTCTTTTAAGACATAAAATATCATGGAGATAGTAAAATTTTGCAAAGACAAAAGTATCTATTGGGAAATACGTGCAGTTCAGAAAATCCTAACTTCTACAGTATTTTTAGGATCGAGCATTGGCAAAGTCAACAGTCTTGCTAAATTGGAGAAGGAAACAAGAAGTAATAGTAGAATCTGTCCTTTGAAACAGGAGATCCACCCAAAAATAAGGACCACACTCGGCTAAACAGGATCCATATATTCATAACAAACCCACAAGATAGAAGAGAAGAAAATATCACTGCAAGGTATAGCTCATGGTGTGGGAGCATCAGGTTGCAGAAAAAAGGAACAGTGTGACAGGGCACAGAGCTCTCACTATGGGAGTACTGTAATACTTAGAAGGAAGCAAGAACAGAATGGGAATGAGATGGCCATGAGAGTGCTAAAATAAAATATCTAGGTTATGTGAGAGGTACGAATGAGCATGATTTAGAGGACAGGACAGAACATGTGACAGGAGAGCAAAGGATGAGAGAAGACACTGGATTGCATTGCATGCAGCAACTCAGCATTGAAGAACACTTGATGTGAAGGCACAGTCTGGAGAGAGAGCACATCATGATGTAAAGCAAAGGTTAGTAACAAACACGAGAACACATGCAATCACTGCATGGAGCACTAAATGAGCCCTTAAGTCCTGACTTGCTAAGAATTCAGAGGCTTTAGAGTACAGAAAAGTGGGGGGGAGTAATCACCCTTTCAGCAGGGACTCCACCTGGTAGCCCACAGACCTGGGACGCACCCCCACACCTAGTCACATTCAAGAAATCTCAGAATCATCATAGCCAGCAAACTGGATGTGGCCACCCAAATCAATACAGTAGCCTCATCCTGCTTCATCCCCTTTCGCATACTGAAGATAGCCTTCAAGTGGCTACTGGATAACGCCAGTAAAATGATCACTCAAGCCTTCATTACCAGCAGAATTGACTATGCAAACAACCTACATGCTCGGATAACCAACCAGCTCACAAGAAGACTGCAGACTGTCAAACATGCAGCAGCCAGTCTACCCCTTATTTTCCCACACCAAGGCCACTTGCCACACTAAAAGCTGCCCCTTCGTGCCTCTTGAAGAAATATATGATGGCACAACTATGACCTGGCAAAACATTTGCAACAAGACGTGGCTGCATGAAAGCTCCCTGGTCTTGAGCAACACATGGAGGAAGAGATGCTAGAGATGAAGAATGAAAGCTAAAGGAACAAATGATGGACGGAATGCTGAAAAATGCAAACATTCACCCCCAGTCACAAATATATGGGTTTAATCCATCGTTCTTGTGCTCACCACACCACCCCAGTTTGGACACAGCCATTTGCAAATTAGTCTTGACCCTGCTCCTCATGGGAACTGTCCAGCACGAACTGCCAAGCCAGGTCCTCCATGGACTGGAAACAAGCATCCTGTGACTGGTTTCGGGGCATCACCCCTCATCAGCCAGGCAAGCTTGAATCCAGTGGCGCAATGAGCATGGGCCCTACATCTGGGCATACCCTTCCTACTTAGGGTGACAAAAGCAAAAGGAAGAAATGATGGACGGAAGGCTGAACAATGCAAACATTCACTCCATTCACAAAGATCTGGGTTTAATCCATCGTTCTTTTGCTCACCATGCCACCCCAGTTTGGGCCCAGCCATCTGCAAATCAAGCTGTCGAGCACGATGATGTTGTTGCATCAAATTGGTCCATCTGTGTGCTTTGTCAGGAAAGCACTTCAGAAAGATGTATTAGCCCAGCAAATGCTGCAAGCAAACATTAAGGGTCTGGATATGCTGTTTTAGATCATAATACGAAGAAATTTAAAGAATTAGAATGCACACCTATGAATATCGAACTATAACGACTCAATGATGTTACTGGTATTAAGCAGACTTAAGGACTAACAATGCAGCGTGCCATAAATCGTGTTTTTACAAGTGTGACAATATAAAGCTGCAACGGGCTCAGAAAAGAAAACATAGTGATGCGGATCTATATGGTAGCCCAGTTAAAACAAGTTCGGCAATTCAAGTTCCAAATAAATTTCCTGAAAGACAAGCATGGTTCTTTTGTAATGAATCAGATACATCTGTATTACATAAAGTAAAAACAGATGATGTGGATGCTAATGGAGAGGATCCTAAGGGGAGAGGAGGCAGCCTTACGGCTAGAGCGGTCGATCTCGAAGCTGGGAATCCGGGTTCGAGTCTCAGCAACGACTCAACATCCTGTGATTCTGGGCAAATCACTTAATCTCCCCATGCCTAAAAACTAACCAGGGACGTAGTGGGCGTAGCAGGGCTACGCGGAGGTCCACGGAGTTGCAAACAAACTCCGTGGAACTCCGCTCTGCTACGCCACCCGCCTCCACCCCCCCTATATTATCAAGTAAATCTACATTACGTAATAGTAAATTAAAACCACTTACATGGCATGCGGCGTCCCCGGGCTGCCCTACTTCTCTTCCTCGCAGTATTGGTAATCCTTGAGAAAACTGTGCATGCGCGCGCGCCCGCGAATGCGCATTTCTCGCTAGAGCCTGTGATGGTCATCTATGGAACCCCTTTGCCTCCAGTCTCCTCCCTCTCCCTCGAATCCAGGATGCTCAGGATATGCTGCCTTCGGCAAGAACCAGGAACTTTCCACCCCGTAACATGCTACTCCCACTGCTATGAATGGGCATGATCTGATAAGAAGACTTTGGATGTGTTTGGAAGTATTAGGGGAGAGGAGGAAGCAGAGTCTACTTCTTACGATAGGAGTCAGGTGGATGGCTCAGACTTGTCCTGCTGTGAGTAGTGAACTGAAACAGCTGATGGCCCGGGTGAATTTCTCTATTGAATTGGTGCCAAATTTGTGCATGGATTACAGGGTTCTATGGGTCATCTCACCACCCCAAGTGCACAGAAAACCTGGCTTCTGGCACCGAAGCATCGCCTCATTTTGGAAGTAAAAGGGGGCCTCCATTTGCTGCCCTAGTTACATGGGTGATTGCACATTGGTGCTTGCTTATGTGCACTGGTCAGGGATCGCCCTGCCCCCTTGTCAGACTGCCCTCCCCCAGGGTGTCACCAGCCAACTCGCCCTAGGGGCCAGCAGCAGAGTGGGGCCTAGGCCCCTGCAGGCACCCAAAATGACAGATTTAGTGTGCATTCTGTATTGACATAGCACTGCAGCCCTAAAAGTTGACTGCAAATACAAGTAAGGAAGTGTAACTGAGGCGGTGTGAAGGTGATAGGTCATGTTGGGGAGTGGTTTTGGCCTTACTGCGTGTTTGTTCTCTGTAATTGTGCTAGGGCATTGCCACCACATATGGTCACCCCCCCTATCAGGGCTGTGGTCCCGGTCCCTGCTGGACTGGGCTCCCCGTCTGCTGCAGCAGTTGCCTGTGCTCAACCAACCACCTAGCCCCTGCTTTGGCAGGGTGACTGTAGCCTGATTTTCTTGAGGCTTTTGCGTTGCCCTAGGCTTGGTTTTGGAGATGGATATTCTGTGGGGGCTGTCATGGGACTATTTCTTTCTGCTCGTGATATGCTTTTAGGTGACATCAGTTGACCATGTGGTCCACCCTGTGACAATAGTGGCACTCTATGACCCTTGGCTGTAGCCAGCTTCCCTGACCTCGGCCTCCAGTTCTAGTGGAAACCCCCTAAGATCCAGGGCAAAGTTCCCCTTAAGACTGGTGACATCTGTGTGGCTGCGGCGAAAGCAGCCCCCTCGAGGGCAGTCTTCTTCAAGTTGTGTTGGACAAATTTGTCTGTGTCTGGTTGGGCCTGCTTCTGCGTCTCCCTGTCCTTCTCCTATCCTTTCCGGTAATAATGTAATATGTGGGCCTCAATCTCTCACCAGGATTTGGTGTCTAGTCCTACTACACTATGTGGTCAGGTCTGTATCTCAGTGGGCAATCCTTTTTTGAGGATGTTGTATAAAAAATGCAACTGGGGACCTGTGTTGGTCCAGTGATGTCCTGTCTCTTGTCCCCATTGTTCTCTCATTCTATCTAGGAAATCAGTTATATTATCCCCAGGCTTCATGCTTTCTGCCATCAGTCCTCCTAAATCTGGGGGGGTCAGGAATATCTTCCTTAGAGCAGTCCATATCTGGCGTCTGAATGAGTTAAATGCGGCCCGGTCATGCTTAGTGTTGATCAAAGTGGCTGTGGGATTTGGGCTCTGGAAAACACCATGTTGGTCTTCTCCCAAGTGATGCTGCTGTGCAGACTTTTGAGGTCACCTATAGCTAAGTTGATTCCAGCAGTGTTCTTCTTGAAGCATGAGATCCACTTCCCTGTCCCGTCCATCAATGGGGGAAGTTTGTTCCTGAGCCCTTCTTTATCTATCTGTGCCCAAGGTAAATAGATGGTTCTTGACACACACATCGGACATATTTTGGCATGGAGCAGCTCAGTTTTCTCCCCAGCGTTAAACTTCATCATCTCAAGCATGGCTGCATGTAGGGGTAGTTCTACCGTGGATCCCCCCCTCCATGCCAGATGCAGTCTCCTGTAATGGCCATGTCTTCTGGCTTGAAGGATCCCTCCTCCGGCCAGGTACTAGCATACTGGCCCTTCCTTTCAGTCCAGTAGGCTAGTAGATGGCAAAAAGGTCACACAAAGGCCTTGCCTTCTTTTCTGGACACTTTGGGGCAGATTTACGTTGAACTAACGCAGCGGGGTACAGCAAGTCATTTGGCTGCGCCGTGCTGCGTTAGTTTTGAAGCACAGGGATGCGACATATTTACAAGAATATGTCGCATCCTTGTGCTTCCCCTGCGCTGGCGCACAAACTGCAGCCATGCGCCGGCGCAGGCACCCTTGCACCATGGTGCAAGGATGCCTGCGTCGTGGGAGATTGTTTTTGTGCAGGAAGGGGAACCTTCCTGCACAAAAACAATCACTACAACCATTTTCCTCTTTCAATGTGTGCTGCAGAATGCAGCACACATTGAAAGAGGAAAAACGAGGAGAAATGAAAACATTTCTCCTCGGTGCGCTCTCGCTACGCCACCTCTAGGGTGGCGTAGCTTTCAGACGCATCTCCAGAGTTACGATTTCTTGTAATTCTGGAGATGTGTCTTGTTCCATGAGTGTTGCGTGGGAACACCCACAGCAACACCCATGGAACGCCCCTTCACCGCAAAGTGCTGCGTGTGAATGGGCCGTATTTACAAGGAGAGGAAAAGTCACGCAGGGTGGCTTTTCCTCTCCTTGTAAATATGGAGCAGCCCCCTGCGCCACCAGTACGTCACGAAAAGTGACGTACTGGTGTCGCAGGGGGCTCGTAAATCTGCCCCTTTCTCTTTAGGGGTCAATTTGCCTAACCAACGTGTTTGGGGGGAGCGGTGGACGTCATCATCAGCACTCTCCTTGTGTGCGCATAAAGGTGCTGTTCTGCTCCTCCTGTTTCCTAATTCTGTTCCAGTTAGGCTCTCCTGATTTCTGATTTCTTGGTCAGCCCTTCCAAAATGCCTGGTGGACTGTTGATTTTTGTTAGAGGCCTCTCATCTGACTCCTCCCCAGGCTCATCCTCAGGTGGAGGCCAAGGCCTAGCTCTGGCTTCCTCCGGGTGAGGGTGAGTTGCTCTCCCTTCCCTTTGGGTCCTCCCAGGTTCAAGCTCTTTCTCTCTCTAACCTTATCTCACACCTCTCCTCTAACTCCCATCTGGGCTGCCTCCTTCACTCAGTGATGCATGCTGTTCTTCTGGGTAGCATTTTGACCTCATGCTCACTCCCTGATGCTTCCTCCGCACCCTGAGCATAACCTGGGGGAGCATATCCTGCAGCTTCCCCTCAGCGTTAGGCTTTGGAGGGCTGGAACACCTATCTTCCGACCCACTAGTGGTATCTTTCTCCAGAACTGCTTTGAACCTCTTTATGGCTCCAGGCCATGTGGAGGGGCTGAGGCTTGTTGGGCCGTGACCGATGGGTGGAGGGTCAAACTTCGAGAGAGCCTGGTACTGGACTGGGAGGTGGCTGCCATTGACTGGACTTGTTGGTGTGGTGTTCTCCCCAACGTGGGTCTGGTGGCTTGCTGCCCGGTGGGGGGTCCACCGGCCCCTTCGACCGGTGGGTTGGTGTGACCCAGCAGGGCCAGCTGGAATGGCAGGCATCAGAGAGAGCACTTCCCTACCGGTGTATGTTGGGGAAGTGCAGATGCCTCATTTGCGGGCTCGAGGATAGTCTTGTACGACGGGGCCAACTCAAGGATAGCCAATAGATCAAGTAGGGCCTCTCGTTTAGCCCTCTCCTGACCTGCATACCTATTCTCTATGTGCGTCTTTGTGTTCTCTATGATGTTGGTATTGAATGTTCCCTCCTCAAGTCAGGAGAATGCGTACACTTTGACATGGGCGTGCCAATCGTTGCAGTGTTTTTCTAGTTTTCGAGCCTGTATGGGGAACCTAGCTTGCATGTGGTCTAGTAGAGTCTCCATGATGAATTAAGAAACTTGATAAGGAGTTTACAAACTTTTTGACTGTTTTGAGTTTTTAAATAATTACAAATTCTACTCTGATCACGGGAAGCTGTGTAGACTGGGATGTACCGGAAACAATCTACTGGTTACGAGCTCTATAAAAACGATGCATCACAAAAAATGCTTGACAATTGACAAAGACAAATGCAATTAAATAATGATAACCTGTAACAAAGTGCAATGGTTAGTGTAGAACAGTAAGTAGTTGATTTTTAGCAGCAAATTAGCAAATATGGAATTCTGATTTGTGGGAAAAAGTTATTTTTTCATAAACGCAAACATTTACTAAAATGACATAACATTTAGTACAATTGCAAAATTTTAACAGCACCACCCTGAATTAATGGACATCCTGAAGAAACTAGAAGAGAAAAAATCAACAGAAAAAATGATTATTTTGTCAAAAAAATCTGAGCCCCCTCCTAGCACCTACAGCCCGAGGAGAGGGGATACTCTGTGTAACACACAGAGCTAAGTGAGCCCAAAGTCTGTCAGAATCCGCTCACCAGACAAAAATAGCAACGATTTGTGCAGAGAAAAAGGAACAACTCACAATTGACAGCCCTCTGTCGCCAGACACAAGCTGTACCTTATTCACCAAGGTCCAAATTTTTCCCTAACGTCTGAATTGCACCCTGCATCACAACCAGTGATCATGCTTACCTTCTGCGTAATGCCCAGATGTTCAAGCAAAAAATATCCACCTCTTCACTTCTTTTAGACCCTGCCAGTTTTAAGAAACGGCCATTCCCTAAGAAAACTACTTTAAGTGAAAAATTAGATCAAGGTGGTGACCCAATATAACACACTATGGGGCATATTTACGTTCCCTGGCGCATCCCTGCATATCAGCAGGGATGCGCCAGGGAAAATGCGTCACGCAAGTTTACCCTTGCGCCACGTCCAATGCACCGCGGGGCATATTTACAAGCCCCTTGCGCCACTTTTGCGCCGCCGTTGCGTCACGCAAGTGACGCAGCAGCGACGCAAACCATGCGCCGCGTTGCTCTATATTTACAACGTGACGCATCTAGGGAGATGCGTCACGTAGTAAACCCCTGCGCCACATGAAACCTGCATCAGGTTTCATTTGGGCGTACCGGCGCAGGGGGGGGCGTTCCGGCGCATGAACGCCTCGGAAAAGTGACGTAGTGAAATCTACAAGATTTCACGCAGTCACTTTTCCGACGCTGGTGCGTCAAATCCTTACGCCTGCTTCATGCAGGCGTAAGGATTGACGCACCATGTTAGGGATAAGGAAGGTTGGGACAGTGCTGGAGTTGCGTCGCGCTTGCGACACAACTTCAGCAGTGCGCCAACCTTCCGCCGGCAGATGCGTCATGCATCTGCTTATCCTTGCGCCACGATGCGCCGCATTGTAAATGCGGCGCATCGAACGTGGCGCAAGGGTAAACTTGCGTGACGCATTTTCCCTGGCGCATCCCTGCTGATATGCAGAGATGCGCCAGGGAACGTAAATATGCCCCCGCATTTACAATGCGGCGCATCGTGGCGCAAGGATAAGCAGATGCGTGATGCATCTGCCAGCGGAAGGTTGGCGCAGTGCTGAAGTTGTGTCGCAAGCGCAACGCAACTCCAGCACTGTTCCAACCTTTCCTATCCCTAACATGGTGCGTCAATCCTTATGCCTGCTTGAAGCAGGCGTAAGGATTTGACGCACCAGCGTCGGAAAAGTGACTGCGTGAAATCTTGTAGATTTCACTACGTCACTTTTCCGAGGCGTTCCTGCGCCGGAACGCCCCCCCCTGCGCCGGTACGCCCACATGAAACCTGACGCAGGTTTCATGTGGCGCAGGGGTTTACTACGTGACGCATCTCCCTAGATGCGTCACGTTGTAAATATAGCGCAGCGCGGCGCATGGTTTGCATCGCCGCTGCGTCACATGCGTGACGCAACGGCGGCGCAAAAGTGGCGCAAGGGGCTTGTAAATATGCCCCTAAGGGCCTAAGTGTACCAGTTGTGTAATGCTCAATGGTTCAAACAAAATAAATAAGACCGTCTGTGTATCGCTCAGTTGCCCAAGCGTGAATAAATAAGTCGCCCTACATAACTCACTAAGGGCCTGGGTGAGCCAGTTGTGTAACGCTCGACGGTTCAATAAAAGAAACTGTATCTACCTTCACCTTCTCTAGTGTGTTGGCTAGGGAAAAAGTGATATACGAGCTTGTCCTAGTTTGCCACATGCTGGGACTAAGGATCAGGTGTAGTCTCTTACCCTGTGATGGCAGCCTCCGGACGGACCTCTGCCCCATGGATTCAGCAGAACTTCTAATCAATTATGGCATCTGCTGACCAGTCTTGTTGCGCAGATGTGAATTCATTCGGGAAGGGGTCCTTGTCCTTCGGTAGCAGTTGGGCTCGATAAATCAGTCTCTCTTGGCTTACTCACTACAACGTTGCTCAGATATGAATTTACCTTGAAAAAATGAAAAGGCAAGAGGAGTTTGGCAAAACAGGAACAAGTTAGTTTACTTAAACGCCGCGGCCGGGTGAGTATAGACAGAGTTGCACCTGAAGACAGTCTCTCTATACATAATTTTTGTCCGACCATATATACAGTTTGTGGGGTACAATAAACTGACTCACATTCTTAGAAAAGCCTCCATGTCATAAACAACAAGTACAACCATCTGTTAAGGGTGACACAGGGGACTCACAACTTTGGGGAGAGCTACAGTGGGCCAGAATGTATGTATGCGTCCAGATGTCCGACGTGGGGAGCACGTGATTGCTACATGTGGTGTTTATGCTGTGTGCTGATTGGTTGAGTGTTCCTAAGTTTATGTGGAATCTGACTTTTTGGTATTTAGGGAACATGTGCCTTTGGCCAAATGTGTTTTATTGGAGACACTTTCCACGGACCTGTTTGTGGTGAAACTGCCTATCTGTGGGATCGATCAGTGTTTTCCCTAGGTGCACGTTTGTCTTTGAGCTAAGTGTAACCCCACATGTTATCAATCAGTAGGCTTGGTTTTGGGTCTCATGGCCTGTCTGACCACTTATCTTTGACTCGGGTTGATGGGGATGTCACCTTGGGTAAATCAAACAGCAATAATACGAGCTCCTGATGATGTGTACATATAACATGGTGGTCTTTGATATTATATATACATCCTCATTATTATGCATACAATTGTCATAGCGTACATCAGCTTTGTCTATACTGATATTGATATTGTTATGCATGCATAGGTTACGGCGTATATCGATATTGCATTTATTGGTATTGCATATATCATGGAGTACATTGGCATCGTATTCACGGATATAAACAAACGAATCACCGAGTGAGACCTCAGCAGTAGGAATAGCTCTAGCCGAGCTTGTATCTTATCTGAAAGATTCCCGAATGGGAGATGTTAACATAATTTACAAACTGTGTGACTAAGTAAACCTTTACGCAAGCAGAGTAAAGCAGCTCAATTTCACTGCAGGTAAGGTTAACTCAAGACAACTAAAAAAGAGAATTCCCATAAATGCAAGAGTTTGGGAGGCATACAATGGAGTAAGAGATGCTTTCTTAGCTTTTAAAGAAGACATAGGATCCGCATTAGTATTTGCATGTGACAAGTCTGTTTCTAATGCCGTAAATATTGCTAACGCAGCAAATATTGGGGACGTGATGCAGAAATATGAAAACTTTAAAAGAATGTTTGGGGTTGATTGTAGAAGCCGATCAGTTCTGGAATCATTTCATGCCCTTGTTAAAACTATACTTGATGGATCCGACATAAGAGATCAGTATTCCTGTGAAACAGCCACTAATAATATAGCGTTGTCTATTTCTGAATTACTGATGTTTAACAGCGTAAAGAATTTACGAACAGAATTACCAGTTCCTAGACATAACAGCAACAAGGTAACCTCTCTGTCCATTTATATTGCTTTTTTGTATCCACAGTCAAACGAGAAATTGAGAACTTATAGACAAGTTCCAAAAACTAGGTATTTGTATTTCATACGATAGGGTTTTGCAAAATCTGCAAAATAGCATTTGCGCACTGTATGAGAGTGAACAAGTTGTGTGTCCACCAAAACTGAAGTTGCAAGTACTCATCAGTGGGAATATTGATAACATAGATCACAACCCAAGTTCCATGACAGCTAAAGACTCCTTCCATGGAACAGCAATAACTCTGACACAACATCCAGAAGGAGAACTAGAAGGAATAGATTGTGGTATTATGGTCATTAATCCTAATATGGCAAAGTCAAAACAGATTTCAACTCTTCCAGAACTGTATACAAATATCGAACCAGCTTTGATGAACAATACAGATTATCATGTTCCATTACTATCTGTAGTAGTTGATCACCAAAGTGATCTTAGTGATGCTGCTAACACCTATGAATATAAATGGTTTGAAAGAGAGGTGACACTGTTGAAAGTGGAAATATTTCTTCTGATGAAAGCATATCCTGGGCAGCATATCATGCATCATTGCTACCACCTATCAATAGACCACTGTTAACTACTGCATTGTTCCCGATGTTCACAGAAAGTGCTCATTCTAAATCCATGGTCTTGCATTGCATGAAAGTCATTAAAGAGTCAATCCAGGACAAACATCTAATATTTCAATGGACCAACCTCTCTTCACCGTAGAAAAACAAATTCAATGGGATGTACCACATCTATATGTTGAAGATTAAGATGATGTGATGATGGGAGACTTCATATCCAAATGACTTTCTTTGAAGAACTTTGAGACTGACATTTGAACAGTGGATGGACCAGTATGTTACTGCAAGCTAGCATCACTACCAAAGGAAAAACTGATACTATAAAGAAGGTTTCCCACCTGTATACGTCATTCTAATCAAATTACTGTTGATGAGCTGTACATATTCATACTGAGCTGGCACCCCTGGCGCATACTGCTAATATTCAGTAATTGGCCAGATAAAACTCCATTGACTTTATCCATCAACTCGTACCTGTGCCCATGGTGTGACACATAGTGTCTTGCCATGCAGTCGAACGTGGGGGCCAATAAGGATTTGATGAAGGATATGGTGGAAGCATGGCCAATTAATTGGGTTGTCATAGCTACTAATGGGCATGTATGATGTTGTAAGATCACCACACCCATAACACTTCTCATGTACCTTGCAAGTAAGACTCTGGTGTTAGAAATGGGCCTTTGGAGCCCAGTAGATTCGTCTTCTGGAGGAGGAGGATTGTGGGGTTCAGCAGATTCACATACCGAAAGACTGCAACCCTATTAATTTTGTACAAGAGATCATTAATGTTCCAGGCCAGCACCTTAATCTTCAGGCCCATAGGTCTGAGTTTATCCATGAAGAGGATGGGGATTGCTGATGACTAGTAGTGGGTAGCATGGTGTAGCCCATGTATATCACAACAAACGAGAACATAACAAGAATGAAATAAACAATGAAAACTTTTCCGACCCTCCAACTCCCCTCCTCCTTCCCACCCGGAAGCATCTGTCACCCAATCAGCTGCCCAACTATCTCATTAGACAGACAGAAAAGAGAAAACAAAAGTAAAGAAAAAAACAATATGCAGGCAAATGTGGGGTAAGTGCCTGAATAATCAGACAGTATTGCTCTGATCAGGTGCCTGGAGGGACCAAGGGGCATTTGTACAAGCCCCTAGCGCCACCGGAGCATCACTTTTTTTTATGCTCCGGTGGTGGCATTCCCTGCACCATATTTACAAAGTGGTGCCAAGCCTCTTTTTGAGGCTTAATGCCACTTTGTAAATATGCTACCCTTTCACGCTGGTATCTGCATGAAAGGGGTGTGCAATAGGTTCTGCTGTGGGCATTCCACGTCAAACAGACATTGCTTATTGACGCTGCCCCAGATTTACAAGAAGGTGTAAATCTGTGGCAGTGCCAAAAACTAACGACATGCAGGAGCAGGCATTAAAATGCTGCAAGAGGAGAATCCTTTTTTTGCCTTTCTCCTGTGCATTCTGCAGCACACATAGAAAGAGCAAAACACAATTAATGATAGTTTATGTGCAGGAAGGTGTCCCTTCCTGCAAACAAACAATCATTGAATAATGACGGTTGCTACTTCTATGTTGGCTGCACTATGCAGCACACACAAAAGTAACAAATAGCCATTATGGACTGTTTATGTGCAGGAAGGGAAACCTTGCTGCACATAAACAATCATTCCCTACAACAAAGGCACGATTGCACTATGGTGCAAGGGTGCCTGCATTGGTGCTAGGTAGCTATAATTAGCGTCAGCACTGGAGAAAACACAGGGGTGTGTGGTAGTGTAGTAAATACGATGCATCCCTACATTTTGAAAACAAATTTGGTGCAGCTCTGCGCTGACATTTTCTAAAAAAATATGCCTCCAAGAGTTTTGGTCTTGGCTTAGTCAGGTCCGGGAGGACCCCTTGCTTTTTTCAGTGTCTGTGGAGGACCATATTATTAAGACGTTGTATGTTTCAGACTCTAATGGAGGTCTCCATCTTGGGATCTTGCCTTGGGGTCTGCAGCGGTGATATTGCTGCCTACCCCCCAGACGCCTCTCCCTGTTCCCCGTCTGGCGACCATCTCCATCTGTGAGGGTGTGCAAAGTCTGGCTAGCTGAGGTTGTTCTTAGATCCATTCCCAAGGCCAATGAGGATGATCAATGAATAAAGTTTTTTTCTGGAAGAGCACTTTCAGCCGGGCTGGGAATAGGAGCATATTTCAAGCTCATGGTCCACCGTTTCTGCTTCTCTTGCTGTTAGCAAATTGGGATACTGGTTGACTGGGGTGTGAGCTCTGGTCAATCAGCAACACAAATCCTAGCCAGGCCCCAAATTAACCTGTGCACACCGCCTGGTAGCTTGGCACAGAGCAGTCAGGCTTAACCTAGAGGCAACATGTAAAGTATTTGTGAAACACATCAAAAATTAGCACAGTGAAAACAACATACACAAAAATGCCACACCAGGTTAGAAAAATAGAGCAAAATATAAAAATAAAACAAGACCAAAATGGCAAAAAGTAGAGCCAGAGTTTTTAAAAAATATACTGCAATATAGCACCTGAAAGGATAAAGCGCCAACCACTGTTATCTGGTCATGATGGACTGGGTCAAAGTCAACCGTTCAAGCTGATTACGATGGAGCGTGGCTCGATACAGTCCCAAATTAGTCCCACTGAAGTTTTACCTTCTTACATTTTGTGCCAAGTGTCCCGTTTGAGTTGGACAGGGTCGCTATGAGCAAGGAGAGCGTTGCTGGCGATGGTTGTCATGGCACAAAGAGCAGTCCATGTGTTGTGGATGGGCAGCTGGAGCTTCACATTGGCAGTCCTCCAAGGCAATTGCTGTGGGAAGAAATGGGCTGGCTGCTGTTTGCACTGATTTTCTGAGTGAGCTGCACAGTTCTGGGGCGATCTGACCTTTTTGCAGTCAGGAAAAGCCCAAAAGCTTGATCTCAAGAGTTTGAGAGCCACATAAAGGGTCCAGTACCTGGGATACACTACTTGGGGGTCAGGAACTCACTGAAGACAGATCCAGGAGCTGTTGGATGGGCTTTTTTTATTCTTGGGACTCAAATCAGCACCTTTGAGTCACTCTGGGGTCCTGGGATCAAGATGAAGTTGCAGATTTAGTTCTTCTTCCCCGGACAAAAGGGCAGAAAGGCAGCAGTTACTTTAGAACAGCAGTCCAGCAGAGTGGCAGTCCTTTTAGCAGCACAGCAGTCCTTATTCCTGGCAGAGTATGCACAGGCCCAGAAGTGTACTGAAGTGGTGGTATAGGATGCCTTTCTTTTATACACAGTTGTCCTTTGAAGTGGGGAGAAGCATCTAGAGGCATGCCTTTCAAGTATACAGATGCCCTGCCTTCCCTGCCCTGGTTTCAGACTAACTACAGGGGGTATGCAGCCCTTTATATGGAGACAGGATACAGCTTATTCAAGTGTAAGTGAGGCTGGGCCCAGCAAACTCCGTGACATCCTGTCAGTAATGGCCCATCCAGTCACACCTAAGCTCCAATTGTGTGCAGATGTATAGGAGGAATACTCAAAGCCTAACTGCCAACTACACCCAGTCATGTGACTTAAGAAAGGCTGCAGGCACCAAATGGCTAGGGCAAGAAAATGACAACTTTCTAAAAGTGGCATTTTCAGAATTGTAATTTAAAATCCGAATTCACCATAGGTTAGGATTTTAAATTAGGACTCCAAGGACACCAAACATTCTCTCCCCATTTGGTAATTAATCTTATAAAATGTAATAAGACAACTCCAATGTTATCCTATGGGAGAGATAGACCTTGCAGTAGTGAAAAACAAATTTGAGAAATTTTCACCACAAGGACACATAACCTTAAAAGTACATGTCCTACCTTTCAAATCCATTACACCACTCTGGGATGTCCAGGGCCTACCTTAGGGGACAATATGTATTAAAAAGAAAGCTTTGGGCCTGGCAAAAGGTTTGTTTTGGCAGGTCGACATGGCAGGCGAAAACTGCACACACGGGCTCTGCAATGACAGGCCTGAGACATGTTAAAAGGGCTACTTAAATGGTTGGCACAATCAGTGCTGTGGGCCCACTAGTAGCATTTAATTGACAGGCCCTGGTACATGTAATGCACTTTATTTCCTATAGACTTAAAAGAAAACGTAATATGCCAATTGGGTATATGACAATGTTACCCTGTTTTATGGAAAGTAAAATGTGCAGAGTCCTAAGGCCAGCAAAAATGAAGTCCGTAAAAACAGGAGGTTTGAAGGCAAAAAGTATAAGCTAAACCACGCAAAGGATGTTAGGTCTATTATTTGCTCAATAGATTTTGCAGGGGGTGAGATGATCTGGTGTAATTCTGAAATATCAGGATCTTTGAGGACTCATGTGAGGTGTCCCATTTAAGTCTGGCCATGGATAGAATCAAATCTCTGTAGATGTAATTGAGGAAACAGGCGATGATCGCCCTCAGAGGGCCCTCATGTGGTGGGCTCTGGGTTAAGGCTCTATGGGCCCATTCAACGAGGAAGCAGTGGGACAGATAGTCAGCCAGTAGGAACTCATGGAGCCATGGCTCAATAAATATCTCTGGACAGGCTCCCTCCACTCCCTCAGGTAAACCCACAAACCGTAGGCTTACCTAGACATCTGTCCCGACCTCACCGATTTTAGTCTCCAGTGTGAGCCGGGATTCCTGTATGGCAAGCAGGAGGGCTGAGTTATTTACTGTATGTCCTGGGGTAACAGCTTTCATGGAGTCGGTGACCGTTTATTTGTGTCCAAGTACCCTGTCACTGAGGATGAACACCCTCAAATCATTGCATATGCCCCCTCCCAGCCACGAGGCGACCCGGTCCTTAAAGACAAAAGGCATGTACAGCTCCAACTTCCACCACTATGGTTTTGATGGTGGCGGATTAAGAATCCTGTGTCTGGCCTAGGCCTAGGCCACAAAGAGAGGGGGCCCACCGCATCCAAGGTAGTCATCAATATAGCCATGCCCAACTCCACACCAGCTCAAAGGGAGGTACGTTCCACGCAGTCAGAGTCCAGAGTCTTATGTATTGATGACACACCCAAGAGCCCTGATGAATCCCAGGAAGAGCCTCCTCAATCCCCCCACAGGTGGTCTACCCACAGGACTCAAGCTATAAAGGCCAGGCCATGTGCCTTACTGGGTGTTTGGGGGGCAGGGTGTGGTTTCTGGAATACCGGGGTCCATTATCACTCTGGCTGCTCTACGGTAGAGCAGGAGAATCTGCTAGTCAGTACCGCTGATTTTCACAAAGAGGCCTCACACAGCTGCAATCTCTGCGGCCTGCCTGGGAATCCATTCCACTCTCTTTAACAGCCCTCGGGACAACCTCCTGCTGTCCACGTCTCCATACGATGCTGAGCCATCCCACTCCACTGTTGGTTCACTGGTGAATTAGAGGTCTCCCACAGCTCAGGAAGTGTTAGGCCAAGGCACGGAGAAGGTGCTATACAGTAAGGGCTAGTCGCATAGGAAGGCCTCTCGTAGCCCCAACCAGCAAGGGCAGCCTGGGAGTCAGCTCTACCTCCTTCTGCTGCTCAGAGCACTGCTTCCTGCGACTGACGTCTTCAAACAGAGTTAAGCTGTTTTCAGGGACCGGCTCCTCTCTGCAGCTGGTGTCGCTCCATCCGGGTTGCCCGCTGTGGTGGAGGCTGTCTCTCATCGCCCAGGCATACTGCCCAGACACACCGCCTACCCCTCGCAAGAGTTGTGAAGAGCTCATCCCAGCTCCCTTGACACCTGGAGTTGTGACTACGTGGTCAGTGCAGCTACACATTGCACCTCAGGTCGATCTGTAGGCCAGCAAGCATCAGATAGGGGTAGGATTGTGAAGGATGAACTCCAGTGGCTCAGCTAGGATGCGTCCGCCATCTTGCTCTTGCAGCTCTGGTCATGCCCCTCAATAAATATATATATATATATATATATATTCACTGAAAAAACCATAGGTTTTAGGGACAGTTATAGTTACTTGGACATTGCACTCGTAAAAAACCCGTGAAATTCCCCCGTTATAGTTAGTTCAGCTAACTATAACTCGCGCCCCCGCAATGCACTGCTGATGACGTCACATATTACATCACTCATTACATGGTCAGTGACATCACTGATGACATCACTGATGACATCTCAAATGACATCACTGATGACATCATCCAGTGACTGTGTGTTTCTGTAAAGTTTAAATATTTTTAATATATATAGGGAAAGGCGTATTAAAGAATGAGTGGGTGTATAAGTGTGTGTATGGATGATTTAGTAGGTGCGTGACTAATTCTATAAGTGAGTGATTAAACGTATCTTACTGAATGCATGGGTTAGTGACTAAACTGGGTGAATGTCTGTATCTGTCTGTTGCTGTGTAAGTGGCTGCATGGGTTTGTGAATAGCTACATGAGTGTCTATAAGAGTTATTGATTTGTTGTCTGAGTATCTGTATGGGTGCCTGAGTGTTTGTGTGGATGGGGTGTGTGCGACTGTGCATAGATGTGTGAGTGGGTGATTCACTGGGTGGATGGTTTCAAGAGTGCATCTGTGATAGACTGTATGGGTGGGTAAGTGTGTGTAACAGTGTGTTAGTGAGTGAATGTATGTCCCAGTGGTACATGTGTGAGTAACTACATATGTGGAAGGCAGTATATATGTGTGTTAGAGTATTTAAATGGCTATAAGTGAGAGTGTGTTATTGTGAGAGTGGCTGTATGGATGAGTGTGTGCTTGTATCAGTGATTGTATAAGAGCGTAACAATGTGCTAGTATTTGTATGATTAAGTGAGCTGGTGTGTGTATAACTGTATAGGTGAGTAAATGGCAGTGTGTTTAATTATTTGCATGACTGACTAGGTGTGTGAGTACCTCTATGGATGAGTGGCGGTGTTTGAGTGTCTATATAGGAGTAAGAGTGCATATGATAGTCCTGTACTGAGTGACCATAAGTATGAGTGACTGTACGGGTGAGTGAGTGGATGTGTGTGTGTAGACCTAAGAATCAGTGAGTGGGTATGTAGTTATTGGTGTTGGAGTGTCTATGGTTTTGCGAATGGCAGTCTGTAATTTAGAGTGGGTGTATCAAAGGTTATATTAGGGTGTGAGGAGGTGCATCAGATTATCACGTGGATGATGTCATCAGTGATGTCATTTGAGATGTCATCAGTGATGTCATCAGTGATGTCACTGACCATGTCATGAGTGATGTAATATGTGACGTCATCAGCAGTGCATTGCGGGGCGCGAGTTATAGTTAGCTGAACTAACTATAACGGGGGAATTTCACGGGTTTTTTACGAGTGCAATGTCCAAGTAACTATAACTGTCCCTAAAACCTATGGTTTTTTCAGTGAATTTCAAAGGTTTTTAAATGCTAATTTGTAACTATAACGTGTCTGAAACCTATGGTTTTTTCAGTGAATTTCAAAGGTTTTTAAAATGCTAATTTCTAACTATAACGTGCCTGAAACCTACGGTTTTTTCAGTGAATTTCAAAGGTTTTGTAAATGACAATTTTTAAATGTATTAATTGTTATATTAATTTTTTTCATACTGATTTACTACATTTTTTGAAACAATTTTTTTTTACATATTTTATTTTTTAAATTACATTGTAATTACATTATACATTACATTACAAAAAATACTTTCTCAGAATGAATTACTTTAGTTTAAATACTTTGCACATAGGCAATAGACTTTTAAGTACAGTAGTTACAGTTGTTGCAATGGGCAACACATTTTCAAACACAATGCAACATTCAGCTCAATGTGAATTTCTAGTTAAATGCAATTAGTTACTTTATGGATTACTTTTCTAACCACAGGACTGGATCCTAGATTCAGTCCTGGGACATCTCCTGTAAACAGTTGAGTAAAAGCGTTTTGGTTACAGTACTGATTTTTAAGGAATATTATTGTATTTTAAAAGTTGACACTTAGAAACTTTTTCTCATATAGTCACCAATGTTATCCTATGGAAGGAAATTCACTTAGCAGGTAAAAACTGTTATCGTTACTTTTTCTTACTCAGTGTTGGATCCTGGATCCAGCACTGGTGCATCTCCTGTAAACAGTTGAAAGAATGCGTTTAAGTCATACAGGCGATTTTTAAGGAATATTTGTAGTTTGTGAAAATCGACACTGAAACTTTTTGCTGAAAACCAGACAATGGATTCCTATGGAAGAAAATATAAGTTACTGGTAAGTACGGTTAAAATTACTTTTCAGGGTCAGTGCTGGGCTAAAAGATGCAGCACTGGGTTCTCTCCTGATAACAGGTGAGTAAATCGGAATTCGTATTTCGGCTGATTTTAGAGGAATATTTTAAAGTTCCAAAACTCCACACAGAAACTTTTTCAGCAAAAAGCAGGCAATGATATCCTATGGAAGGAAATTCAAGTTACTGGTAAGTACGGTTAGAATTACTTTTCAGGGTCAGTGCTGGGCTAAAAGGTGCAGCACTGGGTTTTCTCCTGATAACAGGTGAGTAAGTCGGAATTCGGATTTCGGCTGATTTTAGAGGAATATTTGTATGTTTCAAAAATCAACACAGAAACTTTTTCAGCAAAAAGCAGGCAATGATATCCTATGGAAGGAAATTCAAGTTACTGGTAAGTACGGTTAAAATTACTTTTCAGGATTAGTACTGGGCTGAAAGATGCAGCACTGAGGTCTCTCCTGATAACAGGTGAGTAAATCGGAATTCGTATTTCGGCTGATTTTAGATGAATATTTTAAAGTTCCAAAACTCCACACTTAGAAGAATTTCCAAGTGAAACCAGTCAATGTTAGCCTATGGAAGGAAATTCAAGTTACTGGTAAGTACGGTTAAAATTACTTTTCAGGACCAGTACTGGGCTGAAAGATACAGCACTGAGGTCTCTCCTTATAACAGGTGAGTAAATCGGAATTCGTATTTCGGCTGATTTTAGATGAATATTTTAAAGTTCCAAAACTCCACACTTAGAAGAATTTCCAAGTGAAACCAGTCAATGTTAGCCTATGGAAGGAAATTCAAGTTACTGGTAAGTACGGTTAAAATTACTTTTCAGGACCAGTACTGGGCTGAAAGATACAGCACTAAGGTCTCTCCTGATAACAGGTGAGTAAATCAGAATTCGTATTTCGGCTGATTTTAGAGGAATATTTGTATGTTTCAAAAATCAACACTTAGAAACTTTTTCAGCAAAAAGCAGGCAATGATATCCTATGGAAGGAAATTCAAGTTACTGGTAAGTACGGTTAAAATTACTTTTCAGGACCAGTACTGGGCTGAAAGATACAGCACTGAGGTCTCTCCTTATAACTTGTGAGTAAATCGGAATTCGTATTTCGGCTGATTTTAGAGGAATATTTGTATGTTTCAAAAATCAACACTTAGAAACTTTTTCAGCAAAAAGCAGGCAATGATATCCTATGGAAGGAAATTCAAGTTACTGGTAAGTACGGTTAAAATTACTTTTCAGGACCAGTACTGGGCTGAAAGATGCAGCACTGAGGTCTCTCCTTATAACAGGTGAGTAAATCGGAATTCGTATTTCGGATGATTTTAGAAGAATATTTGCACAATGGTGAAGGAAGGGGCGGGGCCTGAGGTGACATCTGTGCAAACGCGCCCCATGGCGCGTTTTAAGTTGGGGGATTAAGTCCCCTTGAATCCTGAGGGTCCCTAGGGGCCAACTAGCCCACCAGGAACCTCCAATATGCGCCAGGGGCTGCGTTGCAGAGACGTGTAGAGAGGCCACACCCCTTTTACACCTCTCTGCAACGCAGCTCTGTGGCGCTTTCTGGATGTACCTGTTGGGCTAGTTGGCCCCCAGGGACCCTCAGGATTGAAGGGATTTAATTCCCCATCTTAAAACGTGCCACGGGGCCTGTTTGCACACATGTCACCTGAAGCCCCGCCCCTCCCTTCACCACTGTGCAAACACGCCCGTGGCGCGTTTTAAGTTGGGGGATTAAGTCCCCTTGAATCCTGAGGGTCCCCGGAGTCCAACTAGCCCACCATATACCTCCAAAAAGCGCCACAGAGCTGCGTTGCAGAGAGGTGTAAAAGGGGCGTGGCCTCTGTACACCTCTCTGCAAGGCAGCCCCCTGGCGCATACTGGAGGTTCCTGGTGGGCTAGTTGGCCCCCAGGGACCCCCAGTATTCAAGGGGAATTCGTTCCCTGGCGCGTTTGCAGAGTGGTGAAGGAAGGGGGCGGGGCCTGCGGGCCCGATCGTTTTTTTTTTTTTTGTCGCCTGAAGGGGGGCTGTGTGGCCCCCTTCCTTTTTCCTGTTTTTGGGCCCTGGGGACCCCATCCCCCAGGGCCTTACCCTTTTTTTGTAATTAAAATTTTAAAAAAAAAACAGGAAGGGGGCCGCGTGGCCCCCTTCCCTGGGCCTGTATTGGCCCCGGGGACCCCATCCCCCGGGCATGGCCTCTATTTTTATTTTATTCTTTGGAGGGGGCTGTGTGGCCCCCTCCTCTGGCCATTTAAGGCCCCGGGGACCCCATCCCCGGGGCCGGCCATACCCTTTTTTAATTTTTTTAAAACTTTGGGGAGGGGGCTGCGTGGCCCCCTCCCGGGCCACTACTTGCCCCGGGGACCCCATCCCCCGGGGCTGGCCCTCTCCGTTGGGGACTGTGGGGGGGTCCCCAATACCCCCACAGTCCCGCCGGCTCCCCGCGTCCCTTGGGAGCCGGCATTGCTTTTACACATGGGGAGCTGCTAAGATGCTGCTCCCCATGTGGAAAAGCAATGTGCTTTGGATATTGGAAGAGAGAGCAGGTTTCCCTGCTCTCTCTTCCAATATCCAAAGCAGTTTGCTATGGCAGGACGGGAGCCGCGAGGCTCCGTCCTGCCATAGCAAACTACAGTGTCCCGGGGGTAGGCACCCGGGACAATGCAGGAGCCGGCCCTGGGGGTGGCGGTCCCCAGGGCCATCAAGGGCTCCAGGAGGGGGCCGCGCGGCCCCCTCCCTTAAATTGCACAGCCCCGGGGAGGTGGTGGTCCCGGGGCTCTGGGGTCCGTAATGGACCCCCACATTTATTTTATAAGTGCCCCAGGGAGGTGGTGGTCCTCGGGGTGTGTGGGGGCTGGAGCCCCCACACACCTTATTTAAATTAAAAAGAAACCCCGGGGGTGGCGGTCCCCGGGGCTGCGGGAGGGCAGAAGAGCCCTCCCGCACCATTTTTCAATAAAGCCCCGGGGGTGGCGGTCCCCGGGGCTTGGGGGCCCTTTGAGGCCCCCACACATAAAATTAACCCCCCACCATGCCCCCGGGACTTGGGCCACCCGGGGCAAAATACAATCGAGCGCGGGAGACCGCGCTCGATTCTTTTCGGCAGGATTCGCGCACCCTGAGCGCATCCTGCCGATTTTTTAAAAATTTTTTTATTTTTTTGCCCAGGGGGTCCTTGTGGGACCCCTGAGCAAACCTAGGGGTCAGGGTGTTTCTACCCTGCTCCCTTTGTGCGCTTTGCGCACTTGTTTCTGTCCCTCGGTTCTACCGAGGGATAAAATGGCTGCCAACACTTCCTGATTTGGAGTGTTGACAGCCAATTAGCATGCAGCTCGTGATCGGGAGGGTGCGCGAATCCGACGCGGCCATAGATATCACTATCTTTTTACTTTTGATTTTCTCAGCAACTACTGAATGGATTTACACCATTTAACAAAAAGGGTTCTTTCTGAACCAAGAACTACCTCTTTGCCAAATTTAGTGTAATTCCGTTCAGCAGTTCGGGCTGTAGCCGTGTCTAAAGTTTCCTATGAAAAATTGCATGGGGAAAACGTGTTTTGGGACCCCCCTTTTTTCTCGGCCCCCGCTTGACGAATCCCCCCGAGACTTTCAGGGTAGGAGCGGACCGGAGCGGGCCATAAAGTTTGAAAATTTTGCGAAGATACGTCAACCGGCAAGAGAGTTATTTCAAATAGAATGTCGCGGATTTCCTATGGATAATAGGTTGTAACTATAACTATCTACTGGCGACCGCCAGTAGATAATATATATATATATATATATATATATATATATATATATATATTCGACCGACTGAAAGAAATCACACGAGCCCTTCGTGGCAAAGAGGGGGTCTGTGGTGCAGAGTCAGTCGTACTCCGCTTGACCCACCGTGGTCGTTCTTTGGGATCCTGGTTTCATATATATATATATATATATATATATATATATATATGCAAAGTACTTCGCCACCGCAATCCTGCAGCTCACCAACAGATGAAAACAGACCCAGTTGTAAGTACGACAGAATTTTTATTTTCAGACGCCCATAGAGTCCGCCATGACGCGTTTCGGCCTTCAGAAGGCCTTGATCTACTGGTTGGTCGCCAGTAGATAGTTATAGTTAGGACCTAGTTTCCATAGGAAAAGCGTTTTTTCTTTTCCCAATAACTTTGGCGCCGGATGACGAATCTTCTCGAAATTTTCAAAACTAGTGGGGGCTCTGGTCAGCTCCTGTCTTAAAAGTTTCGTGTTTTCTCCATGTTATTTTCCATAGGAAACTTTAGACACGGCTACAGCTCGAACTGCTGAACGGAATTACACCAAATTTGTGAAAAAGGTAGCCCATGGTTCAGAAAGAGCCCTTTTTTTAAATGGTGTAAATTCGTTCAGTAGTTGCTGAGAAAATCAAAATATAAAAGTTTCGATATCTAGAGGCGCAGTGGATCCGCGGACCCTCCTGACCACGAGCTTTATTCTAATTGTCTGTCAACACTCCAAACCAGGAAGTGTTGGCAGCCATCTTGTGACTCGCCCCCTCCCAGCAACACTCTGCAAACGCGCCCTGTGGCGTGTTTTAAATTGGGGAATTAATTCCCGTTCAATACTGGGGGTCCCTGGGGGCCAACTAGCCCACCAGGTACCTCCAGTAAGCGCCACAGGGCTGCGTTGCAGAGAGGTGGTCCAGGCCACGCCCCTTTTTACACCTCTCTGCAACGCAGCTCTGTGGTGCTAACTGGAGGTACCTGGTGGGCTAGTTGGACCCCAGGGCCCCTCAGGATTCAAGGGGACTTTATCCCCCAACTTAAAACGCGCCACGGGGTGCGTTTGCACAGTGGTGAAGGGAGGGGGCGGGGCCTGAGGTGACATGTGTGCAAACACGCCCTGTGGCGCGTTTTAAGTTGGAGAATGAATTCCCCTTCAATCCTGAGGGTCCCTGGGGGCCAACTAGCCCACCAGGTACCTCCAGTAAGCGCCACAGGGCTGCGTTGCAGAGAGGTGGTCCAGGCCACGCCCCTTTTTACACCTCTCTGCAATGCAGCTCTGTGGCGCTTACTGGAGGTACCTCGTGGGCTAGTTGGACCCCAGGGACCCTCAGGATTCAAGGGGACTTTATCCCCCAACTTAAAAAGCGCCACGGGCGCGTTTGCACGGTGGTGAAGGGAGGAGGCGGGGCCTGAGGTGACATATGTGCAAACACGCCCTGTGGTGCATTTTAAGTTGGGGAATTAATTCCCCTTCAATCCTGAGGGCCCCTGGGGGCCAACTAGCCCACCAGGTACCTCCAGTAGGCGCCACAGGCCTGCGTTGCAGAGAGGTGGTCCAGGCCACGCCCCTTTTTACACCTCTCTGCAACGCAGCTCTGTGGCACTTACTGGAGGTACCTGCTGGGCTAGTTGGACCCCAGGGACCCTCAGGATTCAAGGGGACTTATTCCCCCAATTTACAATGTGCCAGTCCTATGCAGCAGAATTCCTGAGCACTGGTTGGATGCCCAGCACCCTTTCTCCACCACTCTGCAAACGTGACTACTAGTTAAAGTAGCATATTTCTGCACCTCTGACTTAGAGGTAGTTTTAATCCCCCTGCCCTATTATGTACTAGGGCCTTACAGAGGAGGTCATGCTAATCACAGGGGTACCCCAACGCATAGTGTTCCCTAGTGTATGTAGGTGTTTTCACTGTATTCTAAGTGTCTTTTAGCATAGCACTGGCTCTAGCCCTGGTTAGTCAGAGTCAGTTACCACCAGTACCCGTCTGAAAAAGTTGTGGGCACAGGATGATTTTGCAACAAGCCTCTTTCTGCTCCTCTGTTGGGTCTTTCTGCACATGTCTTGCTTCTTCCTGCACTTTTGTTCGTCTTTGTGGACTTCTGTTGCTTCTTTCTGCATTTCTTTTGCTTCTTTCAGTGCGTTTTTTCTTCTTTCTTCACATGTCCTACCTCTGTAGGCATAGTTAGAAACTAGCATTTAAAAAACCTTTGAAATTCACTTAAAAAACCATAGGTTTCAGGCACGTTATAGTTAGAAATTAGCATTTAAAAAACCTTTGAAATTCACTGAAAAAAACATAGGTTTCAGACACGTTATAGTTAGAAATTAGCATTTAAAAAACCTTTGAAATTCACTGTAAAAACTGCAAAACGCACAAAGGGGGCAGGGTAGAAACACCCTGACCCCCTAGGTCTTTTTAATTTAAATTTTTTTTTTTAAATCGGCAGGATGCGCTCAGGGAGCGCGGATGCTGCCGGAAAAAAAAAAAATCGAAGCGCGGTCTCCCTGGCGCGTTTGCAGAGGGGAACGAATTCCCCTTGAATACTGGGGGTCCATGGGGGCCAACTAGCCCACCAGGAACCTCCAGTATGCGCCAGGGGGCTGCCTTGCAGAGACGTGTACATAGGCCACGCCCCTTTCACACCTCTCTGCAACGCAGCTCTGTGGCGCTTTGGAGGTATATGGTGGGCTAGTTGGACTCCAGGGACCCTCAGGATTCAAGGGGACTTAATCCCCCAACTTAAAACGCGCCACAGGGCGCGTTTGCACAGTGGTGAAGGGAGGGGCGGGGCTTCATGTGACATGTGTGCAAACAGGCCCCGTGGCGCGTTTTAAGATGGGGGATTAAATCCCCTTCAATCCTGAGGGTCCCTGAGGGCCAACTAGCCCAACAGGTACATCCAGAAAGCGCCACAGAGCTGCGTTGCAGAGAGGTGTAAAAAAGGGTGTGGCCTCTCTACACGTCTCTGCAACGCAGCCCCCTGGCGCATACTGGAGGTTTATGGTGGGCTAGTTGGCCCCTAGGGAACCTCATGATTCAAGGGGACTTAATCCCCAACTTAAAACGCGCCACGGGGCGCGTTTGCACAGATGTCACCTCAGGCCCCGCCCCCTCCCTTCACCATTGTGCAAATATTCCTCTAAAATCTGCCTTACTACGAATTCCGATTTACTCACCTGTTATCAGGAGAGACCTCAGTGCTGCATCTTTCAGCCCAGTACTGGTCCTGAAAAGTAATTTTAACCGTACTTACCGGTAACTTGAATTTCCTTCATAGGCTAACATTGACTGGTTTCACTTGGAAATTCTTCTAAGTGTGGAGTTTTGGAACTTTAAAATATTCCTCTAAAATCAGCCGAAATACGAATTCCGATTTACTCACCTGTTATCAGGAGAGACCTCAGTGCTGTATCTTTCAGCCCAGTACTGGTCCTGAAAAGTAATTTTAACCGTACTTACCAGTAACTTGAATTTCCTTCCATAGGCTAACATTGACTGGTTTCACTTGGAAATTCTTCTAAGTGTGGAGTTTTGAAACTTTAAAATATTCCTCTAAAATCAGCCGAAATACGAATTCCGATTTACTCACCTGTTATCAGGAGAGACCTCAGTGCTGCATCTTTCAGCCCAGTACTGATCCTCAAAAGTAATTTTAACCGTACTTACCAGTAACTTGAATTTCCTTCAATAGGATATCATTGCCTGCTTTTTGCTGAAAAAGTTTCTAAGTGTTGATTTTTGAAACATACAAATATTCCTCTAAAATCAGCCGAAATCCGAATTCTGATTTACTCACCTGTTATCAGGAGAGACCTCAGTGCTGCATCTTTCAGCCCAGTACTGGTCCTGAAAAGTAATTTTAACCGTACTTACCGGTAACTTGAATTTCCTTCCATAGGCTAACATTGACTGGTTTCACTTGGAAATTCTTCTAAGTGTGGAGTTTTGGAACTTTATAATATTCCTCTAAAATCAACCAAAGTACGAATTCCAATTTACTCACCTGTTATCAGGAGAGAACCCAGTGCTGCATCTTTTAGCCCAGCACTGACCCTGAAAAGTAATTTTAACCGTACTTACCAGTAACTTATATTTTCTTCCATAGGAATCCATTGTCTGGTTTTCAGCAGAAAAGTTTCAAAGTGTCGATTTTCACAAACTACAAATATTCCTTAACAATCGCCTGTATGACTTAAACGCATTCTTTCAACTGTTTACAGGAGATGCACCAGTGCTGGATCCAGGATCCAACACTGAGTAAGAAAAAGTAACGATAACAGTTTTTACCTGCTAAGTGAATTTCCTTCCATAGGATAACATTGGTGATTCTATGAGAAAAAGTTTCTAAGTGTCAACTTTTAAAATACAATAATATTCCTTAAAAATCACGACTGTAACCAAAACGTTTTTACTCAACTGTTTACAGGAGATGTACCAGGACTGAATCTAGGATCCAGTCCTGTGGTTAGAAAAGTAATCCATAAAGTAACTAATTGCATTTAACTAGAAATTCACATTGAGCTGAATGTTGCATTGTGTTTGAAAATGTGTTGCCCATTGCAACAACTGTAACTACTGTACTTAAAAGTCTATTGCCTATGTGCAAAGTATTTAAACTAAAGTAATTCATTCTGAGAAAGTATTTTTTGTAATGTAATGTATAATGTAATTACAATGTAATTTAAAAAATAAAATATGTAAAAAAAAATTGTTTCTAAAAATGTAGTAAATCAGTATGAAAAAAATTAATATAACAATTAATACATTTAAAAATTGTCATTTACAAAACCTTTGAAATTCACTGAAAAAACCGTAGGTTTCAGACATGTTATAGTTAGGAATTAGCATTTAAAAAACCTTTGAAATTCACTGAAAAAACCATAGGTTTCAGATATGTTATAGTTAGAAATTAGCATTTAAAAATCCTTTGAAATTCACTGAAAAAACCATAGGTTTTAGGGACAGTTATAGTTAGTTGGACATTTTACTCGTACAAAACCCGTGAAATTCCCCCGTTATAGTTAGTTCAGCTAACTATAACTCGCGCCCCGCAATGCACTGCTGATGACGTCACATATTACATCACTCATGACATGGTCAGTGACATCACTGATGACATCACTGATGACATCTCAAATGACATCACTGATGACATCATCCACGTGATAATCTGATGCAGCTCTTCACACCCTAATATAACCTTTGATACACCCAATCTAAATTACAGGCTGCCATTCGCAAAACCATAGACACTCCAACACCAATAACTACATACCCACTCACTGATTCTTAGGTCTACACACACACATCCACTCACTCACCCGTACAGTCACTCATACTTATGGTCACTCAGTACAGGACTATCATATGCACTCTTACTCCTATATAGACACTCAAACACCGCCACTCATCCATAGAGGTACTCACACACCTAGTCAGTCATGCAAATAATTAAACACACTGCCATTTACTCACCTATACAGTTATACACACACCAGCTCACTTAATCATACAAATACTAGCACATTGTTACGCTCTTATATAATCACTGATACAAGCACACACTCATCCATACAGCCACTATCACAATCACTCACTCTCGCTTATAGCTATTTATATACTCCAACACACATATATACTGCCTTTCACATATGTAGTTACTCACACATGTACCACTGGGACATACATTCACTCACTAACACACTCTTACACACACTTACCCACCCATACAGTCTATCACAGATGCACTCTTGAAACCATCCACCCAGTGAATCACCCACTCACACATCTATGCACAGTCGCACACACCCCATCTACACAAACACTCAGGCACCCATACAGATACTCAGACAACAAATCAATAACTCTTATAGACACTCATGTAGCTATTCACAAACCCATGCAGCCACTTACACAGCAACAGACAGACGGATACAGACATTCACCCAGTTTAGTCACTAACCCATGCATTCAGTAAGATACGTTAAATCACTCACTTATAGAGTCAGTCACACACCTACTAAATCATCCATACAGACACTAACACACCCACTCATTCTTCAATACGTCTTTTCCTATATATATTAAAAATATTTAAACTTTACAGAAACACACAGTCACTGGATGATGTCATCAGTGATGTCATTTGAGATGTCATCAGTGATGTCATCAGTGATGTCACTAACCATGTCATGAGTGATGTAATATGTGACGTCATCAGCAGTGCATTGCGGGGGCGCGAGTTATAGTTAGCTGAACTAACTATAACGGGGGAATTTCACGGGTTTTGTACGAGTAAAATGTCCAACTAACTATAACTGTCCCTAAAACCTATGGTTTTTTCAGTGAATTTCAAAGGTTTTTTAAATGCTAATTTCTAACTATAACATATCTGAAACCTATGGTTTTTTCAGTGAATATATATATACATAAACACATACACATTCACATATATATATATATATATATATTCACTGAAAAAACCGTAGGTTTCAGGCACGTTATAGTTACAAATTAGCATTTTAAAACCTTTGAAATTCACTGAAAAAACCATAGGTTTCAGACACGTTATAGTTAGAAATTAGCATTTAAAAAACCTTTGAAATTCACTGAAAAAACCATAGGTTTTAGGGACAGTTATAGTTAGTTGGACATTGCACTCGTACAAAACCCGTGAAATTCCCCTTTATAGTTAGTTCAGCTAACTATAACTCACGCCCCGCAATGCACTGCTGATGACGTCACATATTACATCACTCATGACATGGTCAGTGACATCACTGATGACATCACTGATGACATCTCAAATGACATCACTGATGACATCATCCAGTGACTGTGTGTTTCTGTAAAGTTTAAATATGTTTAATATATATAGGGAAAGGCGTATTGAAGAATGAGTGGGTGTATAAGTGTCTGAATGGATGATTTAGTACGTGCGTGACTGACTCTACAAGTGAGTGATTAAACGTATCTTACTGAATGCATGGGTTAGTGACTAAACTGTGTGAATGTCTGTATCCGTCTGTTGGTGTGTAAGTGGATGCATGGATTTGCGAATAGCTACATGAGTGTCTATATGGGTTATTGATTGGTTCTATGAGTATCTGTATGGGTGCCTGAGTGTTTGTGTGGATGGGGTGTGTGCGACTGTGCATAGATGTGTGAGTGGGTGATTCACTGGGTGGATGGTTTCAAGAGTGCATCTGTGATAGACTGTATGGGTGGGTAAGTGTGTGTAAGAGTGTGTTAGTGAGTGAATGTATGTCCCAGTGGTACATGTGTGAGTAACTACATATGTGAAAGGCAGTATATATGTGTATTGGAGTATGTAAATAGCTATAAGCGTAGAGTGAGTGATTGTGATAGTGGCTGTATGGATGAGTGTGTGCTTGTATCAGTGATTGTATAAGAGCGTAACAATGTGCTAGTATTTGTATGATTAAGTGAGCTGGTGTGTGTATAACTGTATAGGTGAGTAAATGGCAGTGTGTCTAATTATTTGCATGACTGACTAGGTGTGTGAGTACCTCTATGGATGAGTGGCGGTGTTTGAGTGTCTATATAGGAGTAAGAGTGCATATGATAGTCCTGTACTGAGTGACCATAAGTATGAGTGACTGTACGGGTGAGTGAGTGGATGTGTGTGTGTAGACCTAAGAATCAGTGAGTGGGTATGTAGTTATTGGTGTTGGAGTGTCTATGGTTTTGCGAATGGCAGTTTGTAATTTAGATTGGGTGTATCAAAGGTTATATTAGGGTGTGAGGAGCTGCATCAGATTATCACGTGGATGATGTCATCAGTGATGTCATTTGAGATGTCATCAGTGATGTCATCAGTGATGTCACTGACCATGTCATGAGTGATGTAATATGTGACGTCATCAGCAGTGCATTGCGGGGCGCGAGTTATAGTTAGCTGAACTAACTATAACGGGGGAATTTCACGGGTTTTGTACGAGTGCAATGTCCAACTAACTATAACTGTCCCTAAAACCTATGGTTTTTTCAGTGAATTTCAAAGGTTTTTTAAATGCTAATTTCTAACTATAACGTGTCTGAAACCTATGGTTTTTTCAGTGAATTTCAAAGGTTTTTAAAATGCTAATTTGTAACTATAACGTGCCTGAAACCTACGTTTTTTTCAGTGAATTTCAAAGGTTTTTTAAATGACAATTTTTAAATGTATTAATTTTTATATTAATTTTTTCATACTGATTTACTACATTTTTAGAAACAATTTCTTTTACATATTTTATTTTTTAAATTACATTGTAATTACATTATACATTACATTACAAAAATACTTTCTCAGAATGAATTACTTTAGTTTAAATACTTTGCACATAGGCAATAGACTTTTAAGTACAGTAGTTACAGTTGTTGCAATGGGCAACACATTTTCAAACACAATGCAACATTCAGCTCAATGTGAATTTCTAGTTAAATGCAATTAGTTACTTTATGGATTACTTTTTCTAACCACAGGACTGGATCCTAGATTCAGTCCTGGTACATCTCCTGTAAACAGTTGAGTAAAAGCGTTTTGGTTACAGTCGTGATTTTTAAGGAATATTATTGTATTTTAAAGTTGACACTTAGAAACTTTTTCTCATATAGTCACCAATGTTATCCTATGGAAGGAAATTCACTTAGCAGGTAAAAACTGTTATCGATTACTTTTTCTTACTCAGTGTTGGATCCTGGATCCAGCACTGGTGCATCTCCTGTAAACAGTTGAAAGAATGCGTTTAAGTCATACAGGCGATTTTTAAGGAATATTTGTAGTTTGTGAAAATCGACACTTTGAAACTTTTCTGCTGAAAACCAGACAATGGATTCCTATGGAAGAAAATATAAGTTACTGGTAAGTACGGTTAAAATTACTTTTCAGGACCAGTACTGGGCTGAAAGATACAGCACTGAGGTCTCTCCTTATAACAGGTGAGTAAATCGGAATTCGTATTTCGGCTGATTTTAGAGGAATATTTGTATGTTTCAAAATCAACACTTAGAAGAATTTCCAAGTGAAACCAGTCAATGTTAGCCTATGAAGGAAATTCAAGCTACCGGTAAGTACGGTTAAAATTACTTTTCAGGATGCAGCACTGAGGTCTCTCCTGATAGCAGGTGAGTAAATCGGAATTTGTATTTCGGCTGATTTTAGAGGAATATTTTAAAGTTCCAAAACTCCACACTTAGAAGGATTTCCAAGTGAAACCAGTCAATGTTAGCCTATGAAGGAAATTCAAGTTACCGTAAGTACGGTTAAAATTACTTTTGAGGATCAGTACTGGGCTGAAAGATGCAGCACTGAGGTCTCTCCTGATAACAGGTGAGTAAATCGGAATTCGTATTTCGGCTGATTTTAGAGGAATATTTTAAAGTTACAAAACTCCAAACTTAGAAGAATTTCCAAGTGAAACCAGTCAATGTTAGCCTATGGAAGGAAATTCAAGTTACTGGTAAGTACGGTTAAAATTACTTTTCAGGACCAGTACTGGGCTGAAAGATGCAGCACTGAGGTCTCTCCTGATAACAGGTGAGTAAATCAGAATTCGGATTTCGGCTGATTTTAGAGGAATATTTGTATGTTTCAAAAATCAACACTTAGAAACTTTTTCAGCAAAAAGCAGGCAATGATATCCTATGGAAGGAAATTCCAGTTACTGGTAAGTACGGTTAAAATTACTTTTGAGGATCAGTACTGGGCTGAAAGATGCAGCACTGAGGTCTCTCCTGATAAC
Source organism: Calotriton arnoldi (assembly GCA_963921515.1). NCBI lineage: Eukaryota > Metazoa > Chordata > Amphibia > Caudata > Salamandridae > Calotriton > Calotriton arnoldi. The sequence goes on along the minus strand of CAWUFW010003209.1, from coordinate 724,930 downwards.
AGGTGAGTAAATCGGAATTCGTATTTCGGCTTATTTTAGAGGAATATTTTAAAGTTCCAAAACTCCACACTTAGAAGAATTTCCAAGTGAAACCAGTCAATGTTAGCCTATGAAGGAAATTCAAGTTACCGGTAAGTACGGTTAAAATTACTTTTGAGGATCAGTACTGGGCTGAAAGATGCAGCACTGAGGTCTCTCCTGATAACAGGTGAGTAAATGGGAATTCGTATTTCGGCTGATTTTAGAGGAATATTTTAAAGTTCCAAAACTCCACACTTAGAAGAATTTCCAAGTGAAACCAGTCAATGTTAGCCTATGGAAGGAAATTCAAGTTACTGGTAAGTACGGTTAAAATTACTTTTCAGGACCAGTACTGGGCTGAAAGATGCAGCACTGAGGTCTCTCCTGATAACAGGTGAGTAAATCAGAATTCGGATTTCGGCTGATTTTAGAGGAATATTTGTATGTTTCAAAAATCAACACTTAGAAAATTTTTCAGCAAAAAGCAGGCAATGATATCCTATGGAAGGAAATTCAAGTTACTGGTAAGTACGGTTAAAATTACTTTTCAGGATTAGTACTGGGCTGAAAGATGCAGCACTGAGGTCTCTCCTGATAACAGGTGAGTAAATCAGAATTCGTATTTCGGCTGATTTTAGAGGAATATTTGCACAATGGTGAAGGGAGGGGCGGGGCCTGAGGTGAAATCTGTGCAAACGCGCCCGTGGCGCGTTTTAAGTTGGGGGATTAAGTCCCCTTGAATCATGAGGGTCCCTACGGGCCAACTAGCCCACCAGGAACCTCCAGTATGCGCCAGGGGCTGCGTTGCAGAGACATGTACAGAGGCCACACCCCTTTTACACCTCTCTGCAACGCAGCTCTGTGGCGCTTTCTGGACGTACCTGTTGGGCTAGTTGGCCTCAAGGACCCTCAGGATTGAAGAGGATTTAATTCCCCATCTTAAAACGCGCCACGGGGCCTGTTTGCACACATGTCACATGAAGCCCCGCCCCTCCCTTCACCACTGTGCAAACGCGCCCGTGGCGCGTTTTAAGTCGGGGGATTAACTCCCTTGAATCCTGAGGGTCCCTGGGGTGCAACTAGCCCACCATATACCTCCAAAAGCGCCATAGAGCTGCGTTGCAGAGAGGTGTAAAAGGGGCGTGGCCTCTGTACACCTCTCTGCAAGGCAGCCCCTGGCGCATACTGGAGGTTCCTGGTGGCTAGTTGGCCCCAGGGACCCCCAGTATTCAAGGGGAATTCGTTCCCCCTCTGCAAATGCACCAGGGGGCGCGTTTGCAGAGTGGTGAAGGAAGGGGCGGGGCCTACGGGCCCGATCGTTTTCTTTTTGTTTTGTTTTTCCCTGAAGGGGGGCTGTGTGGCCCCCTTCCTTTTTCCTATTTTTAGGCCCTGGGGACCCCATCCCCCAGGGCCTTACCCCTTTTTTTTTAATTAAAATAAAAAAACGGGAAGGGGGCCGCGTGGCCCCCTTCCCTGGGCCTGTATTGGCCCCGGGACCCCATCCCCCGGGGCATGGCCTCTTTTTTTTTATTTGGAGGGGGCTGCGTGGCCCCCTCCTCAGGCCATTTAAGGCCCCGGGGACCCCATCCCCCGGGGCATGGCCTCTTTTTTTTTTATTTGGAGTGGGGCTGCGTGGCCCCCCTCCGTGGCCACTTATGGCCCCGGGGACCCCATCCCCCGGGGCCTGGCCTCTCGTTGGGGACTGTGGGGGGGTCCCCAAGCCCCCCACAGTCCCGCCGGCTCCCCGTGTCCTACGGGAGCCGGCATTGCTTTACACATGGGGAGCTGCTAAGATGCAGCTCCCCATGTGGAAAGCAATCGGCTTTGGATATTGGAAGAGAGAGCAGGTTTCCTGCTCTCTCTTCCAATATCCAAAGCAAGTTTGCAATGACAGGACGGGAGCCGCGAGGCTCCCGTCCTGTCATTGCAAACAGCAGTGTCCCGGGGATAGGCACCCCGGGACACTGCAGGAGCCGGCCCTGGGGGGTGGCGGTCCCCAGGGCCATCAAGGGCTCCAGGAGGGGGGCCGCGCGGCCCCCCTCCCTACATTTTGAAAGCCCCGGGAGGTGGTGGTCCCCGGGGCTTGGGGTCCAAAACGGACCCCCATTTTCAATTTTTCTTAGTGCCCCGGGAGGTGGTGGTCCCGGGCGTGTGGGGCTGGAGCCCCCACACAGGTTTTTAATTTAAAAAAAGAAGCCCTCCCGCACCATTATACATAAAGCCCTGGGGGGTGGTGGTCCCCGGGGCTTGGGGGGCCCTTAGAGGCCCCCACACATAAAATTAACCCCCCCCCCAGCATGCCCCCGGGACTTGGCCCACCCGGGGCCAGTGACTATCGAAGCGCGGGAGACCGCGCTTCGATTTTTCTGGCAGGATTCGCGCTCCCTGAGCGCATCCTGCCGATTTAAAAAAAAAAAGAATTTGATTTTTGCCGAGGGGTCCTTGTGGGACCCCTGAGCAGACCTAGGGGGTCAGGGTGTTTCTACCCTGCCCCCTTTGTGCGCTTTGCGCACTTGTTTCTGTCCCTCGGTTCTACCGAGGGACAAAATGGCTGCCAACACTTCCTGATTTGGAGTGTTGACAGCCAATTAACATAAAGCTCGTGCTCGGGAGGATCCGCGGCCCTAGATATATCTATCTTTTTACTTTTGATTTTCTCAGCAACTACTGAACGGATTTACACCATTTAACAAAAAGGGTTCTTTCTGAACCAAGAACTACCTGTTTGCCAAATTTGGTGTAATTCCGTTCAGCAGTTCGGGCTGTAGCCGTGTCTAAAGTTTCCTATGGAAAATTGCATGGGGAAAACGCGTTTTGGGACCCCCCTTTTTTCTCTGCCCCCGCTTGACGAATCCCCCCGAGACTTTCAGGGTAGGAGCGGACCGGAGCGCCCCACAAAGTTTGAAAATTTTGCAAAGATACGTCAACCGGCAAGAGAGTTATTTCAAATAGAATGTCGCGGATTTCCTATGGATAATAGGTTGTAACTATAACTATCTACTGGCGACCGCCAGTAGATAATATTTATATATATATATATACATTATGTTAGTACCTACTAAAGTTTTTAGACTGGGATGCTTTTGAATAGTGTTGGGGACTTTAACGCTGTTGATTGGTAGAGTACAGTCGTACACATGCCTGTCCAATCAGCTCTTCTTGTTTCATGAATTTTCCCTGGAGACAGTTTGGATTAATATTAGTCTTCAACAAAACCTACTGTTTTCAGGAATGATTAAAATGGCCTTTTAATTTAAAGTCCGGAACATCATATGCATTTAATAGACTAATTAGCTCAAGTATAATTTTCCCCAAAAAATCGTATAAATGTTTCTTTTGGCAATTTGGGGGCATATTTACAAGAATTTAACACCACCGTAGCATAATTTGTTGGATGCTACGGCAACTTTTTTTTATCGCCATATTTATATGTTGCTGCACAGCCCTGTTAGTGACAGTTTTACAGATTTAGTGGCAATTTCTCACAGCACCAATTCCGTTAGCATGACTTACCGAAAATGAGATGCAAGGTAGGCGTTCCTGCAGAAAAACTCCAGCAAAACACACAACACAATATTTACAAGGATTTCCTTGTACATCGCTAGAAAGTCACATTAGCGGCAGTTTTTTACCACTAGGAATTATCTGGTCTTAAAAATGACACTAACACATTTGTATAATAGGAGAACTCCCCCAATTCATCCTTGGCATGCACAACGATGCCAGGGATCTCCTGCTACTGCAGCTGGGAGCACCAAGGAGACCACCACCACTGTCATGCCTCACTCACCTGAACACCTGCTCTGTTCCCTTTGGATGATGACTAGACACAATCCCCTCTAAGTGCTGACCTCGGTAGCAGTGATAATAGTAACACAGCACCGTTGGAAGCTCTCAAAGGGAAGGGAATGGGAAGGAATCCAAAAAAGATAATCCAGGTCTCAGGATCTATGTCTGGACTGGATCAAGGGCGCACTGGATCAGAGTGGGGTGGTCTTCTGACTGGCCCTCTTATGTCAGTGGAATATAATATGTAGTAGAACAAGAAATGGTTAGAACCCCTGGAGTCAAAGTGCAGTGAAATGTTCTGTACATATATACAGGGAACAAACATACCAAGCAAGGCTCTTCATAGCACTAGTTATAAATCTAGATTTTCACATAACACTTGTTATAAATCTTGAAAAACCCTTTTGTGGAGAGTCGAATTGATCAATATAAAAGCTGCAACAAAAGAATAAGCATTAATGATACTAATCTTCACTTACTGTGCAGACTTAAGTCTGCATTTCCAGAAAAACACCCACCTATGTCCACTGCTTTACACAAAGAACGAGGATGCCAGGAGATTCACAATAACCAATTAAAAGAAAATTAGTTAAGTGATATCGTCCTTGAAATCCACTTTTTAGAAATACGAGGAAATGTCTTTTACTTGTTCCATTTTGAAATGCCTGCTCTTCACATTGTTGTAGGAAATGTCTGTCATGTGCTACAGAAAGGTAGTCATGTGGTACCGAAGGCAGTATCACACAGAATGTTCACATACAGAATTGCACTGTTCAAAAATTATAATGCTCCACAGAAGAATAAGGGCCAGATGTACGACATGATTTTGCATGCACAAACGGGTTTGCGAACCAATTTGCGCATGCAAAATCACTGTTGGCCATGTGTGAATGTTTTGTGACCGCATTTGCGGTCGCAAAACACTCGAAAATTACCACCCTCTTTAAGAGGGTCTTAATGCAGTCACAATTTGGAAGGGGTCCCCTGGGACCCCTTCCACTTTGTGACTGTCTCTAAAAATATTTTTTAAGGGCAGGCAGTGGTCCCAGGGACCACTGCCTGCTCTTAAAAAATGAAACGAAAACGTTTCATTTTTTTTTTTTTTTTAAATGCATCCCGTTTTCCTTTAAGGAAAACGGGCTGCATTTAAAAAAAAAAAGCTGATTTATTAAAAAGCAGTCTCAGACATGGTGGTCTGCTGAGCCCAGCAGGCCACCATCCCTGGGAGGGCTGGCATTCCCAATGGGCTCGCAAATTGCGAGAGGCTCATTAATATTAATGAGCCTCGCAATTTGCGACCCCATTGGGAATCGCAAAACAGTGTAATAACACTGTTGTACATTTAATTTAGCGCATCGCAATTTGCGACTCGCAAATTGCGAGGCGCTAAATAAAAGGGTCGTACATCTGGCCCTAAATGTTCAAAATAAACAAAACCATTCTAGATTGATATTTTCCAAATTACCTTGATGCTGCAGGAAGTTCAAAACGACAACCGCAAGACACAACGTCGAGAATACCTGTGAATGTTCTTTGTCTTTTCTTTTTTTCTGTTGCAGGTTCGTGGTGCAGTTGTGCGGGACGTGCTGACCTAGGAAGACCGGAACGTTAGCAACAGGTAGCTGGAGGTAGGGAACCGTGCATAGCCAGAGACTCTCCGGAGCTGCCGGAACCGTGGAAGAAGGAGAGACGCACAACGATAAACCGTTGGGGGAGGCGCCCAGCTGGGAAGATCAGTGCTGAAGACAGGAGGCGCTCAGGTAAGGTATCGTTGCTGAGGGCAAGTGTGTGCAGATAGTTTGAGCATCTTTTATTGCCTAGCACTCGAGCTGCCGCACATGGAAGTGTGCTTACAAATGTCACCATCAATTAGGCCGTGTGTGTGTCTACGGTTGTGTGGACATGTTCCATGGTTGCTATTGCAACATGCTTAATGTCTTTTGCGTAACTAATGTTCCTCATCTGTACAATCATTGTTGAATATATCCAGAGTGCACAAACATGCAATTGATGGAACAAACACTGTCACGAGGGATTACTCAGATCAGTAGCACACATGATACATTGGGACAGTTAAACCACCAACATGCGGGACAGTTCCATAATACTAGCACTATTTACACTCCAGGTTGGACAAGCCTGAGTGCGCACAATGTGCAAGGACAGGGGGAAGCAAGGTCATGACAACCACTACCACAGCAGTGCCATAGAAGGGAGCGGTTCTACCACCAGTGGATCATCCTCATTCATCCCAGGCAACAGGAGGTCATGGGAAACAGCCTTAATCACGAATCTTTAACAACGACGGTACTAAACAACGAATTTTAACAACGACCTTTCCTGAACAACGAATCGTTTAAACCACGGCTTACTTGAACAACGAAATAAACTTACCTGGTTCGATCTGCTGCATGCGGTTTGAACTTCTGTTTCCAAACACATTCTCAACAAAAGCAGATGTCTGAGTGAAGATAGTTATTCATCTTGGATTGTTCTGCCCCCACTATATTTTGTAGTTAGGCAGCCACATTACTGGTTTACTAATTTATTTGAAAAGTGTATGTAGCACTGCCCGTCATGCATAAATTTGAACTGGGAAATAAAAAATGAATTATTATTTCTACAGAATAGGAACTCTTTAAGTATTTGATGAAAAAATACACACTTTTGGCTACAAATCTGTTTTTGAATTTATTCGAGTCATCTTTCATATTAGGATTTCAGAGCCTGCACCTTTTCTTTACATGCATCAGGAAATTATGTGGATGTTTTAGCGCCATGCTAGCTGCAATAGCATACATTAGTAGGCCTGTGTTGACAGAATGGGCACAGATCAGCTCTCCTGGAATCAGGCTCTGGAAACTTGAGTTACACAGTGACCTTTCAAGCTCCTTGTTTATTTCTAGTTCAAAATCGTGGACCGGGACCAAAAAGTACTCAGATATCATCTCACAGGCAAAGTTTCACTAACACGGATTCGAGTCGAGCGGATTTAATGACATTTTGTTTACAACGACACCCACCTCAGATGAACTACTTTTCCTAATAGATTGCACTGCTGAATGGACTTCGCTTACACATGCCAGGTCGCACTGGAGACATTTCTTTACAGTTGGGGAAGTCGACTCACTGAAGCACGTCAACGTGTTGTTGTGCCGAGTGAAGGGACAGGTGTGCATTGTAAATAGTACAGGAAAGCACTGGGTGGTATAATCGGGTAATTAGCTAATTTTATATTTTTCGTGGTTCAGGAAGTCGTAGTTACAAATGTAGTGGTTTAGAATTGTTAGTGGTTCAGCATTCGTGGTTTAGGAATTCGTTGTTTAGGAAGTAGTGGTTTAATCATAGAACCGGAGGTCATAGCCCATTACAGGCTTAATAAGGGGTCCATTATCTGCCTCCTGAACCAGATAGCACATGGCCTGCAGCCACATCCCAGCACTGCACATACATCCCTCCACAGACCAAGCTGCTCGCTGTCCTCCATATTCTGGCATCAGGAACTTTGCAATATAATACCGCCATAGTGGCAGGAGTATCACAGGCATCCATTTCCAGGTTCCTCCCCACTGTCCTGGATGCCGACATAGGCCTGAAAGCTAACAACGACGTCTCCAAGGGCATATCGTTAGTGTCATAGAGGAAATCTGCACTGCTATTGCCAGTGCAGACACACAATGAATGGATTCCAAATAATGTCAAAGCTATGGCCTACAATGTCCCAAGGTGTCTAGCATTGCAGTGTATGCAATATACTTATTCAAGTGGACACTGTGGACACTGTGCACTACCATGTGCCGTAAAACATCTCACAGGGTCACATACATCCACTTTCATGTCCATGCCTCACACATTTAAACAGCAAATCCCCAATCAGAATTGTTAGGGGTAATCTATGATGAAAGGTCTGAGGCTGGTGTTGAAGAAAAATTGGTAGCACAGCACTATGTCTTGTCTCAAAACACAGGGATGAGGCATATGTACCATATTGATGGGGCATCCCTGTGCGTGCCCTTGTGCTGGTGCCAACAAATCTGGGCAGTGCCAGTGCAGGCACACTTGTGCCTTGTAGCAAGGGTGACTGAGCTGCATGGTTATTTTTTCTGTGCATGAAGGGAAACCTTACAGCACAAAAATAATCATGAAAGGAGATTTGCCTCATCCATGTGTGCTGCACGATGCAGCACACATGGAATAAGCTGAAACACACAAGAATTAAATACATGTCTCCTAGTCCTGCCTTTCACATTTTCAGAGCTGTCAAATTTGACACAGCTTCCGCCACAGAAACAAACGGGTCCCTATGTTTACTAGCCCAGCCTCTTACGGGGGCCTTTTCACACATTATGATATAGGTGCTCCTTCATCAAGGAAAAACTCTAGCTACTGTGTTCATCTGATATTTATAGACCCACACAATTGTGCGAGAAAATTTACAGGATGGCCTCACACACCATTCAGGTGTCAGGCTTCATCATCGGCCATCCCACATTCACCTAAGACTCCTCTAATGGCAAACAAGCCCATACTAGGGCTGTGGTTCAAGCATTAGCAGGAAACTGAGGAGAAAAAGAAAAGGGAAAGGGGTCCAATACTAGAAATCCCTACCACCTACCGGTTAAATTTTAGAACCTTTATTCCTTGGTGGAGGAGGGATGGTTAAAAAGCAGATGGACAAAAATAGCCCTGTTATGGTGCTAATTGTCCGATTATAAACAATCAGGTCTGTTTAGTCAATCGGTTCGACATGTTTCAGCCCCCAAAATGGCCCCTTCAGGGGTCCTGGGCTTTCTACAGGACCAAATTGAACCCTTTATGTCCCTACAGTGCTTCCCAACTACGTGCGTGCTAATTTACATGCATACAATACCCAGTTGGCCCTTAGTCCACTCCTGGTCCTTATGTGCCAAGAGGAAACTATCTAGAAGACATAAGGATGGGTGGTTAAGTGAATACATTACACACATATACACACACACACCATTGAAAAAGAAAATATATTCTGCAGAGTAGCCAAAGTGTGTTTGTTTCAAAAGATATTGAGCGGACTGCTTGCATGGAAAAATGCAGTCGCCCTGGTGCGAGTATCGTGAGTAATACACACTCAATTCTAAAATGATGTCTGCACGGTGTCTTAATCAAGCCCTGTCATTTGCACATCATTATAATTTTATCTTTATGTCCTTTTGCGAAATCTGTCTACACGACATATACGTAAACACACCCACTCACACCGTGATCTTACCCTGTATAGCTAAATCATGTGGGTGGGGGAGGGAGTCCTGTAGTCGCACCCTAAAAAGGTTACACCAGTTAGATGGATCAAAATTCATACCGAGAAACTAGAGAGCGCTGCGCGATTATGCACAATTAGAGAGGAGCGCTTGTCACATATATGGCTTACTTCGTCAAGGATCTCCCTTGCCGGGTCACCTACAGTGTATCCCTATCCTCCTCCTGATGCTGCCATCCCGTTCGTGTTTTTCCAGCCTTGTAGTGCTTGGTGTCCCTTCAATTACATCATTGATCGGCGACAGACTCTGGATCATGGGAAATGTAGTCCTAAGCTACTGGAAATGTCACTGAGTGTGTGATCTATCCTGAACTGTATGCCAAAAATCCACAATCGCCTAACATCATGTGCGTGGCAGGATCTTGTAAAAGTATTTTAGGCTCGTGAGCCAGCATAAATAAATATATACTATTAAAGGAACGGGCTATGTTGCCGGAATTTTCACATAGGCGGTGCTAGGTATTCTGGGAGAGGTAGTCCCAAGATATATGGTTCATGCAGAGGAAGGATCTGCCTCTGACCTTCTGAGCTACGTTCTGTGTCTATCTTTTCTTCTCTCTTAAGATAGACGGAGGGCATTTTTATAGCAAGAGGTACCGAAGTAGTATTTATACCAAATTAAATAGCGCCCTACTTGAAAGTTAGTTTTCACCTAATAGGTGTTGTCTGTTATGATTTTACATTAGAATAAAAAGAGTGAACCGAACTACACATGCAGCCACAGTATCTCATCATTCAGACCATTGATATGAGTCTTTAATCGGTAAACCCATCTCTGTTCTCTTTCGAAAAGTAATTTGCTCATGTCACTTCCTGGTCTGTGTCTAAGGGCTTCTAATATGACCCATTGTGGGTGTGGGTGTGGGTCTGCGTCTGTGTGGTGTAGAGTCAGGTAATGTTTTTTTAGGCATGTTGATGTTTTTTTGCATCTCATAGTGCTGCGATGTTCATTGATTCTTAACCGAATCTTACGTGTTGTCATACCAGAATACCTTTTTGGGCACGGGCAGGTGATCATATAAATCACATTCTCTGTGTTGCAGTTAGTATGTTGGTTAAGGTTCCATGGGCGGCCTGTCCCAATATCCACCTGTAGGGGCATACTGAGCAATCACTGCATGGGAAATGCCCTGTTACGGGAGGCATATTCCAGAGTGTACTGGGGTTTTTTCTGTGTTTAACTTATTTTGGGGGGGCATGTATGTACCAGTCTATCCCTCAAGCTTGTGCTTCGCCTGAATGAGAACAATGGTGGCTCCCAATTTATACCCGCTTTCTTAAGTATCGTCCAGTTCTTGGTAATTATCCATTTCACTGTGTTGGATGCCGGAGTAAAGGTAGTGACACAGGCAATCCTTTCCTATTTTGTGTATATTTCAAGTAAGACTTCTCTGTTATTATTGCGGGCTCTTTTTTTGGCTTTTTTGATTATTCAAAATGGATATTTCCGTGCCCTCAGCCTGTCAGTTAGTCTGTCTGCTTGCTCTTCAAAGGTGGCCAGGTCCGTGCAGTTACGTCTAATTCGTAAGAACTGCCCAAAGGGCAGATTCCCCCTAAGAGATTTTGGATGAAGGCTGTCAAATAGTAATAGACTATTTTTGTCTGTTGGTTTTTCATGTACTTTGGTTATTATTTTGTTATCCTCTGCGGTGATCTGGAGGTCGCAGAGGTACCATGGTATTGATCCAGGTACAGAATTCCACTGCTAGTGTTTTGTCTCCTCGTCACACTATTAGAACATCGGTTTGAGTTGGTACAGATATGCTCGACTTCAAATTGGTGGACATACAGGCATGCCAGGCTTGGGGCGAATGTAATGCCCATTGGAGTCCCCTTCACCTGATGGTATGTGGTGTTTTCATATTTGAAACAGTTTTCTGTGAGGGCAATTCTTGCACAGTCCAGTACAAATGACACCGGGGAAATGGTATCAATTTGTGCATCCCTTAGGAGGTTCTCGATGGTGGTTAGGGTTTGCTCCTGGGGTATGGAGGTGTACAGGACTTCGCTATCCATCGTCATCAGTAGGTCCACACTGGTATCAATGCTCAGATCATTCAGGAGGCACAGTACCTCCTTTGTATCCTTTAGATATGAAGGCATAGTCTTGACTAGTGGTCGAAGGAACCAATCGCAGAGCTGAGATAAAGGTTCAAGATTAGAATTAATCCCCGACACAATGGGTCGGCTTGGAGGTGGAAATTTATTCTTATACAGTTTGGGCAGTATGTAAAACAAGGCCATCCTTGGACTATCTGGGGTGAGGAATTTTGCCTCTTGCGCAGTAATCCAGCCCATACTTAATGCTTTCTCTAGCATAGATTTGATTTCATTAGTCAGACGTGGGGTCTTCTTTCAGGGCCTCGTAGCTGGTTCTGTCTAATAGTAACCTTTTACACTCTGTGTCATACATCTCGGTTGTGAGAATAACCGTGGCACCCCCTTTGTCTGCCGGTTTTATGACAATATCCTGTCTTTTTCCCATTGCCTCTAAGGCCCTTCTTTCTTTGGTTGGCATGTTATCGAAGGTTGGATTGATATACATAGCTTCTATCTCTCTAGAGACAACCTCTTCAAAGGTTTGTATTGCTGCAGGGGTAGTATGTGGCGGGGGTAAGAAGGTTGATTTTACCCTTAGACCTGTGTTTTTTGTTGTTCCCCCTGTGTCAACCTCCGGTGTGTCATGAAAGAATAATTTCAGTTTCTTTTTCCTAAGGAACTCTGATAATTCCATTCTAAATTGGAACTTATCAACTCTTGGGGTTGGTACAAATCCTAGTCCCTTGTTTAAGACTTCTAGTTCTGTTGCCATGAGGGGCAGGCCGCTGAGGTTGACTACTAGGGAATTTTTCTGTTGGGCCTCTTGGGCAGCAATAGTCTCTATTGTGGTGTTTTCATGCTCATGTCCGACTGGTTGCAGTCTTTGGACATGCTCCTGGGTACTCGTACCTCGGGATCCTGCCATTGTACGTTCTGTGTACCTCTTTGTCTTTCTCTTCCTCTCCCCTGGTGCGGCCCCTCCCTAAACAAGCATTGGCAATGCCAATCCGTCTCTCCTTTGGGACCTTAGAAGTGTTTAGCCCGAGCTATTGGCTAACGCATCTGCTCAGGTTGACCAGGCACTTCCCAAGTTCACTTGAGTGAAGACTTCGAGAACGTGATCAGGTGCAAGACTTTAAGGGCAGCAGCACTTTGCTGCAGGCGGAGTCACGGTAATTAAGGTGGGTCTGTCCACCTGACGTGGTTGTTGCTTCTATCTGGTTCACGGTCTTTCCCTTCACATTGAAACAGGCAAGGTTTCAAAAATGGCAATTAATAATATTAGTGCTTATATTTTATTTACTAGAAAAGAGGTCACGTCTGTTCGGAGTCAAGGCAATCGCAGCTTCCTGTTATGCTGAAATTGGTGTTTTAACTAATAAACTTCTTCTTAAGAATTTTGGATGACTACGACTTTACAATTAGTCAAATACTAATCTAGTCCACCACTGCAGTTCCCAACTAGCTACACACCAAGACTGCTTGTTTACATCTCACAATGACATTCAGACATGAAATGATAGTAACAAAACACATCCCAGCAGATCTCCTCACCACTTCTCTATCCAACCATGGCAGCTCAGGAACAATAACTTCATACAAAATATCAGGTTGGACAGCCCAATGCAGTAACCCGATAAGTAGACTATGATCATAACAAATGCCATAAATGGACCTGCAGAGCTGCTCAAAGCTGGTAGCTTGATGAAAACCGTAAACTACGCCTCTAACTCACACACCTCTTAATTACGAACCTGCTAAGCACTGCATCCCATAACACAATAACCGCATGTCATGGAAACACTTCCCACATAGGATTAATAAACAAAGACAACTCACTTACAACCACACACCCTACATGGCCTAACTTGCTGCCCATGTAGGCAAAAACTTCTGTGCCTCACATAGGGTTGGTAAACACTAGATCAATGTTGCGATACAATACAATAAAGGTTAGATGTTTTTGAAAAGGTGTTGTTCAACGGATGTCGGAAAGCAGATACCTAATCAATTACATGCTCTAGTTACTGACTCCCTGGTGAAGAGGTGCAACTCCTGTTCTGATGAAGGGGATCAGTTCGTGCAAAGCTGATGATGGCAAGGTGAATATCTGAATGCTATAAGGGAACTGTTTTGGTGAACTGGTCCTTACAGGAAGATGCTGGTAAACAGCCTTAAGGAGGGCATATGTGGAACTTGCGAGGTTGGCATATTGATGCTTGGGCAGAAGTCAGAAAACAGGGGTAAAAACAATAAGGTTGGGATCGGGGAGAGAGGCTGAAGTTGTCTGCCGGGTGGCTGATGCCGGCGAGGGGACCAGAAGGGGCCAGGTAGAGATGGCAGCAGGAGGCGAGTAGAGGATGCCAGGGACCAGGAGGTTACCGAGTCAGTAATGTTAGTGAAAAGGATGAAAGATACCTGGAGATTTATTAATAAAACGAATACAACACTTAAGTCTTGAGAGGAGATGCATGCTGGATAAGGTCAGGGAAGAAGGTGTGGGCAGTTGATGTCGGGGGATAGGTTGCCGAAATGCTGATGTCGAGTGACAAGGTTTGAGGAGTCAGACGTTGGGAACGGGCTGGGTTTCACATGCCTGGTAGGAAAACTTTCGTCTGAGTGTCACTGTCGGTCCCTCCCTGCTCCAAACTCATCTTCGGTTCCCTGGGTCCGGAAGCCCAGGGTCTCGCGCCACCCTCTGCCCGTCCCCCGGGCGTCTCCCTGGAATGTCACTGCTGAGCTACAACCCGAAGACGGGGGAGAAGTCCTCTAAGTGTGACAGCACGTGCCCCTGGGAGGAGCTTCGCATTCTCCAATTCCTCCGCTGCTCTCTGTTATCAAAAGGGTCTTAGTTGAATTACGAGCTTACAGCCCTGCATGGAAGAGAGCGTCCCTGCCTACCTCCTCTGTAGCTTGTTCAATGGACTGGGCTGCTGAGCCATATTGCTGAATCCCTAGGACTGAGGACCTTGTCTGTTTCTATGGCAGGCGTGAGGCAGTCATAGACATAGACAAGACTTCCGGAGCAACCAAGGGTTTTTTTCCGGTGCACCCCAGGGATGTCACTTCCGGGATGCCTGCGCACTACTGTAAAACAAGCATTTGCAATGCAATACAACTCGAATTTACGCGAGACGTATTGCATTGGAAATGGGAGTGCGGGCATCAAAGAAGGCACGAACAGGAGTGGGGGGATGAGGGGTTGGTGAAAAATCACGGACTGCATGAGGGGGCGAGGGGGGACACAGGAAAAAAAATAGTGCTGAGTAAAGGGGCCAATAGCCTCGGAAGTGTACAAATTACGCCATGGCCGTCAGGAGGAGGGACTAACAAGTCGAAAACCAATCAGGAGGCAGCATTTAGGCTGTAAGCCAAACAAAAAGATGGGCAGAGAGTGGGCGGAGCTTATGCGAAGCTTCCCCGCTATAGTATATACAACATGCCTCGCAAAGCAAGCAGCGCATGCGCGCTGCAACGATAGGCGAGACCTAAAAATGGTGGATATATTGGAAGGGGAATCCCTGGATCAAGGATGGGTATGTCTGTGGCCAGACCCCCATCTGTAATCCCGGATTTTGCGGGCCTATTTGTGGCACTTGCATCTGGGCAGGTGGGTAACGGGTTTCTTCCTCGCTACTGTATCCTCGCTGCTCCCTGAGATAAATGACCAATTCTGTGGTGTGTATCTTTTCTTGTAGGTTCTCTTCTGTGGTATTTCCATTGGACCTTTTGTGTAATATTCGTCTGTTACATATGGATATGTTGTTTCATGGCTGAATTTCTTAATGTCTTTTTGCAATTTTGTAATCTTGGATTGTGTTAGGAATTCTTTTTGTTGAGTCAGATCCTTATTGAATTTCTCTAGCCTCTTTTTAAAGGTGGCGATGATAACTGTAGTTTTCAAATTGTTCTTATTTGTTTGTATTTGGATGAGCATTTCATGGTGTGTGGGTGTATATGTGTGTAATGTATTCACTTAACCACCCATCCTTATGTCTTCTAGAGAGTTTCCTCTTGGCACAGAAAGACCCAGAGTGGACTAAGGGTCAACCGGGTATTGTATGCATGTAATTTAGCATGCATGTAATAGGGAAGCACTGTAAGGACATATAGGGTTCAATTTGGTCCTGAATAAAGCCCGGGACCCCTGTAGGGGCAATTTTGGGGGCTGAAACATGTCGACCCGATTGAATAAACAGTCCTGATGGTTTATAATCGGACAATTAGCACCAGAGCAGGGCTATTATTGTCCATCTGCATTTTAACCATCCCTCCTCCACCAAGGAATAAAGGTTGGACCTCTTTCCCTTTTCTTTTTCTCCTCAGTCTCCTGCTAATGCTTGAACCACAGCCCTAGTATGGGCTCGTTTGCCATTATAGGATACTTTGGCGAACGTGGAATGGCCGATGATGAAGCCTGACACCTGGATAGTGTGTGAGGCCATCCTGTAAAAAAAATTCGCACAATTGTGTGGGTCCATAAATATCGGATGAACAGAGTAGCTAGAGTTTTTCCTCTGTGGAGGAACACCTATATCATAAGGTGTGTAGAGGCCCCCATAAGAGGCTGGGCTAGTAAGCAAAGGGACCCGTTTGTTTCTGTGGTGGAAGTTATATTGATAGGGAGAACACGAACGATGGCCCATGGCCTTTAGGCGAATCCTCTCCCTCTTCCTCGGACCCAGCAGTGGTAGGGTCCATTGTGTTAAATAAATTTGACACAGCCCTATATATGTGAATCCGGAGCGGCATCAAAAGCTATAGATGTTGTGGTGGAACGTCCAACCCAACACCAATTGCCCACCCCTTTGCTGTAGCTGACTGCTAATTATAAGGCAAATATGAACAAGGTGGCGTAAATCAAGGTTAACTGGCTTTGAGCAACCCTGTAAAGATGGGTATTTTTTAACACCACAAGAACATAAGCAAAAGTGATGTCCCATTGGCGTTTGTGCCTTGTATGCATGCCACCAAATCTTTGAAACAAGTAGTACATGCTTGGTAGACACATATTCGTGTGTCTCAACCCAATGACAGAGGTAGACACCTTACTAGAATGGGGTAAGTACATGTCACATATGTAGTCACACCTACAACATATGGAAAACAGTGTAACTTGTACCATTGATATGCATTGCCAATCAAATATTCTGAAGTATGGCGCAGCATGCTTCTGCGTAGGTTTTGCATGTTGAAAGCCCAGACACATTTTGAATCAAAGACATCTGACTAGTGAAAGCCACATACACAACATATGTCACACGCCATAGCCATAGACTGTTGGCAGGCATGCAACAGCTGAACCAAAATGGTACAAATGCAGGTCAAATACCACTTAGCGTTAATTTATTAACTGCATTACATGTTAGCCTGACGTTTTCATAGCTAAAAAAAAAAAACTTGCAAAGTACATGAGTTGCAAATGGAAATTCAACTCTTAACTGTTTGCGGCACAAAATTCACACAAACTACAATGGACTGCCACCTCCGGTCTGCAATGCTGCCTGTCGATTGCTCTGCAGTTTCTGCTTAGTTTTGCGCTTGACATCATGCCAGCGCTTCTTGAAGCCCGTCACTGTCCTCTTGACTTCTGCGATCGAGTTCACCTTGTTGACAATGGACTGCCATATAGCGTTTTGGGTCCCCAATGACATCTTGGAGGTGACAAAGGGCTGGTGTTGATTCTCCGACACCGCAATCAGGATCTCATTTTCCTCCTGACTGAATCTGCGTTTTCTCTTCCTTCTTCGTCCCCTTCCTCGCCCCCCCAAAATCCAGATCATCCTGGCTGTTGGGGGATTGGGGGGGGGGGGTTGTTGTCCTGTGCTGAACTTGATCCTGGCTGCTCCATTCTGCATTCAGGTAATTTTTCCACAAAAACATTTTCCATAGGGGCGTATTTGTAAGCTCTTTTTGCCGCTAGACGCTGAAAAGTGACAGTGGGCTGACTAGCCTGAGCTTTTTTACTGCTATTTGGCCGACCGTCACTTTTTTCCCACGAACATGAATGTTTTTATTGCCTTGATGCTAGAGTTAGAATCATTTTTCACGACCGCTAGCTGATCCTAACATCACGTAGCGACGTAATAAAAAGACATCGCAAACATAGCATTAGGATTTGGCGATCGGCAGCAGTAAAAAAAAAGTTGCTGCTACACAGCGTGAAAACTGCTTAGCAGAAATTCTTATAAATATGCCCCATAATGTCTCAGAGGGTATTAAAGACATTTAGAAATAATGTTTAATTGTTTCCATTAAGATGGTAGCTTTAGAAGTATAATATAAAGACAAACATCCACATCTGTCAATTTTGTCATATTATTTATTGAATGGAAAGCAGATGAGCATAACTGATAAGTGGCCTCAAGTCATCTGAGACACCTTTAGTGAGGGTGACTATCTTAGCAGCAGAACTCATATACAAACCTTTATTCCAAGCAGGATTGTTGCGGGAGCGCTGTGGAGCCCCATGCCCCGTTCTGCCTATACCAGCCTACACAGATATTACGTCGTGGTCGGTATACGCAGATGGGGGAAAAGGGAGAGAAGCGTGATATGTGAAGTTGCAGTCTATGAGGACTATTCACAAACTGCATTTTGTAGTATGTTTGTAGAACTACAATAGCACTTCTTACATACTAAAAATATGCCATTCAAAAACCCTATGTGCCGAGGTTCCACCTCCACTTCACCTATCTTTTTCTATGGAAAGATCTCTGCTCCGACTAGGGAATCTCCCAACACGTGAGAATACATTTTAGTAGTGAGGGACAGAGGTTAATAGCTGGAAAGTGGGAAAAACGGTTAATGGAGGAGTAAGAGGGGTTTAGGGAAGGATGTGCACCCACCCACAAAAGTAAGTAAGCCCATTCCTATTCACAAACTGTACTTCTAAAATAACTACAGCTCAAAAAGACCCAAAGCAGTTGTAAATGTACTCCACCTCAGAGCCGGGGTAAGTCCAGCACCACACATGACCAACCACTGGTACTGGAACACCTTCTCATAGAAAATAATGGTGGGGTGGACGTAACACAACACTTCTTAGGAATAATGTTAAAATAAATGAAATTATTCAAAGTAGTTAAAAATATAATTATATTTAATCTCACAATCAAATATTATCTAAAAAGAAACCATTTCATTTAAATGTTAGTTTGTTTTGTAACCATTTCTTACAGTTAACAATGTAGATTCATGTTTATTAAAATATAATTAAATTACTTCCAAATAATTACTTTTATTAATCTTAATACACAATAAAACAATATATTGTTTCACTTTAGGTGGAATTTTTTTTATATAATAATAACATAAACACATTTTAGTTTATTCGAATATAATATAAAAAAATTAAAGTTGAATTGCTATTAATGTTGTAGCATTTTGTATATTTTTCTAGAATTAAAATATATATGTACAATATTTTAACATTAATAATTTAGATTAAAATATATTTTCTTTTTTTAAACGTGTAATATAGTTGTGCATTTTTCTTATACTTTTCCATAAAGATATCCCTGCCCTAGTCACAGAGACATCTGACTACATGTGAATATAACTAGTAGTAACTTTATACTATAGACTTATTTTTTCCATAATTATTCGATTAATTTGCAAGTATTAAATTAATTAAAATACATTTGAAGGACTCATTTAAAAATCACACCTAAAGGAAAATCTTTATATCTACTTAATATGTATTAATAATTTCAAAATGTTATGTATACGATTAGCTAAAGTTCATTTACATGTTTTCTTTAAAAAGAAGTTTATTTTTAAATTTAAATTAAAGAAAGATCATTCAAATATTTAGCATTAAATTATATATTTTTTTCAAATATAATTATTTACCATTCAATTTAATTTGTGTGTCTTTATAAACGTTTTTTTTTAATGTAACGCTATACGGTTCTATTTTAAGTCCCTGCCTTTCTTTAGTTTCTATTTGAGAATGTTGCAGTATCAGTAGATAGGTTTGTGTGGTGCTGAACTTACTATCGCCTCTGTTTCACTGTAGTAAGTTACACATTTGGCTTCACCCCCTGTTTCAGGGGATGCACACATTTAGGTCTATACATTTGAGTTACTTTGCACTTGTAAATGGTGAGATCCTCAAAACAAACTCTGTTCTTGCTACCGAGGTTTCCTTGAACTCTTATGAAAGGCCACTCATTTGCATATCGCGGCCCTAAATTTTGAAACTCACTTCGCGCAGCTTTAAAGAAGTGTAATTCACTCCTGTGCTTCTGCAAGGGTCTGAAGACCTGTCTATTTTAGCCCACTGTATCGGACCACTCATCTGTGCTCCGCCCTGCCCCGGGAAACCCTTTGGGGTAGCTGTGTGCACTACAAATTGCATACCAATAATATTAATGATGAAAATCCAAAAGTAGTAAACGTACTCAAAAGTATGAGTAAACTTACAGATGCCATCAGTGATGTCACTGACCATGTCATGAGTGATGTAATATGTGACGTCATCAGCAGTGCATTGCGGGGGCGCGAGTTATAGTTAGCTGGACTAACTATAACGGGGGAATTTCACGGGTTTTGTACGAGTGCAATGTCCAACTAACTATAACTGTCCCTAAAACCTATGGTTTTTTCAGTGAATTTCAAAGGTTTTTTAAATGCTAATTTGTAACTATAACGTCCCTGAAACCTATGGTTTTTTCAGTGAATTTCAAAGGTTTTTAAATGCTAATTTGTAACTATAACATGTCTGAAACCTACGGTTTTTTCAGTGAATTTCAAAGGTTTTGTAAATGACAATTTTTAAATGTATTAATTGTTATATAAATTTTTTTCATACTGATTTACTACATTTTTAGAAACAATTTTTTTTACATATTTTATTTTTAAATTACATTGTAATTACATTATACATTACATTACAAAAAATACTTTCTCAGAATGAATTACTTTAGTTTAAATACTTTGCACATAGGCAATAGACTTTTAAGTACAGTAGTTACAGTTGTTGCAATGGGCAACACATTTTCAAACACAATGCAACATTCAGCTCAATGTGAATTTCTAGTTAAATGCAATTACTTACTTTATGGATTACTTTTTCTAACCACAGGACTGGATCCTAGATTCAGTCCTGGGACATCTCCTGTAAACAGTTGAGTAAAAGCGTTTTGGTTACAGTCGTGATTTTTAAGGAATATTATTGTACTTTAAAAGTTGACACTTAGAAACTTTTTCTCATAGAATCACCAATGTTATCCTATGGAAGGAAATTCACTTAGAAGGTAAAAACTGTTATCGTTACTTTTTCTTACTCAGTGTTGGATCCTGGATCCAGCACTGGTGCATCTCCTGTAAACAGTTGAAAGAATGCATTTAAGTCATACAGGCGATTTTTTAGGAATATTTGTAGTTTGTGAAAATCGACACTGAAACTTTTCTGCTGAAAACCAGACAATGGATTCCTATGGAAGAAAATATAAGTTACTGGTAAGTACGGTTAAAATTACTTTTCAGGGTCAGTGCTGGGCTAAAAGATGCAGCACTGGGTTCTCTCCTGAGAACAGGTGAGTAAATTGGAATTCGTACTTTGGTTGATTTTAGAGGAATATTATAAAGTTCCAAAACTCCACACTTAGAAGAATTTCCAAGTGAAACCAGTCAATGTTAGCCTATGAAGGAAATTCAAGTTACCGGTAAGTACGGTTAAAATTACTTTTCAGGACCAGTACTGGGCTGAAAGATGCAGCACTGAGGTCTCTCCTGATAACAGGTGAGTAAATCAGAATTCGGATTTCGGCTGATTTTAGAGGAATATTTGTATGTTTCAAAAATCAACACTTAGAAACTTTTCAGCAAAAAGCAGGCAATGATATCCTAAGGAAGGAAATTCAAGTTACTGGTAAGTACGGTTAAAATTACTTTTGAGGATCAGTACTGGGCTGAAAGATGCAGCACTGAGGTCTCTCCTGATAACAGGTGAGTAAATCGGAATTCGTATTTCGGCTGATTTTAGAGGAATATTTTAAAGTTCCAAAACTCCACACTTAGAAGAATTTCCAAGTGAAACCAGTCAATGTTAGCCTATGAAGGAAATTCAAGTTACCGGTAAGTACGGTTAAAATTACTTTTCAGGACCAGTACTGGGCTGAAAGATGCAGCACTGAGGTCTCTCCTGATAACAGGTGAGTAAATCAGAATTCGGATTTCGGCTGATTTTAGAGGAATATTTGTATGTTTCAAAAATCAACACTTAGAAACTTTTTTCAGCAAAAAGCAGGCAATGATATCCTATGGAAAGAAATTCAAGTTACTGGGAAGTACGGTTAAAATTACTTTTCAGGACCAGTACTGGGCTGAAAGATGCAGCACTGAGGTCTCTCCTTATAACAGGTGAGTAAATCGGAATTCGTATTTCGGATGATTTTAGAAGAATATTTGCACAATGGTGAAGGGAGGGGGCGGGGCCTGAGGTGACATCTGTGCAAACGCTCCCCGTGTCGCGTTTTAAGTTGGGGGATTAAGTCCCCTTGAATCCTGAGGGTCCCTAGGGGCCAACTAGCCCACCAGGAACCTCCAATATGCGCCAGGGGGCTGCGTTGCAGAGACGTGTAGAGAGGCCACACCCCTTTTTACACCTTTCTGCAACGCAGCTCTGTGGCGCTTTCTGGATGTACCTGTTGGGCTAGTTGGCCCCCAGGGACCCTCAGGATTGAAGGGGATTTAATTCCCCATCTTAAAACGCGCCACGGGGCCTGTTTGCACACATGTCACCACTGTGCAAACGCGCCCCGTGTCCCGTGGAGCGGCACGCTGGGACATGAAGTCCATTATTCCCTAAGTGGGTTCACAGCACAGAGTTCCAAGAATATTACAGACCTGCCTGAGTGCCACGAGTCCTACTAAGGAAAATAATGATGCTTTTAAAGAGGACAAAGGGAACTGAACCCACTTAGGGAATAATGGACTTCATGTCCCAGCGTGCCGCTCCACAGAATGCGGGCCAACTATTGGTTGTTAACAAATCACATGCTCATGCCATGAAAATAAAAGAAGGATTGGCCGTTCCTTTTGTTTGAAAGCAAGCCCCTGACGAAGAGGATCACTTCCTTGAAACGCGTTGGGCAAAAGGTTTAAGCAGCGTGACACGAAGGCAAGTCCAACGCGAAAACCGGATGGTGGGAATTCTGTCGAGTGCCCTCCTGAAATGCTTCGGGCAATTGGTGGAACAAATTACAGCAGGGCAGTCCTGTCCTGGGGAGGAGCACCATCTACATAAAGACAGAGAGGCTGTTGCTGAAAACGATTTTCAAGCTGGATACAGCACAGAGTTCCAAGAATATTACAGACCTGCCTGAGTGCCACGAGTCCTACTAAGGAAAATAATGATGCTTTTAAAGAGGACAAAGGGAACTGAACCCACTTAGGGAATAATG
This sequence comes from Calotriton arnoldi, assembly GCA_963921515.1. Lineage (NCBI taxonomy): Eukaryota > Metazoa > Chordata > Amphibia > Caudata > Salamandridae > Calotriton > Calotriton arnoldi. The sequence continues at coordinate 702,376 of CAWUFW010003209.1, read as the reverse complement.
GACTTCATGTCCCAGCGTGCCGCTCCACAGAATGCGGGCCAACTATTGGTTGTTAACAAATCACATGCTCATGCCATGAAAATAAAAGAAGGATTGGCCGTTCCTTTTGTTTGAAAGCAAGCCCCTGACGAAGAGGATCACTTCCTTGAAACGCGTTGGGCAAAAGGTTTAAGCAGCGTGACACGAAGGCAAGTCCAACGCGAAAACCGGATGGTGGGAATTCTGTTGAGTGCCCTCCTGAAATGCTTCGGGCAATTGGTGGAACAAATTACAGCAGGGCAGTCCTGTCCTGGGGAGGAGCACCATCTACATAAAGACAGAGAGGCTGTTGCTGAAAACGATTTTCAAGCTGGATACAGCACAGAGTTCCAAGAATATTACAGACCTGCCTGAGTGCCACGAGTCCTACTAAGGAAAATAATGATGCTTTTAAAGAGGACAAAGGGAACTGAACCCACTTAGGGAATAATGGACTTCATGTCCCAGCGTGCCGCTCCACAGAATGCGGGCCAACTATTGGTTGTTAACAAATCACATGCTCATGCCATGAAAATAAAAGAAGGATTGGCCGTTCCTTTTGTTTGAAAGCAAGCCCCTGACGAAGAGGATCACTTCCTTGAAACGCGTTGGGCAAAAGGTTTAAGCAGCGTGACACGAAGGCAAGTCCAACGCGAAAACCGGATGGTGGGAATTCTGTCGAGTGCCTTCCTGAAATGCTTCGGGCAATTGGTGGAACAAATTACAGCAGGGCAGTCCTGTCCTGGAGAGGAGCACCATCTACATAAAGACAGAGAGGCTGTTGCTGAAAACGATTTTCAAGCTGGATACAGCACAGAGTTCCAAGAATATTACAGACCTGCCTGAGTGCCACGAGTCCTACTAAGGAAAATAATGATGCTTTTAAAGAGGACAAAGGGAACTGAACCCACTTAGGGAATAATGGACTTCATGTCCCAGCGTGCCGCTCCACAGAATGCGGGCCAACTATTGGTTGTTAACAAATCACATGCTCATGCCATGAAAATAAAAGAAGGATTGGCCGTTCCTTTTGTTTGAAAGCAAGCCCCTGACGAAGAGGATCACTTCCTTGAAACGCGTTGGGCAAAAGGTTTAAGCAGCGTGACACGAAGGCAAGTCCAACGCGAAAACCGGATGGTGGGAATTCTGTCGAGTGCCCTCCTGAAATGCTTCGGGCAATTGGTGGAACATATATATATATATATATATATATATATATATATATATATATATATATATATATACAGATGTTGATAATTGTTCCATTAAATGAGAAAAGACTGGGTAATGCATTTAAGAGACAGAGGGTCTTGGCGCTTTTGTCAAAGTTGAAAACAGATATACCTCTTCTAAAAGATGCACTTGTAGTCAGACGGTGTGTTCTAGGATGCTGCATACAGTTGTGCCTTATTTCTTGTGGCACTTGGACTGTCGTGGTGTCTCCACATTTGTGGCTACCCAGAGAGACAACCAGAAGTTGCTTAAAGTGCAGAACCGGAATGGTGGGGTGAGACTGTGGAATGCAGTGCTGGGAAAAACTTGTTAAACTTGGTCTTCTTCATCTCTTGACAAGTAAATACAAAGACTTCTAGAAGGTTGTCAAGACATAGGATCCCAATTTAAGATAAAGTAAGATATTTTTCCTGTGATGTCTGTTTCTGTTCTCATCATATATAAGAAGGCAATTCTAAGTGAAGGATGTGGTGCAAAGCATTTGTTTCCTTAATATTATTTTTGTTGCGTACTTCATCTCTACTTCCAGGTTTGTCCCTGAGTTTTGCTCCTTGCAGCTGGACCTTTCCTTTGGATTCTGCTCCTAGAATTCTTCTTGGGTCTTTTCTCCTCCTTGCTATTCAGGAGGATTTTGGTGCCTTGCTGTCTCTTCATTATAACTCTTAGGGGCATATTATCAAGGGCAGTATCGCCACTTTAGCGGCACTTTTTGCCGCTAAAGCGGCGATAGTTTTATCGCTCTATTAGCAAGCTGTCGCTAACAGCTGTTAGCGTCAGCTTTATGGCGAAAGCGGCCGTTTCCTTACCGCTTTGCATGTCAGCGATAATTATCGCTAATGACATGCAAAGTAGGCGTTCCCAACTAAAAGCGACTGAAAACAGTCGCAAACACAACTTCCCCCTATTATCAATGCCCGCGAAGCTATAAAATAATTCGCGTTAACCGCGATTATCGCTGGAATCTAACACCTCTTTAAAACTCGACTTAACCATTCTAGTCAATGGGAGGTGGATTGTAAGGTTAAGTCCTCACCTGCCTATTAGCAAGCTTTTCATTAGCACGTGGAATTTATCGCTGGATTTCGCGCGCTATTGCTGGGTTTCGCCGCTATCGCTGGATTTTCTATCGCCTTGGAGATAAGCGTTGATAATAACGCGTTATCTCCGCGATGTAATCCAGCGATAGCCAGCGATAAAACCGGCGATAAAAAAAACAGCGCTAAGTGCGCTTTGCGATAATTATCGTACATCCTTGGTAATATGCCCCCTAATCTTTAAACAAGATTTTGATAACATTCTAAGAAGATTTTTTCTCTTTTTTGAGATTTTCCCTATATTTAGGATCCTATTAAAGAGATGCTTGACACCTTTCAGCTACACACTTTGGTGTAGGTTGGCAAAATACCTGCAGGAAAAAGTGTCCCTTTCTTTAAGCCATCTAGATGGGGACTCATTGGACCTCCCAAGTAACCAGTCTTTTCTATGCAGGTGAAATATTTGAATTTCCTGTAGCTGGTTAGAAAAACAATATTAGTTTATACTGAACATATTTGAGTGTTGAGCTATTTTCAGAGAAGAGAGATGCTGAGCTTACATGAATATGAATATGTATGGATTGTAAAAGTAAGGATCTGTTATAATATATAAGACCTTATGTCCTATGTTTATTTGTGGAAAAAGTTAAGTATAGAATTGATTAGTATTACAAATGATAATATTATATTAGTTGTGTTGGACTTGGCCCTGCTTGCAGGGTCATCCCTAAACTTTTTGGCCTTCCCCCTAGTCTTTTTCCTGACATGAGGTTGGTGGTTTCAGGACTCTGGGCACTTTAGCGCTGGTTAGCAGTGCAAAGTGCGTGTGCTTTCTGCCTTCCATAGGCTACACTAGGAACCCCCCCCCTTATGGGATATCTCCTACATGGAATAAAATAAGTATGTCATGTTTGGTGTGTATGGAATGAATATGACAAATGCTGTGCAATGGTGTGCACAGATTTATTTTCACCATTGTGGAAATGCCACTTTTAAACCTTGGCATTTCTGTGTGCTGTGTGCCTGCCTTGTGTAAAGCTGGCTCCGCCCCCTGGGGTGTGTCTGTCTCCCAGGCCCCAGTTCACAAAGGGAGGAGGGAAGTCTGGCAGACAGGGTGCTCTACACCTCCCCCAAAACCAGTTGGGACTGGTTTCCCCAGAGACACTTCCAGAAGCTTCTGGCCCTTTCTAGTAGGTGAGTTGAGGGGTGTATATATAGAGGAGCTGAGACTCCATGTGGGTGTGCTTGGGTTTTGGCTTGGAGGGGACACTCGGCCAGGAGGTACCGCCGCAAGGGCCTGCGTGCTGGCCCCTGTGCCCATCTGTAACCCTCTGCCTTCCACTGGACCAGGAAGAGACTCTGCTGGAGCAGGGGCTGCTGTACTTCAGGATCGCCATCCTCGCCGTGTTTGACTGTCCCCCGGGATTGCTATACTGCTGGGGAAGAGCTGCCCTGAGGTCTGCTGATCTCTGCCCAACCCTGACTGCTTCCTGGACCCTAGCGCCTCGTGAGCGCTATCTTTCTACTGCCCAAGGACTTTGATCCCGCCTGCCATCTGAGAGAGGGGCTGGCGCCTGCAGCGTGCTGCTGCCGAGAGTGGTGGAGGGAATCCCCGCGTGTGGGATTCCCCACTATGCACCTGTGAAGAGCGGGTGCCCACCCCGCTTAATGGTTGCAGGAACCGAGCGGGAGCCCACCCCGCATCGGTGATTCATCGCGGGAGCCCACCCCGCCGTGGTGTTAATTTAAGACGGGAGCCTACCCCGTATTGCCCCCGCCCGAAGGGAATCACCGCCGCCGGCCCGGGAGCACCGCGCGGGCTCCCCCGCTGACGTCAGAGGGGAGCCGCGCTAGGATTGGTGCTGGGAGTTGCCCGGCAACGAGGAGCGTCATCGGGGAAGCCGGCCGGAAGGAAGGAAGGGGGCTCTCGTGGTGCAGAGGGAGCCCCGTGACTGCCAAGAAGCCAGGCGGGAGCCTATCCCGCGCTGGCACATCGCCGAGAGGACGCCGGAGACTTCGCTCCATAGGTGGGGGCTCCCCGTGAGCAGAGGGGAGCCCCGGGCGTGTGCCATGTTTGCCGGCCGCCGGAGAGAGGAGCCGTGCAGCGGCGGGAGTCAGGCGAGTTCGTGCCTGTTCGTTGGCGAGGCTCCCGTGATTGGAGAGAGCCCCGCATTCTGACTGTCTGGACCCTGCAGCACTAGCGAGGCCGGCTGTGACCTCACCGACCCAGCCCCCAAGGAGTGGTGAGTGAGGCTGGGCTCTGGCTGTTGGGAGGTGGGAGCCGCCTTCCCAGTATTGTGGTGCCAGTGCTTGTTTTGGGGCATTTCTTCACCTTTAGAGTCCCGAAGGGGGACTCCAACGTGCCCGACTCTTTTGGGACACAGAGCGGCGCCGCAGTTGCGGGCCGCTGCAGCATGCAGCCACCTTGGTTTTGAAGCCCTGGACCGGGCCACAGTGCCCCGGGGGCTACACAGCGACGCAGCAGTTGCGGGTCGCTGCAATGGGAGGCATTTTTTTTTTAGCCTCGGGTCCCAGAAGGGGACCCCAACTGGCCGGTACTTTGTGGGCCACATAATTTTTGTATTTTAGAGTCCCCGCGTGGGGCTCCAACGGGCACAGTGGTGCCAGGGTTGCTTTGGCTTCTGTGGGCCTGACTCGGCCTCAGCTGACCCGCCGTAGCGGGCAGCTGCAACGTTGGACAACCCTTTCTTCTAGAGTTCCAGAGTAGGGGCTCCCCAGGCGCCGTAGCGCCACCTGCTTATTTCCCCAGCTGCACCACGAGAGCGTGGGCAGCTGCAGTGACTGGAGGACATTATAGTAGGTGTGCTCGGGTGGTAATCTGTGTGCACTACGGATTATGTTTTATGCCCCAAGGCCATATGATTATGTCTAATGTTCTTACGCTGAGGTTGCCTTCATGCTCTTTGGATTAAACCTAAAGCTACTAGGGTTGTACCTAATGTTGCATTTATGCTGATGGTCAGGTCTAATGTGTTTCCATGCCTAATGCAGCCAGGGGCATGTTTTTTTTGCTTACCAGGGAGGACCCTACATTAGGGTGAGTAAAATGTGTGCACTACTGATTATGTTTTATGCCCCAAGCCCATATGTTTACGCCTAATGTTGCCTTCTTGCTTCTAATATGGTTATGCAGAATGTATTTTTAGGCTCATGGTTATGCCCACTGCTAATGAGGTTTATGCCAATTCTCTGACCCTAATGTTGGGACCTCTATACTCGCATTTTGATGTGTAATGCTAATGTGCTATATGCTAATGGACTAATGCTATTGGAATGTATGCCTAATGAGATGCCCCGTGCTATGCCTACTATCATTATTTGGTTATGCCTAAGGCCGTGATGGAGGGTACATGGTGTTACCGTGCTTTTCATAAATGTCATGCTATGGCGCTTGCATTTCATGCCTAATGCGGTTTATGCTAATGTGTTTAGGCCGTATGCCAAGGTGACTTACGACTATTGTGATGTTGCCGAGTTTATGATCTTGCCAGTAGGTACTGGCTGTTATACCCTTATTGCTGGTGTTGTGCATTTATTACCTGTACTTCTGTGATGGTTCTGGCAGCATCCCGATTGGCGCTGCCCTGTATGTAATCCCCTGTAAATGGTGACCTGGCGCCAGTTGGTGCAGTGTATAGATTTCTGTGATTATACTGTGTTTTACACAATACAAAAGTTATTTTTACATAACCTTGTGTAGAGTCTCTTTGTAGTGTGCCTAGTGTGTCGTCGTGTGTGGGTGCTGTGCAGATGCTTTACACATTGCCTCCGGAGTTTAGCCTACCCGCTCCGCGCCAAGCTACCCCGTTTCTAACAGGTTGTGATTGCAACCAAATTATATGTCCATGTCTTGATAATCGTTAGCTATGTACAAAATACATGCAAAATGCAAAATACTTTGTAAAGGTGTATCTCTCAAGGAGTATCAAAACAAGGATGGGGGGAGAGCGAGGAAAGGTCAAGGGACGTCCCAATCCCCAAATTCAATATACAAACAATGTGGACGTACCCACTGGAAAAAAAAAAAAAAACAACAACAAAGAGTCAGGACTCACTGTGGTAGCAGGCGTTGAAGCACAACCGGGCGGCATTCGGCCACCCGGTTGGGACCCCAATGATGAAGCATGACACTAACCAGGTTGGTGTGTGAGGGGTCTTTTAATAAAACCTGAGGGTTATGTGGCACTGTTTGCTACCACAGTGAGTCCTGACTCTTTGTTGTTTGTTTTTTTTGTCAGTGGGTACGTCCACATTGTTTGTGTATCTCTCAAGGAGCCTTAAAAGATACATAGGCATTTAATAATCCTGGTTTTCATGCATATATGTGTTTCTCCAACACATGGTTTGCAGTCAGATAGTGACTATATTTTGGCTTCCAGCAATTTATGTAAAAATGCAGATTTTGATCATTTTAGGATTCTGACCGCCTGATCCAAGAAATTCAACAGTTGAGCCTGGTGGCACATGAACCCTCTTCACAGAATCCTTGCACATGATTCTCTGACTTGAGGCTTTGAAGTCACCAGAATGCTACCATTAGATCCTCTATCACCTCTACATGAGAGCTCTTGCTGATTTACGCATAGCATTTGGGCAAGACACCAAAGTGCAAAGGAGGTTAACTTTATGTCAGTCTATCTGTTAAAAGAACCCCCCTCCTTGCCACTGACATTATCGCTGCCTCCACCTTTCATCTATGTACAGAGGGTCACACATCCAGCCGTAAGGCCACATGTTAGATGTAGTCCTCTCTGCAGGGTCACTTCCGAACTTTTTGCCTTCACCCCTACTGTATTTTGGAGCCATGTTCATTTGCTTTTAGGCAATGTGTAAGTATTTATGCTACACACATACAGTAATAACAACACAGGACAAATCCCAAACCAATTTAGAAAAAAAATAGTAAATTGTAATAAATAAAATGACACCAAACAGGATTAAATCTAAGTAAGTATAGCACCTAAAAGTAAAAAGCACAAGTGGTGGTCATCTGGTCGAGCTGGACCAAGGGAAAGTCACAAGGTTAAGCCAAGTGTTACGGATTGCAGGCCGGATACAGGGACCAAGTTAGTCCCCCTCAAAAAGTTACATTCTCAAAATCCGTTGCGAGTGGAGGAGGCCTCAAGGACAGGGTTGTGGATAGTCAATTATGATGTAGCTTGAAGAGCTGGCCTGGCTTCGCTGATGGTCATCGCTGTAGTATGAAGATCCGGTGGTTGATGGGGAGTTGCATTGGGTTTCATAGTGGGCTGCTATTCCTGGAGTGCAGAGTGCAGATCTTGTGTTGGCTGTCATCAAGGGTAGCAGAGTCTCAGTATGAATGGGCACGTTCACAGTTGTGAAGAGCCCCAAAAAAATTCAGGATTTCACCTTAATGTCCGTAGGAGCTTATCTGATGCTAGGCAAGGGTCCAGAACATGGGAAGACACCTCTTGGGGGATAAGGAATTCCCTACAGCAGAGGCTAAAATGGCTCAGGCAAGTCCAGATGCAGGTATGGGCAGGTCCAGTTGCAGCAGGCCAGCCGGGCAGTGCAGGGAGACCTCTGGAGCATTTTGTGTCCCTGAGCTCAGAACAGGAGGTCAGACAACTGCCCTTGGAGTCACTTAGATGAAGGGAGCAGGTCCAGTTTATCTTCTCAGAGAGCAGGACAGGTGTCGAGCAGCATGACAGTCCTCTGGGGACAACAGTAGGCCTCAAGCAGCAGCAGCAGCAGGGCAGTCTTCTGGTAGCAGTAGGACAGTATTCTGGGGAACAAGGCAGTCCTTCTTCTTAGTCCACATGTCCAGGAGTGCACTGATGAGTGGCTCGGGAAGTCTGACATTTATGCCTGGTGTCATACTTCAAAGAGGGGGCTTCGCTACACTACCCCCACATCTAGTTCTGGAAAGTTCTTCCCTTCCCCTGCCATGGTTCCAAGATGTCTGGAGTGATAAATGACTAGTATCAGGTTCCTTTGTTTGTGTGCTGGAGGCAGCCCTTTGAAATGTAAGCGGTGCACGGAACAGCTTCTCCAAACCATCCTGACAGGATGGCCCATCCTGCCAACATCTAGTGCCCTTTGTCACACCGTCTGGGACAAATACACAAAGCCCCACAGCAGAGCCATTCATAGTCATGTGAGTCAGTCGTGACACAGGCAGTAGGCACCAAATGGTTAGGGCAGGGAAATTCCAACTTTCTAAAAGTGTCATTTTAAGAATTTCCAAATTGTAACTTAAAGAGCATTTTAAATTAAAATTCACTGGAGTCAAAACACCATATTTGTACCTGCTCCTCACTACCAGCATCTGTAAAACTTAAACCCACATGTCTTACTTTTTGTATAAAATAGACCCTGCCCTATCTGGCTTTTAGGGCCTTCCTCAGGGGTGATTTCTATCCTTTAAAAATGAAGTTTTAGGACAGGCAAAAGGTTTATTTTGCAAAGTCAAATTGGCTGCTTAAAACTGCGCTACGGGCTGTAATGGCAGGCCTGGGATATGTTTCAAAGGGCTACTTTAGTGGGAAGCACAATAAGTGATGCAGGCCCACTAGCAGCATTTCATTTACAGTCCTTGGGTACATGTAGAAACATATACTAGGAACTTATAATTACATTAAATATGCCAATCAGATGTAAGCCAGTTTATACCATGGAGAGAGCACAAGCACCTTAGCACTGGTTGGCAGTGGAAAAGTGCAGATTCCTAATGCCAACAAAAATACATTTCAGAAAACAGGAGGGGGGAAGGCAAAACAGGAAAGACCATACTACACCTTGGCTATTGATCTAGATTTAGATCATACAGCCAGGTAGGAAGAGTGAGGACTTACTGTATATTGTATTTTCCTTCACTGTGGGATTGCCTCTAGAGCATTCTTTAATAATACAATGTTAAGGCCTAGGTACACAAATATGGACAAAACCATAAGATAGTTTCTGTAAATATATTCTACATCAAGATTGGCTAGTAAAATTCAAACACTGTTTTAGTATAAAACAGACTATTCCAAAAACTCAGGCATTGTTCAAAATGAATTGTTGGTCTTCTTGAGGATCTGATTCTTCCTTGACCATAAGTTTTTTTTATTGTTCCTTAGGTTTTCTGCGTTTTGGGATGTTGTTTGGCACACAAATTACTGCAGTTCTGAATATTAATATTCCTTAAACTTGTTAACATATCTTTCATAGAACTTCCTCACAAGATTTAAATAAAATTTTTACTAAAAGAAAAATGTTTGATTTACTCAATATTGCTCTTCCAGGTAGTTATTGACCAGTGTGTAGTTAGAGAACCCAAACTGTAAATAGGGGCTCTTTTACACCCCAGTCAATAACTACCTGTGAGTGCCCCACTTGGGTGATTTTGCTATTGTGTAGCATACCTTTAAAATATGGGCTGAATTCACAAACTTGTTTGTTATGTGTTGACCTTTTCATGGTACTGTTTAGGTGGAAGTTTACATGAAGTACATACGCTGGATTTTATTTTGGTGATAAAACTCCAAGACGTTGGGAGGGGCGTGGCTAGCCAGCCAAAATGGCGTCCGCACTCTAGAGAGGCACCGCATCTCTGCCCTGTTATCCGTCCTAATAGATTAGCCTGCTGTGCCATCCACACGTCTAACTGAGCCCCATACACGTCAGATAGCAGCGGACGGCTGTAGAACTGATCACCAGTGGAAAAGCGGCGATCCAATGGCTGTGCTGTGACTGGCTCCTGGGGCTGCATGGTAGGCAGGTCGTGACCCAGCTGAAGACCATGTGGTACAGATGCCTCACTAGCCAGACACAGCACCTCCCCAGTGGCAATTGTTACTTCTCACAGTGTGGAAGGTGGGATTCCGGGTCCCAACACAGACAGCTGGTGACGAGGCAGCCTGGGCACAGTAGAGATGTAGATCCGGGATCGAGGCCTTGAGTTACAGGGCCGGGACCAGAGAAGCGCGACCAAGACATACTGTGGCATCCTGCACAGCCTGACCCCTGCTGTCAGCGATGAACAAGTGGAGGCTGGCCCGCGAATCAGGACCAGGCTGAGACGGCGCTTGGGCCTGAGCTGTGGTGAGCGGTGTGCCCTGCGGTGAGACCTGTGCAGCAGGCACTGAAGCTGTGCAAGGCCCGTGCTAGACGACGCATAGGAGTGACCGTGCAGTGACCCATGAGCCCGGGGAGCCTGAGTTACAGCCGGAGACCACCCTGCAGACCAGGTGAGGAGAAGGGTGGACGAGTGCTATCAGGGCCCGGGGGTCTTATCTGGCCCAGGCCTACAGCCCTAGTGTTGCACGGGTGGCGCTGGGGAGGCCGGCGATGATGCCCACTCCCTGTCGGAGGCGCATGCATAATCGCTGTCCCTTCCTGAAACCCCAAAAGGGAAACCTGAAGCACCCTCCACACCTCACAAAATATCACAGCACGGTCCGGTATGCTGTATGCATGAGAGGACCCGGGGTTCTGGCTGGCCTGACCCGGGCACCCAACACTAACAGCAGCCACCACAACTGAGCAGCCACACTTCGACAAGCACATGGTCTCCTACGGGTGCAGAGGATCAGCGATGTGCTTGAAGTTACTCTAGAATGTAAGTGGGGAGATGAGCGGCGGAGCATTGTGGGGGCCCGGAGGCCTTATCTGGCCTAGGCCCACCGCCTCCCTGACACACATGAGGCAACTAAACAGGCAACACCGCTGCTCGAGCCATCGTGACATATGAGCACACCCGAGGACCAATTAGAAATAATGCTATTTTGCAAACCTCTCCTGCCAATGTTGGCACATGGAAAGAAGTAAATAAGGAGTTTGGGGGTCATGTTGGGCTGAGACCTCTCCTTGCCTGTGTAGACTCCAGCCTCTTATTACTCGTAGAGCCACTGACTGTAGGAAGCACACAGCAACCCTTTTGCCTTTCCACAATCGGAAAAGAAGACTAGCGCAATGAAATTGAGTGACAGTTAATGCCACACAGAAGCTGACAGTAAGCCTGGGCCTGGTTGGAGTCTGCTGGACACCGGACATTACCAAATAGACGAGGAGAGGACGTAGAGGCTGGCCCTGACAATCGGAGAGACTTCAGGGGGAAGTGTAAACGCAAAAGATGGCAGCCCCCACAGCTGCGTGCTGGTACTGCAGGAGAGACGGGAAGCCCGACAAACAGCCGCAATGATATGAGATCATGGTAGTGGTCAAGAACTGGATGCCTCATCTGAACGGAGTTAGCAAATCTGCAGTGTGGCCATCTGGGGAGGAATAAAGGCGAACACCAAGTGTGACTCCACAAACGGCAGATGACTTGCTATAGTTCATGAGCGTTACTGTTGCGCACGGCCAGGAGCATTAGGGCACACATACCCTATGAGAATGCTGCGACGAACCGGGAGGGAGGGCATCACTAGCCAAATTCCTCAAGGACCATATAGCTTGCTCGGCCTTCTGCCTTACAATCGATCCTGACACAGATTGCATGGTTCCGCGTGCTCATTACTGCGCTAACCTGGGGCCTTTACATACGTCTGCCTCACACCTCCTAACAGACACCACACTCCATAAACCCTACGTGACTGGTCGGTAGTTGCCTCTAGGCAAGGTTAGCAATTTGGGCATAAACATGTTCCTCTGCTCTTCCCTTGTTTAACAACACAGCGTTTTTACTCATCTTAGATATGTTATTCCCAATTGTTGCATAGAAATTGGTTCAACGGGTGTGGCCCCCATCTGTAGTTCATGGACATGGCTATCAGCTCGCCCCCAGCATGCAACGACACTAGCACTCAGCAACTCTCCTACTTGTATCACACATGTCTACTGCTAACCTAATCACCTGGAATGCGAGGGGGATGCACACACCGGCCCGCCGATAGGAAACCTACGCCTACCTCAAGCGCCGTACAGCCCACATAGCATTATTACAAGAGATGCACCTGCCAGAGCCCGAAACCCACAGGCTCCAGCGCAGATGGCAGGGACAGGTATATGCCAAGGGTTACCTATTTGGGTAAGGTCGGGGGTACCCTTCACTGCTGACGAGGTAGAGATTGACACATATGGTCGCTATGTGTTTGTAAGGGGCAGCCTGGATGGAAAAACATACTGCTATGTACTGTTTATGCTTCAAACACAGACCAGACAACCTTCTGGCATGCATTGTCCAGCGAGCTGGCCCATTGGGGCGAGGTCCCTTGGTTGATAGGAGGGGACTTTAACGCAGTCCTTGACACAACAAAAGGTAGGTCCTTCCCGCCACTCTCGCAGACAGCCACCACATCTAGCACCAGGGCTTTAGGAGAATGGCTGCACCGCTGGCACTCAATTGACTTGTGGAGGGTACTGAACCCACAGACACGGATTTATTCCCCACCGCATGGACTGCATGTCCATATTGACCACTTTGTGGGATCAGCAGCAATGATCCCTGGTTTCCACTGAATAGATTACCTAGGACGGACCACTTGAATCACAACCCTCATCTTCTCCAGATGAACTGGGAAGGAACTGCTTATCGCATCTCCAGTTGGTAGCACTCGAAGATCCGCCCTTTGGGGCATCATTGGACACCACTATTAACACTTTCTTCAAAACAAATGCAGACTCTGTCGCCGATAAGAGGGTAGAATGGGAAACACTTAATATTGCAGTGAGGGGACAGTGTCTGGGTCTTGGCTGGGGCATCCGACTGCAACTAGATCAAGATGTAATGCGCCTTGAAAACTCGCTTCTTTATCTGGAGTCTGGCGCAGTTCTGAATCTGGATGGCATGCGTAAACTAGACGCGGCAGGACGTGAGCATGCAGAAGTGAAGGAACGACTGCAATGCCTAAACTACACGCCACACTCCACTCGCACCCATCCTGCAGCAGATAAAGCGAGCCGTTTGCTGGCGAGGCTGATCAGGCAGGAACAAACACGACAACCGATCCTCTCACTACGCTCGATGTTGGAGCATCTACTGAACACCCAGCAGGAGACACCAAGAATTTGTTAAACACTATACTACACTATACAATATTGTTATTAATGTGGACCCAGAGGTGTTGGAGGCCTTCGTTTCCCCTCTCTCCCTGCCAACTGTGGTCCTGTTGAGGAGCCAATCACCCTTCTTGAGGTCCAAGCAGCCATAAAAGCACTGGCCACGGGTAAGATACCTGGATGAGCTAGAAGCTAAATATTACAAGGCGTATGCATCAGTACTGGCCCCACATTTGCTGACGCTGTATGTAAAATCATTGGAGGCGTCCCTACTCCCGGCATCACTTTGCAAGTCTTTGCTTGTGTCATTGCCCAAACCAGACAAGAATCCTGAACTGCTGGGTTCTTACAGCCCATTAGCGCTTTTAAACACTGACTACAAGATCCTGGCCAAAATACTGGCAGATAGTTTGGCTCCTCTGGTGCCCCTATTGTTGTTGTTGTTGTTACGGAGTTATATATAACGCGAACTTGACCCAAATGTATCGGGTATCAGAGCGCTTTACATAGCACCAGTTGCGTTACATGAGGACACATTCATTTTTGGTTTTTTGTTAGGCACGTGGAGATTAAGTGATTTGCCCAGAATCACAGGATGTTCAGCGTCATTACCGAGACTCGAACCCAGTTCCCCAAATTCAAAGTCGACCGCCCTAGCCCTTAGGCCAACTCCTTGGTCCACACCGATCAAAATGGCTTTGTGCCAGCTCACAGCACATCCCTAAACTTATGTTTCTTCTTCCAAGCAGCTAAATATTCTGCCGCATTCAGGTTGCTTGGTGCTAGACTTGGAGAAAGCATTCGGCATGCTAAAATGTGAGTTCCTGTTCACCACTCTATCCAGGTATGGACTAGGCACCCGCCTCCTTTGTTTTATCAAACTGTTATATACCCTTCCCACCACCAAGATCGAGACAGGCCCTTACATGTTATAATGGATATCCATCAGTCATGGCACCAGGCAGGTATACCGGCTGTCCCCCATTCTGTTACCCTGGCCATAGAACCACTGGTAGAAACCCTTCAAAAAGTGGGGAAGAATGGAGTTATCCCTCTAGGTGATGGAGCACATGCGATATCCCTATAGACCGACGATCTGCTTTTTATATCTTCGAGACTTTAGGGAACCATGCGATAGCATAGCAAAGATGTTATCTGACTTTTCATTCCTATCTGGCCTGCAAGTAAATTGGGCAAAATTGTGGCTACACCCATTCTCTGTATCCACCCCTGACCCAGCACTAGTAGTTAATGGCACTGGAGTACAATGGCAGCCATCTGTGTTTCACTACCTGGGTGTAAGGATTTATCATCAACCAGAGCAATCAGCACAATTAAGTCACAGATGGCCTTCTGGCGCACCCTCCCCCTAACAGTCATGGGTCGCATAGCGCTCCTCAAAATGGTGGTCTTCCAGCAGCTATTATATTTCTTCACTAATCTTCCACTCTATATCAGGCCCCCAATTTTTTGCTCATTTGAGCACACCATGTGAGAATTTATTTGGAATGGTTCACGATACAGGGTTGCATTATCTAAACTATACTTATCAACAGATCAGGGTGGGCTTGTAGTACCCAACATGGAACATTACTACCTGGTGGCACAACTCCAATGGATAGCCAGGTGGGTCCAACCATTAAAAGCAGCCTCCAGAACAGTACAACAGATCAGTATTTTGTTTGTGTTTGTGCATTTGTGCGTTTGTGTGTTTGTGTGTTTGTGTGTGTGTGTGTGTGTGTGTGTGTGCAGAAATATATTCTTCTTAGTAAAGCCAAACTCAACATCTGTGGTATGTTTTAAATCCTGAGTTAGTGCTTCCCCTGACCAAACACTTTTAAAATATACTACTGACTAGTATGGGTGACATGTGACTCACACACCTTGTAATCCTGATTGTCTCATGTAACATTTACTATAGACTAATTTAGGCAGGTGTGATTCATTGTCTCTGTATAGTGGAACTGTGATGTAAAGTGCTCTATCACCCTACACTGATATGAGTAGCACTTCAAAACAAATTAAATGGATATTAAAAGAGAAGGTGGCCATTGGGGAGGCGCTAAAAATAGTGTTGCACTGGACGCCATAGCGCTAATGCCAGCTCTGAGAGTTGTCTGTCACTGTGCTGTTTCAGAATGATATCACACTAATGTTTAGTACTGTATAGATGGAGGCAATGGGTTGGATCACAAATAAGTAAGATTGAAAAGAGTTTATGTAGCCAAGTTACAGTGGCCTGGCAATTTTACACTGACTGTTCAGAGACACCAATGAATGTCATAATTTGTCCAAGGTCCTGCAGGCAGCTCAGCTGCAGTGGTCAAAAGAGGTGTTAAATCATATGGGATGTGATGAGGTTGCACAAGTTCTTAGAGTTTCTGGGTGCTCAAATGGGTGCAATTTCTGATATTTAAATGTTTCCTGCGTCATCATTGCTTGATTTTTCCTCACGAGAAAGTGTCACTCATAGTCGTTAAATGTCACTCATAATTGAATTACACTGAAATTATGAAAATGCCACACATAAGCAATCTGAAACCTCGGCAGCTATGCTGGCCTACTCCTCAGTTGCATAAAGCCATTGTGATTTTTTCACATACCAATAGCATTGTCAGCCAAATAGATCCAGATGTACTGTTGACCAGGTATATCTGAAGAGCTTTCATGAATTAAACCAGTGGTAAAACTTACTCTGGTCCGTGATCTCTCCTTGAGGACAGGGAATGCATTCAAAGCAGCAAACTGGCTTTCCTTCTGTGACTGCCTCTCTGTAGCCAGGAGGGCATTCTTCACTACAGACAGAGCGTGGGGGCTGCAGGGAGGACAAGGTGACAGTGTTAGTGGAATGCACCAGAGAACTTGTGAGCTGAAAGATAAGGACACATAGACTGGTAGAAGAAAGGAGGGAAGATGGCATGGAACCTAAACATGTGACTGATGGGATGTAACAAACAGGTTTATTTTAATACACTTACAATCAACTTTGTTTGACAGCTTTTTCAAATCTATGCACGTATTCAGCTCCTTCTTGTTAGTAAATGACCAATCATATGCAACGTCGTAGGTCATTGATTTGTGAGGTACACAGGGAGAAAACATGTCTTAATTCAATTCTTTAGAATGGCCATCTTATCAATAGCAGAACAAAATATTTCCCTGAAAAGCATTGGCTTGAAAAAACACATGGAAAACATTTACTAACAACTAGGTTAACTGTTGAGCATCTGAGAGCATCATGTTCTTCACTTTTAAAACTAGAAGAGCTCACAGGGACTAAAAGACCCCTCAAACTAGAACTCATGACTGCCTTTGATGAAACCGGCAAAGTAAAAGCTAGCAGCCACTTAAGGTTTAATATCAGGCAGATTGTAAATAGATCTCTTTTCGGTCAGCTGGTCACTTCTCTATTCAAGCGGTAGAAAAGACTCAAGTTATATTCAAGTTTTATCCCCTTCACAGTGGGAAATTGAATCCATTATCTTGCAGTTCAATGTGATCGCCAGGTGGCAAGATAGAGCAACCATGGCACTGACATTGTCATCTCCGTGACTTTTGAGATGTCTACAGTTACTTTGCACTTGCTTATCCACACTCTCTTGGATTGGTTGACATTTTCAAAAATAATTTTGTTCTTTCTAACCAGTTCTTCTCCATGGGCTACTAGAATGTTGAAGGTATTGAATCTTTGCTAAGTGTGTGCCATGTAAAAAAAAATGCCTACTTGGCCAATTATTTTGTGTCACCTTTGAAAATATGGATCATTCAAACCTGAAACTTCCTAGGAAGTGATATCACTGGACCTTAGCCCTGAAAACGAGGCTTAAGTTCCCTTGTAACTGCATTATTAATATAAAAATACACCACAGATAAGTGTCAATTTTAGAAACCACTAATGTTTTAATTACGGTGCTGGCATGATATGCCAAGGGAACATTACTAATTTTTCTTTGTGCAACATGAAAGATTGTGTGGTCATGTCAAGAAGGAGATGCAGTGCAATAGAACATAGAACAATTCTGAGAATCTAAATAAATTATACCAAAATTGTCATGATTTAATTGTTTTCCTAAAAAATACTTTCAATTAAAAATGTAATGATGAATGATAGAGAGAGCCAAAATAGAGACTTAAATATTTTAGTTAGGTACAAACATATGTTTGTGATCAAATTTCCCTCATTTGTGTCTGACAGAAATTAAAAGGTATTGCCAAAGGTCAGCTGTTTTACTAGTGCAGAGATCTCCAGCACAAGTTAGGAGTTCTCGGAAATAGTAAGCCCAATGCAGGGAGTAGGATTGAGCCTTTGCTGATTGTTCCAAGTCATGTCTTGCTTTGGAAGTTTGTGAATGCCCACAAACTAGTGGGTTTTGGGTAGTCACAAACTCCTAGACAGGGAAGAGTTGTATTATTTCTTCTGCTAAGGGTCTGATTCCAATCTCGGCCGGTAGGGCTCCGAATCGTATTCGGCTTAACCGGATCCGATTCAGAGCCCTATTTCCCGACCGATTCGTACGCGCGTCCGGGCGAGCGAGTACGATGCGAAATCACCGACCGACTCGTCCGGATGTCCCGACCGCTCCGACCGACTCGTCCCCGGGTCTAACCGCACCGACCGACTCGCTCGGACTCGACTCGCACCACGCAATGGAGACGTTCCCCGGCCGGGTAAGTACGATGCGCGCCGCGAGCAGTCCGACCGAGCCGCGCACTCCGGCTCCAAAGAGCAGTCGGAGCCGTACTTTGGTGGTCTGTGTCGGACCCCCCTGTACGCGTAGCCGCACGAGTCGCACACAGGGGGGACCCATGGGTCCCCCCTACCTGTGCGTGTACGGCACAAGTCACTTCGCCGCGTACACGCTGTAGGGGGCGCCCTTGTCCACCTCGCACCCATTGAGTCAATGTGAGCCCGCGTACGCGTTGTACGACAGGCTCCCATTGACTTCAATGGGAGTCCGACCGAATCGAGTCCGATGGCATACGTGCGCATCGTACTCGTTCAGTCGGGCTGCACGGGTCCGATTCGGTCGGAAATCCCTCCGGGTCCGGCTCGGTCGGAGAGATTTCCGGCCCGAATCGGAATCGGCCCCTGAGTGTCTGTGTAGAAGATCCCCTAACACAACCACATTTTGTGAGAGTTTTCAGGGAAGGACAATCTCTATGAGGAAAATAATTTCTCACACTGAAAAAGAGAAACACAAAAATGCGCCTGTGTGGATTTCTCTGCCGTGGAGAAATCTGTACCATGGAGATAAATTCTAAACTTGGATATAACGTGATTTACCAATGAATCTGTTGGAAACATGCTCCAGGCACTGCTTTCCATGCAAATACCAATCGGCATTTGTGATTGCCAAAAAGTATTAAAACTACTCTACTGATAAAGATTTAAAAATGTGAGCATATTTTGTTTTATTTACATACATTATGAACGATGCTATTGGCTTTAATTAATCCTAATTGTTAATACATGTTGATGTATTATCACATGTAATGCAATATCACTAATGAGAAGCACAGAGGGGGGATTGTGGTTAAACATATTTTTTCTGAGGACAGCGGTAGCAAAGGTAGTGCACGGGTCACAGGGAGCAAACCAAGTGTTGCAGCTGCAACACCGGGTAACCCAGGCTTGTGGGGGTCACATGAAGCAAGGAATGAACTGATGTGTTTTTCAAATCAGGGGCAGCCGAAGGGCGACAAAGGCTCTGTTCAGGAGTTATAGTATCTACTAGAAATATTGTTTCAAAATAAATGAAGCTTTTTTTCTGATGGATACTTCTTACCACAGATTCCGCACCTTAAGCATGAGTCCTGAGGACGTACTTCTTCTGGTTTGGCTTTAGTATTACCTGTGATAGGATGCAAGATATTGCATCCAGTGCTCACTACATGTGATCAATGAGAGGAATTAGGCTAACTGGTCCAGAACCGCCCCCTTGATTTTCATGCAGTCTTGCATGAGCGAGATGAGGCGATCATGGGCTCTAGTGCCGAATGCAGCTGTCAGATCAAAGAGAATGAGGAGAGAGGATTCCCCTCCATTAAGGATTCAAGAGCATGGACATTCCTTTCTACAGCCTGCTCAGAATCCAGACTGATGGAGCGGCAAGAGATCGGGATATAATGCATTTCTCCATTGTTTTGCTCAGCCAGGTTAGACTGGGCACCTGACGATAGTTGGATAGCGTGCCCCATTCAAAAACTGTTTTTTATTCAATAACCTTTTCCAAGAATGTCATTAAGTAATCACTCAAAGTAATCTTTATAACAAATTGTTTACTAGTTATGACCATGTGGCTAGATACATATTTTGTTAGCTGTGGCAAAGGCCTGAGTGTGGAGACTATGACAGTCCATGCTCTACCTGTTGAGTCCTTTCAAACAGTACATTAGCTGTCATATCTCATACTCACCTGGGTGTTTTCAGCCCATAATAGGGCACTGGTGTTGATATAAATATGTGTGTCTTGTTGGGAGTCAAGGCTGCCCACGTTGACCAGTCGAATGTCCTCATAGTTAAATATCTGTACATTCACAATGTCATACGCGCTTAGCGCATCACCATTTTCATCAAAATATATTTGAGCCCCGATGTTTAGTGATAGATTCATCCTTTTCACATAGTGAAGCACCTATGAGGTTAAAACACAGATAGAGGCAAAAGGAGAACACATTAACACATGAAGGGAAATTAACAATAATGTAACAAATATTGAATTAAATCAGCCTCAGTATTTCATAACTATTGTAAAAATGTCTAAATCAGCAGATGCTGCACTGGAGAGTTACACATTCACCCCACTAAAGGGTTGCTTCTTGTACAGCACAGTAGTCATTTCCTGATGTTCAGATAGTTTTTCTGTCATGATGTAAAAGCAGAAGTACTGCTCAAGGGTACCTGTCTTCTCACAAACGTGTCACTGCCCTGCATAGATGAGAGACTGTATTGTCCCTATTAGAGCAGGGCCAAGACTGATTTGGCAAGGAAGGTCTCTGTAGGAAGCAGCTATCGTTTGCTGAGATTGTCATGAGAGCACCTCTTTTGGTAGTTCCTATAACCAAAGTAGCATCAGGCTATTGTTAATGGATTCAAGTTGTATGGCACAGGCCGATCTATAGGAGGTCTTGTGTGAATATTGGAAAAGTCAATGTTGATGTGCACAATGATACATTTGTGTATAACAACGAGATCACATCATTATTATCAAATTCACCAGTCATGAACTCTCCATCAACCTCACTCAGAAATACGTGGTCAGGCTGGCTCTGAGACCAAGGCCTGAGGTTACTGATTGACAGGTCACAGGTGGGGTGACAGGTATCCGGCAGGCATATGTGTGAACAGGAAACTCTGATCAATCCCAGATATGTGCAGGGACACCACAATGGTGCAGGGAGATTGTCCCCAATAAAGCACACAAGGCTGCAGTGGTGCACGCGTTCACAAAACACTATAACATCAGATACCACATGAAGTTAGGAACACTCAGTCAATCAGAACATAGCACACTCAGCACACACTGTACACGCAGCCTGCATGCAGCGATCACGCGCTCCTCCATGCAGGGCATCTGGACACTTTACCCACTCGCCCGCAGTCAAAGGAAGGATGAAGATTTGTGCAACAATAGAGGTGAGCAGACTCCGCAATTGATTGAAAGTTCTGATGAATCCGTGGGAAGGAGGTCCGTCCTGAAGCCGCTCTCACAGAGGGTAAGAGACCACATCAGAGCCTTAGTCCCAGCATTTGGTGTATGGCAAACTAGGAAGGAGTGCAAGTTTAACATGAGTGCTCTGCCACTGAAGGAAATCTGGCATGTTACCTATTTTATGTGTCCGAACTGGGTATTCACAAGGCTTTGGAGGCGTTCCCGCAGAGGTCACCTTTTTTCAATAATAAGCAGGCTATAAAAGGTGAATGTTGATTGTCTCTTGGACCGCTGGGCGTGCCTCAAATGGTACTCTTGTCTCCTGGGTGTGATACAGAGTTAAGGCCTCACCCCTTGGACAACTCGGCGTGACACAGATGGTGCGCATGGGCCCTGGGTGTGATATAGGGCCAGCACCTCAATCTTATTTTTTAGTCTTAACGGGTTTTCGCAGTTCTACCGGTTTCTTAATACTGTTGGTATCTGAGAGAAGTGAGAGGTGTTGTTTGCTTGGACCACTAGGCGTGACACAGATGGTATGCCAGCCCCTGGGTGTGCTATAGGATGTGACTTGGATATTATGGAAAAATATTTTGATCTGGGATATTAGGTATAGTTTGTGTTTGGCCAAGAAGGGCCTTTGGTTGTTGAATTATTCCTTTTTCTCCATATAAATTGTTAGTTTATTTGTCTTGGAGCTGATATTGACAGACTATTAGGCTCACTTAGTCCTGTATACCGCGCACAGCTTCCCCTTGTCACAGGATAGCATGTGCTAAGTCATCATTTTTTCTGTCAGTTTCTCCTTTATTATAGTTGAAATGGATGTATCTTTGATGTTGTGGTGCTCGCAAATTAATGCAACTGTATTTTGTCTCGAGTATTGTGTTTTGTTGTTGACTCAACGATAATAACGATTGTGAAAAATAGCAACGCCTTCATATAGCACATATGAAGGCGTTGCTATTTTTCACAATCGTTATTTTTATGCCAAAGTAATGTCTGCTATTTGCTGCCAAATTTGTATGTTTGAACTAACAATTGCACTTTGTTCTAGGTGACCCTTCATATGCATTGCTAATTGTGTTTGTGAAATGTTCATAGTGATGCATCTGTAAATAACGCTGAGCTCTTAGTAAAGTAGTTAGAACCAGCAATCCCAGTGTATATATTTCTCCACCACCGGAGAAGAACTTAAGGTTCACTAAACCAGAAAAACTAGGGTGCATCTGTCTCCTAAAAACTGCCCAACTTATCATGGAGTCACCACTAAAACACAAGCAAACCAGGTTCCCCACAGATGCTAAAAACGTAGCATGTTTTGCCATGAATGGCACGTACACACTAAGGCACACATGTTTCCCTAGCCAAAGGAGATAAACATTTACATTAACACGAACATAATAAACAAATGAGGATACACATATGAACCAAATACATAGGGCAAAAGAAGTACAGGAGAGAGGCACTGTTAGAACTATGGGCCATCTTCAAGGAGGCAATCCTATCCCACACTCAGCAAGTAAGGCGTCCAGACCTCCCCCGCCATATGTAGAAATAGAGCTGCTCTCCCCAATGCCTGCTATTCCCACATTAGGCTATACCAATCCGCCAGTCAGGGGAGCAGAAAGGCCCCCTGCTAAACAGCAAACTGTTAGGTCCAGGCATGAAAGTCTAACAGGCCAGCAGGTTCAGGCAATCCCATCACCATACCACTCCAGTGCTAGAGCTCCCCGAAGTTCAACCCCCCCATCCATCACGTTCAGCCAATCGAACCCCAGCAGCGCAGAGAACATGCACTCCAGCTGGCTCGGGTGGACACACTTGAGTGACAGGGAGATTCATAGTGGTTCTGGACAGTGACACAACTAGCGGGGGTGAGGAAAGGGGTCCCAGTCCTCCGGGATCCGACGATGAGAGGGGAGCAACAAGGTTTGTGCAGGTAACTGAAGAACCATCAGGAAGTGAGTTTGAGGGCAAAATCTGACCAAAAAGAACAGCACACAGCTCAGAGAAAAGGAGGCTCTCTAGATGGGATTCAGAAGAAAGGCGAATTATGGAGGGAGAGAGAGAGAACTCGTACCCTGGGAGCACAGTGAGAAAACAGAGCGGCATGTCCTCCACCTGAGGAGAGTGGTGGTAGGTAAAGAGCACTGTTCGGTGAAGAGTCTGAGGCAGAATTAGGGTAGAGGTTTTTGTCTGGGATCCGAACCTTACCAGATCATCAAATAAGATCTCAAGGTATCCTGGTGCAAACTCAACTAAGACTAAGGAGAAGTAAGATGACAACTTTGCATGTGCCTCCCGAATGCGCAGGACAGACAAACCGACCAGGGAGAAAGCAACCCGAGATGAAGGTGATATCCACGCTCAGCCATTTAGCCACCTGCTAGCCCGCTGGACTGAGTGGGGGGGCAAGTACAATAGACCCTGGCTCGAGGAGGAATCCTTCAAACCAGAGGACATGGCTGTTGTGGAAAACTGCATCTGGCACAGAGGGGGCGATCCCAATTAGACCTTCCCCTATATGGAGGATTACTTAAGAAGATGGGGATGCTATGTTAGGGAAAAGCCAGTGAAGCTACCCCAAGCCAAAATGTGCCGTCTACTGCAGAAAGGCACGTCAGGGACCATCTATGTGCAATGGGCTCACATGAACAAAGAAGGGCTAAGGCCCCAATTGGCACCAGTGTTGGATGGGGCAGGGAGATGGATCTCATGTTTTGGGAAGAACAACATGGAAATAAACTTAGCAATAGACAATGTCATAAGTCTGCTAAGTAGTCACATTGTAGAGCAGACTAACACGGTGTTAGCCCTAGCTCGCATCCCAGCAGTCACGCTGAGAAATGCAGAGCATGATGGGGCCACATTCAATTCATACATGCAATAAATGTGGATGGCCCTGACAGAAATGTTCCCTGTATGCCCATGTGTAGGAGGATTAATGGCAAAAATTATGAAACTTGGGAAGACCATAACCGATTTTCTGGATAGGATGCGGGAATGATGGGGACAAGAGACAGGACAGCCATGGACCAGTATGGGCCCCCATGATGCATTTTTCTATAATATCCTCAAAAAGGGGCTGCCCACCAAAATACAAAGTGGATTGGACAGCGTAGTGGGGCTCGACACAAAACCCTGGCGGGAGATACTAGTTCACAAATTACACTGTCACAAAAAGAAACAAGAAAAGTACTAGATGGGTATACATGTGACCTCAGGGCACATTGCGATCACCAACAGCATTCAATTGCGTCATGCCCCCTCTTTATAAATCGTGCAGTTCAAAAGACACCATCCAATCGATGGCACCCCCATGTAAACACTCGGAAAGATAGGATCTTGGAGGGCGGGGAAAACGCACAGAGCACTAGTTAATAACTGAGACCATCCACATGCTCACCTCATTACACCGTAAAATATCCTTTCAGTCACAGAGAGGGGGAAGCCCCAACAACCAATAAAAATAATGCGTCCCGTGAACAATAACCCACTTTTTAAAATTGGTACCCAGACTGGGGCCACCTGCCGGTGCCTCACTAAAATTGAGTGAATGAAGTGTGGAGAAGCACAACCCTAAAGAAAGCACAGGATCCCCTAAGAAATAATTGGCAATGACACATGCAATGATGCAATGTTTTCTGAACTAACAAACAAACCTAGGGGCATATTATCAAGCGGCAGCGATAATTATCGCTGGCCGCTGTTAGCGCGAGGAATCCTATCGCCGGCTATCGCTGGAAATTATCGCCATGCTAGCGCTGTATTAACAACGCTTAGCGCAAAGGCGATAATTTTCCAGTGATAGCGATGTTTTCCATGGAACATCGCTGGTTTTCCAGCGATGTCCCATGGAAAAGCGGCGATATCCTTGGTGATAGGGCCTGTGGTCTTAGCCACACAATCCACCCCCATGTTAGGTATGCCTTAGTCAGGAATTTAGCAGATGTTAAATTCCTGCGTTAAGGCATACTTAACGCGATTGAAAATATCGCTAACCCACGTTGTTGATATGGCGATACCTGGGTTAGCGATATTTCCCATGTTGTTTTCACAGGCATGCCCCCTTTGCATCTCATTAGCGATGCGATGGGAGGCGTGCAGAAAACGGACGCTAATGCAGGAATCACGCGCTAGCGTGTCCTTGTTAATTAGGCGATAGAATTATCGCCGCTTTTCGTCCGAAATCGGACGCTAAAGCGGCGATAATTCATTAACGCCGCCTTGATAATATGCCCCCTAGCTCTTATTTAACAGGTCTGTAATTGAGCCTCCAAGCACACCACCTTTACAGTGGCCCACCACCTTTTCAGCGACCACATCAATAATCCCAACAGGATCTAAGCATGCGAATCAAGAACTACGAACTGCACTGAGAATTTTTTTGAACTGTCAAAGCTAAGGAATCTCCCAGTAACCAGAGGACTACAGACATCTCCCCTAGATTCATCCCAAAGACCTGCAATGTTCAATAAGTTATGTATTGTTTACTCTGGGTGGTGCTGCATCCATTCATTGCCAAAGAACTGCCTAGTCAAATGAACTCCACCCAGAAATTGTCACAGCACTTGCATAGGGACCTCTCCCATATCACTTATAATGACACCAAATCCATCACTAGCATTCCACATGCACTACACAGCGCCCTCTTGCACCTTTCAGTTCCAAAACAAAGTGATGTTCCAGTGTCAGGAGACAGGTTAACCATATGTTTGGTATCAGCACATGACCGCCGTGGGCTCCAGGACATCGGCCAGGTTATGTTAAGTCTGTTCACTGATACCGCCTGCAGTAGGCGCAGACAGACTTTACTTGTCCCAAGAGGTAGCTCCCAAAAAAGCAAAAAGCCTTCCCCACCTTTACTATGTAGGATAGGGGCCAAAATACAATCCAACAGACAAGAACCCCATAGGGTAGTAGTGAATCTGACCTGATCCGAGACCAATCCCACAGCAGTGTACCTTTTCACCAAGCCTAGAGATATTCAAACTGAGCTAGATAGGATGTGCAGGAGGGCCACCATTGGGGAGGATACTGTTTGGCCCAGAGATTTTCCAGAGAAGAGATTCTTGGAGGTAGCAAAACCATCAAACCAATGCATGAACACGTCCGCTCCTGCTTCCATCTGTAGTCCCAGGGTGGTCCTTAGCGTACCTGGGCTGTCTTCTTTAATAACAAATGAACCCCAGACATAGAGTTCCAGTGTAGGGCCATTTACCTCAAAGATACAAAGGGAAATGAGTCTCTTAGGGGAGGGTTGAACAACAACATAGATACCCCATGTCAGGAAATCTAGGATACTGAGGTAGACAGATATACGTGGTTAGAAGGGAAGGACAACCCCTAATTGGACGGAAACTTACACTGTACTCCTTGTGTTTGAGAGGTAAAGAAGCCATTCCACTGGGAACAAATAAAAACTGTGGTACAGTACTGCACATTCTGGACATGCAATGGGGCACCTCCATGCTGATGGATACTTACTGGAAATGCGTGGAGTTTGCCTACACTCAGCTCATTCCCCGATGGTTAGCCTCTGCTCCCTCGTCACCGTACACACTCCGCACCCTGGTCATTTCCGGAGAAGATCTGTCAGAGTTGTACCAACATCCGCTAAAGAAGAAGACAACTCTGTTGCATTAGGCTTGAGAAAAAAGAACTGCTGATTATTTTGGCTGGGTACAGTACAAGGATATTCCGGAAGAATTCAGACTGTTTTCTGATGCCTAAGTGTCAGCGGGAGGGTCCCTTCTTCACTGTGCATACAAATGCAAACACCTGCTGGTTACAAAAAATGCTCAAGATGATGAGCAGTACTGAGCTCGGCCTTAATGGAATCAAGGAAGAACTGAGAGCCATCTGCATCATGGTGATGCAACATAGATATGTGTTGGACTTAATGACTGGAATGGAGGGAGGGGTGTGTGCAAAGCTCGGTGCGTCCTGCTGCAGGTTTATTCAAGGCAATGGCATGGACAACGGGACTCTGACTCTTGCGATCCAAGCATTGCACCATTTACAAAGAGACATGCATGACGAGGGAGGTGCTATTGAGCGGGAGTGGTGTGCAAACTGGTTCTCCTGGCTCCCCCAGTGGCTGACCGATCTGTGAACATCATTGTTGCCCGTTTTCATATTACTATTCTTTTTGAGTGGTCTCCTGCTGTAAAAAAGCAGTCCTCACTTTGGGTAGAATGCAAGTAACTAGCGAAGAAGTAATAGTCATAATAGTCAAAATTGAAGAACAGCAAGCCCCCAATAATGTGTCTGTCATGAAGTGGGATTTAGATTGTGTACTTGAAAATTCAACTAGAGGGGGATCTTAATATTGGAAATGTTTATGTCGTTGTGCACAATAATACATTTATGTATAAGAACAAGACTGCATCATTATTATAAAATTCGCCCGTCATGAACTCTATATCAACCTGACGCAGAAATACGTGCTCAGGTAGACTCTGAGACCTAGGCCTGAGGTTACTTATTGACAGGTCACAGATGGGGTGACACGTAGCCGGCAGACAAACTGATGCACAGGAAACTCAGATCAATCCCACAGATTGGTGCAGCAACACACACAGGAGATTGGCCCCAATAAAGCACACATGGCCATAAAGTCAGAAGCCACATGAAGTAAGGAACACTAGGCCAATCAGAACACAGCACACACAGTACACGCAGCCATCATGCTCCCCCATGCCGGACATCTGGACACGTTACCCACTGGCCCTCATTATGTCCGTGCAAGGTCGAGGCCCACATGCATTTGTTATCAGATGGCCTTATTTACAACTCCAAAGACAAGGCCCACATTCTTTACCAAAAAAATATTTCCAAATTGTTTTATGATGCCCTAAAAAATGTATAAAACACTGCTCAGATCCTACTTTGAGACACTCCTCAGACCCCAATTTCTTAACTGTTCAACTGGCCGACGTGTTTTTCCATACACCTCTTGTCTTTTGTTTTTTCTAGGTAAATTCATATTCAAGCAACATTTGACTTGTTGGTATGCATGTTATAACATTACTGTTAACCACTGCAATAGTAATTGTGCATTCAATGCTTGAAAATCCAATAAAAACTATTGCAAAGTAAAAGGAGAGTCTCCGCCTAGACAGGCACAGTGGCTGAAAAAAGATGGTTTGGAAAGTGACCCAGAGCGATCACCAGTGACAGACACATTGTTGTTTTTGCATTAAATGCCTTGAGTGTGACAAGTATTCCCAGATGTGGATCCTATGCTCACTATGCCATAGGACTCGAGCTATACCTCACTGATGCGACCTACGTAGGTTGAAACTAGCAGTTCGAGTTGCACTGTTTCTATTGTGGGAGAGGTGTGGCACAGCAGCCACGGTGGCCGACTCCGGAGCGTGTGGCACACAGTTCGATCCCCAGCACTGGAGGCAGATCAGCTCAGCATCATGTGACTCTGGGCAATAGCTCACTTAATCTCCCTGATGGCCCCCAGTGCCTTCAGACCCTTACGGGTGACTAGTTTGTGCTTTACAAATGGCAGGTTATTTATTTTTATTTATAATAGCAGAACCAAGACTGATTTGCATAAGGCACGTCTCTGTCTAGAATGGAACAGTAGGTAAAAAACAAGTCTTGAATGCGGCTCCAATTAATCGCCAGTGGCTGAAATTAAATGAAGCATTCAACCCATTATTTTGTTATTGTTTCAGTAGATGCCCTAAGTTCAAAGGGTATCCTCATACATGACTCCCCTGTTCACAGTGCCACAGCACTTACCCCAATCACAGGGTCTGAATGACTTCAGGTATTTACAGCACAGCGTCATTCCAATACCCCACAATGCAGTATTTACCAAACATAGTAAATTCCATGCATTCCTTTTTAACATCCCAAATATGGGGAATTCGCCTCAAGCCGAAGTGGTAACCTCACTGAATTGCCCCATGTATTGGAGATTCTCACCTTAATTTCATACCCTGCCTAAATCAACAAGGGGAAAATTATAAAGGATATGCGGTTCAGTACTAGTGCAAACCACCGTGCATATATATGCATGATTCCTTAATCTTATAACTTTCAAGCTGCTAACTTTGGAGATCAGAAATATGGAGAGGATACACATTTTAAATATGCAAATCAAAAGTCAGAATCCTATATTCACACCTTATGTATACATACAGTGGGACTGGGCAATCATTGCAATAATGTGCTTGTCAATGTACTCATTAGTGTGTACATTTACCTCTTTACTTCTGGGTGATCCCTCAGCGGGTCCGATAGCCAATGATTGCTTAATTCTGGGAATGTTCTTTACCTGAGGGATGCAGGGTACAACTTCCTTTAGTCCAAGGGAGTTCTGGGGTTGCCTGTGGCTTGCAGCGTGATTCTCCATTCTTGTGCAACCTGTCTCTGGTGCGGGACAAGTCTAACTAGTACACTTTCAGGGTGGTTGCCACACGTTCGAGTTATCATGTCTTTGGTTTGTGAAGTACTTGAAGTCGCAGACTCGGGTCTTTTCTTTGTCCTTGTTTGCACTTCAAGCAGAGCTGAGGTTTTCATGCCAGGGGTGCCCATTAAATCGTAGATTTAGGGATGTTAGAGGTGTAGTTGCAAGTAGTCGATGGGCTACTAGACCTAGCGGCTAAATCGCCACTGTGGTGACCACATATGCGGACGGGTGCCACCTTTTCTTCCCAGACTCTCTGTTCTGCCACTTTTTAAAATGGCAGAACTCATCTTTGGCTGTACAAACCAGGTAGCCCACCCTAAGGGTGTGGCTAGCCTTCTGGGTGTGTGCGCCACCTTACTACCTAATTTATCCCCCCTGCCTGAGAGAAAATATGCCTGGGGGCAGGGAGTTGGCTATTTCCTTCTTTGGGAGACAGCCTGGTGCATATCAGAGGTGGTGAAAGCCTTGTAGCTCACCGTCTTGATGTGCCACTTCACAAGCTAGCCTGTCAAGGAGGGAGGTGACACTCCTTCCTCGGAAGACCTTTGTTTCTGATTCCTGGGAGTGTTCACAACTCCTGGCAGGGGGTCAGATTTCTGTCTTGGTGGCAGCAGCTGCAGGATGTTCACCAATGCACAGGAAAGACTGGAGCACCCAGGTGGGAAACCAATAAGGTAGCTAGTCACCTGGGTGCAGGCCACATTAAATTTGGTTTTGTGAAAAAGTTGGATTTGATGACAAAATGTGTTTGATACAAAACATTACACATTTCAGTGGGACCATAATGGAGCTGGCAACCTCGGGGTGCCCGGGTGCCAGCCTATGTTATCCTAAGGCCCCCTGCACACTTATAGTAGCCCTTAATGGAAAGAGACTACTATAAGGGCATATAAGCTTGCATTTATATGTCCACACCTTTAATAAAATGCACCCTGCCTCCTGGACTAGGGAGGCTTACCTTAGGGATGACTAACATATATTAAAAATAGTACTGTGCCCTTACAACTCATGATGTGGGCAAAGTCGAGTTGGAGCAGTTTGCACGGCTCCTGCAGTCCTCAATGGCAGGCCTGCTGTCATCTCTTTACTTGGGCAGCTCAGGGTGGCACAATCATTGCTTCAGGCCCTGAGACATAGAAGGGGGTTAAAGTCCTTGCCAATTAGGGTTACCAATTCACATCTATCATATTTTAGGAAGAAAACATTGGCACGGGGGCCTGGTTAGGAGGCTTCAGTGCACTTTCAGAGTTGAAAACCCATGTCTAGTAGTCATAATGGGGGCAAAAAGTGATGGAACCTGTAAAAATCCTGTTTACTTACAATTATGTTACTTGTGATATCTCTTCTGGAATTCTAGTAGGTCAACGTTCTAGATCTTTGCTGGAATTCCGGAGATGTCAGTTAGCCTCAGCTTCCTATCTTTGAAGGAACGTTTTAATATGCGTTTTATAAACTTACCTTTTTGACCACTTTTCGGGCTCATGCTGATTTAAAGCTACACAGATGTAATTGACAATGAGCAGACTACAGAGGGAAGCCTGGAGCTCTGTGGTAAGACTATTTGGATGCAACATTACCACAGGCCACATTTCAGAATTGAGAACAAGGTGCCTTCTCTTAGGATTTACAACAATTCCTCAGAAGGCACCTGCATTGGTGAGACACTTATTTGCTGCAATCTGGGTGGATATGGTTGAGTGTTATTTTTGTAATAAGAGCGCGAGTTGTGGGCCATTCAGAGATTGCAGGCAACACAAGTACAGAAAGACAGCGCAAGGCCAATTATAGAGACAACACGTGATTGGCAGGGTGATTTGCTGCGTATTGAGTTTGTTGGCAAGGCAACAGGAAATTAGCAAAAACTGCAACTTTGATTTTTGCCATTTTAGGGCCAGATTGAAAATGTCCCTTTGTGTCAGTGTATGTAATTTTTTGTTATTGTTGGTGATTCACACCCCAGCTGTTTATACATGCGTATCCTTATAATGTAACAAACTGTATGTGGGAGGCAATTCCATCTTATTGCACACCAAATATGTACTGTTGGCCTACCCCTCATATGTATGTTCAGTGATTTGCTCACCTGTGCTCAACAATTTAGTGAATCATATATGTTTTCATCATTGCACCATTAGTAATATTTCAGTATTCTGCAAACCTATTAATTCAACACAGTTCAGGCCTTGAATACTTTTTGTGGAGTCAAGGTGTATTAATAGTGTGGAAGGTATTTGAGAACCTGTACCTTTTCTAACTAATCCTGGCAACCCTAATTTGGAATGTGCACAGTGGAAGGATGGATTTGGGGTGTAATTGGAGGTCATTGGTGGGAATGTGTTTACAGATAAGAGAAAGTTTGCTATTTTAAAACATTGTCTTGGGTCTGAAGGGAGGCAGATTTTATTAAATTTCCCACCCCTAGTGTTGTATTTTATTGTATTGTGTTGTAATTGCATTTATATAGCACGTACTACCCCTGACGTTGTATGATGAAGATGGGGATGAAGCTTATATGTAGGAAACAGCTATTAAACAATTGGACATGCTTTACTAAAAATAAATAACAAAGTGGTTGCTAGACATACATTTTTGGGAAGAGGTCAACTGCCAAATGAGTCTACTGGTACTTTTGTCAGTGATTTATTAATTTAAGCCGCTAAGTATGACTATGGAGTTTTTTTGTGACCAAATGGTATGTAAGACGTTTGATGTCAAGTTAAAGGAAAAAGTGTTACCTGTTGAAGATTTAACTTTAGAAAAAGCAATAGACATCGCACATCAATTTGAGAAAATGAAGTTAGGAATGATAGAATTGGATTATAAAACAATGGATGTGGTGCAGTTTGTAAAAAGAGAGTGTTGGGAAAAACCTATTGATGGGGGATCCAAATTCTAAGTTCAAATCATAAATGTAGAGGAGAAAACTGTTTTATGTTTTAAATGTGGCCTAGCTGGACATATGGCTAGTGATAAGTTATGTCCAACTATAGGGCAAATTTGTAGATATTGTAAAAATAAAAGACACTACAGTAGGATGTGTAAAAACAAAAACATTTTTAGCAGGCAATCCAAAGCATCACAGCCAGGTGTTGGGTTACAGTGATTTGATTTTGCAAGTTGATGTAGACAAAGCCCTGGAACGGGAGTGCTTATTCCCTAAGGTTTTATTTTTGCAACTAGGATTATTGAGAAACTTTGTGCATAAGATAATTTTTAACAAAAAGTGCAGTACCTAAAGTTTATATGGTCAGAAACATCCCATCATCATTGGGAAATGCTCTAAAGGAGGAGCTGCAAATGTTATTGAGAAAATAGAGGCACCTGAATGGTTGTCTCCAGTAATGGTTGTGCATAAACCTCTTTCATTACACCCGAAGGGGTATATAGATATAACAGGATGACATTTGGTTTAATTTCTGCTTCTGTTCTTTTCCAGATAATGATGTGTAAGTTATTTAAGGATGAAAATCTTTTTATGTACTTCCAGGATGATATCCTTGTCTTTGGCAATACCAAAAAAGAAGATGCGAAAACTTTATGCAAGGTTCTATCCATTTCGCAATATAAAGAGTTAACATTGACGAAAAACAAAAGTAAATTTGAAGTAGAATCAGCTTATCTTATCTGGGTCACAATACTGTAAGTATGGCATATCTCTGAAATATAGTCTGGTCAGGGACATTGGAGATGTGCCCAAACCACAAAACAAAGATCAACTCAGATCGTTTCTGGGTTTCGTAGAATATTATGCCAAATTTATTCCAACTTTTACAGACAAGACAAAATTTGCGAGAGAGTTGATGAAGAAAAATCAACAGCTCATATGGGGTAGTAAATGTGCACAAGAATGTAAAGAGTTAAAAATGGCCATTTCTTGTGCACCTGCGTTAACTGCATTTGACTCTATGGGGCCTATTAGGATGGCGGGCGGATCGCCACCACCGGGCTCGCGGTGGCCACCGCCGGCCCGGCGGTGGGGATCCGCCCGCCATCTGTTCCTGTTTTACCCCCGCCATATTAGTATGGTGAGGGGTACCGCAGCAGACGGAAAGACCGTCCGCCACATTTTTGCCGCCGGAAAATGCCCATAACATGGTGGCGGTGCCTTGCAGGCACCGCCATCCATATTATGATGCCTGCGGTGGGAATGCCTTTCCTAGGTGGAGACTCCGCCATGGAAAGGCATGCGGGAAATTACTGTGGGAGCCCATTGCGGGCCCCTGGGGGGGGTGGGTGGGTGGCTGCACTAGGGGTACCTATGGTACCCCCCTTCATTGCCATGCACAAGGTGGCAGGCACCGCGCGGTGCCTATCACGTTGTGCATGGCAATGCACAACATGGACTTTAACATTGCGGCGGGTGCTGCTCACAGCACCGCCCGCCACAATGTTAAAGTTGAGGATGCGCCTGCCAGTGTGGCGGGCACATCCTAATTGGCCTGGCGGGACCGCCGCACCTCTGGCGGTCGGTTCCGTTTTCCATTACGGTGGCGGGCGAGCAAAGTCCGCCCGCCATCGTAATGGGGCCCTTGGTGTGAATCGGTCATAATGACTGATGCTAGCAATGTGGGAATTAGAGCTGTGTTATTACAAGGTATCAATAGTAAAATAATACCTTTTGCCTTTGCTTCAAGGTCATTGAGGGGCATAGAATTGAAATATTCCAGAAAATAAATGGAAAGCCTGGCATGTTGATAGGGCATCAAGTATTTTAGGGAATATGTGTATGGTACAAAATTCAGGTTAAGTACAGACCATTGCCTGTTGGTAGATGTATTTACTACCAAAGGTTGCACAAAAGCAACATCTAGAGTGGTGAAGTGGCAATATAAATTACAAGATTTACACTTTAATGTAGAGTAGGTTTCTGGTGTACAAAATGTTCTAGAGGACTGTTTGCGAATATCACCAGTTAAGGAAGAAAATGAAACACTAGTGCGGGTTAATGACAGGGATTGTGTTGTGTCTATATGTGATATTTCAGAAGGGTCTTGTTGGAAAATGGCCCTCTCTGAAGGGGCACCCCAAATCTTTTGCCTTTCTCCTCCTCTTTTCCTGACCTTTCTTTTATTGGCTTTAGGACTCTTAGCACTGCTGACCACTTTTAAAGGGCATGTGCTTTTCCCCTCCCCTAAACATGGTACCAATTGACATATTTAGTTTACTTGTAAAGTGGTATACCATATACCCAGGCCCTGTAACCTAAATGTTACTATTGGGCATGTAGGACTGACTGTGCCACCCACACAAGTAGCCTTTCAAACTGGTCTCTGCCCTGTCATTGCAGGGCCTGTGTGTGTAGTTTACTGCCACTCAACTTGGCATTTAAAACTACTTTCCAAGCATTTAAAAACCCCTTTTATTACACATACGTCATCCCTGAGGTAGGCCCTAGGTATCCTATAGGGTACAATAGGGTACGGTGCAGTGTAACTAAAAGCTAGGATATGTACTCTTAAGTTTTGCCTTTCCTGGTAATGACAAACAGGTAAATCCATGGTTCATTATTTTGAGCCCTACTCTTTTCATAGGATAACATTGGGAATTCCTTAATATACTTTTAAGCTGTAAATCCTGATGAGAAGGGAGTAGCTGCATCATGTTTTATATCTTTGGAATGGTAATCATAAATGTTATTTTTGGTAAAATTTAATTTTACCTTACTATTTTAGAAATGCAACTTTTGGAAAATGGACATTTCCATGCACTTACTGCTCTGTGTGCCTTGCAGCATGTCTTCAATACACGTTTAGAGTGTTTGACAGATACACTTTGTGGATTCCCTTCAGACAGCATCAAACACAGGAAGAGCGAATGTGACAGATAATTCATCAGCATTCATTTGCATTCTGATAGCTCTTCCTGGGCAGAAAGAGAGATGGGTAACTGACTTTTACACCTGAATAGGCAGTCTCTTGTTTCCCACACAAAGGGCTTAATATCCTCTACTGATAGTCTGGAGCCAGAGCTAGAAAGAAAGGGGAACCTGTGCACTTCAAGGATTTGCTTTGAAGTCACCCCTACTTCAAAGGCACACGTGGGTATAAGTACTGGGCCTCTGACCCTACCAAGACAGTACACTACTGGACCTGTGAAGAACTCGGTCAGGCATAAAGACAGTTGTGCTAACAGTATTCCCACTCTACTTGACTGCTGCTCTGGAAAATCAGCTTTTCTGCTTTGCTGTGCTACCCTGCTGCCTGCTGATCTCTGCCCTGCTGTGGAAGAAGGACAGGACCCATTTAACTTGAACCTAGAGCTACTCTAAGGGCTTGCTTGCCCCCTGTTCTGAAGTCTCAGGACCAGCCCAACTTCCTTCAACCTTGCAGCTGCACCTGGACTGTGCCATCTGTGAGTCCTTCCCGTTCAAGTGGTGCCAATCCAGTACTGGGCCCTTGAAAGGTGACTTTTGTTATACGGAGCCATCAAAATCAATGCAGTGACGACATCGAACTGATCGGACTGCACGGCTCGACCATAATGGACAGCACTGCTCGATGACAACACATTGCCTGCATCGTAATTGGGTTAGTTGAAGACTCCTTCATTGCCCACGAGGATCAGAACTGACCTATCTGGTCCTCGACGTCTACACTTCCTCTTTGCAAGGTACTTTTTCAGTGGGACCTGCGTGAGTCCTGTATGCAGGCTGCCCTCCATCGCCGTACACCGAAATTTTGGATCTACCCCAGTCCAGCACGAGCTCAAGTAACGCTTAAGTGCTAATTGCTTCTAAGCACTGCATTTGATTCAATCTTTAAAAAGTCATAGCACTGGTTCAACTGATTGCAATTTTGTCATTGTTGGCTTGTTTTACTCACAAAAATATAATCTATTTGTCTAACTCTGTGTGGAGTATTTTTGTGGTGTTTTAATTGTGTTACTGTGCCTGTTTTGCACAAATACTTTACACTTTGCCTCTATTTTGATAAGTCTGACTGAAGCTACTATAGGGTGAGCACAAGTTATCTTTAAGTGTGGATCTAGTTTACCCTGAGTATTGTGGTGGTTCATGCTTGTGCAGGTTGCATACTCTGACAACCAGAAACAGGTGTGTAACAAAGAGATAGTGGAGGAAAGAAGTTTAGGATCATCCAGAAATTCAGAAGCTTCTAGAATACAATAATACAAGATGGCCAATAAAGAAATTTGTAGAGGAATATTTATTATCTACTTTAATGTAGCAGACAAGCTTTCTGAACAAGTTGGATTATTGTTTCGGAGTGAGCATCTAGTGGTACCAGTGGGATTGAGACATGCAGCTCTCCAAATGTCTCATCTGGGGTATCCTGGAGAGAGCAGCATAAAGAGAAGGGTCAGGAGTGATTTTTGGTGGCCTACTTTAGATATGAGCATAGAAGATAAAGCAAGATCATGTATAGATTGTGCCATTAGTGATAAATCACAGTAGACTGTTGATTATGGTAAGTCACCTATGTTTACACCCAATGGAGAATGGGGAAAAATGTCATTGGATATTACTGGTCCAATGTGTTTGTCCATAGGGCAAGTATTTGCTATAGTTTTGATTGATCAGATGTCACAATGGCCTGAGGTTAAAATGGTAAGTCATGTTACATGTGTGAATGCGATTCAGTTTATGAATTATGTTTTTGAGAGAGAGGGTTTTTCAAAGGATATTGTGACAGATAATGGGGTGCAATTTACATCTGATGATTTGAAATCATTTTTATTAAGACATAGTATTGGACTTATTCAGTAATGGTATTGTAGAAGGATGGATAAGGGTTTTAAAGGAAGAAATACAGCTAAGAGAAATTATTGTTAACAAAGTATCAAAGAACTATTGTGGAGTTACCAGCCCACACCAAGGGCTAATGGAGGCAGATCTCCCTTTGAAAAAATGAGGAGTAGAAAGGTTGTTTGTAACTTAACATCTAGTTTATGTTTAATGCCTTGATATTATATGATGGTTGTTATAGTTAGGGTTAACAATGGGCGGGTCAATGGGCGGGTCAATTCTGTCATATGTCACTTGTTTTGAAGTTTAATTATAAGATGCATATTTCTATGTATTTATTGTCTTCCTATATATATTGTTGATCTTTACTTTAATTTCATTGTTGTACCATAGGGCAATGTGTGACGTGTGACGTCTCTGCTGGAATTCTAGCAGGTCATCGTTCTAGATCCATGCTAGAATTTCAGAGATGCCAGTTAGCCTGTGCTTCCTATCTTTGACGGAACATTTTTATATGTGTTTAATAAACTTACCTTTTTGACCCCTTTTTGGGATCCTGTTGATTTGCAGATACATAGATGTAATATTACTCCCTGATGTGTAAATGATAACTACATACATTTAAAGGTTAGGTTCTAAAACTCATGAACATGAAGTGATATTTTTTCCGGTGCAGACATATTTTCAGATATTAGAAATTTAACTAGTAATACCTATGATAAGGAATACATTACATAAACGGATACATGAAAAACAAGAGCTAAGCTCAACAAGCCACACTAAGGCCGGAGTGCCTATTCTTTGTGTCACATCGGTTGTAACCACTGGGTTCTCTAGGCATGCGTCATCAGTACTAAAATTATCAGTTATTACACAGTTACCTGCCAGGGTTGAATGTTGCTGACATCAGCGCAGGCTCCATTACTGAAAGGTCCTTGTCCTGGCAAACAATCCATCAAGGATGTCACAGCATGAGCGAAAGCATAAACTGCAAGGTAGGTGTGATAACTGGAGCTCAGATCATTCAACTCAAACTCATTTAGAGGTATTTTTTCTAGAGTCTGCTTCTCAAAGCAGGAAGTTACTGTTCCACCCTGTGTCACAGGGGTCAATGTCTCACTTCCATTGAAGGCCAGCCATCTACAGTTAAATGCTTTCTCCCAGAAGAGTTTAATAAATCTATCGTTGGGATCGCGCATGGGATTGAGTCGAGTAAGGAACTCCTCAAAGCCTGGCAACTTGGTTAACCGGAGGACTAACCCTAATGATCCATTGATTAACCTCCAGGCCTGCTTGGAGAAGAGCCCAAGAGTCATTGTGAAGGATGCAGAGAAGATGAAGATCTTGTCAGTCACGTTCTGTGCAGAGAGGGCCTCCAGGAGATCCTTCACATGGACAACAGAACTGTAGACAATGATCACTTTCACTGCCTGTCTCTTGACAACATTGGCAATGGTGAGTATCTTTCTTCTATTATAAGCTGTATGAGTTTTTTCAATAAACGCCACACATCCCTTGTTATGTTCGATTGCCGCCTTTAGGTCTTGCCCTCCTTGCAAACCCATTTCATCATCGGAGATGATCATCCCAATCCATGTCCAGCTGAAGTGCCCCATTAGTCGTGCCAGCGCAGTGTTCTGAAAGATGTTGCTGGGTACTGTGCGCAGAAAGGAAGGGAACTGAGACTTGTCACTTAGCATGGGCAGCTCCGACCCATAGCTGATCTGCATAGAAAACATAGGAAGAAAAATATATACAATGTCACTCTGCAAATATTTTGGTATCAGACCATCCTAAACATTTTGTGAAGATTTTTGGTGTACCTGTTGCATTGATTAGTTTAGATGACTATAAATCACATGCAT
Source organism: Calotriton arnoldi (assembly GCA_963921515.1). NCBI lineage: Eukaryota > Metazoa > Chordata > Amphibia > Caudata > Salamandridae > Calotriton > Calotriton arnoldi. Next base: position 663,470 of record CAWUFW010003209.1, on the reverse strand, counting down.
ATTAGATTTTAGAAATTATGCACACCCACAGGAGGGAAATATAGAGAAGCAAGCAAGATTGTTACTTTTTTGCAGAGCCCAGTGGCTTACTGTGTCCCACTAGCAGCTAGTGACATTGACAGAGGCCGGACGTGTGACTGAAGGTGATTGGACAGAAGGTTTCATGTTCTCCTGAAAAAATGTAACTGGAGCTCTTGCATTTGTAAAGTTGAACATTTTAGATTCACAGTAAGCTTGAGGTCCTGCTAGCAATTTATTTCTTCTCATCCCAACTACATTTACGTTAGAAGTTGCTGGATTGGTGTGTGAATGGGGTATAACTTTGCAGGAATATTCTCATTGTTATGAATACATGTTTAAACAAATGTAACATGTTCAATGGGAGGCTGGAGTTCATGGAAGTGTTGTAAAAAAGAAAACATAGAAACCTCACAATTTTGAAACAGATATGCCTGTTGTTACAGGGTGTTAGAACTATTTCTACCTGCATCATTGGGGACTGGTGTCTAGCTTTTAAACCATGGACCTTACACAGCTAGGAAACATTTAGAAGGACAGTTAGACATTGAAAGGCAGACAGCTCACCCAGTCATCTTAGGGCCATGACTTCTGCTCCCATAGTGGAGAACCACTGCAATATGAAATCCCTGAGCTCCTTGTGGGGATCTCACTACCTTTTGTGCTTCATGTGGGGCAAAAGTTGCATAGAAGGCAGAGATGTTTACTGAGCGGGCTACATGTTGGGTTGATCCCACTTGGGAAACTTTTCTGTATTTCAGAAACTAATCCTTACAGTAGTGGTTTGTTTCTGAAATACAGAACAAATGGGTCTCTGTTGCCCTGTGAGTGTTCATCCAGCTCGTAAGGGTCATTGGTATTCTTCCTGTTCAGGACAGTCAGGCTTTTCCAGGTGGTCCTGAACAGAATATGTACGTCAGAAGGACTATCTTAAATATGGTGAGTCTTATGATTGATTTGTAGATTGACTGACAGCAGAAACAGCTGAGGCTTCACCACCTGGCCCTTCACCACCTTTACATGAGGGGAAAACCTGAGTCTGAAGAAGCTTTCACTTCACTAAACAGCTTTAGTCATTACTTTTACAAACACATATCATGATGTAATGGCCACTCATGGTACCCTGTTAGGTTATGTGATCTGCATGTAGCTTTGAGTGTTGTATTTGTTGGCAGTTGTTTGTAATGTAACCGAGATGTAATTTTTACACCTTGCAGTAAGTGGAGCAAACCATGAATTATATGTGAAAAGAGGAATACCTGACCCATGGTTGACATAGCTACACATTTCACATCTCAGCTGATTGATAGATTAGTTCTTTATAGTAAGAATTAGTTAAAAACCAATTGAAGTAAAACACAAATCATCATGAATTGATAAAATATAAGGTATGTTAAAAAAAAAATATCTAAACGTAAAAGGGCTTATATACAAGCGCCTTGTTCCGCCAGTGCGTCACATTTTTAGACGCACCGGTGGCGCAGGATGCCTGCCCATATTTACAAGGCCACATAAATGCACCCTGAGTGGCTTTTTATGGCCTTGTAAATAAGCCCCCGTTTCACGCATTACTCTGCATAAAAAGGGGCATTCAATGGGTGTTGCTGTGGGTGTTCTCAGGCAACATCCATGGAACCTGACTCATTCCCAGATTGTCAAACTGTCGTAAACCTTGGAATGCTTCAGAATCCGACGCCTCCCCAGGGGAGGAGTAGGAGCGGCACAACAAGGAGAAATACTTGTATTTCTCTTCGTTTTTGCTCTTTCTATGTGTGCTGCACTCAGCAGGATGTATGTCATTACATCGTGTGGTTTTACCACGCACGTCATTACATCGTGTGGTTTTACCACGCACGTCTTTACATCGAAGTTTTTACCACGCATACCAATAGCACGCTTTTACATTAACATACATTTAAGAAACACTTGCCACGCAAACGACTAGCACGCACACTGTCACCACGCATCTCATTACTACAGTTATTTAATAATATTTTATGATCGGACGTGCTAACCAGTACCGGAGTTTCACTGACAGAGTAACACTGCCACCTACTGGACTGCAAATTTTCAAAACAGTAGAGTTGCAAAAATATCAGCAATAACTAAAATGAATTAAATGTCTGAGATGATCTTTTCTGTGAACATTCTTTTCGTCTGAAGAAGGGGCACCTTGTTTTGTGTTAATGTCAACGGCGGGCTAATAACTTAATTTGCTCAACAACTCTGAAGTGCTACTCTCTCCTCGATATGTGCGCTGTTTTTTTTTATTTTGATGTTATCTGTATTACTTTTCCCCACATGTCCCTAATGCTTTCTAAGTGAAGGGGGCAGTAAGCCGTTGAAGCACAGAAGAGAGATAGAGCTTAATTCCCTGGAACAGTGCTCTTGAAGTTAGCGTGTCACACATTAATCTCTCCCTTGCCACCCAAATACCCTTACACACCCCGAAGCCCTAAACCGTCCTTTGCCACCCAAATATCCTTACCCACCCCTAAACCACAAAAACTCCCTTGCCACCCAAATACCCTTACCCACCCCTAAGCCATAAAAACTCCCTTGCCACCCTTATACCCTTACCCACCGCATAGCCCTATAAACTCCCTTGCCACCCAAATACCCTTACCCATACCTAAAAACTCCCTTGCCACCCAAATACCCTTACCCACCCCTAAGCACTAAAACTCCCTTTCCACCTAAATTCCCTCACCCACCCCTAAACCACAAAAACTCCCTTGCCACCCATATACCCTTATCCATCCCTAAGCCATAAAACCTCCCTTGCCACCCATATATCCTTACCCACCCCATAGCACTAAAAACTCTACCTTGATGCATACCAGTTTTTGCGTACATTTATTGTAAATATACTGTTTATTCTGTTTATTATACCTTCTGCATTCCGTCCTGTTTTATAGTTGAACACTGCCACCTAGTGTTCAAAATGCGTGGTAAAGTCTTGCGATGTAAAGACTAGCAAGGAAACAGTGTAATCGATGTATAAAATGCGTGGTGAATGTACTCCGAAGTAAAAACTTCGGAGTAAAGGCTGTTTCCCCATTCAGCACACATAGAAGGAGCAAAACACCATTAGTCATTGCTTTTGTGCAGGAAGGTGTCGGATTTCCTTCGAGTTGTGTCAATTACTTATCGTCCATGTGGGTACTGTGAAATGCTTAACATGTGTTCCTCTAGTAAAGCTTGACTACTCTTTGACACACTACCTGGGCTGAGCTAAGGATTTATTATTGTGAATCCAAGGACCATCTTTGGGGTATGGTGAGAGTATTACATGGTGAGGTCTAACAAGCAGCTCTATATAATACTCCACTTTCATACAGTCTAGTTATTCCATAAAGGGCTCCATAAAGGGTCAAAGGCAAGAGTTTGGTTGCAGCAGCAATAATCTTTGGTCCATTTGAACCCTCCCCCCATTGTTCCTAGATACACATTCGATTGCCCACATGTTTCTGAGGGGCATATTATCAAGGAAAGTATCACCGCTTTTCCGGCACATATCGCCGGAAAAGCGGTGATATTTCTATCGCACTATCACCAAGGACTCGCTAACATGCGTTAGCGCTTGTTTCCTTGAGATAGCTGCCGGTTATCCTGGCGCTTTGCATGTCAGCGATATTTATCGCTAATGATATGCAAAGTAGGCGTTGCTTACTGAAATAACCTGAAAACTGTCGCTAACACAACTTCCCTCTATTATCAATCCGGTCGCGAACCCGCGTAGCGATAATAAAAGTAGCGCTAACCGCGATTATCGCTGGTATCTGACCGCCTGATTTAAAACTGACTTAGCTATATTATCCTATGGGAGGTGGATTGTCAGGATAAGTCCACCCTGCCCTATTATCAAGGATTTCCCTATTGCTGTGGTTTTATCGCTGGTTTTCCAGCGATATTCACGCATTTCGCCACTATCGCTGGATTTTTTATCGCATTGGAGATAAGCGTTGATAATAACGCGCTATCTCGGCGATGTAATCCAGCGATAGCCGGCGATAATTAAAATCGCGCTAAGCGCGCTTAGCGATAATTATCGCTGGCTGTTGATAATATGCCCCACAGTCTTTTTAGAGCGATGGGCAACATGTATATTCGATTTATCTTGCTGTCAATTTCTACCCAGAGGTTAGTAAATTGTTTGACTGGCCAATGCGGTGACTTTCTAGGACCAAAATGAAATCTTGATTTGTTACATCCATAGAACATATTTTTTTGACTTTTTGTAATTTGTCTTGAGAATATTTAGGTGACTGTATCCTTAGAATTAGTTTGTCTTTGCACCCAAGATATGTAAGTGATAGAATCACTAGGTCAGCTGCATAGGCTAGGAAACATGACTTCCTCCAAGTTTGGCATAATCTCTGTCACAGAGACTCAATAATTCTGGTAGGTCAGCAACATATACGGAACAAATGGGGTGGTGGCAGAATGCACTCTCACTTAAGTCAGTGTAGCATTCTTGGGGTTGAGCCATGGCCTTCAGAAAGTTATACTTGCACCCATGTACAGGTCTAAAGTGCAGTCAATGAGCTGGTAATGTTTGGTTGACTTCCGGGATGATAGTTGGGTGGAAAGCCTGTTTAATAGTCTATGTAATATACAAAGGATGTTATATTGTTTTCTAGTTGTGAATTGTTTGCTAGCCTAGAGTGATATTGCCCGCATTGGATCCTGTTTGATGATTTCTAATAATCTGATTCTTCATTGTCCATTGGGCTAAACGAGTTTAGGGGTGATCAGCAGAAATGTTTCCTTTCCATCTAGCAGTACAGTTAAGTGGTTGCTGCTCAGTTCATTTCCTGGTCCAGGCTAATGTATAGGTTGGAGGATAGATGGGTCCCAGAGGTGAAGAAGTTGGTCACTCTTGAGCACGGTGTTATATAGACAAGTCAACATAGAACTCCCTTTGATGGGATCCTTTCTATTCATTGTTAATTAGTTGCCAAACATGGAGTCCATCTTTAGGTTTAATTGCTTGCTGAAGGTTGACCCACTCTTGGTCTAGTTTTTTAAGATTAATTAAGAAGATGTTCCATTTAAAAGTGCGCTTTTTTGCGGATCTCCTGGTGGCTGGTAATTTTATTAATCACCTTCAGTTTTTCCTGTGATCTCTTTTCTCAGTTTGTTTTGTTACGAGGAGTATGATGTCTTTGCTTTCCACTGATCACTGAGGGTAAGAAATAAGAAATATTCTGAAGGCGGCACTCGCTTCGTACATTCAGCAGATTAGTTGCCTAAGCTGTTGTGGTCTTTAAATTTCCAAAAAGTTTTGGTTCCATAGTTCTGTTACTCAGTCATTGACGAGCAAAGTCCCTAACTATTTTCTACTATTACGTATCAATGACATATTACATAATAATTACTGTGATGTTTTCATCTTGGTCTATACACTTTCTGAATTCTGAAGCCAGGATACTAGTGTACTCAATGGTAGAGCTGAATCTCTTCGCCCCAAATGGACATTGAGCTGCTCAATCGTTTCTAGTCTGTTGTTGGGATATCTGCACCTTAGAATGTGCAGGACTCTTTTTATGGTCCATCATGTAGGTTTCAGCCAGTGGTGCTGGAAACATTTTCTGTGCGGGTGTGCTGCCATCCATGTTACATTACTGAACTCATTGTGAAAAATCCAAGGGGCATATTATCTATAGATTGCGATAATTATCGCAAAGCGCGCTTAGCGCCTTTTTGATTATCGCCGGCTACCGCTGGATTACATCGCCGTGTTAGTGGCGTATTAGCAACGCTTTGCTAACAGGCGAAGTACAATCCAGCGATAGACAGCGATAATGATCATTAGCATGTGAAATCCAGCGATGATTTCACAGCGCTAATGAAAAGCTTGGTAATAGGGGAGTGTGTACTTAACCATGCAATCCACCTCCCATTGACAATAATGACAAGTCAGGTTTTATTCAGGCGTTAGGATCCTGCGATAATGGGGGCTTAGCGTGCCTATTCTCTTCGCTTCGCTGTTCAGGGGCAGCGTTGGTAATAGCGCGATGTTGGTTTAGCGAGCATTACACATGTTGTCCTAGGAGGGAATGCCTACCTTGCATCTCATTAGCGATGTATATCGCTAAGATGCGCGGTGTTAGGAATTCGGCTGCTTACATGCGCTAATGCATGTTAGCGCCGCCTTCCTAATAGGGCGATTAGGATATCGCCGCTTTAGCGGCAAAAAGTGCCACTAAAGCGGTGATAATGCCCTTGATAATATGCCCCCAAGTGTCTCACAAATAACAAGGGTTGCAAATGTGTCACTCAACAGGAGAGTGGTAAGGGTGTGCATTATTGAGCACACTGTTTCAAATATATTACTAAAGGGTGATGTGGTAGCTCACTATCATCTACAGACTGATTTGATTTGATTTGATTTGAGCATTTATAAAGCGCTCAACTGCCCATAGGCGTCTAGGCGCTAGACAATACATTCTCCATTCAAATGGCTACTACTTTTGCAAAGACATACAGTTTTACTGGTAAAACTATATGGCACACAAGCGATAATGTGTGGAAATCGGAATTCAGGTAGTATGTGTCATTGATGCAACTCCAAGAAGAGTCTTGATTTGTTTTGATCTTATAGAAATCTTTTGGCCAAATTTACTGACATTTAATGCAACACAGTGCAGCGCAGCAAGGCATCGTGACAGCAGACAGCAGAAATGCATCTGATTTATAAAGATATGGCACATTTCTGCTGGTGTACTTTTGGCAGCCTGGCGCCAACTCAGTCACCCCTGTATCATGATTCCAGGGTGCCTGCATTACGGGCAAGATTGTTTTCATTCAGGATGGGACACCTTCTTGCACAAAAAACAATATTTTTTACGCATTTTCCTGTTTCTACATGTGCTGCAAAATGCAGCAAATATATAAAGAGTAAATAACAGGGAGAAATTAAGATATGTCTCCTCATCATGCCCCTGTTGGGAAGGAGTACCATTGTGAGGCAATCTCAGGTTTACTACTCTTAGTAAATTTGGGATTGCATCAAAATCCATGGGTGGATGCGTGGGAATGCCCATGCCCCACCCATGGAACACCTTTCCAATGCAGAGTAATGCAAGACAGTGATTTACGCTACCTTGAGTTACTCTGAATTTACTTAGCAACCCAGAGCCACACAAGGTGACTTTGTGTGCCTTAGTAAATCCCGTTTAGGGGCCTGCATTGCCTTGTGTGACCTTGCGTCGCCTTGCGTGACGGAAGGGCAATGCAAGCGCTTAGTAAATCTGGGGCTCAGTGTTTAGCACACTTCAGATTTAAAAAAAAACCACTTCATTTATGCTTTCCTACCTGCTGGTATATTTTTAAATATTTGTACAGTTAATTTATAGATATTTAAATGTTGTTGTTTGTCATTAAGATGACATCCTACAGCCTTTCATTTAACACCAGCAAGATTGCTCCATAGTTTATTCACAAAATCCACTTTACAGTCAGAGGAAGAAAAGAGCAGTTTTCATGTTAAAGGAACAATCAGTAATTTATCAGAAGAAGTAGCCTGACATTTGACCTCTGTCTTTCAACACACAGCATATCCGACAAGATAAAAACAAAATTGAAAGGTATCTTTAATGATTATTTACCGTCAGAACTCCAGTATGGTTATTTTTAGGGTGCTACAGCACGACTCCTCCCCCCACAGCCCTCCCCTCAGTTCTTATGGGCACGGCTCCTCCCCCACAGCCTTCCTCTCAGTTCTTATGGGCACGACTCCTCCCCCCACAGCCCTCCTCTCAGTTCTTATGGGCACGACCGACAATGTGTTGAAATCGAGTTTCAGGTAGTTTTGGTCATTGGTGCACTCCAAGTAGAGTCTTGATTTGTTTTGATCCTACGAAAATATTTGGGCCAGATTTACTAACATTTCACGCAACGCTGCGCAGCGCAGCAAGGCAACTTGACAGTAGACAGCAGAAATGCATCAGATTTATACAGATATGGCACATTTCTGCTGCCTCCCTGCACTGGTGTACTTTTGGCAGTTTGCCAGCAACTCAGGCACCCTGGTGTCATGATGCCAGGGTGCCCGCATTAGAGCTAAGATTGTTGTAAATCAGGGTGGGACTCCTCCCTGTACAAAAAACAATAATTTGAGGCATTTTCCTTTTTCTACGTGTGCTGCAGAAAGAGGAAATACCAGGGAGAAATTAAGATATGTCTCCTCATCATGCCCCTGTTGGGAAGGAGTACCATTGTGAGGCAATCTCAGGTTTACTACTCTTAGTAAATTTGGGATTGCATCAAAATCCATGGGTGGATGCGTGGGAATGCCCATGCCCCACCCATGGGACACCTTTCCAATGCAGAGTAATGCAAGACAGTGATTTACGCTACCTTGAGTTACTCTGAATTTACTTAGCAACGCAGAGCCACACAAGGTGACTTTGTGTGGCTTAGTAAATCCCGTTTCGGGGCCTGCATTGCCTTGCGTGACCTTGCGTCGCCTTGCGTGACGGAAGGGCAATGAAACCCCTTAGTAAATCTGGGCCTCAGTTTTTATCACACTTCAGATTTTTTTTTAAACACTTCAGTTGTGCTTTTCTATCTTTCTGGGATTTTTTTAAATATTTGTACAGTTGATTTATAGGTATTAAAATGTTGTTGCGTCACAAAGATGACTTCCTACAGCCTTTCATTTAATAACAGCATGATTGGAGCATAGTTCATTTTACAAAATGTTCTTACTTAACAGTCAGAGGCAGAAAAGAGCAGTTTCCATGTTAAAGGAATAATCAGCAATTTGTCAGAAGAAGTAGCCCGAAATTCCACCTCTGTCTTTGAACTCACAGAACATGTAACAAGATAAAATCAAAATTTAAAGGTATCTTTATTGTTTATTCACCTTCAGAACTCCAGCATGGTTACCTTAGGGGAGCAGCAGCACCCCGTCACGCCCACAACCCTCCTCTCAGTGCCTATGGTTTTAGTTACATAGGCTACGCGGCTGCTCCCTGGCACATTCTCCAGGGAGTCTTCTGTAGAAGCACTTGTCATGTTCTGTAGTAGGTTCACCTTAATGTCTCCTGTTGTTAATGTTGAAGCTTTATTTACTGCTTCGAGAGGAAGCTCGAACTCATCTAAAAAGGAGGAAATACTGAACTTGTCTCTAAAGTCAGAGGGGGTAGGTATATTTTGATTGTAACTAACTCCCATTCTTTTTTTTTACTTTAAAGACACTGCTATGCAATATTTTGTTTTAGAGATTGTTAGAGACGGTGTCCAAAACATTATTAATTAGTAATACTAGGCCACCACTAGGTCTTCCCAAATGTCTATTTGTTGTGGGAATATGAGTTGTAAAGTTTAGGAATAGTACTTCCTGGTCTCCCATAGCTGCTGTAAAACAGACACTGTGACAGGTGTTGAGGAAGAAGATTGTCTCATCAGCTCCTATGTATGTGCTTTTCTAACCCATCTATGTTTCACGAGCAGATCAGAGCTCAAGGGTGAAGCATTGGTTGTATTAAGGTACCCTGCAGGAGCCTTAATACACCCTGCAGGAGCCTTAATACACCCTGCAGGAGCCTTAATACACCCTGCAGGAGCCTTAATACACCCTGCAGGAGCCTTAATACACCCTGCAGGAGCTGTTGAGTTAGAGTGGAAGCAGATGTGCTTGCCCACCTTTCCTCCATGCGTTGATGTCTTCCTTGATCTATCTCCATTGGTAAGTAAACCACTTGCCTCTGCTATCCTGGACCATTAAATGAATGACATCTATTTCTGTGTTATCAACATTGCTAGAGTGAGTGGTGCCACATCCTTTCCAGTATCCTGTTCCACTGAAGCCGGTCTCACTTACAGCACCTTTAGATGCCTCTCTCCATCTTCTTAGTAGCTCCTAGTAGTTCAGCAGATGTAAATGCTGTTTCCAAATTTAAAAAGCATGTTAACATAAAAAAGGACAAGCCGCAAGTTTAAATCAGACATGCCTATTCACATTTTTAACACATATAAACACTATCATTTATCGTGACTGATTGCCTTCTTTCTGATAGGACAGTCTAGTACAAGGCTATTTTCTCCCTCATTAACATGGATGGATGGATAGATGAACGTAATGATGGATGTTTGGATGGATGATGGATGGATAGATGGATAAATGGATGGATGGATGGATGGATGGACAAACGGACGGACCGCTGGACGGGCAGACTGATGGATGAATTGATGGACTTATAGATACCTATGGATGGATGGACGGATATCCATGGATGGGCGATGGATGGATGAATGGATGAATAACTGGATGTACATGGGCTGACGAAAGAGTGATGAATGAGAACATGTATGTGATTTCTTCAAGCTCATGTTTGATCTCTTCAAACTTAGGTTCCTGATTCAGATCCACAAACACCCTTTGCAATGTCTGTAAACCATTTATGTGAAGCTATTGGAAGATACTAGTTTTAAATTATTTAGGAGAAAATCTGTATTTTGAGAAAGCATTATGTAATGTTATTTTTTTAATTTAGATTTACAGAGATAGTGCTGTGGAGGGAATGTTATGCTTCCTTTAACCAATAGGGAACTCATCTGGTCCATGGTTTCATGAATGGCTCATGGTGTAACCTTGCATACATTAGTCGGTATTTTACCAATTCTCTCATTTTTAGGTCAAGCCTAAGCAGTGCATGCTCTGTCTTTTGGAGACATGCTGCATACACTCTGGGGGCTTTTTCTTCATCCTTTTTCTACCTTTCGATTGTTCTGTAAAAATGCTTGATTGCTATTGGTTAAACCTTCCTCTTTGTCCCTCCTTTTTGGGTTTTCTCCCTCCCAAGGACCCCCGTCCAATTACTGGTTTGTTTACACTTCTGTGTTTATGTGTTCGTTTTTGGGGGCCATTTTTTTCTTCGTTTCCTGCTCGTGGTTGTCTGTGTCTGCACCTGTCCCCCTCTCACTGCACGTCAGTCCTTGTTTGTGTTTTTGAATCCGTCACAGATCAAAGGGCAGGACAGAGCTTGGAATCGTTATTCTTTACTCCGTACAGAGCGAGTAGAAACCTGCGCCTCTTAACAGGTCAGTGGGCTGATACATATGTGGAAGAGAACAAATTGGCAACCAGGCAAAAGAACAGAGAGACCGGGCGCTCTACAAACATATAGGGCAAATGTAATGATACAACACAAATGTATGCTGGTGCTCCAAGGGAAGAGTGGTCAACTGCCAATTCAACCACAAATGATCCTCGCAACAGGAGGAATACAATGATAGAGTGAGTCCCCCCTGAGCACTCAAAGGTAAGTAATGATCAGTCCAACGGTAATGCAAAAAGTCTCTTGTTTTCTTTTTTGTTCCAATTATTTATTTGGGTCCTCAGCGTTTGACATTCAGCAGTATTAATGTTTCCAAAACACAGCTTCCAAAAGATGGTGAGGTACAGACGAGCAATTTACAGCCAACACGTGTTTTGTCGTGTGGTATAACACACAATGACTTCTTCAGGGCTGTAAACCCAAAATAAAAACAGTTATCATCACTGTCCCTATATGAAAGCATGGTGTCCACAATCACCCGTGTATCGTGCCATCAAGACTCCATTAACCGGTTGTATTTGTAATTACGGGACCTTATTTCATTTTATTGGTGTATTGTTTCGACCGGATTGGGGCTTTAGCTGGCTACAGAATCAGGTGCTGAACTTTATTATATTAGTGGTCTTCTAGCCTGTATATTTCAGTCTTTATACTTTCTTTACACTACCGGCTCCTTTTGGTACACAGGTGTGGGATTAAAGTATTGCCCTTCTATTTTGATTTTTGACAACCCTCGGTCTAATACACGGTCACGGACACCTCCTTCTGTGGGACAATAATGATGGTTCTGCTGAAATCATGTTGACTCACATCACACGCTAATATTCGGTAAATGGAGTCTTGATGGCATGATACACGGGTGAGCGGGGGCACTGATAGAGTAATAAGGACACTAAGGCACTGACACCAGAGCACTGATATGGCTACGTGGTCGCAGGAGCACAGGGTTATCACGATTGGCAGTGGAACACTAGCAAGTACAATGGCTGGGTCAATGCTGCCACTGACACACCGCCTGAGGTACTGTGTGACACTAACACAGGAGCAGTTAAATGCACATGGGTCACTGACATTGGCATGTTGATACTGGGGTAATGGCATAGCATTTGACATGAGCATATTGGCATTGAGACACTCGCATGGTGCATAAAGTTGCAAATGAGCAGTGTCCAAATGTTGATGTCCATGTAACCAGGGTGCCAGGGTCTCCGTGCCCAAGTTGTATGGGGACACTGATACATGGATGTTTTGACTTGCACTGACATTGAGAGACAGTGCAACAGTGACTTTGGGTCATAGGGATACAGGCCCACAGTGTCACTGAGAAGGATAATGAAAATCGAGAAGGTTACTCACACAGGGAGAAGAGGACAGAATGATAAAGGACTTAATGACTTAAGGACCTAATGACTGTCAGGACAAAATGACTAAGCATGTGAGATAGAGTGGGAGACCATGGACACCTAGAACACTGGTTTATGAGCAGACCAGTCTATGGTCCCAATTAAAAATTGCCCTTTTACAGCGTCTAGCAGCAAGAAAGCAATATTGTGGCAAATTGTGCTTATTAGCAACACTTCCTAATCTTTACTCCTGATACACTAAGTAATTGTACACAATGTAAGTTCTAGAATGAACTGTTTTCCTTGTTTTTCTTTTTTTATAGACTCTGCATACATTTATTTATAAACATAATCCACAAAACTCTTCTATCTCACATTTCGAAAATGACTCCTTTCTTTCATTCTTCTGTACAGGAAGAGACATGATTATATTGCCCATCCTCCATCCGCACAGGAAGAGACCTCACTGGATTTTCCACCACTCATTTGCACAGGAAATGACATCACTCCTCAGGACCTACTCAATGGCGTCAGTGGCATGGACATGTAGCAGACACATGCAAAGGGTACATGCAGCGGCTTGTCTGTACCTGGACTGCACACAGCCCCAGCCGGTACTCCCTATGCTGCTACCTTGCTGCACCAAACAACACAGAGGGAGCATTCTCCTTCTACTTCAAGTTTTCATGCACTTATCCACACTCAACACTCACCACACCCGCACCGACAGCACCCAACACCCTACTCTCTCACACTCCCACAGTCCTGTAACCACCCACCGAGCCCGCATCAGAATCTGACATTGCCAGAGCCATTCCCCCAGCTGAAACATTTGCAGCCAGGACATGCTTCACAAGCCCTAATGCAGAATCACCATCATCAATAGAAAGCCACAAGCTGCACCACGTCCACTGAACCACCTCCACGGACACATCATCCTCCTGCTTCGAACACCTGTTTTTCAAGCTCCACGTCACAACCAAATTCACCATAAGTGGCAACTGGATTGTACAACGACTTTACGAACACCATCACAGACTCCATTGCACCACTTGCCCTAAATGCTAGTAATTACATCCTACTTGGAGACCTGAACTTCTACCTCGAAGACTAGGCTGACACCAACTCAAAAGCACTCACTATCCGAGTTAAAGAGCCCACACCTGTCTCCGGTGAGACCATGACCTCATCAAGTTCAGTATCTCTGTCCTGGTCCAATGCACACACACAACCACCAGACCAGCCAGCCAAAACTGAAGCAGCATCACTGAGAAGGACTGGAACACTGATTTCAATACACCTTGACCTGAACAAAGCAATAGCCTCCCCAAAGCCATCAAGGATTCAGTCAATTCTATTTTCTCCTGCAACAACTCCCTGGCCCCCCTCAAACACAGGAATACAACAAGAAATAGCCCAGAGGCCAATTGGTACATGGACAAAAACAGACTGATGAAAGACCAGTGCAAATAATTAGAGCGTAAATGGAGAGTGAACCAGGACAATGCAAATATGAGCACTTTCAAATCGGTCCTGAGATGCGGCCCCAAAATGATCTGGACCACCAAACGTGGCACTCTGCATCGATGCCAGCACCAACAGCAACAAAGAAATCTTTGCCATCCACTCACTGGCACCATTGCCCCTGCCCCTACCATGCCTACTCCAGAGGACATCACCTCTTCCCCGACCTTCCCAAAGGCTTGAAAGCGCACATATGTCCTCCCATTGTTGGAGAACCTCTCAGCGGACCCTTCAATGCTCACCAACTACATACAGATCTCCCTACAACAATTCCCTGCCAAGGTCTTGGAGAAAATCATTATCAGACACCTCAGTGAATACCTGAAAGACCACCAACACATCAACACTAGTCCGTCTGGTTTCAGACTCAGCCACAGCATGGAAACTGCCCTCATTGCTACCATGGATGACATCCTCATGTGTTTGGATGAAGGAGAGATGGCAGCCATGGCTGCCCTCATCCTCATAGACCTCTCTGCAGTGTTTGACACAATCTCCCACCACATCCTTATTCAACAACATCAGAATCAAAGGACACACACTCAGATGGAGCTGCTCCTTCCTGACTGTTACCTTTTATACACAGGTAGCGTGGAGGAACAGATATTCTCAATATTCCCTAAGGGTACAATTAATTACCCTTACACTAGGTCCATCGTCCCCTCTCAAATTTCAATGCATCAAGAACCACATACCACTCTGATTTCCCAATTGGAATAGTTCTTCATTATATAAATTCATTACATTAAGACAAACTGTTACATAGATAACAATAACAAAACAAGAAAGTAGAATACATTTAAGCTAATACATACATCAATCCTTTTAGACAAACAAGGGACATTTCAACTATACATAGAATGAATCGACATATATATGTTGTCACCTGAACCCCAACTATTTCATGTCAGTGCTCGCACCCTTATTAATGGCAATGCACTGTAAGGCAATCTTACATACACATAGGATATTCACATTATCTCCTAAAACAATTTATGTATGTGTATCTCCACAACAATACAAAAAATAATCTTAAATTCAGTTGATTTCTCCACTCATAAACTGTCGACGCGTTTCAGCCCCTATTCCTTCCGGGCCTCATCAGGACAAGGGAAAAGGGAACAACCTAAAATAATTTGAATCCAAAAATCATTGTTAAAAACAGTTGCCTACGTGTGTCACAGGATCTGCTGATCACCCGGGCATGCAAAAGTGCCCAAAACATAAAACTAACCATAAAGTGCCCCCCTAAAGAGTGGGATAGGAAAGAAGTCCAACCTCACAGGGCGCAAAAAGTAATCACCTGCTTCAAGCAACGTGGTTCACACAACTAAAAAAGTCACCCAAAGAACGTGCTGCCTAACGACTAGTGGACAGAGTGCCAAATATTAAAAAAGCACTCACTTCACCTCTTCACAGGTGTTATGTCTCTTGAGAGTGCCTCCCTGGCTATGCGTGGTTCTCAAACTTCAAATCAGAGTCCCGCCGACTACGCTCTAAGGTGTTTAGAGAGATAACGTTATATAGAGATGAATTACTTATTCCAATCAATCATGCGTTTGTTAAGCGTGACTACTCACCCGTGAGGGTCTCAAGGTGCTGGGGTAGGGGGGTGCAGGTTCCAGTCCATCAAGGAGGGGGTCTGTCGAAGAGCCAAGTTTTGAGGTTTCTCGTGAAGATGGGGAGTGATGTTGTCTGTCTGAGGTGGAGTGGTAGGGCGTTCCAGGCTCTTGCCGCAAGGAAGGAGAAGGAGCGGCCTCCCGATCTGGTCTTTCTGGCGCAGGGGACCATGGTGTAGGAGAGCTGGGCTGATCGTAGGGTCCTTTGAGGTGCGTGGAATTTGAGTCGGCTGTTCAGGTATGCTGGTCCGGTGTTGTGGAGGGCTTTGTGTGCGTGGGTGAGACAGTGGAGTGTGCGCAGGTGCTGGGAGATATGGCAGTGTCTTGGCAGATTGAGGACCAGTCTTGCAGCGGCATTCTGGATGTTTTGTAGCTTGCGGGTGAGGTTTTTGTTTATTCCGGCGAAGAGTGCGTTGCCGTAGTTGAGTCTGCTGGTGACAAGGGCGTGAGTGACGGTCTTTCTGTGCTCGAGGGGGATCCATTTGAAGGTCTTACGTAGGAGGCAGAGGGGGTGGAAGAAGGAGGATGCGACAGAGTTGATCTGGTGGTCCATCTTGAGCTCGGAGTCCAGGATGATTCCAAGGTTGCTTGCGTGGTCCGTTGGGGTGGGTGGGCTTCCGAGGGCGGGGGGCCACCAGATGTTGTTCCAGGCATCGGGGTGTGGGCCCATGATGAGTACTTCTGTTTTGTCAGTGTTGAGTTGTAGGCAGCTGCTTTTCATCCATTTGGCGACGGCTTCCATGCCTTATTGAAAGTTCAAAACATACAACATACACATCTACCAATGTGCATACCTGAATAGGCTACGGCTCATTCGACCTTTCAAATTTTACAGGAGGCCATGCCCCGTTTATCGAGTATAGTCATTCACTCCAGTGGATGGCAGGTCAATTCCTCGGCGTCTTCTAAAAAGATTGCACTCTGAAATCAACATAAAGAAAATCCCCATTAATGAGCCTCGTACGTTCAAGGCTGGGGACCCATTGCCACCTCTACCTCTCGCGCACACCTACCCGTTTCAGATGTTTTGCAACTCGTAAGAGCTCTGTGTTCAGAAACCATGAACGCGGTACCTTCACCACTCGCCGGCTCAGTTAAACGCTCTCCGCGTAACTGGTCATATGCTTTCACCAGTGTGATGGAAATGGAAGAAATCCTCCAGATGAGTATCCATCTTCAACACCCTAACGGTTCAAACATACATCTAACTATCGGTTCCCAATCTAATGAACCGAACACGCACGTGTCAATCCATAGGTGAAACTATAAAAGAAGCTACATTTATTGGAAAAATTATTTAAAAATTATCTCAAAACGAGAAAAAATTACAAAACATTGAAAATATATTGGCCATAACTATCAATCTAAGTGAACCACGCTCTACTTTCAGCACATCCTGCGCATTAGTTACATAGCTAAACAAAATTAGACAATTACAAAATGACTGTATAACAATATAATTATAATATCACATTGGAATAATGCAAGGGTAGTTAAGAACCACATATGTAGGAAGTCATGAACCAAAACTATTTACTTTCCTCATGAATCTCCCCTCCAGGAGGTCACCAACTGCAATCAGACAATCATAATGTGTTTAGACTTTCGTCACAGTCATTAAGACCCTGCACCGCCGTTCTATATTTTTCTATCATGCGGACTTCAAGTCTATTTAATGCAATTTGTAGGCTTGCCTATTTGTTGGACTTAACCACCATCAATACTGACCAACTGATGTTATTCTCATTATGGTCACACTGTAGGTAGTGTTGGACAAGTAGAGCACCTTGTGTCTTGCAATGTATCCTTGATTTATTTTGAAGCACTCTCATTTTTACTGGTTGTGTTGTCTGCCCTATGTATGTTTTGCCACATGGGCATGTAAGACAATAAACCACATTTTTGGTATTGCAGTTAGAAAAATTCTGCTGCATATCCTTGTTGCCATTCAGTGTTACAAATTTAGAATCAGTATGGGGGCATGCTGCACAATTGTTACACCTAAAGTGTCCTACCAAAGGTGTAAGTCCCATCATACCTCTAATGTCTGTTTTTAGGTTGTGCGGGACGTGCCGATTTAACCAGATGTTGGCGAAGGTTCTTACCTTTGCGGAAGGCAAACAATGGTCTCAGCATATTTAAATGGCTAACTAGCCTCCAATTCCGTAATATAATGCGCTTGAGTTTATTAGCCTTTGGATTATATGTAAGCACACAAGTCAGTGGGTGAAGATCCGGCTTGGATTTGGGAGTGAGCAACTCCTCGCGGGGAGTAAACCACGCGCGTTTGAGGGCTGATCTTTTCAACTTCATTGGGTAGCCCCATTCCGTTAATTTGTTAGACAAAATTTCAGTATTCTTAAAATAATCAGCCTTATTTGTACAATTACGCCTAATTCGGAGAAATTGCCCATAGGGCAAGTTCTCCTTCAGAGTTCTAGGATGTCCACTAGTGAAATGAAGAAGCGTGTTGCGGTCGGTGGGCTTGGTGTACAAACTCACCTCCAATTTCCCTTCACGGTTAATAATGATCCATACATCCAAGAAGTTAATCTTCTCATTATTATATGTCTTGTGTTCTGGAGTTTAACCAATGATGAAATTTCTTCAAGGATTCGTGATCACCATTCCACACCATCATGATGTCGTCAATAAACTGCAACCAACTTGCGGTATGTGACTTGAAGGGGTTCAATGCGCTAAAAATATATTGAGTCTCAAAACAATCCATCACAAGTTTGGCTATTTCTGGGGCGAAGCAACACCCCATAGCCACACCCTTGACATGTATATACAGATCATCCTTGAATGCAAAAAAGTTGTTCTTGAGGCATAAGGCCGCCAGTGAGGCAACAAATTCTGTAAGCACTTGATGAGGCCGCTCTCTCTTGTCTAAAACCATTGTTAATACTGCTAGTGCTTCTTCCTGCGGTATATTAGTGTAGAGACTTTCAATATCGAAGGAAACCAACACCTGATTATCCTTATCGAAAGATAAATTCTCCACTTTACCTATCAGGTCCATTGTGTCTCTTATGTAAGCTTTAGTTTCACTCACAAAGGGTTTTACGAAAAAATCTATATATTTAGCCACAGGTTCCAAAAGTGAACCGCAAGTGGATATAATTGGTCTACCAGGCGGTTTTTCAATACTTTTTTTGGATTTTTGGTAGGACGTATCTATTCAGTGTTTTCTGAATTGAGGTGTTCAAGTATTCATATTTTTTTTTTGCAGATGTACCCTCCTTCTAGCGCTTCTGTGGTTAGATGTAATACTTGGGCTCGTAAGCGCGGTGTGGGATTGTCTGAAATGGGGCGGTAATGATCTTGATTATTAAGCTGCCTTATTATTTCCTTATCGTACTCGTCGCTGTCCCATAGTACGATCCCTCCTCCATTATCGGCAGGCTTGATCACAGTCAAGGGGTTCTCAGTAAGGGTGGGCGAAATTTGCGGAATGGCGTTCCGCGAAATTCCGCGAAACGGTAAAAAATCTCCGCGAGCACGCGGAATTTCGCGTGCTCGCAGAGATTTTGCTGCGCCCCTTTATATCTGTAAGTGCTTCCTGTTGAGGTTTAATTTTTGTGACAGGAGCATCGTGCCAGCCCAGAATGAATCCTGCCCTGCATATTTATCCAAGAAGATGAGTCCGTTTTGTGCAATACCTCTACTCAGCTGGAGTACTTTCTACTGGCTAATCAGTAAGTGCTACCTCGTTGGGTAAATGTATAGTGCCTTTCCTACACTACACTACAGCTGCGTAAAGGACCTGAAGAATTTTCCCCAGTGACCTGTGTGTCTGTAACTTTGCCACCACGCCGAAAGCACCGGGGTCCTTTGATTAAGCTGTCCATCATAGTGGGGAAAGGGCGGGAAGACGGTGCATACCACTAGTGTATGTGGGGCGAGGCCAAACGGGCGGGGCTTCTAGGCCCGTTCACATGCCTCTTGTTTATAAAGGGTCAGAGCAGGATCTCAGCGGCAGACGAGGAGAAGGAACCTCCTGGTAACAGGAACTACACGAGGATTGCGCTCGAGAAAATCAAGGATGCAGAGACCTCCGTCAAGGATTACAGCTAACTTTACAGGGTGGAAATGGAGAGAAGGCACATCTGCTTAACCACGCTCACGAATTCTACACGAGGATTGCGCTCGAGAAAATCAAGGATGCAAAGACCTCCATCAAGGATTACAGCTAACTTTTCACGTTGGAAATGGAGAGAAGGCACATCTGCTTAACCACGCTCACGAATTCTGCACACCTACCCTGCATATTTATCCACGAAGATGCCACAGTTTTGTGCAATACCTCTACTCAGCTGGAGTACTTTCTACTGGCTAATCAGTAAGTGCTACCTCGTTGGGTAAATGTATAGTGCCTTTCCTACACTACAGCTGCGTAAAGGACCTGAAGAATTTTCCCCAGTGACCTGTGTGTCTGTAACTTTGCCACCGCGCCGAAAGCACCGGGGTCCTTTGATTAAGCTGTCCATCATAGTGGGAAAAGGGTGGGAAGACGGTGCATACCACTAGTGTATGTGGGGCGAGGCCAAACGGGCGGGGCTTCTAGGCCCGTTCACATGCCTCTTGTTTATAAAGGGTCAGAGCAGGATCTCAGCGGCAGACGAGGAGAAGGAACCTCCTGGTCACAGGAACTACACGAGGATTGCGCTCGAGAAAATCAAGGATGCAGAGACCTCCATCAAGGATTACAGCTAACTTTACAGGGTGGAAATGGAGAGAAGGCACATCTGCTTAACCATGCTCACGAATTCTACACGAGGATTGCGCTCGAGAAAATCAAGGATGCAAAGACCTCCATCAAGGATTACAGCTAACTTTTCACGTTGGAAATGGAGAGAAGGCACATCTGCTTAACCACGCTCACGAATTCTGCACACCTACCCTGCATATTTATCCACGAAGATGCCACCGTTGTGTGCAATACCTCTACTCAGCTGGAGTACTTTCTACTGGCTAATCAGTAAGTGCTACCTCGTTGGGTAAATGTATAGTGCCTTTCCTACACTACAGCTGCGTAAAGGACCTGAAGAATTTTCCCCAGTGACCTGTGTGTCTGTAACTTTGCCACCGCGCCGAAAGCACCAGGGTCCTTTGATTAAGCTGTCCATCATAGTGGGGAAAGGGCGGGAAGACAGTGCATACCACTAGTGTATGTGGGGCGAGGCCAAACGGGCGGGGCTTCTAGGCCCGTTCACATGCCTCTTGTTTATAAAGGGTCAGAGCAGGATCTCAGCGGCAGACGAGGAGAAGGAACCTCCTGGTCACAGGAACTACACGAGGATTGCGCTCGAGAAAATCAAGGGTGCAGAGACCTCCATCAAGGATTACAGCTAACTTTACAGGGTGGAAATGGAGAGAAGGCACATCTGCTTAACCACGCTCACGAATTCTACATGAGGATTGCGCTCGAGAAAATCAAGGATGCAAAGACCTCCATCAAGGATTACAGCTAGCTTTTCAGGGTGGCAATGGAGAGAAGGCACATCTGCTTAGCCACAACCTCGCTCACAGAATTTGAGCTTCAACTCGGGCACCTGCTTTATTTATACCCGAATTCCGTTCCGCTCGCGGATCGCGTAAGTTTCGACATTTCTGCGTTCCGCGCGGAACGCGGAAATGCCGAAATTTCGCAAGTTCCGCAAGCGGAACGGAATTTGCCGCCCAGGGTTAGTTCTCAGTCAAGTTCTTCAAGGCTATCAATTCTTCTCTTGAGCAATTAGCATTAAAAAAGATTTTTTTATCATTAAGTGTATCAGTCTCCCTCAATATCTGATCCTCAAACATCAGAACATCATTGGGCATTGCTGCACTTTCCGGACAAAAGGTTGATTTATTTCTAAGACCATTCACATTACTCTCTGTAGTCTCATCAAAGTTAGAGAAAAACACAGTTAGTCTAATTTTACAGAGAAACTGTAATACTTCCATCTGGCTGGCCTCTAAAAGGGAACTTTTCACGAGGAGCTGAATTTCTGTGCTCGCGTCACCAGACCAATATTCTGCTTGTACTCTGGAGGCTTTCTCCTGCTTGGAGGGTGTCTTCCACAGTTCTTCCACAGCCAGCAACAGAACACCCTCCTTGCTGTGCTCCCAAAGCCCTTTCTCCCTCATGGCTGTGATGCAGGAAACCTGTGTGTTAGCAGCAAAGTCAAGGGCCAGTCTACAGAAGGTCCTCTGGCAGGTTCATTCCCCCAGCCGTTACTCAGAGGGTAAAAGGGGGCTAGTGTCACTGGCCCTGTAAAGACCCATCCTAGTCCTAGGGTCAGCTGGATTCAAAGATCCAAAGTACCTCTTTGAGGGGCATTAGGTGGTTTCTTCTTCCAGCTGGGCATTCCCTTGCAGTCATTGGTCCATTGTGCAAATGTTTTAAAGTGGGGGTGGAAAGTTCTGGAAGCCATGCACTCCTGGCCAATCTGAGGGTTCTACATCATCCCGGGTCACCCCTGTCTCAACCCTCCAGCAAACCATTCTGGGAAATTTGGATATGGAGACTTCAAGATGTCTATGGAAAGACCTCCCCTGGGAGACTAAGCTCCACCGCCTGTTCCCTTTCACCAAAAACTTCCAAAAAAGAGCCCCTCCTGTGTTGGGTCCAGCGGTCTGGCCCTCATGATGTGCTTTTGTGGGCCAGAGGCAGTAGGACAAGCTAATTCACAGATGCAGATTTCCTCCCCACCCCTTCCTTTTCCAGTAACTGGGTCAAGCACTGTTAATAGCTCCATTGTGGCGAGAGGGTTTTGATTGTTCTGCTGGAGAGCAGAGTAATTAACTTGGTCCAGTGGAGGGGGGAGGGGGGTAAAGGCTTGAAACCTAGTTATGAGCTGCGCCCGAGAAATATAGCAAATCTTAATACACTAGGGGTGCATGTTTAATCCTAGATTGATACCTCACTGTACCCTGTAGCTCTTTGTGGCACAAAACTGTATCTTAGAGCAGATTTTGCCAATAATGTGTAAAATAGTTTAATCATCACAGACCTTCAGTAAGTACTACAGACCCACACTATAAAAGCCCACTCACATCATAAGGTCTGCCACAAGACACAACCACTCTTGAAGAGTCTCGTCTGCAACATGCTACCTATGCACAGATATCAGGCTGCCCAAGATGGCAGCCCATGCATGTGCACTGCACACGTGTGCTTGCAAGTAGGTATTCATGTGTAACCAGCCCAACGGTTCTTACAGTAGTTGTATGCCAGTAGCTTTAACTTAAATGGTGGGTGCTTGTGGTTAGCACCTTACATTGATTTAACGTGAAGTTACGTTGAGTGAGACTTAATCACAGTAAGATCTAAGACCCGAGTAGTAAAATGAGGACAATCCAGAGGGATTGAATGGGTGGAACCCGTTTGCCACACAATTGCAAGCCAGATCTTTTGTGTTGGTAAGAGCAAAGCGTCAAGAAATATTTTATTATTGCCCTCTGGACGTCAAAATCTCTTAATTATGTCAGTAACACTTCATCAGGGGCAGAATTCTATTAAAGAGAGCCCTATTTAAAATACTCACCCATTCGCTATAATGAATTATAGTTCTAGAATTAGTTTTGAATAGTGTTATTTCTTAGACAAATACGTTGAAACTCTCATATAAATGTCAGTTGTAACTGCAATGGCGTAAACACTTATGCTGGCCCTCCCAATCTCTCTGTCGCCTGTTTCCGCCCATAGAAGCTGACCACTGAAAGCGAAGACAGACAACAGGGGGAAAGGAGGACTGGACAGCTTAACAAACTGCTTTGTGGCTGTATCTTCTTTCTGATTGGGAAACCTAGTGCACACATGAGGAAAAGGTATTTTATTGTTATCACACTCTTCTAAATCATGTACATAATCCACCCTTAACATCCTCCATCTAACCTTTGTAAATCAGAAGAAGTAGATACTTTTGTCAAACACTATCTGCTACTAACACCGGCAGGTTTTCCTTCATACGACATTTGAGAATTCCTGTACATTTGGATAGCTTCTGACCTGTGGCATATTTCAGTAGCTGAGTGGAGTAGAAAACCTAGTATAATGTCTTGTGAATTTGAGTAATTATTTGAGAACATGCTCAAATGACATTAATGCACTTGTACTCCTATGAGACACTTTAGCTGCATGACATGCTGTTGTGGTACTCATTGAAATAGGAGTGTAAGCAAATTATATCTTTTACGCAAGAAAGCACTATTGGGGCATATTTACAAGCCCCTATCTCCACAGGAACGTCAATTTTTGAGATGTCCCTGTGGCGATAAGAGCTTCACCTTATTCACAAGGTTGCATTAACACTGCTTTGTGAATAAGGCACCCTTTCATTCTATACTTAGCATGAAAGGGGTGGGCAATGGGTGTTTCGGTGGGCGTTCCGCAGCAACACCCATTGATTTGGACACTGCCCCATATTTACAAGGGTGATGTATATATGGGTCAGCGCCAACATTATGACCAGGGAAAACCTGGTCCTACCCTGGCAAAATGAGGAGAAATGCTTTATTTGTGTGGGCCAGCAGCTTGAATTGGCATCTCTTCTTTATGGGGATGTGGGTTCGTCGGGAAAGGCCGAGGATCAGTCTGGCTGCGGTGTTCTGTATGGTTTGAAGTCTCTGTAGGAGGTGTGCAGCGATACCTATGTAGAGGGCATTGGTTTAGTACAGTCGTCTGGTAATGAGGGTTTGTGTTATGGTGCGTCTCGTGTGTAGGGGCAGCCACTTGAAGATCTTAGATAGCATGCGTAGAGTGAGGAAGCAGGCAGAAGAGATGGCTTTGATCTGTGATTTCATGGTGAACTTGTTGTCAATGATGATTCCAAGGTTTCTGGACTGGGTGCGGGTCCTAGGTCTGATGGCCACCAGGAGTCATTCCATGTGTTGCTGCTGGTGCCAAAGATCAGTAATGCTGTCTTGTCTGTGTTCAGCTGCAGGTAGTTGTACTTCATTCGGTTGGAGAAGTTTGTCATGCATCTGTGGAAGTTGGTTCTAGTAGTGGTGGGGTCGTTGATGAGTGAAAAAATGAGTAGGGTGTCATCTGCATACAACATTATGTTGAGACCATGGGATCTGCCGATGTTGGCCAGTGGTGTCACATATGCATCGAAGAGCGTAGGGCTGCGGGATGAGCCCTGAGGGACACAACAGGTGATCTCTTTGGGTTCAAGGTGGGAGGTGTATCCTCTGGGTTCTTCCAGTGAGGAAGGAGGTGATCCATTTGATCACTTCTCGTAGAGTCTTTCGATCAGTGTGTGGTGGGATATGGTGTTGAAGGCTGCAGAGAGGTCAAGGAGGATCAAAGCTTCTGTTTCTTCTCAGTCAAGGAGGGTTTGTATGTCATTGGTAGCTGCGATCAAGGCTGTTTTGGTGCTATGATTGCTACAGAACCGGATTGGGAGGTGTTGAGTAGCTGGTTGTGGTCCAGGTTTCTCATGAGTTGATTGTTGATGATCTCTTCCAATACCTTCGCTGGGAATGGGAGCAGGAAGATTTGCTGGTAGTTTTTGAGTTTGCTGGGTACAGCATAGGGTTTCTTGAGTAGAGTTCTGACTTCCGTGTGTTTCCAACCATCTGGAAATGTTGCAGTGGTGATAGAGGTGTTGAGTAGGATGGTGAGTTCCTCGCCAATCCTTTGGTTTCTGAAGTTGTAGATGTGATACTGGCATGGGTCTGTGGGTGCTCCTGAGTGGATAGATTTCATTGTGAAAGTGGTGTCCTGGGTGTAGAGGATATTCCAGGTGGTCAATGTGTGGTTCGTGTTGATTACAGTGGTGGCATATCTGTTGAGGAAGTCTGTAGGTTAGGCCTGGGCGGAAAACTACGCTACGCTCGCGTAGTTTGCGCAACTACGCGCTACGTGAATTGCACGTAGCACAGTGCAAAAACGCGTAGCGTAGCGGGCATTTTTTGCTTGCTCGCGGTCCTCAACGTCAAGTTAGCGACCGCGAGCGAGCAAAATGACATCCCGGCGAGACTTTTTCCTCGTTCGCGATCAGCAACATCAAGTTGCCGATCGCGAGCGTGGAAAATAAACCTCCCGGCGAGATTCTCAACGCGGGGAGGTCAGGTTTCTCATTCCGAGTGGTCGCGTATGCTCGCGACCGCTCGTGATGAGAAACTACCAGTCCGCGTTGAGAAAACTGCCGCTTGAGTACAAATCTACTCGAGCGGCAGAAAACGACCGCTTGCACTGTGCAAGATGCCGTTTGCAATGATTGCACAGTGCGGACAAGCATCCGGCACTGTGCAATCATTGCGAACAGCATTTCCTACCGCACTATGCAGTTCGCGTAGTGCTACGTGTAGCTCGCGTA
Source organism: Calotriton arnoldi (assembly GCA_963921515.1). Lineage (NCBI taxonomy): Eukaryota > Metazoa > Chordata > Amphibia > Caudata > Salamandridae > Calotriton > Calotriton arnoldi. The sequence goes on along the minus strand of CAWUFW010003209.1, from coordinate 637,584 downwards.
GTGCGGAGTGCACTTCGCGTAGCTACGCGTAGCGCTACTACGCAAACCACGCCCAGGGTTACTGTAGGTGTGGGTTGGGGTTTGAAGTTTCTGTATTTGGTTGCGATCTTATCGTGGAAGAAGTGGGTGAGGGTGTGATGTTGTTTTCACTGGCAGCTGGGTTGGAGAATTCTTTAACAATGTTGAAAAGTTCCTTGATGTTGTTGGTGCTAGCTTCGATGCATGCGGCAAGGGCTGTCTTCTTTGTTGCCCTCAGCAGATGGTGGTAGAGGATGAGGAAGGTCTTGAAGGCTGTCCTCTCGGAGGTGTCCTTGCTGGTGTGCCATTTCCTATCCAACTGTTTGCTGTCTTGTTTCACTGTTCTGAGTTCTTGGGTGTACCAGCTGGCCCTTTTGGGTATTTTTCTCTGGATCTTGCTCTTGATGAGGACGATCCTGTGTGCACAATTGGTGATCCAGGTTTTGAAATTTTTCACTCCCTGTTCGAGGTTGGTGGCGGTAGTAGGGTTGGAGGTGTTGAGAGCTTTTTCCCTACTGGTCTCTGAGATTTTGTTCCACCTCTGGTGAGGGGCGTTGGTCATCTTGGGGTGGGGAGTGGGGGCTAAAGATGCTGACGTGGACAATGGAGTGATCGGTTCATATGAGTTCTGTGACATGGCTGTATTTGATGCAGTTGCTGGAGGTGAAAATTAGGTCCAGCATGTGTCCTGCTGTGTGTGTAGGGTCGTGGATGATATGGGTCAATCTGAGGCTGCTCATACTGTTGAGGAGGTTTGCAGTGTTTTTTCATTGGGGTCGTCGATGTGGAAATTTAGGTCACCGAGGAAATGAAGTCTGCGATGGTGTTGCATAAGCTGTAGCACAGGCCTGGGGTTCAGTATGCCAGGGTGCCTCTGATGGTTGTCTTGATGTCTGTGTGGAGCTTGAAGTTGAGATGTTCCATGGGGGTGGCAGTGTTGTCCGTGGTGGTGATACACTGTATGGACTCTTTGTGGATGATGGTTGTTCCTCCTCCCGGCTCGTTGGTAAGGTCCTGGTGAGTGATTTTATATCCATCAGGGATCGCTGTGGCAATGTCTGGGGCAGAAGTGGTGTTGAGTTAGGTCTCAGCGAGGAAGACGATGTCGGGTGTGAGGGTGGCAATGAGGTCTCATAATTCAGTGGAATGCTTGCAAAGTGAGCGTGTGTTGAGAAGGGCGCATTTGGATTGGTGTTTATGTTCAGGTGGGGTCTGTGGTGTGTTCTGGGAGGGGATGGTTGGTCGGCTGGTGTATGTACATTGACAGGTAAAAAGTGACTGTGGGTGTAGGTGAACAGTCCTTCACTAGAGCATGGGTTGGCACTGTTGCAGTGTTTCTTGCGGTGTCCGGTGTGGAGGGTGTAGAGCTCGGTGATGGTGTGTCTATGGGGGGTGGGAGAGCCATGAGTCATGTCGGTGGGCATGGTCCAGGAGCAAACATGTGCCATTGGGCTTAGCTTTGGTGCACAAGCGGTGCGTTTGCGCTGCAGCCTGAATTAAGTAGGTCCTGGGGTGGGCGGAACTTCTGTTGGTGGGAAAAACGGTGAGTGGGAAAACCCGGGGCTAGAATTACTTATATTTACTAATTACTAATATTTAGCACACAAGGAGGTGCAATAAGATGGGAACAATGCAAATGCCCATAAATTTGTAGGCTCGGCCTGATCTATTGCAAACGCATGACTTGCCTTTGTTTGAGATCCTAGTGCCAAATGAAACACAAAGTGTTACTGGGTCACCTTGGTGCCATAACGCAATGCTTAGTGTTGTATTAAAAAAATGCTCAAAAAGTCATTAAAATTTTGCTGCACAATTATTTCATTACTCCTGATTTTCACATGGTGCTGCTCTACACTAACATTGTAGTACAATTTTGTTTAGCATGTCTGTGAACCACAGAATTTTCTCATAAGCTGAAGTCCAACTAGGCGTGACTTAGTGATGATTTGTATGCAGTTCTCGTACGTTTGTCCGGAATTCAATTCCATAAAATAGGCCTCCTTTGTCAGTCTTTATGATTTCAAATAATCTACATGCAGCCATCACATTTGCATCTTAGATCATAAATGGCCAAACATGGGTGATTACACCATCCCCACAACTGGATTTTGTGAGCAGGTATCTATGAAAAAGTTGTGCTGTTGGCCATCTGGTAAGCTGTAAGAGAATGCTGATGACCTTGGACATGGAAGTGGTGCATGCATCTTCATTGATAATTGCAACTGGTCAATGTCCACTCTCCATTGCTTGACAGAGTTGAAACTTTTTAGAACTTCAGTCAAAATGGAATCTATTCTGGGAAACCAGATCTTTTCCTTCAAGCAAGTTTTTTTTAGCCGTCCCTTGATACCTTTTGTGAGCTGAGCTATTCTGTCTTTGAGCGCCCATGGCATAATTCAATCGCCACTTAGCAACATCTCACTGTACTTTGTGCTTCATCTGACTTCTTTTCCTCCATAAAGGGCTTGCGCTGTGTTTGTATCTTTGTGATGGATCCTGCATCTTGATTACCATCAGACATTTTTACTGCCTTCATATAGGCTTTCTGTGTCACTAAGTGAACATATTATTGTTCCTAGGGTCAAAACAGCTGTGGTCAGATATGTGTCTTGACAATTATTCCATTGGGTTATCAGACCCTGGGTTGCCAATCGCTGTGAAGAGATATTTTTGGACCTTGAAGGTGGACGTTGGACTATCCCTTGACATGAAGGCACTGGCAGCTTATGATCAGTTATTACCTTAAATATGGGACATACAGGTATATTTGGAGATCTGCACACCCATGAGTGTATTACCACCAAATGTCTGATGGAGACAGGGACAGCAATGGGGGTTTTTACTGGTGGTGTTCGAGTTGCACATTGATAACATGATAAACATGCAAGAAATGTAAACACACATGCTTGTGTTTCTTGAATCCCCATGCACAAAGAAAAACAATGGTGGGAGGGAAAAAGGAAGAAAGAAAAAGACCCTGTTGCACATAATGAATCATTGTTTATACTCAAAACACTTTGACTTATTTTACCCTGCAACATGAAGACCAGTGTTAGACACCTGCCCACAATAATCTTTTGCACAAAAAATATTTCAATCTTGTTTTTTCAAGTTAAGTTAAGTTAAGTAGTCCCACAACTGTGTTAATTTTATTTTGTATTTCTTTATTTGTAAGGTTTTATATAGCGCTGGCTAGACCCTGAGGTATCAGAGCGCTTTACAGGTGCAGGAGCAGGCAAAATATACAGGAAACAATAGTTCAAGCAAAATCTACAATCAGGAACAAGCAAATCTCACCATTAAGTCAGGAGAAGGCAGAATTCTGATGATTCACAGGTTATATACATTTAAATAAGAAAATGGAGGTAAAGACTCAGAGCACACAATAAATATAAACAAGGAGAACAAATTGTAGTGGTAGGAGGGAAAGGGTAGGTGAGGAGGGGTCAAAAAACAAATGGACAGAAACAGGGGAGAACGCCAACAAGCAGCTGACAGCACAGAAGTTAGAGCTGATAGGATACATAGGAGACCAGGGAGAGCGAAGGCCGGGGTACACAAAAGAAGAGTAAAGGGAGAGCGAAAGGTCAACAGGTTAGCAGAAAGATAACTGATACAGGTGACTAAAGGATAGCAGGGTCTAGGAGAATTATGGACTCCAATATTTGTTGAGGAGGTGACATTTTAGGTCTCTTTTAAAGCCGAGGTAGGAGGGGTTGCAGCGCAGGTCCTTCGGGAGGGCATTCCAGATGCTCAGTGCATTTCCAGAGAAGGAGCGAGTCTGGGTGGATTTATTTTTTAGTAACGGGGGAACGAGGAGGAGAGCATTGGAGCTTCTCATCAGTCTGGAGCAGCCCGCTTTTTTGAGTTTGTTTGTTAAGTACACCGGAGATTGAGAGTGAAGAGCTTTGTGGGTAATGCAGGCAGTCTTGTTAATGCATCTTCTTTCAATGGGGAGCCAATTAAGGGATTTGAGGGCAGGTGTGATGTGGTCACCTCGTTTGCAGTTGGTAATGAGCCTGGCAGCCAAGTTGAGCATAGCTCTAAGGGGGGTCAGGTGGACTTTAGGGGTTCCAGTGAGAATAGCATTCCCGTAGTCAAGTTTGGAGAGGACTAGTGATTGAACAACCCATTTGAAGTCGTCTTGAGGGGTGAAGGGTTTGATTTTGTTGAGGTGTCTGAGAGTGAAAAGTGCTCCTTTGGCCGTGTTATTTATATGGTCCTTCAGTGCCAAATTTTTGTCAAGGATGAAACCCAGGAATTTTGCCGAGTTTGATAGAGTGAGCGGACAGTTGAGGGCATTGAGGTCAGAGATCCAGCCTTGGATGGGCAGATGGTTGCTTTTTGGGGAGAAAAGAATAATTTCCGTTTTGTTAGGGTTCAGTTTAAGATGGTTGGAGTAAAACCAGGATTGAGTCTTGCTCAGAGTGTTGTTTAAATGAAGTACATCAGTATGTGATTTGATATTGTAGTAGAGTTGGGTGTCGTCAGCGTAAAGGTTATAGTTGATCCCGGCTTCTTTCAAAATGAGAGTAAGGGGTTCCATGAAGAGGTTGAAGAGAGAGGGGGAGAGAATTGAGCCCTGGGGGACACCCAGGGAGACAGGGGTAGGATTGGAGAGGCAGGCTTTGATTTTTATTTGTAGTGCTCGGTGCTGGAGGTAGGAAGTGAACCAGTTAAGGACTGTTCCATTAAGGCCAGAGCGAGCTTTAAGAGATTCCAGTAAGGAAGAATGATTGACTGTATCGAATGCTGCTGAGAGGTCAAGGAGGATAAGAAGGCAAGCCTCCCCATTCTCTAGGGAGCAGTGAATGTCATCAGCAATGTTCAGTATGGCGGTTTCTGTATATCACCAGATGTATAACAAAGTGGGGAAGTTCCTCATGGACCACTGCATTTTGGGAACCTCGTCCCTTTCATCAGGATAATAATCCCATTCTAACACAATAAGCAAAATAAGCCTTGAAATGTATATGAAATATAGCTGGTGAGTACATGATTTTTGAGTTACGTGTACAACAATTTAAAAAATAGTACCACATACCTGTAGTATCTAAGGAATATTTCTACATCTGGGTTTGTTTCAAATGTAATGTATTAAATTATCCATCAAAAGTAACCACTTGCCACAGTTTTAAACCACATTGCTGATTTTCCCTCTCAAGCGTTGCATCCTCAAGTCTTTTCAGCAATAGCATGTTACTGCGCCATTCATTCAACCTTGAATCCATGTTGCACTGTCATGTGTAGAACATCTTTCATCTTTTTCATCATGTGAAATGATCTTAAGAAATCTCTTTGGATTTAGTGACTTCACACTCTTCCATTAACACCAGCAGTATTTTCCATTGCCATCGTTCCTCACTATGTGTCAAACTGTTAGATAATTTCTTGATGTATTGATGGCTCAGGAATGCCCGTTAAAGTATATTTATTTAAGTTAATCTTCAGAACTCTCATACTATGGTGTAATTAAAAACTATTTGATATTGCATTTTCATTCTGCTTGAAAACTGTTACATTGTGTGCCATGGTTCATTTAAGAATTTCACTGCCAAAGCATTCTTCCACCATTTCATTGTTCTGGCAAAAATCATTTAAATTGCAATAGAAACAGGAAAAAAATGCATTTATTGATCTTTTATGGACTAACAGGATATAATTCTTCTATCCTCAAAGTTTTGTTGTGTTCCAGTGCTTTTTAGAGTTAATATTCTATTTGAAAGGTGAAACACAACCAATGGTTTGAAATTATAGTTGGCTGAAATTGAGTGTAGCATATTAGAAACGTATTAGTGTTCATTGACCCTTAATCTTATTTTTCTAGAATGGATGTCTGCCTCAAATAATAACCGCCCTACAGATATCTTGTAGAGTATATGACATATTTAGAACCTCAATGCTTAATATGGTTTCCTTCCCATTTATGGATAAAAACATAATGGTATGTTTTAAGACAAAAGAACAACTTGAACAATTCCAACTTGTCAAACTTCGGGGTATATTTACAAGTAAAGTGGCGGAGCGTGGCGTTAGCCTTGTTGGCTTAACACCAAGCTCCGCCACTAAAAGTGACGTTCCTGTGGCGATAAGGGCTCGTATTTATACCCCTTCCTTTCTTGGCTTTTTTCTAAATTGTTTCAATATGTTTTTAGGTCTTCACCACTTACAAGTAATCTATTAAAGCTTCAGTTACTTTGATGAGCTGAGTTCTGCTCTGAGGACTTTGTTTGTGCATCACACAGTAGTTAGTCATTTATTTTTAATAATTCATTAGGTCGCTCCTGAAATATGTAATTGTGAGAGTAATAACATCTCTGAATAAAACATACTTTTTCTGTGAGAGGGCTTTTTCTTGCACTCTACAGTGATTCTTCATGATATGATCCATTTCTGCACTGATGTAATAATTTCCCCCTCCTTGACTTATATTTTTTGGGGTGGGTAGAACTCAAGGAATTTCACTCTGTGGAATTCCACGGAGTTACATAAAAACTCAGTGAGATTTCTCTGAGTTCTAGCAATGGGCTGAAATAGGCATTTTGTGCTGCTCGGGCTGTGATTTATCTCTGTTAGTTTTCTCTGTGCTGAAAAATCAGTGCGAATGTAGGTTACAAGAGTGTGCGGTCACTCAAGTCGATTTTACTGCCACGCGGGTAGAAAATCTACAGAGAAACAGCCCCTGACCGGAAGCAATGCGGTCCACCCGCATTACCGAAAATCTCACCAGAAGTTCTCCAAGCGACCGGTAATCACGCTAGGGGACGCCAAATCTTGCTCCCCAGTGCAGCCTTGTCGCAGAAAAAATTCTGCAATTGGTGGAGTTTGGCCTAAAGTCTTCTATGTCTTTTAGAGGTCCCCCAGATTGTGCTTTAAATTATTTGCTGATTGAGGACTCAGGCCATGTATGTCATTATTCATTGCCAATATCATATGCATTTATTTTTATTTTTGTGCAAAAATGTGCATTATGTGTGTTTCAATAGTATGCTTCCAGTTCATATATTCATTTATTCATTTTAATAGTTTGGGGCAGATTTACAAGCCCATTGCGCCACCGGTGCACCACTTTTTGTGATGCACCGGTGGCACATTTTAGTGCCCCATATTTACAAGGACAGGAAAAGCCACCCTGCGTGACTTTGCCTGTCCTTGTAAATACGGCCCCTTTGCACGCAGCACTTTGCGTGAAAGGGGCGTTCCATGGGTGTTGCTGTGGGTGTTCCCAGCAACACTCATGGAACCAGACACATTTCCAAATTTACGAGAAATCGTAAATCTGGAAATGCGTCTGAATGCGTAGGGAGGTGCAATGAGGAGAAATGTTTTCATTTCTCCTTGTTTTTTAGGTCTCGCCTACGCAGCGCGCATGCGCTGAATAGTAGGGCCTTTAGCCGTCGCTCTTCACTTTTTCAAGCACTGCACTCGTGCTTGTGGCGGCATCCACCTTGCGGGAGCGAGCAGCGGCGCGCCACAAGCACAAGTGCAGTGCTTGAAAACTGAATCCTGCGTGCGCATGCGCGCGCACGCACGCACCACTCCCGGGCTTGTGGACTTATTGCATCGAGTCGCACGCATTCAGTCCCTGAAATGCCGGGTACACAGATTGCTGCTTTCAGTGCGTGCTGTCGCAGTGCTCCCAGTGCGAGGAGGTCCGCTTTCCCTACCTTGAGTGATGTGTTCGGTGAAATAGGTTCAGCGTTTGCTGTGACACACTTGCGTAGAATTTAGTTTTTGCCGTGCAGAGCCTGCGTGCATATTCTTGCAGTGAATCACAGTGCCAGGCTTCCTCTTCGGCCTCCATACTTTGTTTTTTCTTGCTCATAAACATTTTTCTCTATTTCTGTGTCCTCCGTTCTCCCCCCTTTAATTAGCCTGCTTACAGCATGGAACAGTTTACAGCTTCTAAATGGGAACCAGCCTGCTAGTTTCGAGGGCAGTGCATGCTGGGAACACTTTGTTTTGCAGTCTGTGGTTGCATTTTTAACCCATTTGGTCCCAGAACAGTTCCTTTGTTTCCCTTGTTTGAAATTGCTTTCAGCTGGGAAGTTAGAAACGAGTTAATATTCGAAGACGACTGGGCCCATAGGAATGGAGCCCATAGCCTTGGCCCAGATCTAAAATAAGACAATCTTTTGCATGTGTTTTGTGTTTATATTTTTCTACATTTGTTTTATTCAGGCCAGTACAGCCGTAATGTAGCACAACAGTCCGAAGTGCAGTAGTTGCTTTCACGTTGTCTATGATCTGTAATACTCATCTTGTTTTTCTCCCACTCCCAACACGTGTCTATTTTGGCTTCTTTCGAGGCTAAGTTGTTTTGTAACTCTGGGTCCATCGCTGTCTCTTATTTGGATTTTCTCTGCAGTCTTCATCTTCGACTTGTGCAGTCCATGACACAGTGCTCTGGGTTTAAGCCTTGTTCAGTGTCAATTGTTGTTTGGAGCAGCTGACAGAACGCCTGCTTGTCTTATCTAGGGAGTTAGCAATCGGCGCATGCCTAAACTCTATTACACGCTTGTGTCCTTGCAGTACAAAGGAGTCCCTATATACACTGCAGGAAACATTTCATTTCGTTTTTAGGTCTGACAAGACATTTTAAAGGTTGCCACTGCTTACCATTGGTTGGCCTCATCATCACTCTTATTTGCTGGCTCCTGTTTGGTCATCTAGTGCCAGCTTCACTCCCTCTTCATCTGTTTCTCCCTCCCCTGCAGCCAGGGCACAAGTCCTAAAATACGAAGTGGGGGGGACTAACCACGTTAGGCAGCATGCAAGTTACATCATGGTGCGTGACATCACAGCGTGATATCACGGCCTCACAGGAATTGACATCTCAACCATGACCTCACAGGAAGTGACATCAGGTCTTATTAACACTTCACACATGTTTCGCATGTCTATAACTAGTACATTTGAGCGCATTATGCAATTAAAAAAAATAGATTTTGCATCTGGGTTGTGCCAATAAAGTGACGCAACCCCAACACAAAATGTGGGCCTCAATGTATACATTGAGGGCCTCATTTACAGCTTTTTGGCGCTGGGCAGCGCTGTAAGGCTTCTTCCGGCGCTGCCCTGCTTCAAAAAGAAAGGGCAGGAATGCGCAGTATTAATGAAATGCAGCACATTCCTGTCCTTTCTGCATGTACAGGCTCACAAATTAGTGTCTAGCACAAATGCAGTCACCCTTGAACCATGATGCAGAGGTGTCTGCGTTGTTGGCAGGATTGTTTTTGTGCAGGAAGGGACACCATCCTGCACAAAAACTATCAATGGAGGTGTTTTCCTCTTTCTATGTGTGCTGCAAAATGCAGCACACATAGAAAGAGGAAAAAAAAGAAGAGAAATAAAGTCATTTCTCCTAGTTACTCCTCCCCTGGGGAGGCGCACAGTTTTGACGCATTCCAAGGTTTAGAGATCCTTCTCAATCTGGAAATGTGTCAAAACCCATGGGTGTTGCATGGGAAAACTCACTGCAACGCCCATGGAACACCTCCTTGACATAGAGTTAGGCAACGCCGCGATTTACGCTGTTTTGTCTTACTCCACATCTGCGAGGCCATGCAAAGCCACGCAGGGTGGCTTTGCGTCACCTCAAAGATATTATTGAGAGGCCTGCACCACCGGGGTGTCATAAAAAGTGAGGTCTCTTGTAAATGAGTTCCTTATTTTTACTTTTTTTTTAAAACTGTCAAAAAGAAGTTGAAAACATGGAGACAAGTAGCAGTAAATCTAATCTGTTTAATTGGTGGCAAAGCATGCATTTTAAACTATTTTATGGGGTAAGGCACCTGCTGCAGAAATCTTTGTGGGCCTAGTAAATCCCAGGGAAGAATAATAATGGTAAGAATAATTTTAGATGGTAATGCATTTGCTGGAGAGACCTGTGTTTTCTCTAGTCAAGTTTTGACAAAGTAGCGTAGAGGGTTAATGCATCGCCTGCAAAGCACATCATCTAAATTGCAGTTGACAGACTTTGATTTTATGTAGCTAAGTCAATTAGTGCTTTTAACACAGAGATCCTTTAGTTACTTGCACTTCATAAATTGTAAACCTTCTAATATAGCACAGTGAGCTGGGAAGGACATGTGACTCCTTCACTTTCTAACCCTCACTGTCTTTTGTAACACATTTTATACATTGATTTACACATTTAAATGATTTATTGTCAATTTATAATGTGTAGGTGTGATGCAAAGCGCTCTTTCACCCTGCATTGGGACGAGTAGCGCTATAAATGAAATAAAACAAAATTGTGGTAAATTGTTATTTGTGTAAATACTGGAGCCGACCACCACATCTGACATTCTTGCAGTGCATGCATATCAGGGATTGAACAATGTTAAAAGCATGTCTCTCAAGTATTTGTGAAGTGATACAACAATCTGTGTGCTTTTGTTTTCCCTCCCTTGCATTTGCATCTAAGTGTGAGGCTCAGATAGCTCCCAGTCAGGATAGTGAAACAAAAGGAGGCCTGATGGCACCTTAAATTCGGCCTTTCTTATGGGCCCAGCTGGAGTCTGAAATGTGAAAGCCCTCCTCACAGTCTGCACATTGCTGCTGGAAACCAAAGCAGACAACGTGCAGGTGCTGCTGAATCTGGTCCAGGTGTCTGAAAATTACACTGGGACAAGTTCATCATATTTGAGTGGGGTCCACTTCTTTCAGGGTGGACGGTGTCCACCCTGTTAAAATAGTGGGTGGACGGCGTTTGCCTGCGTGTATCCTCGACTTGTGCCCTGCCTGCAGCGTGACCCAAATACTGCTTTCTATGTGAGCGTCCTTTTGCTGATCGCACTTACTGGCCTGGGCTGCTTTTTTAGGTCTCGCCTGGCATTGCAGCGCGCATGCGCTGCTCGCTCTGCGAGGGCCTCTTGGAATCAATATACTTTCAGAAGTTGTGTTTCGGCTCCGCCCGTAATTTTCATTGGTGTGCGTCATTTTGCGTCATTGATTATGCTGAACGGAGTGTGATGATTGCACCGGGGGCTTTTTAGTTCCTCCTGGTTTCCACCCTATCCTCTTTTGGCCCCGCCCACCCGGACTGGATCGTTTACTGGCAGAGTTACACGGTCTCCTTGAAAAGCCTGGAAGCACTCTTTCTTTTTCATTTTCATTGCGGTCAGCTTCAATTGCACCAGCGCGGTCCGCTTCGGCCACGCTGGTTTATTTACTTATTTGCACAAGCGCGGTCCGCTTCAGCCGCGCTTGCTTATTTACTTAATTGCACAAGCGCGGTCCGCTTTGGCCGTGCTTGTTTATCAGCCTCGGAAGACGCACTAGTGAGCCTCGGCAGCCCACCTGGACCCACCCCTTTACGCACAGTGAGAGCGCTCTCGGTGCATGGTACCCATCCATTACTGCTCGCCGCGCCGTGCTGTGATGTTAGCCGGGCTGCCTGCCTCCTTGAATCCGCGCACAGGCACATTAGCATCTGAAATGAGGTGGCACATTAGCATCTGAAATGAGGTGGCTTCTTAACTCCTGAGGGACGAAAGAGGTGAGGGCTTAACTTTTGGAATTATCTGGCATATCGGGAAGTCTGGGCTTTGCGGTCCTCGTGGTAAAACATCCCTTGCTTTGGCAGGGAAAGAAATGCAGTTCCCTTTAAAACCAGCTCATCCTTGCTTTCAAGATTTTCAGATTGTAAAAAGCTGTTTCTTGTGTCTTGTGTATTGTGAGCCGCGTTCGAGCGGTGGAGGAAGCGCGTTGAGTTGTGTTTTGTATTCCTTAGTGTGTCGCTGCACTCGGTTCGGGGTGGGAGGACGCACGTGTCCTCCAGACTGTCGCGCGCGCTTGAGCATTGTGCCGGCAGACAGATCGCATCTGTACGAGTGTCTGTCCCGGGTTACCTCGGTTTATCTTCTCAGTGCGTGGATGGTGTCGTTTATAAACTGCGTGTGCAAGATGTTTACATTAACCGGGTGCGGGGGGGAGTGTGCAGCTATGCCAACCCAGGGAGCACGGGGCAGCTCTTTGCCTCCGGTGCATTTGGAGGCTGAAACAAGGGCAGTTACAGACGGAGGCAGCCGCCTCTTCCCATGATTTATTGCAACAGCAACAACAGCCGGCAAACTGTCTAAAGGTCATTTATTTCCAAGAGTGACTTCTTTTTAGTGCACACTTTAAAGCCCCCTGTGCGTGTTGATCACAAGTACTGCGCCAAGCTTTTGGCAACTGACGCATAGAGCTTATTCCTATAATACATATAACTAATAACTTGCATGAACCGGAGGCTTGTGCCGACTGGTGAATCGAGTTTACATCAACTGGTGCATGTAGCTTGTGTCAACTGATGTCTATAACTCGTATCAACAGGCGTATGGAGCTTGTTTCAACTTAAGCATGTAACTTGTATCCATCGGAGGCTCCAGCGCGTGCATACTGGTGCATCGAGGTGATGTCGACTGGTGCAAATAACTCATATCGACCAGCGGTTCGAGCTTGGATCAACCGGTGCTTCGTGTCTGGATCAACCGGTGCCGTTTACGTCCTCTGGTGCTTCGTGTTTGGATCAACTGTGTTTAAAGTTTGCGTCCTTCGATGCATCGAGTTAGCATCCATATGTGCACGAAAAGTCAGGGCCGTGGATGCCATCACCACTGTTGGGGACTTCTTAAAGGGAGGGCAGGCCAGCAGGACATACCGAGCAGTGCGCCCCTCCTCGCTCCCATTGAAGGGCAGGCAGCGCGCGACGAACAGTTCTGGCTCAGATGTACTTCTTAAATTGTAAGTGATAGGAGGTACCCGACCAAAAAACCCTACGGTCACGCTTGCCAACGTGGGCTTGTTTTCTTCCACGTCACAGGATGGCTGCTAAGTGCCCAGGTGAAGTTGTAAGATGATTTACCCTGATGAGAGAAACAGTGCTGCACCGTATGCATAAAAAGGCCACCTTTCAATACATGTAATTCACCCACTTCTCCAAACCAGAAGTTTTCGTTCACCCTTTTCTCTTCTCCTCCCTTCTTATTCTGCATCCTTCCTATCATTTCCTCCTTCCTGTCTCTCTCGAGTCCATCCTTTCATCTCCTTTGCCTCCATCACTCTGTTCCGTCCTTCCCCAAATTCCTCTTTCCCTCCATACCTTCATTGATTAAACCCTTTTCCCAGCTCTTCTTCACCCCTTCCCCCAATTTTTAACATGGCTCTTTCGCACTCATCCTTCCCTAACTCAGTCTCCGTACTCTCTTCTTTTCTGCTTCTTTTCTCTCCTGCCTTGCTTCACGTTTCTTCCCTCCTGCCTTTTATCTCTCCTTCGCCCCTTGTCTTCTGAGCCTTCCTTCTATCCCACCCCTTGTCTCCTGGCACCCAGCATCGCCCGTCTGTGGCTCCCATGAGGTGGTGCTGGTCTCGAGGCATTCTTGCTCGTTTCTCTTCCCACAGGCAGCTCTGCGCTAATCTCGCGAGTGCTTGCGTGTGGCTCTGCACACAAGGCCTTCCTAAACAGCGACAGACATCGTGCCTTTTTCCGTTTTAATGTGGCCGTCATTTGCCAATGGGGTCCCTTGCGCTCTTTTTTGTCCAACAGGGCAAGGCCCTCTGATCTGCACTTTACACTTAACAGGAGATGCGTTTCTTAAGTAGTCAAATGAGTGCCTGTCAGGCTGCTCCGTGCTCACGCCCTCTGCCTGCTCGGGCTTCTGTCCTCTCTGCTGCCTGCTTCATCCACGCTTACATGTACTCTGCCTACTCAGCCCTCTGGCCCCTCTGCCTGCTCAGGCGTCTGTGTTCTCCGCTGCCTGCTTCATCCACCCTTACATGTACTCTGCCTCGTACATGCAGCAACTCATAAAGAAAAGAACATTTCTATTTATACAGACACTCTGTAAACTTATTGTTTGTTGCAGTCTTTTACTTTTTCATGTAAATTTCCGCCCTCAAATGCCTTTGGCGGTGGAGGTATAAGAAAGTCAGCAGTTCTTCTTATTGGTCATGTCTTTGGGTTAACAAAATATAGCTCAGTTTAAGAGGCAGCCGGTGCTGATCAATCAAAATAGATCTCAAATTAATATCAACGCCTCGTCAGGGGTAGTAAGCGCTATATACATGTAACACTTTCTAACAATCTAAATTTGGCTAAAGTTAATAACTTTCATAATAAACACAGTGAAATGATGCTTCAAAGAAATTGTACCTAAAATTTCACAGTAGTTAAGGACTGCATCACCCAGTGTACAGTAATTATATAGCTCTTCAATTCATGGTGGCACAGCACCAAGGATAATGTGCTGCATGGCTAAATACTTATAAGGTCCCAAAGGCGAGACCTATTGGCTATGCCCATGCTTGTTTCCTCGTTCTTTGCGTGCTGCATTCTGCAGCACACTTAGAACAAGGACATCACCTCTAAGGATTGTTTATGTACACAAAGGTGTCCCTTCCTATACGTAAACAATCAGTAAAACAATGACGTTTTGCAAGTTCTATGTGTGCTAATGCAGCACACATAGAAGTTGAAAACCGCCATTTCTGATTGTTTATGTGCAGGAAGGGAACCCTTCCTGCACATAAAGAATCTCCCCACGACGCAGGCATCCTTGCACCATGGTGCAAGGGGACCTGTGCCGGCGCATGGCAGCAGTTTGTGCGCCAGTGCAGGGGGAAGCACAGAGATGCAACATATTGTTGTAAATATGTCTCATCCCTGTGCATTGAAAGTGACTCAGTGCTGCACAGCCAAATGGCTTGCGTTCCGCACTGAGTCACTTTCCTTGTAAATCTGCCCCTTTATGCTTAAGAATATGCGTAAGAGCTCTAGGCTTTTACATGAATGTGCAAGAGAATTCTCACTTTATTTCTTTAACATGACGTCACAAACACAAGGTCTATTTTTCTAAAAAAAACAATTTATATGGTGGGAATGAGTTGTGCACAGCCCTTCCCATAAATGAGATTTCGGTATTCCAGACAGCAGTGTAGATTTGAGCTGAGTAACACCCGGCACATCAGTGAAATGTATATCATAATATGTTTCTACTGCAGCAACGGAATTTTCTTGCCGAGAGGGCCAAGGGATTACGAAAATATATGTTCAGGTATGAATGTGTGCGGACCTGTGGGGATCCTTATAAATGCATCTTATAACATGTTTGCTTTCATAATTTTTACATTCTGTGCTACACTTGCACATATTCTGCACTCAAATTGGCCTAAAATAAAACCTTTAAAAATAACAGTGTGGATTTCTTGTGTGTACTCGCATTTGGCAAACGTTGCCAGAATTCACAACAAAGAATTAAATATGCCTGACATCATCTGACTGGCTGTTTGTTCTAAATATGCATTGTCTCCAGACAATTTGAAGGAGATGCTTGGGTCAGAATCTGTCTGTTCCTTCCTGCAGAGTTAACAAGTTGCTCCAAACCTGCACTTGCCAAAGAGCTATAAAGGATGTACTGATCCGAGTTCACAAACCTTGTAAAAATGTAACATCCTTGCTGATATGTCACCTCAAAGAGAATTCTCTTCAGATGCAACATTTGGTTGTAAGGAAATCCTCTGAAATGCCCAGGACAGGAGTGGGAACAACGGTGTTTCTGTTAATTGTTTACAAAAATATTATTTATGAAATATACTTGTGTTTATTGGATGTCCAGATCCAAAAAATTCATATTTGAATAACCAATTGTCATATCAGTCTTTAACTTGTATTCATTGCCATGAAATATTGGATAAAATCTAGTCCTTTGTTCCATGTTATAAACACTGGCTATACAGCTAGCATTCTTAATAAAGTTGAAAACTTTGTTGTAAAATAAGGGGTTTATTTACAATCCCCTTGCACCACCATAGCGTCACCTTATTTGATGCTCCGGTGGCGCACAGTGCAGGCCCATATTTGCAAGGCCCCGCAAAGCCACCTTGCATCGCTTCTCATTGCCTTTGAGATATGGAGCAAGACGAGGCAGCACAAGGGTGCCTGCATTGGCGCACAGCTGCAAAATATGCTCTGGCACTAGCACAGGAATGCATTGTATCTTGTAAATATGGTGCATTCCTGTCCTTACAAATTGGTGCAGGGCAGGGCAGCATGAAGCCTTGCGGCACTGCCTGTGCCAATTTTTTGTGAATATACCCCTGAATTATTTGCGCAGTTCGTTGTGGCCAGAAAAAGTGCCTGATTGTGATCTTGGTGGATGGGATACTCCATCACAAACGTGATGGATATGCCGTCCTCTGTATTACAAGTTCCATAGGCTATAATGGAATTGTAATTTGGTGGATGGGATAACCA
This sequence comes from Calotriton arnoldi, assembly GCA_963921515.1. Taxonomy (NCBI): domain Eukaryota; kingdom Metazoa; phylum Chordata; class Amphibia; order Caudata; family Salamandridae; genus Calotriton; species Calotriton arnoldi. The sequence goes on along the minus strand of CAWUFW010003209.1, from coordinate 621,326 downwards.
TCACTTGTTTGACAGAGTAACCCTGCCCACCAAACTCATAATTTGGCCTAAAGTCTTGCACTACTCTCTGTATATCAATTGAGTAAATTGTCTCCTTATGTATGTGCATATAGCAAAATGTTTCAGTGTTTTTTGACACACAGGGCTTCAGTTTGCGGAGACTACTGAAGCTTCTTTCACCCTCACATGAAGATTGGCAGAGAAGGGGTAGGTCATCGCTGAACCTTTTGTTCCACAGCCAGCATGGTCCCCAAGGGGTCAGTAGCTTACCGAACGTAGGTCGGGTTTTAGATATCTCCAGGTATACTTTGCTGCGTGGATTTGGTGGTATGCTTGGGGTACCTTTTGCTAATGCTACCTACATTTTCCCAACCACAAGTAGATTACGTTTCATTTTTTGGTCCTAAAGAATTGCCCAGATCGATAGCAACTCTTGAGGCAAGAAATATGTTGACCTACACACAAACTATTTTGTGAGCAGGATAGGACCATTACTTCTACATCCACCCGACCATTGCTTTTTAATCATAACAAGAGAACCCACCTATTAAATTTATTTTGGTATCTCATTGCTATTTTTAAGAACACAAATTCACATTGCACCAATCTACACCTAGAGCACCTCCATCCTACAACTCATATTGGCATCTCTTGCTCAAAAGACCTACGGCAAAAAGCCCCTTTGAGGGGCCCATTGGGCATTGCAGGGCCTGCCCAACAAGGATGTACCCGATAATGAAGCATGACACCCACATGGGTGTGTAAGGGCACTTGCTTCTGAGCAGTCGGATCCCATGATCTGTTGCCTCAGTTTCCTTGACCTAGAGCCTCCCTTCCTTCCCTCCCCCAAGATCTGCATACCTTTTGTATTAAATATCATCCTTGACCTGCCCATATGGACCCACATCACGCGCACCTCAGGAACCTCCACTGGCTCCCCCTCCAGAAAAAATGCCAATTGAAGATGCTGACACATGTTTACAAAGCCCTCAACGACTAAGGACGAGCATACACCAACCACTGCCTAAACTTCCACCAACCCTCACTCCACCTCCTTTGTCCTCGCACAGACACCACACATCTGCTGAAGGTAGAGGCTGTTACCTCTCCTACCTTGCCACCAAGTACTGGAACAGCCTTCCCCTCCACCTCCAGTCAGCACCCTCTCTGGCGGAATTCAGGAAGACACTCAAGACATGGTTTCTTGACTGAGCCCAGCAGCATAGCACCTGGATACCCTTGCGGGTGAATAGCTGCACTCTACAAATACATATTGATTGATTGATTGAAATGCTTACCTGGTCCCAATCAAAAGTCAGCACTTAAATGTAATAAGTCACCAATGTTATCCTATGGAACAGATAGGTCACACAGTAGTGAAAAAGGGATTTAGGAGTTTTTCAATTAATCAATCAATCAATCAATCAGTAGAGCACTTCTTGTTACCCATAAGGGTGTCCAGTGGCTGGCAGGGGCCAGTTGATTAGCAGAGTAGCCAGGTCTTCAGGGACTTTCGGAACTCTGGAAGAGATGGGGAGGTCCGTAGACGAAAGGGTAGCTTGTTCCATGTCTTCACTGCTAGGTAGGAGAGGGAGCAACCTCTGCTTCTGCTACATCAGATGCAGGGTGAGGGTTAGTGAAAGGGACGAGGAGTGGAGGTGCCTCATGGGCTGCTGGAAGTTCAGGCAGTGATTACAGTAGGTGGGTTCACAGTTGTGTGCCGCCTTGTATGCATGGATCAGGAGCTTGATTTTGGCACCTTTTCTGTACAGGGAACCAGTGGAGTTCCCTGAGGTGGGGAGTGATGTGGGATTGTCCAGGAAGATCCAGGACAAGTCTGGCTGCAGTTTTCTGTATGATCTGTAGTCATCGGAGGAAGTGAGCTGCGATCCCTGTGTAGAGAGGGTTGCAGTAGTCATGTCAGCTGGAGATGAGGGCCTGGGTGATGGTGCGTCTTGAGCTTTGGGGTAGCCATTTAAATATCTGAAGAAGCGTGCAGATATTGAAGAAGCAGGAGGAGGAGATGGACTTGACCTGAGTCATCATGGTTAGCTTGTTGTCCAGAAGGATGCCTAGGTTCCTAGCATGGTCAGTAGGGATAGGAAGAGATCTGTTTGCACTATCAGGTCATGGGAAACTTAAAAGTCCAACCTTTCCATTATATTGCACCCAGGCTTATGGGCTACCTAGGGCCCTCCTTAGGGGTGACATATGCAATAAAAGGGGAGTTTAAGGCTTGGAAAGGTAGTTGTATTGCCAAGTCGAATTGGCAGTTCAAACTGCATTCAAGCTGCAATGGCAGGACAGGGACTACTTAAGTGAGGGGCATAATAAGTGCTGTAGGCCCACTAGCGGCATTTAATTTACAGGACCTGGGTATATGGCATACCACTCTACAAGGGACTTACAAGTAAATAAAAAATGTCAATCAGGTGTAAATCAATCGAATCATTTTTAGGGAAGAGAGCAGACGCTCTTCAGCACTGGTTAGCAGTGGGAAAGAGAACAGAGTCCTAAGGCCAACAAAAGTGATTTCAGCAGAAATAGGAGTAGTAAAGGCAAAATGTTTGGGGTGACCCCGCAGAGAGGACCAGGTCCAACACCATATAATTAGCCATTTCTTCCTGTATATTTTGATACACCTGTAATATAATTTGGTCTTCCATGGCCAGTTAATTGCTGTGGCCTTGACTACACTGTGCCAAGTACAAAGCACTGCCAGAGCAATACTGAACCAATTATAGTGTGCAAATTCAAGATTCTGTTACAAAAATACAATTGTATGCCAAAAAATTGTCTTTATTAAAAAAAAAACGAGAATGCTGGCATGTGCCCTATTTAAATTTCTACAGCAGGGATAACTGCCACAATGTCAAAAACAAAGAGATTCCTTGTACATAGTCAGATCTACAGGAAGAATGATGAACAGACTGGGGATTACTTACTAAAAACGGACTTGGACAAAACAAGGCATTGGGCAGCGGATATAAACTGAAGAAAAGAAAGAGCGGCGAAACCCATTTCAGACATGACCTAAACTTCATAGTACCCTGTAGCACAGACCGAAAACTGACAAGACAGTCCAACAACAAGCATTGTGGACCTTAAGTACTCACTTTTACATGGCTCAGAAATCATGTAGAAGCACCTGCCCCCATGCGTGAGTGCCCCTACTCCTGACATGTGTGAAATGATGTCATTTCTAGGGACAGTGATTGTAAATATGACAGCTTGTGCATGCCATTGATGCTGATGGAGTGAGAACCCCAACTTACAGAGGGGTGGAGGCACAAGAATAATATAAAGACTGAAACACTCCCACTGTAGAGGTTTGTGTGTACTCTATAACATAAGTATAGCATTCTGAATAAGTATAATGTTTAATTGTTCAGCAGACTACATACAGATAATGACCCAGAGTGTTCTAGATTAGGAGGCTTTCCTTTTTAGGTTACAGGGTCCATGCACCGAAGTGGGATGCTTCATCATTGGGCCCTGCTCCTTGTTGGGTGATGGTTGCAATACCCTATATGCATTTACACTGAGCTCTTTTTCGAAGATCTTTTATCTCAGCTTCAAGAAGCCAGAATGGCCTAATGAACTGTCCTCAAGTGAAATATTTTCTTTTTTCATCCGAAGGGTAGAGGGTCAAAAGATTGGGCAAAAAATCCTTAGGTGGTTAAAACTTTATATGGGAATCTTTAAAATGTGACTGGATTCCATGGTACGATTAAAAACACAATTGGATTCCTTAGGCCCTATTATTAGTGGAATCGTAAATGGTCAACATGTTTCCAGCCTCAAATGGCCCCATAGGGTCCGTGGCATTCATCAGGACCTTAAAAGCCCTAATCTAGTGTTGTGAATGGCAGCAATCACCATGCATTACAGCATTGTGCAAAACAACCAAAGACAAAACAAGGAAAAATTCCTCACATGAAATTTTGTAGAAAATAAAACCTGGTAAACAAAGGAACATAAATTAAAATGACAACATATAGCTTCATGTTGATTTATAATCATATCATGTAATTATGTGAGCTTATACCAAATCCATGTCACCAGCAGGACAAAATATTTAGTGCCAAATAAAATAATCTATGCACAGCACACTGCAATATTCATAACCTCCACAGTGGAGGGAGTCCAAAAGTGCCTGACTCTACCTAGGGAAAATTATGGCTTTGTTGGGAGCGAAAGCTTGGTTCTGTCCTATGGAGAAATATTCTTATAAAGTGGTGTCACACAAAAGAAGGAAATAGTTAAAGTTCTACAGCCCATCTACCTTCGGGTGTAGTATACATTGGTTGCCATACGTGCTGACGGCGACCTAGAACTCAAAATATTGAATCAATCAAGAACTCAGTCCAGTTAGATGTAGTCAATGGTTTGGCCCTTAGACGGAAAAACTCCATTGTTCTATTCAGGACAGTGGTTTATCAGTTTATGCTCAGGGTACAAAGAACGTAAAAAAGGAGAGACATTTGTCAACCCATGCGAAAAAAGGGGATCACTTAGTAACATGTTACTGGAAAGAGAAATATTTGTACTCACACGTTCTGGGTATCAGTCAGTGTGCAAAAGATGCATGCTTGTGTGGTAAAGACTTGTCAATTACATAAAACAATAAAGATTGAAAAAATCACCCATAGCACAAAGTCACAGACATATGAGTGTCCCAGGGTAATGTGGACAGGACACAATCTTTTATCTGTATGTTAGAAATGCATAAATCAGGAATGGTCGAATCAATGTAACAGAAAAATGATCATACTATATAGAAGAGGGCCTTTGTGTGTCCAAAGGGCTTTCCAGTGACTGGGGCATGAATCGAATTACCATTCTACATCATGAATGTGCTGCTTTCATGGCAATATATGGATCTACGTCAATGTCAGCATCACAGGCATCTGACCAATCAGGAAGCAGAAATGCTCCCTGTTAGGGCTGGTGTCCACAAAAGTCTAGAACGATTGGTAGATGGGCTGTAGAACTTCAACTATTTCCTTCTTTTGTGTGACACCACTTTTTCTGAATATTTCTCCATAGGACAGAACCAAGCTTTCGCTCCCAACAAAGCCATAATTTTCCCTAGAAAGAATGTAAACTACAAGGTGGAGAAACTCACCCTCCATTGTGTTTCTCAATAAGTCGGCATCTGTTTATTTGTCTAAGTAGACAGAATCTAAGTCATAAAAAAGTGCAAAGAATAACATATATATATCACATATTATTGCTAGTGTGAGAAAATGCCCCTTTTGGCGTGGTCACCCCCAGTTTTTTGCTGAATTTTATTGCTGTTTTTTAGACTCACCACACTGGGACACTGCTGCTCAGGGCCCAGAGTATGTTTTCTAACCTATAGTACATGGTGTGAAAATACACCTATGACATTGAAAATTAATTGCCCCCTGTGGACTGCAGCACTTCTTGTGCCATCCACTACAGTGACAAGGAAAACATGGCTTAATGCCTACCTCCGTAGTCTCACAGCTGCAGTGTGAAACCTGAAGTGCAACCTGTTAAAACAAGGTATTTATATGTGGACATGTAGAAAATTGATGTAACCATCATGCCCCTACAGTGACACAGACCTTAAAGCTATTTTCAGGGTGGCAGGCCTAGCTTTCCTTTGTAGAAAACCACAGCACTGATTGAAATACTAGTACTGTATCTCAGGAATGGGATGAGAGAGAAAAATCTTTAAACCAATATTTGTAATAATTATTAAAAATCCAATTGAATGGGGAAGTCAGATTTGTAATACACATTAAGGCAACATAACTATCAGAATGCTATGCTTTACCTATGTGACCTGTCAAAAGGCTAATTAGCATAAGCCTCTGCCAAATTTGAGCATTTATCAGCCTAGGGAGCGGTGTGAAAGAGGTGTGAAATTCCTCCCAGGAGCTCACAATAAGCTGACCTGAATTGGCAGAGATGACTCATCTGACCTCAATAGAACATATAGGGTGGTGGCTTTACCCATCCAGTTGACACTACAGTGTTAGAACCTGTATGACAGGTCTGGCTGAATCACGTGTAAAGGGTTTTCACCCTTCAAATGGACGGGACACAATGATAAAACAATTCTTGTGTATTGCCTGTCTAGATGCCGAAGGACCCTACTTTTGTCCCACCTGACTTCTGTACCTGGGTTTGTTGTGGGTACAGTGCTGCTTGAAACTGGATTTTAATTTTAGATGTGGGGGGACATAACATTTACCATAATCCTCTTTCCTATCACACAACCATCCACAGAATCCAAGTTTTGTAAGACCAAAAACCTTCTAGTGAACCCTACAAAGCTGAACCTTTTCTCAGCCTTCCTCAGAACACTGTTGGACTTGTGAAAGCATGCCAGGCAGCCTGAACCTACTGCACTTGCTATCTGTGGCCCATGAGAAGCACCTGAGGAGGTTGTACCTCATTCACTTGAAATTTCAAGACAGAAAGTCTCCAAGGAGAATATGGATGATTCACTGGGTGGCTCTAGTAACATAACAAAGCTGAAGATGACTTTCCTGGGAAAACTCTTAGCTGACCAATATTAGACCTGTCAGACTTCGGGCGGTCACCAAATGTTTTGTATCTCTTACTCCATGTTTGCTGGACTTATGTTTGTTGGCCATATGACTCTGTTCACTTTACCACTGCTAACCAGTGCTAAAGTGCTTGTGCTCACTCCTCTAAACATGGTTTGATTGGCTTACATCTGAATGGAAAATTTATGTACTTATAAGTCCCTTCTAGAGTGGTATACCATCTAACCAGGCCTGTAAATGAAATGCCTCTAGTGGGCCTGCAGCACTCAATGTTATCCCCCACTTAAGTAGCACCTTAAAACATGTCTGAGTGCCACTGCAGCCTGAAGGCAGTTTCAAATTGCAATGTTGGCTTGGCAATAAAATCCCCTTGTCAAATCTTAAAGTCCTCTGTTACTACATATAAGTAACCCATAAGGTAGTCCCTAGGTATGGCATAGGGCAGGGTGCCATGTAATTAAAATGTTTGACATGCACTTTCAGTTTTACTTGTCCCCCAAATTATATATGTTTTACAACTGTAAGGCCTACCCCTACAATAGAATAGCATTGGTAATGATTTATTACATTCAATAAGCAATAATTTTCAATTGAGAAAGAGAGCTGTGTCATCTTTGGTATCTTTGGAACTGTAATAGTAAAGTCGTGTTTTTGATTAAAAGTTTAGAAGATGCCACTTTTAGAAAGTTGACATTTTCCTGCCCTATCACCGTTTTTTGCCTGAAGCCTGCCTTGGGTCACATTACAGGTGTAACTGACAGTTAGACTTCATGAATTTGCCCTAGACAGTCACACAATAGAGGGATTGGAGGTGCTTGAATGGGCCATGTGCTAGCAGGATGGGGGAGCAGAGCTGAGCACAGCAGCTGAATAGGGTGAGCTCTACTCTTACACAAAGAACCTATCACCTCCACATTGTCACTGCAGCCAGCTTGGGGTAGGGGCAGGGGAATCAGGAACTTCCATGCACTTCAAAGACATTGGCTAGAAGCTTGCCCCATCTTCCAGAGTAAAGGCACCATGGTATACAAATAGGACCTCAGACTCCAAATTTTCAGTACACTCCTGGACCTGTGGATAACTGCCAGGAAAAAGGACTGCTGTGCTGCTGAAGGGACTACTATTCTGCTGGACTACTGACATGCTGGACTGTTGCCTTGCTAAATTGCTATCTTTCCGCCCTCCTGCTTACATTGCCTGGGGAAGAAGGACTGGACAAGCAACGTGAACCCTAGACCACTAGAGGGACTCCAAAGGACTAGTATGGTGGACTCCTGATCTGAGCATCAGGGACACAAAATGCTTCCTTGACCCTCCAATTGGTGCCCCTCCAATCCTGGACACTGGGAAGCGGTGCTGAAGGTGAATAGATAGCCAAAATCCAAAACTGCTCTGAGAACCGAGAGGAGACCAGGACCAGCCAGCTCGCCTAGCCACCCAAGGTGCATCGCAGATCGGCAGGGCCATTTCTAGGTGTTTTGCCGCCCTAGGCGAGAATTGAAAAATGCCGCCCCCTCCCTTTTACTACCATCACTCTCTCCCCCAGTCATCCAGGGTACAAGAATTAATGCATTAGATATAAAAGAACTTGCATTCAACATTAAACACCTAGAACGTCACCACCTAAAGCATACTGTAAAATGCGACGGTACATTCTTTACTCTACCACAACGTCGTATAATTCCACCTGCACTCGCTCTTTCCAAATCTTCCCAATCATCTTCCTCACACTCTTGTCCTTGTCCCTGCCACGCCTTTCTTCTACATGCTCCACCACCACCTTGACCACCTGACAGATATTCTACAGTTTACAGTTGACTACCTTCATGCTCCAAGCCCCTATGTACTTCTGAGTAAAACATGGGGACGAGGGTGCGTGAAGTACATTATTTGTTTAGGTTACAGCAGAGGATTTTAAAGACATGGGCAATTCACACGTTCCAAGCCTTACACCCCCCCACCCCCGGGAAAGAGACGTTTGTAGTTCCCGTGTATAGATAACTGCGTCACAACCTTTCGCATAAAATGCAATATTGTTTAGTATCATGCTACTTGAATTAGAATAAAGCAGGTAGTAATACAAAGTTGATCTGAACAGCCCCCACTCCCTCAGCATAGTTCTTGTCCGAGGACCCCAAAATCCTTAAAATGACCCTAATTTAAAGGAATTAACGAAACTACAACAAAGGACTCGATTTGAAAACGCTGCTGATAACAGAACCGGTATCAGCAACGATGCAATAATATACGAGAGGAAGTTAGCGTCCCCGTTTAGCTCTTGGCCTTTCATAAATACCAAAACAAAAATCTTTATTTTTTTTCTCTGACCCAACTGGCAAAGGCGGGAGTAGCGCATGTTTATAGATGAAGAGACGAAATTAAACATACCTTCAATACTCTAAGCATAACCCGTTAGTGGCAACGGTAATAAAATATATTCGAAGGACAATTTTAATTGGACACAAAAACCTACATTTAAAAAATAAAAACAAGTTGAGGAAACAAACGCACTCTGCCAGCGACTTTAACAGAAAATACCTGGTCGAATAAACCCGCGCCTTCTATTTAGTAGCAGGAGGACGCAGGGCCCCACCACCACCTTGACCACCAGTGACAGATATTCTACAGTTCACAGTTGACTACCTTCAAGCCATGCACGGTGCACTGTTGCCTTTTGGCAATGGTACAGCGCGTACCTGACCAGGCCTTAAATAATTAGCCCCCTATATTTTTTTTACATTTGATTTGATCCTGCCGCTGCCAGCCGACCCGGCGGTTCCCATCCCGGCCGCCTCCCCCCCGGACCCCGGTACGGTACCTGATAGGCATGCAGGCGGGCCGCAGCGCCGTGGTAACTCTCTCTGCTCTGCTCTGCCTGCCTCATCTTGCCGGCTGCGCGCGGCCGCGCCCGCGCGCATAGGCACAGCCCCCGTGGACGCCGTGGCGCGGCCGAACGTGACGTGACCTCACGTTACCCTGGTCACGATGATGTCGACGGTGAGTCGGTGACGGTCTAATTTGAAGGTGAGCCGCAGCGCGCTACACCTACTACCAGTACCCTACCTACCTTACCTACCTGGTAGATCATAGTAGAACGAAGTCAGGACAGAGAAGAGAGTAAAGAAGAACTCTCATGTTTTTAACTTAACTTTTGCCACGGCACGGCCGCCGGCCGCCCTCCACCTTTTGCCGCCCTAGGCAGCCGCCTAGTCCGGCCTAGTGGTAGAAACGGCCCTGCAGATCGGATCGACTTTGCAGCAGTTTCCGCTTTGTTCTTCTCTGCAGCAGCAAATCATGTTGAGCTCCCCTTCGGCAAAGTAGTATGCAGCCTTTTGGAACTCTCGTCGGCTACAGAGTCCTGCTTTGTCCTCTGAAGATTTCCAACTTCCATTGCAGAGATTATGGGGTGTATTTACAAGGAAGTGGTGTAGGGCAGCATCATAAATCATGTTGCTGCGCTACCCTACATGAATTTGTAAGGACAGGAATGCACCGTATTTACAAGATATGGTGCATTCCTGACTTTCAGCCAGTACCGGTGCACATTTTGCAGCAGTGTACCAATGCACAGGGAGACCTTCCTGTGCAAAACCAATCACAAGAGGCATTTTCCTCTTTCTATGTGTGCTTCAGAATGCAGCACATGTGGAAAGGGCAAAAAACGAGGAGAAATGTAAACATTTCTATTTGTTCCACATGCTCTAGGGAGGTGCAAGGTTTTGGCGCTGCCCCAGGTTTATTTGCTGTTGTAAATCTGGGGCAGCATCAAATTACTTGGTTGTTGAGTGGGAACACCACAGCAATACCTATGGAAAGCTTCTTTCACGCAGAGTAAGCCAAGGCAGCAACTTGACCTGCCTCGCCTTACTCCATATCTACAAGGCCATGGAAAGCCATGCAGAGTGGCTTTTGCTTGTCCTTGTAGAAATGGGTCTGCACTGTGCACCACTGGAGCAACAAAAAAAGTGATGCACCGGTGGTGAAAGGGGCTTCGAAATATGCCCCTATGTCCGCACACAGAAACCTTCACTGTGGCTTCACCCAGCAGCTCCACGATGGCACCAATCCCTCCTCAGACACTGCCTACTGCCTTGCCCCACTACATTTCTACCTTCTCAGAAAATTTTTCTTCAAAATTCTTCCAGGTCTGAAGATAAGCGAAGACCGAGTCATATCCACTCCCTGTATCCGGTCTTCACTCCATTGCAGTCAGACTTAACTTTTAACTTTGCCCGGGTCTCGTGCGACCAGATACCCACAGTTGGCACTTTGTTCTTTTTGCTGTTCTTTTTCACTAAAAATCCATAACTCCAGTTCTACTGGTTGGATTTTTGTCGTTTTGGTGTCAATTTATTCAGATTTTCTCTGTTTTCATAAAATTAGTAGGGTATTTTTCTTATGTTTTGTTTTTAATTTGTTACTGTTTGTGAACTGCATACATACTTTACACATAGCCTCTAAGTCAATCTGACTGCTTTTGTGCCAAGCTATCAGAGGGTTCAGCACAGGCTAATTTGGGGTTTGCTTTTGATGTCACAATGACAAGGATTGTGGTTCCGGCTTGAGCAGTAACCCAGTTTTTTACAACCTGTGACAATTGGGCCTGTACTTGAGTTTGCTGTCACCTTGGCCCGACACCCAAGAATCTCTACGTGCTTCCATCTGAGGACCCCCCGGAGCCTTGGAAGGGTACTCCTGTGGTTCTTTAGTGCACCAAAAGAGGTTTGGGAACTTTTCCAAATCTTTAGATCCTGAGCTTCAATGTGACCAACCTCAAAAAGTATCTGACCGGCAGTTCCACGGTGTCAAATTGTATTTTATGTTTGTCACACATGAAGAACAGTTTTGTCTCAGAAAAACGGCAAAGTCCTTTTTCAGATTGGGACTTAGAAATTGTTTTATACTTCTCTGCTTCTTAGCCGGGCCAATCTATGTGGTGCATGTGACACACTCTATATCTTGATCAGCCTCAAATCGCGCCTAGGTCCCAGTGTACTGCGACAACAGACTTCTATTAGTGCTTTGTGCTATTTTCACTTACATCTTTTTGAATATATAGCTCTGGATCTCATCAATAGTTTTCTGTTATTTTTGGTGTAATTTTGCTTATTGCATTTTTCTCTCTTTTTATAAATCATAGTGGATTTTTTTATTGTGTTCTGTTTTCAGCTTTCTGACTTTTTTGGTACTTCTAAATGCTTTACACATTTTTACAAGGTTAAACTTGTCTGCTGTCTGCTGTCTGCCACAGCTACCAGGGGTTGAGGTCAGGTTTAAATTACTGAAACCTTTGACTTGATTTAACAAGATAGTGACTATATTACTTGAGGTGGACACCAATCCACCCCAACTAATGAGCCACTTTCACACAACAACGGGTATTATGGTCAAGTAATTTCAGAATGCACCACATACAAGAGTTTTGTGTTCCTTCTACGGCTGTGCATGCATCAATGATCAATGTCTGTTGTTGTTTCTATACATAATATAGGGTGATATCCCAAATATCTAAATGCACAAAAGAATTTAAAGAGTTGCTATATGGCTGAAATCCCAGAGTTATTCAAGCCGAACTTGGTCGTGTATAGGTGGTCATTTCAGCAACATTCTCTCAGAGTTAGTAGTTTTATAAGATTACTGCCAGTTTGATGATGAAATTAAAATATAAATCTAACAGTTCTACACCAGATGTCTGGTCTCCCTGGTGGGGTTAGTGAACGTTTATGGATTTTCAATAACATATATATTATCAGTGTGTATGGGTGTGGTCTATTTGAGATTTTTGTTGATAATCTTTTCAGTCAATAATATTTTGGTAGGTGAGCTAATCCTATCCTGTAATCTGTGTATTGGATTCTCTTGCAATTTATAGTAATGAAAAAAACATTGGATAACAGCCTCCTTATCTCCAGGTCATTTCTAGAAGTTTCCTGAATGACAATGGCCTCTCCTTATCTACAATTTTTTTGGAATGCAAAATTGCCTCTCACCCTAACAAGAATCCTATTCAACCAGCCTGCCATACCACATCACTCATGGATCAATTAGTAAAAAAGACTTTACAGCATCTTCCCACTACAAAGAAGCAAATATAATTTCTTATCCAATGTTGTGGAATGGAAAATGCAACAACCTCAGGTTAGATTGAGCGTAGTCCCAATGGAATGGAATAACTTTTCTGTGCAGATATATTATGAGGCTCTGACAGCTACTCTACCTGTTTAAATATTTCCCCATACTCATAGCTAATATTAATACAATATTTATCTACCCTTTTAAAGTGTTTCTTTCCTGTTTTGTAAATGCACTCATGAGGATTCATAATTGGTGTGTCCATAAAAGAAATGTAAAGATTAAAATTAATATAATGGTATCTATAGTTTACCTTAGATGTAATTTCATTATAAATTAGTCCGACAATTGTATCGGCTATCTTTATTCAAATAAATGATGCACTGAGCATCATGAACTATTTGCAGGTGCGGCGGTCCTCATTCAATTGTACTGAATGCTCAACTCTTTGCTCATTCCGTTGTTTCTTATTTCCTGTTTCTTCTGTTTTCAGGTCCAGGTTGCCAAAATTATAATAAGCATTGCTCATAGTGACAATATTTCTATTTTTCTTTCTTTCTTTCTTTTTTCTATTTTTAAATGTATTTATTCAATTTCTTCTGGAGCATAAACAAATGGAGTTTAGAGTGCTTTAATACATAGAAGAGGTATAATTCAACATACAGAGATGTAGTGTGTATTTTTATAAGGTATGATTCCATGCATTTTGTGTGCATTGTTAGTGTACCTAACTCCTCCTAGGTGCAATGTTGAGTGTATCTAATCCCAGCATTTGCAATTATTTAAAGTAATGTTGTTTTAATCTCAAATTGTATTGTTCTAAAAGACTTGGGGCCCGATTCTGATGCGGGTTGATAAAGCTTCCCGACCGAGGGCCTGATTCTGATGCGGTTAGGAAGGCCTCCTAACGGCATTTGCTCCTTCCAAATCGGATCGGGAACGTGTCTTCCCGACCGAGGGCCCAATTCTGATGCGGTTAGGAACAAATGTTCCCATTGAAGTCAATGGGAGTTCAACCAAATCGTATCTGGAAGCATCCGGATGCATCCTACTCCGCCGGTCGGACTTTCCCGATCCGAGTGGGTCGGACACCATTTCCCAACCGATTCGGTCGGGAAGCTTTTCCAACCCGCATCAGAATCGGCCCCTTAGTATCTTTTTTTTAGGTTCACATTTTATATATTGATTTTAAAAACAAAATAACATCAGAATTCATTAACTTGTCCCATTTTCCCTCCCCTCACCCCCTAAACAAGGCGAGCCACACCGTGTGCAAATACATATATATCCATATATAACATTGGATCACGTAAACAGCAGAATTGGTACTGTTGCATCAAATACAGGAGATCAACATTATAGACATAGCTAAACAGTATTAATCATTTGTCCCCTCCACATCCTGTACCAGTTCAGGGTCTCCTATTTCCTGATGTATCAGGACTTCTACTAAGTTCCATTCCATCGTTCCTTCGTGTTCCACTACCTTGTACACCATATTCAGCTCATACCCACCTCGCAAATTCCCAAAACCATTGCTTTCATGCGGGTAGTCATTTGGACATCCATCTTAGTGCTACACACTTCTTTGCCACAGTGAGGCCTACCTCCAGTACTTTCGCTACATTTTATATAGTGTGTTTTTTTGGGTGCGTAGTGTCAGTAAGCAAGTCTGTATCGTTAGCTGTATTTGCAATTTGGTTAGTATTCCTACAGGCTAAATTACTACACCCCAAAAAGCACTCCACCCAGGCATGTCCTCCACATGTGAATATAGGTTCGGTCTCTTACTCTGCAATAGGGCACTATTCTGATCGGATTGAATCTAGACTGTGGCGTGATGTCATTCCTATGTACGTATTTATAATGTATAAGTTTCAGTTGTACGTTACATGTACCTTTCCTGCAGTTACCCAATATAGGTGTCCAGCCTCCTATCCTTAACTCCATGCCCGTAACACCTTCCCATTGTGTCTTCAGTATAGTTATACCGGTAGCTGTGCATGGTATCTACAATGAGTAATATCTAGTGATGATTTTGCCCTCATGTCCCATGTCTCGGAGGATATGGTTTACCAAATGTGTTGGTTTTCATGGAAAACCCTGCCCAATAGAAGCCCATGTTCACACCAGAACATGGACTTCTATTGGAATTCTCAAGGGCATATTATCAAGCCCATTATCGCCGCTTTAGCTGCAGTTTTCTGCCGCTAAACCGGCGATAATTTTTAACGTCGTTCTTGATAATATGCCCCTCAGTGTTTCACATTTCATTAAATGGATGGTGGAAATTTTAGACATGTCTAATAAATATTAGTGCTATGTATTCTTTTTACCGAGAGCCAGGAGTGTGAATACCAGATACCAAATCTTGCTATTCACTGCAAAGACAGCAACAGTTGGAATTTTTTTTTATTTAGGTAGGGATTTAAGGGAGGGTGACAGTCTTGAGTGGCAGAATACCAATTTAGTTTTTTTTTATATTTGGGTGAGGGTGAATGGTAGGACACCAGATGCATTTCTTTTTTTATTTTGTTTAGGGGAGGTAATAATGTGGGTGGTGGGGGAGGATGGAAGGATGCCTAGTTTTTTTGGGGAGAGAGGGTGATAGCCAGAGGATTGGGTGGGTGGGTGGCGGGACCCATTGTGTAGCACGGGGTAGGGGACTGAGGCAGCAGAAGCCATTTTGTGACTCTCCCATGTCTACTCTACTTCTGCATAGCCGCTGAAAGCAGGGGTGGAGGATTTGGGTTACGCACCATAAAATTGTAGATGAGTAACAATGAATAACAGGGGTGTTTTTCATGTGAGGGTTCTTAGTGACCACATAGACTACTGAAG
Organism: Calotriton arnoldi; assembly: GCA_963921515.1. NCBI lineage: Eukaryota > Metazoa > Chordata > Amphibia > Caudata > Salamandridae > Calotriton > Calotriton arnoldi. The sequence goes on along the minus strand of CAWUFW010003209.1, from coordinate 605,868 downwards.
CTTCACTCTTGCCATCTATGTCTCAGTTTAGTTCTCATTATTATACAAAACAGAAATTCATCCATACCTTCATGTATACACTCATACCATTGGTTTATAAAATACAATGCAGTCCGCTTACCTGGGGAAAATGGAACAGCCCGGAAATTCTGGCCATTGCAACAGATGTGGATGACAATGTTTCTCCAATGAGTCCTAAGGTCACTGATTGGTTGCAGTTGTAGCCTGGCACTGGCTCCCACCTCTCTGACAGCACTTCCAGGAGCCCCTGGATAGCCTTGGTCGGAGATGTACAGGAATCAAAGATCCGGAATCCAATTGTGACGTTTGACACCAGGAAGGGGTTGAGATTAATTTCCTGGACTGCGAAAACCATGGCCAGCAAATCCCTGTAAAACCGAATGTGGAACCTGCTGGGAAAAATGAAATGTTGGCTGTATATTGTCTATGACGCCTGAAAACCTGAAATATCTCAACTACAGATTGGAACTGAATATAGCTACTCTTCAGCTACCTAAGATAGAGAAAAGGTGATGAGAAAGGTGTGACAGGTACACATTTTAAGGGCAAATCTATCTAACTGAGAAAGGAAGGAAAGTGTTAGTCAGTGAGCTATAAGGGGCATTAGCTGATGTTTTTCTGATGCTGGTCATTCATGGGCTACATTTGAACAAGTCAGTGGCATATTTATGATCCCCTTGCATAGACGTGCAAACAACCAAATCATTTGTATGAGGCCACGTCAAGCCACTTTGCATGGCTTTGAATAGCCTCATAGATATGGAGTAAGGCAGGGCAGTGCAAATCGCTGCATTGCCTTACTCTGTACTAGGGAGGGGATCCATGGGTGTTACGGTGGGTGTTCCCACGCAACACCCATGGTTTTTGACGCATCCCCAGATTACAACACCATGTAAAGCTGCGGGTGTGCCAAAACCTTACACCTCCCCAGGAGAGGTGCAACAAGGAGTACTTAACTTTATTTCTCTTCATTGTTTCCTCTTTCTATGTGTGCTGCATTGTGCCTCCCAGGATGTCCCTTGCTGCACATAGACAAGCCTGCGTTCAATGCAGGCACCCTTGCACTATGGTGCAATGGTGCCTGCATTGGCACTAGGCTGCTATAATGGCGCCAGTGCAGGGGGAAGGTCAGGAATGCACCATATGCCATAGATATGGCACTTACCTGCCCTTTCACTTTGACGCAGGGCAATTATTATGCCCTGAGTGTTTTTCTTTCAATCGATTATTCAATGGACTTACTTAGTGCGGCTAATCAACCCGGGGGTATCCAGGTGCTGTTTGATATTAGTTTGGCTAGTTCATACTTTTTAACATTTTATTTTATTGATTTTTTTTATCTTGATTTGAAAGATGGATCCTAAACATTGTGCAGTATGAGGAGACAATAGGCTGCCTTTTTTAGACATAGATGAACAGATTTGAAAAAACGTCAGACTGCGATAGAGTAAGGTGGGTGTTCATTTACTGCTCACTCGTAAGTGGATCGCCCTTTTGAGGGCTGGGCCAGTAGGTTGGATGTCTCTGTGTTAGAAGTGTTTGTAGAAATGAAGGGATTTATTTATACACTGGCACAAAAAAGTATTGCAGCTCTGAATGAAGAAGTAATGCCCTTATTAAGGGAGTATGGCACAGTGGCCAATGTCTAGACTTTGGACCCTGGAGATCTGCACTACAATCCTATCTTTAGGAATTGAAATAAAAATGTCATGATGCTGGGAGCATCCTTCCCTGTGCATCAGACTGTTATTAGGTGAACCCCACCTATTACTCTTTCAATTGCATGATATACATCCTAACTGTGTCTACAGCACTTTTAGTTTATGATGGTGCCACTGCAATAAAAACACTCCCCGCAAATTGTCCTTCGGCCCCCCTGTAGATAGGAGTGTTATTTCAATTATTTATTTAAAATACTTGAAGAAAATAAATATAGAGACAGAAGCATAGTATGCAAGGATTATTTATTATTACCCCAGACCAGCTTATTGACAGAAATATGAAATGCGGAGTGTGTGTCTATAATGGCTACGAGGGCTTCGATTGAGGCAGATTGGAAATGAGAACAGTTCAACACAAAATTGTTATTTCATTCTATGATTGAATGCATCTGCTTAATGACAAAGCCTTGGCTATTTTGGTCATCAGGCAATGTCAAGTGCTCTCACATCTGTACATGTATTCAGCATTTGTGGGGTAACTTCCCTATATGCGGTTAGCAGTATTATTCCTCATTCATCGCAGTCCTGGTCACACTGTCAGAGGGCTAGCAATATAATTCTCCTAGTGTCAATCTCCCAGCCCCTGACAGCTCCATAGAGGGACCACAGTGCAGGACACCGCCCCTTAGATTGGCAGGAGTACCCTGTATGCAGGGGCTGCACACAGGCTTCCAGGGTGGGTAAGATGCATTCAAGAGAACAGACAAACATGGGGCACTGGCCAGCTCCTTCTCTGAAGCAACCTAGAACGCAGGGGGAGGGGGGGCAGCTGTGAAACTGCTCAAGATGATTCAGGGAAGGAAAAAATTAACTTCAACACCGGTGTAGACAGGGGGTGCTGGCAGAAGGTATTCCATATGAACCGAGGAGCTCAGAGCAAGGTGGAGTAACACATAGAGAGGGAGAATGATAGTGCATAAGATAGCTATAGGGGGGCATAGGGAGTGAGAGAGAGAAGGTGCAGCAGAAAGAGATGGAGGGGAGAAGGAGAAGGAGAGAAAAAGAGAGCAGAGGGACAAACATAGAGAGAGAGAGAGGGCAGGGAAAAAGAGAGCCGAAGACAGGCAGAGAAAGATGAGATGCATAGCCAGATTCAGGGAGAGTAGAAGGATGTGAGAGTACTCAATCCACATGCTTTTTGCCAGCTCGTATTTTTGTTCTTAGAGCCTAGCTGGACCTTTGGATTGGCTCTAGCTTGGCCATTTCCACAAATTCTCTACTTGCACACCTCCAGTGTTAGGGACCAAGGCATTTAATTACTTTAATGCAATTATCATAATGGTAATGACATTGACATGCCCTCTCTGTGCAGACTCCCTGTGAAACGTGCAATGTGAGCGGTGTTAGTGACGTGACAATTTGCAGGCCAGCCCGGAGGGGTTAAGAGAGGGTTAACACCGCATGTTGGTTTTATGTTTTCACATGAGGGAGCATTCATTTGAGTGTGCCCAACCTGGCCTGGTAGCGAGGGGTATGATGTGAGAGTTGTAGGTGAAGGCGCACAGCACAAATGATCAAATTTAATTCCATTGCAGAAATACACCAAAGGCAGAACATATACCAACACCACTTTAAAGAAGAGCTTAAACTAATAAAAAAAGAGTGTTAAAGGGTAAATGAAAAAGTGTTGTGTCCAAAGAGACAAGGTTTGCCTGAATGATAATAAAAACTAGATGAAATTGAATGTGCTGGAGGTGGGTAGGATACAGAACAGACGGTGATCTATGTGACATGATTACCTCGTTCTATGTTCAACATGGTTTGTGGTGTCCGAGTGACTATCACACCTCGGGTCCACGTGGAAGTCAAACGCAACTGTATGAACCCTGTGCCTCTTTCAGTTTGTTCTGAAAAACCTGAGACATTCTGAGAACCTGGAGAGGATCCTTGAGGAGACCTTTGAATAAACAGTTCCCTCTAATGTCATCTTGTTTTGTGCATTTAGTGATCTGCTACACGTGGCTCAGAGGATTTTGGTGGTTAGATGCAACAGTTTGTAAATGTCCTGCCCAGATGTTGGAATACAGCCAAGGATGGTGTGAAAATTAACCCGAGCAGCTGATGGTCATTAGACATTTCATCATCTGGGCACCAAAGCAGAAGGACTGTCCAGAGAGCAGTGAATAGGCAGCTGTGATGATCTCATCCACTGGGGGTCAAGCACAGGGCACAGGACACAATGGCTCCCCTGGCCGTGTCTGTTTATGGAAGGTCCAGGTCTGAAGAGTCAGATGGGCAGGATAGCTGACTTAGCTGATTGAGGGTGACCTTCAATCAGCTAAGGCGGGGCCACTTGTGTGTAGGGTGAATTAAACTGACATGAGTTATTCCCCCTCACAGATTATCTCTTGTAACACCTCATGCAATCTTTCATAAACTGTATTTACCCTTTGCATGATATCATCTATGATACATCTATACATACGGTAAGAATCTGTTCTTACCCTCACAGGATATCAGCTGAGACACTGCTACACAAACTGTTTAAACTGAGCTTCACCTTCACAGGATATCAGCTCAGATGATTCCACTCGTAATGAAATGCAATAAACTGTTCTCACTCCTCCAAGGATATCAGCTGTGACACTTCTATACATACTGTAATAAACTGTTCTTACCCTTACAGGATTCAGCTTAGACACTGCTACTCAGACTGTTTAAACTGAGCTACACCTTCACAGGATATCAGCTCAGATGATTCCATTCGTAATGAAATGCAATAAACTGTTCTCACTCCTCAAAGGATATCAGCTGTAACACATCTATACTTACTGTAATAAACTGTTCTTATCCCCACAAGATATCAGCTGTGACACTTTTATACATACTGGAATAAACTAGTTTTACACTCACTGGATATCAGCTGTGACACATCTATACATACTGTAATAAACTGTTTTTACAGCTCACAGGATATCAGCTGTGACACTACTGTACTAAACTGATTTCCTTCCTCACAGGATATCAGCTGTGACAAATGTATACATACTGTAATAAAGCTTTCTCACCTCTCACATAATATCTCTTGTGACACTTGTGTACATTAAGCCCGGGCGTAGTTTGCGTAGTAGCACTTCACGTAGCTACGTGAAGTACAGCTTCAACTACACGTAGCTATGCAAATTGCGTAGTGCGTAGCTGTGTGCTTGACTGCACTGTACAATAATTACCAAAAGCAAACTTGTACAGTGCAAGTTAAGATAAAATAAATATCTCTGTCTTTATATGCTAAAAATGCATATAGTCATTTCACTAAAGTGAAAACAAAAAGTTAACAAGCAGTGAGAGAGGTGATGATTTTGGTATCCTCACTAACTTAGGGAGAGAACCAACAACCAAGCAGATGTCTTGAAAACAAAAAGCACATCTTATTGAACGATTCCTCCTAGGACCACCCCAAGCACAGTTATGGGCAAAAATACAATCCCAACCAAAGGCCCTGCAAAGCATTATGGGACGAGATTAGCAGTGGGCAGTGAATATTATAGTGTCCAATATCAAAATAATTCTACAAAGAGCTGCAGTTCAACTAGTCGTCACTGGGTGTCGTCCCTCAAGAGTGAAATGCAAAAGTATTGAAAACCTTTCATGAAGCTTTTGCATTTGACTCGTGAGGGACGACACCCAGTGACGACTAGTTGAACTGCAACTCTTTGTAGAATTATTTTGATATTGGACACTATAATATTCACTGCCCACTGCTAATCTCGTCCCATAATGCTTTGCAGGGCCTTTGGTTGGGATTGTATTTTTGCCCATAACTGTGCTTGGGGTGGTCCTAGGAGGAAGGGACCACCATTGAATCGTTCACATGATATGCTTTTTGTGTTCAAGGCATCTGCTTGGTCCTCCCCTAGGTTAGGGGGACTCCAAAATCATCACCTCTCTCATTGCTTGATATGTCAAAATTCATTTTTGTGAATTGGTTATATGCTTTTTAGCATAAAAAATTGCTTTATCAAAGCATTTGAAGGAATTTGTTATTATTATTAAGCCTGGGCGTAGTGCTAGCTGTGTGCTTGACTCACTGCACTGTACAATAATTACCAAAAGCAAACTTGTACAGTGCAAGTTAAAATAAAATAAATATCTCTGTCTTTATATGCTAAAATTGCATATAGTCATTTCACTAAAGTGAAAACAAAAAGCAGTGAGAGAGGTGATGATTTTGGTATCCTCGCTAACTTAGGGAGAGAACCAAGCAGATGTCTTGAAAACAAAAAGCACATCTTATTGAATGATTAGGTGGTGGTCCCATCCTCTTAGGACCACCCCAAGCACAGTTATGGGCAAAAATACAATCCCAACCAAAGGCCCTGCAAAGCATTATGGGACGAGATTAGCAGTGGGCAGTGAATATTATAGTGTCCAATATCAAAATAATTCTACAAAGAGCTGCAGTTCAACTAGTCGTCACTGGGTGTCGTCCCTCACGAGTCAAATGCAAAAGCTTCATGAAAGGTTTTCAATACTTTTGCATTTCACTCTTGAGGGACGACACCCAGTGACGACTAGTTGAACTGCAGCTCTTTGTAGAATTATTTTGATATTGGACACTATAATATTCACTGCCCACTGCTAATCTCGTCCCATAATGCTTTGCAGGGCCTTTGGTTGGGATTGTATTTTTGCCCATAACTGTGCTTGGGGTGGTCCTAGGAGGAAGGGACCACCATTGAATCGTTCACATGATATGCTTTTTGTGTTCAAGGCATCTGCTTGGTCCTCCCCCTAGGTTAGGGGGACTCCAAAATCATCACCTCTCTCATTGCTTGATATTTTATTGTCAACATTCATTTTTGTGAATTGGTTATATGCTTTTTAGCATAAAAAATTGCTTTATCAAAGCATTTGAAGGAGTTTATTATACTCCTGCTACGCTACGTTTATTAGTACAGTTATTCACTCTGCTACGTGCAATTTGCGTAGTGCGTAGTAGCACAAACTTTGCATGCTTCGTGAGCGTAGCAAAGTATTATGCCCAGGGTTAGTGTACATACTGTAATAAACTCTTCTAACCCATCACATGATATTGGGTATGACACCCTTATAGATACTGTAATAAACTGTACTTACCATTTGCATGATATCAGCAATGACACTTCTATAGATACTGTAATATACTGTACTTACCCTTTGCATGATTCAGCAATGACACTTCTATAGATACTGTAATAAACTTTACTTACCCTATGCATGATATAAGCTATACACTTCTATAGATACTATAATAAACTGTTCTAAACTCTCAAAGGATATTTTCTGCGTCACTTCTATACGTACTGTAATAAAGCTTTCTCAACCCTCACAGAATATCTCTTGTGACACTTTTGTACATACTGTAATAAACTCTTCTTACCCTTCACATGGTGTCGGGTATGACACCCTTAGAGATACTGTAATAAAATATACTTACCCTTTGCATGATATCAGCAATGACACTTCTATAGATACTGTAATAAACTGTACTTACCCTATGCATGATATAAGCTATGTACCTCTATAGACACTATAATAAACTGTTCTAAACTCTCAAAGGATATTTTCTGCATCACTTCTATACGTACTGTAATAAAGCTTTCTCAACCCTCACAGAATATCTCTTGTGACACTTTTGTACATACTGTAATAAACTCTTCTTACCCTTCACATGGTGTCGGGTATGACACCCTTAGAGATACTGTAATAAAATATACTTACCCTTTGCATGATATTAGCAATGACACTTCTATAGATACTGTAATAAACTGTACTTACCCTATGCATGATATAAGCTATGTACCTCTATAGACACTATAATAAACTGTTCTAAACTCTCAAAGGATATTTTCTGCGTCACTTCTATACATACTGTAATAAAGCTTTCTCACCACTCACAGAATATCTCTTGTGACACTTTTGTACATACTGTAATAAACTCTTCTAACCCATCACATGATATTGGGTATGACACCCTTATAGATACTGTAATAAACTGTACTTACCCGTTGCATGATATCAGCAATGACACTTCTATAGATACTGTAATAAACTGTACTTACCCTTTGCATGATTCAGCAATGACACTTCTATAGATACTGTAATAAACTTTACTTACCCTATGCATGATATAAGCTATACACTTCTATAGATACTATAATAAACTGCTCTAAACTCTCAAAGGATATTTTCTGCGTCACTTCTATACGTACTGTAATAAAGCTTTCTCAACCCTCACAGAATATCTCTTGTGACACTTTTGTACATACTGTAATAAACTCTTCTTACCCTTCACATGGTGTCGGGTATGACACCCTTAGAGATACTGTAATAAAATATACTTACCCTTTGCATGATATCAGCAATGACACTTCTATAGATACTGTAATAAACTGTACTTACCCTATGCATGATATAAGCTATGTACCTCTATAGACACTATAATAAACTGTTCTAAACTCTCAAAGGATATTTTCTGCGACACTTCTATATGTACTGTAATAAAGCTTTCTCACCACTCACAGAATATCTCTTGTGACACTTTTAGACATACTGTAATAAACTCTTCTTACCCTTCACATGGTGTCGGGTCTGACACCCTTATAGATACTGTAATAAAATGTTCTTACCCTTTGCATGATATCAACAATGACACTTCAAGAGATACTGCAGTAAACTGTTCTTACCAGTTACATGATTTCAGCTATGACACCGTTTTGGTGTTGTAATAGATTGCTTTAACCATTACAGACTGTCAGTTGTGACACTGCTTTGCATGGCGTAATTAACTGTTCTTACCTTTATAGACTGTCAGATGAGACACTTCTGGACATGTTGTAACAAACTGTTCTTACCCTCATAGGATATCAGCTGCGACTCTTCTGTACATCATGTAATAATTTTACTTAGTGCTCTATTATCCACTGTAACATTCCTATACACACCAAAATAAATTGTTCTCACCCTTTGCAGAATATCGGCTGTGGTGCTTTTTTAAAAGTAATCGCTGTGGAAAAGTAATCAGAGTGAACCAGGAACACGCCCCCTAAAATCAAGTTTCCATCCTGGTAATATGCCTCCTGCTGCCATGCCTTGAGCCTGCAGGCTGCCTTTGGAGCCTTGGTTCTCACAACAGCCAGTAGGAGTATGAAGGTATGGACCAGGAGACCCATTGGCAATACTAATGGCCACGGTGTCTACGAAACCGCACATCTGCAATGTGAGCCGAGCCCACACCGTATTGTCCTCTTCAATGGATATTTTGGATCACGGTGATTCCTTGTAAATTTGGAAACACAAATTCATTCAGGAAAGACTTTAAGTCATTTGGTAGACTATAGTAGTGAGGTGATATTAGCACTGATGTGAATCAAAGTGATGCATGACAAGGCGTGTGTGTACTGTCAGGCAAGTATGGGTGCTGTGTCTAAATGCTACATTTTTATAAGGTATCTTCAAGATCATCTGACTTCAATCTCTACAGGGGAAACAGCAATCACTGTCATTTACGCAATTTGTTTTTGATGAAATGTCCATCATGAGGGAAAGGTACCATTTATAGTAATAAGCAGGTGTATCTAGTTATTACAATGAAATATTCCATCTGTATATACCTTTGGGAACAGATCATGAAATCCATTTAGATTTATTTTTGAGTATTTGGCCACATGACCATCCCAATAAGCAGATGTCACACAGCATGTTCTTATAGTTGGCAATACAAAAAGTTTATGCGAGAAAAATTTGTTAGAAAATCAAAAATAGATCTTACCTTCACTGGGGGATGTATGGTAGGCAAAAAAGATGAGATTGGTTTTTATTTGAATGGTCGTCATTTTTCAGATAAATTCACATTACAGTGATTCTTGGGCCTCATTGCAGACTTTGCACCAGCCAATAATACCTCAGTATGGGAAAAGCCTACCGTGAAGGTATTGATACCCAATGACCAGACCCGCGCTTCATATTCTCACTATCACTTAAAGTACCCTGAGCCAATGAACGGCAATATGGCGCTGTACCAATGCACTAGTAGAAGGCATGCTTCAAAGCACAGTTAGTTGCTCCTGTTGTTGTTCGGGCAGCAGTAGTGGAAGACAGCATTGGTGCAATGCACAAGAGTGCACCAGACAGTGGGATTGGGCAAGTGCACTCGCCCTACTTTGTTAACCTGGTGCACTGCAACCTCTATTGCAGCTGTGAAGGTTTGCATATTGCTTTTGCTTAAAGTAGTTTTTATGAGAAATCATTGATGTTGATGTTTTACAAAAACAACGTTTCCAAGGTAAAACATTACAAAAACCTATTCACAATCGTAAAACACAAGAAGTCATTGACTAGGTCAGTATTTAGTGACAATGATCTCCAAGGATTGCATTCCTTTGTGCTGGTGTCTTCCCAATTAAATCCCCATAGGGTTGCTACTTTGCTCCATGTTGTCTGGATACTATGGGCCCTATTTATGACCCCAGTTGCATCGTGCTTATATCATGCACGTGATTCATGCGTGATGCAACTGAAAGATTAAGTTAATGAAGCCACACAAGGCCACTTTACATGGCCCTGTGTGTCTGCATAAACCCTGTGTAAAGAAACCACCGCAAATTGCTGTGTTGCCTTACTCTGCGCTAGGGAGGTGTTCCATGAGTATTTCATTGGTGTTCCCACGCAACTCCCACGGTTTTAGATGTGCTTTCAGATTTATCAGAACTGGTAAACCTCGGAATGCACCAAAAAGATATACCTCCCCAGGAGAAATATCTTAATTTCTCCTCGCTACTTCCTTTTTCCACGTGTGCTTCCATCCTCTTTCTATGTGTGGTGCACTGCGCTGCGCTGCACTGCATTGAATGATAATTCCCTTAAATATGGCCCAATGTTTCCAATCCTGGGTCCTTTTTTGCCAATCTGCGTAAGGTGTGTCAGATTACTTAGCTACTTTTGACAGTTATCCATGATGCAAATACCAAAACGTCTCACGCTGTCAAGTGAAAGGCTTGACTGGATACATAGTGATCAGCCAATATGGATCAATGAAGCAAGTCTACTTCCTCATCTTTATAGATTAAAATGCTTTGTTCAAACAACATTTCTAGGCTTCAGTAAAAGTGCTAGTAGCCCCGAAAATGTCAGCACACAGTTTTCTCTTTTCCACAACATCCATAGGCAGCCAGTGGGTGCAGGTGTCTGGTGAGAATAAATACTGTTGTTGAAGGACCTAAGCAGGTGCCACGTACTCCGAAGCCAGGCAAGCCACATATCTGGAGGTTTGAGGAGGTGACAGAGCACAACCAGTACTTTCCACAGGAAGGAAATGGGATCCTGTGTGTACTGGGATGACTCTGAAAGTGTTAGGCTGCAACATTCCAAAGTTTAAAGTCAGAGTAGGCTGGCCTCTGAGGAGAGTAGAGAGATGATTGCAGGAGATGCCCATGGCCAGCACTATGGGCCTCTGTAAGCCATACCTGGAGTGGGCTGCAGGGACCTGATATGAATCCTGAAAGTTTGAATGACACTGTTACCCTATGCCTCAGATAGGTCTGGGTGGAGTTCGCAGAGTCACGCTAGGTGAAGCTACGCAGATTACCCAAAAAACTTCTGTGCTTCGCGGAGTTCCGCAAGCTGCAGAGTCTGGTACGTTGCGCTGTTTCGCTGATTTTTAGCTACAGGAATTTCTCCTGTACTTTACAGTGTGAATGGCATCACGCAGAGGAGCTGCTTTTTTCAGCCGCTCGAGTAGATTTTCTACTCAAGCAGCAACTTCTTCAAGGCAAGTGGCGGCTTTCTCAATGCGAGCATTACCAACCTGCTGCAACCACCCGCGTTCAGAAATGTCACTGGTAAGTGGTCTAGAGCACAATTTCTCACGCTTGGCAACTTAACATTGATGAGCCACTTGAGAGAAAAAAGTCTGTGGATTCCTCTATGACATTTTACGGTGGCACATACGAGTTCCATTATTAGAATCAGGCAGTTCAGTTGTTGGCATGACTACTGTTGGGATTTCTGTCTCTCATACAATAAACTGCTCTCAAGACCATCCTGCGTGAGAGCTCATCTTCATTTACTACAATTTTCTCGGTGATCCTGGAGGCACAAGAAAGATAGCAAAGATAAGAAAACCCCAACTAGAACCCTGACCAGTGACGACAGCAGTGAGAGGGGCAGCTGATTCTGAGTTTTATCAGCTGACTGCCGCTAACTGCAGTGATTCATGATTGTAGAGAGACTGCAATCAGGCCCAGCAGCCGACCGCAAGACGATCGCAGTTCACCCAGAGCTTCACTACTTGATTGACTGTGAGGACTTGAGGTGAAAAAGGCAAGGCTTAATTTGGGGAAGAAGGGGAGAACATTCTGACTGTGCTGACCCCAGGTAACAGTCGCTGCACTATTTTATGCCCAATTAACTATTTGTGGGCCAGTTAACTATTCACAGCCAATTTATGGCTCCAATGCAGTGCGTTAACACCACACCAAAGTTTGAGGTACCCGGGGCACCCCCAATGACATAGTGTATGAGGCCCACACACACTCACAAGCCTCCTAAACAACAGCGCCTGCAGCACAAGCAGCCGTACACCTCTGTGTGGCAAGATTTCACCCCTAAGCCTAGTGAGCAGCAGCATGTGTAGCAAATGTAGCTGCATAGCCTATGTGTGGTCAGGTTTCTGTACCGCTTTAAGTTCTTTGAGAGGCATTTCTCCCTCACCCAGGTTGACTTTCAATGCCCTTGGAATAAGGAAACACTCTCAGTAGAGCAGTGCACCTATTAGTTTTGATTTGAAGGATATTTACAGTGATTGGCTTACAGCACTCCAACGCCTGATCAGTTAAAGCTTGTTTGCAACAGCTAGACTGCCTCACACTGTTTAGTTCATATCTCACTGAGCCACCTCATAATAAATATGAGAACACCATATCAATAACACGCAATTTACAATGGATTTAGCTGCTTCTATTGTAATGCCTCCTCCTTTCTTGATGTTGCCCAGAGGTCCTCCTATGGAGCGAGAGGACTGTAATGATTGCTTTGAAAATAATTTATTAGACCTGGATGGCTCCAGATTTCCTTCAATCAGAAAAATGTGTTGTTATAATGGTCCTTAGAAAATGAAGGCCAGCATTTAACTACCTTCCACCCATAAGGGAAGCTCAAGGACATGAAGTGGAAGATGTATCTAGAGAATCGGTACTGTGACTGCAAATCAGGTTTGCAAGATAAGTAAACATTGTGATGTATCTTCATAAATGTTATACACAGCTTCAACGACCAGCTGTCTATTGATGACTTTGTGGCCAGGCTGAGAGAATTGTCTGCAAAGTGTCAATTCAGGCAGATTATGAAGGGAACAATAAGGGATCAATTAAATGACCATTGTAACTGCAAGAAAATATAGAAAAGGTGGGAGCTGCTGGTAACCCCCCTTTGAAATATGCTATAGCCATTGCAAAGGTGGTTGAAGAATCAAAAAAATGCATGACTGAGATCAGGAACACAGATAGGGAGAACAAACTCTCTGATATAGCAGTGGTGGGTGAGAATAATTCGGTAAAGAATAAATTACAGTCTTCAGGTGGGAACTTCAACAAAATAATGCTACAAAGGTTTCCTCATCGGCAAATATACCATGGAAGACTTCATCTTGAGTCTGTTACAGGTGTGGTAGCAGCTAGCACTTGGCAGAGTCTAAGATTTGTTTTGCACTGGGTAAGGATTACCGCAAATGCAGCAAGAAAGGACATTTTGCATGCATGTGTAAAGCTGCAGAGAAAAATATAGCGGCTGAAGATACTGAGGAAACAGAAGACAGATTACTGATGTTACAGTGCGGAGGTACAGGGGAAGTATTGATTTTTCAAAGAGGAGGACATGTCCCAAAGCACACTTTGATGGTAATGCAAAAAATATTGTCTTTATTGGTAGATACAGGTTCCTTTTACACCATAATACCAAAACAGTTCTATGATGCTACTTGGCCCGGAGGACAGTTGGTATCCACTGATGCCATTTTGTAGCAATATCAAGGAATCGACAAATGAGTTATGGGGTTTATAATTGTACAGATCAAATTTGAAGAATGGCAGACAACAGGAAAGGTGTTTATTTCTCATAATGGTCTATCAACTTTGGGATGGTCACATCAATATGACACTTTATAGTGGTTATTCCCAGAGCTGACAACTAAGTAATGGTTGTTGATATAAATGACTTGAAGGACATTTTATCCCAACATGAGGGAGTCTTCGAGGATAGGTTGGGAGAAGACAAAGACTACCTGCACAATAACAAACTAAAGAAAAATTCAGTTACTGTTAAACATATCGCCAGGAAGGTCCTGATGGAAGTAAGAACAAAAGAGAAGGAAATAATACAGCAACTATTGGGGGACAAAGTGATAGAAACAGCAGAGGCATCTGAGTATGTATCTCCAGTTGCCATTACTAAGACATGTGATGGGTTGCTCAGATTTTGTGTTGATTTGTGCGGCCTCAATGAGAACGTGCGCATGGATAGTTTTCCCTTGCTCAATGTAAATGAGTTCATTCTTATGCTGTCAGGAGGAAAATATTTCTAAAAATTTGACTTGAGGAAAGCATACCAAGTGAAGCTCTATCCACATTTCAAACATCTTACACCATTCATAACTTCAGAGGGCGCATTTCAGTTTTACAGACTTCCATTTGGTTGGTGCTCAGCCGCAAGTGTCTTTCAGCGGTTGATAGACCTGTCAGGTCTCAACAAGGTCAACCTTTTCCAGGACAATATTCTAGTGTTTGGAGATTATGTGGAAGAACACAACAATGTTTTGAATAAGGTGTTAACTCAAATTGAAGGGGCAGGTTTAGGCTTGCGTTTAAGAGAAGTGTATGTTTTCCTTTTTTAAGAGGTAGAGTATTTTGGCTATCTTATCACAAAGGGGGGGGGTCAAGTCTAAACTCAACTTGGTGAGGGCCATGGTCAATGCTGAGGTCCCACATGTCAGGGATAAACTAAGGACCTCTATGGGCCTCGTGGAGTACTATTCTAAATTTGTGCAAGACTTTGCTCATAAAACAGAGCCCGTGGGAGCATTATTGTGGAGGGTAAGTAGCTCATATGGGGTGAACTAAAGCAAGCAGCCTTTTCTCTTTTCAAAGATAATATTACCAAGGGAGGGGTGTTGGTACCTTATCAGACTGGTTTAAAGACCATAGTCACAGTGGATGTCAGTACTGTAGGAACAGGGACTGTATGAGCTCAAATGCTCGGCAAAGTGGAAAAAACAATAATTTTTGCTTCATGCTCACTGACGGATGTGGAGAGAAATTATTTCGGCATTTAATGGGAGGCATTGGCAGCTGCTTGGGCAACCAGCTATTTCTGGGTGTTTGTGGGGAAATGTGTTTTTATTGAGGGTGGATGACAAACCTCTACTTAAAGTTTCGGGACCTCAAGGCATAAGAAATTGTTCAAGTAAGTTGGCAAGATTGGCAGTCATATTACAGGAATATGAGTGTAGAGTTGAGTATGTGCCGGAATGGAAGAATAAAGTGGCTGACTGTTTCTCTAGATTGTCTGATAAAGCTGCAGAACAGTCTGAGTTAGCTACGGAAGAAGTGGTGGCTAATCTAGACGATGCCACAGAAGGATTAGGAGCTCAGTCTCTAAGAAGGGCTGGGTCAGGGCCATGGAACAGGATGATGCCCTTAAAAGTATTATAAAAGTGGTAAGAGGAATAGTGAGGAGAGAGAGTAGCTTGCCAAACAGGGACACATCATTTCTCCACATGGTGGATCATGATGATTAGCTGCTGAAAACAAAGGATACATTTGTGATACCTACTGCAGTCAGAGCGAGGTTAGTCACCTTAGCACATGAGGGGCACCTTGCTCAGACGTTAACCATCAAGAGAGTTAGAAAAGAGTTTTGTTGGCTCTTACAGACAATCAATTGAAAGAGTGGGTTGGGAAATGTGAAATTTGCAAAGATTCTGGGAAGCTTTTGAGAGTGGGTATAGGCAGTTTAGAAGGGAAACAGCATGTGTTGGAAGCTAATGAAGTGTGGGCGAAGTTGTGTTGCGACTTTATTGAGCCTTTCTCATTCTTCCTCAATCATGAGAAGTTCACTGCTGTGTTGGTTGATGCAAAATGGGTGGAGGTGGTGTTTATGACGTGTGTTACTACCAGCTCAACCATTGATGTTTTAGGTGAAGTGTTTAAAAGAGAGTGTATACCCTCAGTCTTACTGACAGGCAATGGCATACAATTTACTTCGCAAGAGATTAAATGTTTTTGGGATACTCTTGGTTTAAGGCATGCATGTACTTCATTGTACAATCTCCAAGGAAATGGACCAGTTGACACAGTCAACATATTGGTGAAGGGTACCATGCAACTAGCATGTGGTGTTGGGTTTTCTGTGCAGAATGCGGTCAAAGACATGCTCTGGGCATATAGCACCATGGTGAATGTCAGTCCATGAAAACAGCCCATTTGAGATGATGTGGGGTAGACAGTCGGGAACCAAATTGGTTTTGTGCTGGATGCATGAAGGAGCCTCAATGAACAAATGGGGGTGCTCTGAAGGAAACTTGTGGCAGCGGTTCTTTGATGGCAGTGAGTGGGTCAAGATGAAATAGAGTGGAGTTGGTCAAGGACTCTCCAAGTTTCGGGGGCCTAAAAGGGTCAGGAGTGTTGGTGACAATTGGGTCAAACTATTTCACAGGCAAACGTGGAATCTCAGGAGAGTGGCCCTGTACCAAAGACAGCGGAGGGTGGAAATGATGTTGGGTATTGTTGAAGGTCCATGCATTCTTAATGAATGACAATGATTTACTACATTTCAAGAAAGGGGCAGGGCTCAAGAAACAGCAGGAATTCAGGGGAGCGGAGATGGTTTAAAAAGAGACTACAAGTTGAAAGGGGAGTAAGGGCTAGGAGGTCCCCAGGTTATTTGAGAGATTATGTTTACAGATAGGGTATGTTGTAGGTTGCTTTTAAAGAAGGTGCTGTGTTGGGTTTATTGTAGTTGTTTTCTCATTTGTGTTCTGTTGCTGATTTGTGTTTTGTTTTATGTTCTGAGTTCTGAATTCATCGGGCAGGAACTCCGGGCGCGATTCATAAAAGTAAACTTAGACCAAAAGTCAAAGCTCAGACCAGAAGTCTAAGTTTAGACCTAAAGTCTAACTTTACTAGTACTAAAGTTAGACTTTTGGTCCTAGTTTAGACCTGAAGTCTAAGTTTAGACTTAAAGTCTAACTTCACGAGTAGTAAAGTCTAAGTATTGGTGTGGCAGATGGAGAAATCCCAGCATTAGCATTCCCAGACAATGGGTGAATCTCCTGAAAGATATTTAGACATATGCCGGTGAAATTTTCATGCTTGTTCGAGCAGGAAGAACCACAGACCTGTGTTACGATGAAAGGCTTGATTTTCTATCTGAAAAAATATATAAAATCATCCTAACTATATGCGTGATGCATAATTTTGTAAGGTGGTTTGCAGACCATGGGAGGCTGCGTGTGTGTGCTGTGTTTGTCACAAAGGACAATTGCAGTGTGCCATTCTTAAAACTATTTATTGGAGTGAGGCTAATGGGCTATAAGAAAGGCTCAACTATATGGATACTGACACTAAACCTGCATTTATAGCAGTAAACCCGATATTACCACAACCTTCTCTTGTTATGATTCATGATGTGAGCATAGTTATTTTCACAACAATTAAATTACTGCTTGTACCCTTAAAAAGACATGCCCCTGCACAACTGTATCCTTATTCTATTTTGACTTATTGTGGCTTACATTAAGACCTTAATGTAGCCTCTTGACTACAAATATTACATCGCTGTTTCAGATCTGATTGCAATAACTACATTTATATTTCAGTAATAATGTTGGTAATCCTACTTTTATGTAAGTTAGGCAGTGTGCCGCCTTCCAGCAATCTTCCTGCTGCCCCTAAGCTGTCAGCCTTTCTTAATGCATACGTACACAGCATGAAAGCAGCACCAGGATTTGCAGGAGCAGGTGAACAGAGCGCTCTAGTGGAGACCTGGAGTATTCATTTGTACTTCACTTGGCTCCCTGACACAGAGTGAATTGCTGAAGCCTGAAGTGCCCATGTCAGCCTAGTCAAGGGCAACATGCTGACCAGCCTGACATGCGCAGTTCACTAACATTGCACGGCCACCTCATCCTAGCAATCAAAATGATTGGGCACGCCCTACCCGACACCAAGAGAGGTGCTGGGGCCCGGCGGGCTGTAACTTTACAAAGGTTCTTACAGTGCAAACCATTTGAATGTAGGAAATATGAGGTAACATGCACCTGTTTTGTGGTGTCTTTTGAGACCGGGGGGGTGAGGGAGGGGGGGATAAACGCCTCAGCGCTCCTATTGGTGAGCCCTGTGTTTGCAGATTCCTCCTTGCCCCCTAATTTTTTCTTCCATTTCCCCTCTAATTGCCTGTAATGGACATTCAGAACACTGAGCCTTCAGCAACAACTAGGGACAGAACCATGGTGAACTGAAAGCTAGTCAGGGCCTAGTTTCACTACGATCTTGGTGCTCGCCTCTTGCTTGTCCCCGCTTGCCTGGAACTCCTGTCTGCCGCCCCTCCCCTGGGCTGGTATTGCCCCCTCGGCATTGTGCTGGAATGTGCTCCATGGCTCTTTGTATTATATTGTATTTTTGACAACACAAAATAATAAATGAATGTTGCAAACAAAAGCCTGTTTCAGAAACCTATACATTTGTTATTTGCATTTACTTGTTCATAATACTCCAATCTGACCCTCTGGTCGATCATTTCTGAGACTCGTTGGCATTCTTTTGTTAATAGTTCCTTTCTGACTTAGATACACTTGTGAACTAACCAGGTTTTTATTTTTTAAACAAGTTGTTGTCAACATAGTGAGGCCTTTTTTCTGACTCTGTCTGAAGCAATATGGAGAATGTTTTACTTATAGAAGTGATGATTATTAAAAAAAACATCAAATACATGTGAAGGGCAGCTAATATATCCTATTCTTGACAATGCCTCTCAGTGACTAGACCAACCCCGTTTCCATTTACCCACCTCTTTAAGACTTACAAGTAAATTTGGAGATTTACATGTTTCTCCGTGATTCTAATATTGAAACCAATACCGATTTCATACTCTTTATTTTGGTACATTACCATAAAAGAGATACATGAAGCAATAAAAAACAAGGTTAATAACAAAGATAAAAACATACATCAAAAACATTTCTAAAAGAAAGTGCCTAGTCTACGAGCCAGGGAACATGCCGTATCTAGGGCCTGGAGAGGGTTGCACTACCAGATTAATAATTTAGCATTTGCCAAATATTAATAAGAGCTAAATGTCAATGTCCATTGAAACTGCTCCTGACATGTAGTTCCTATAGATACATAGGATCTGCACGTTTGGATAACATAAACCAAGGGATTGGTGCCAACACTGATTCCAGACACCCACGAAAGATATGTTAACCTATGTCCCTGCTAGTTCTCAGTGCCACTAAAGAGCCTGCTAGTCCTTACCAAGGAGCTAATAGTTTCTGGCAACCACTGAACATGAGAATCCTGACCCCTCAGGGATCGTGGAAAGAGTACAGTATTTTCGCCCAGTCATTCGTGCTCACTTATGCTCAGAGGTGTACACGCAGAATAAATGAAGGAGCGTTGAACCAGAATCATTCTAGTGTAAAACATATGTGCTGCAGCAATCATCAGACAGAGGCAAAGGTATATGATCACAATTGCCAAGAGCATGAATAGTAGACAAATTTCTTCCATGGCGTTTAGAAAATGAATATATGCGAGCATATAAACGCAGTAATTTTTGCGTACTCCTCCTAATGCTTACCCTATCTAGATATACCTAACATGTATATGGATGTAAAAGCATGTATGTGGGTGTAGGAAGCCAAGAATCCCCTAGGAGAAGTCCCACCCCATTACCTGGTGGGAGAGAATGAAGGACCCCATCTTGTTCTCGAGTGAGACACCCGGGAAGGGATGTCAGATCACTGCGTGTTGATGAGCCAGCACGCAGGACAACATGACAGCATGGAAGTTTCTCCTCTGTAAGCCTAGTGATGGTGTGCTTCTTTTATACTGAAAGGTATCCACAGGGGGTCAACCTCAATCGATATATGTAAATAACTAAAGTAATTGCTGCAACCATGCACAGCATGCTTGTCGTCCAAGGATGACAATGGTGGTGACCTATGTGCAGACTTATTATACAGAGTGTGATTGGGATTAAGATATGGTACTGAGAATCCACATGCGTAACAAATGAGGGGAGTTTTCAGAGAAAACCGCACAACATTTATTCAGCTCATAACTAGGCAAAAGGTCGACACCAACCCGTTATAGAGAGAAAGGTCGGGTGAATATAGGTGAAGGTTTTCTCTACTATATAGGCTTAACTTCGACGGTATAACACTACATAGGTCTGTCTTCTCCTTATCAGCCACAAATTCAATAAAAAATCTGGAAACAGCAAAAACCATACGGGGTGGCAAGTCTATACGCCTGCTCATTTCTTCTAGTGCCGAGGTTCCTAAAGATAGGGATCAACCACTTTATTCTTGCCCTGCTATATACAGAGCAAAAGCATAAGAAAATTGGTGCATTTTCTTACTTATAAGCACACATAGGGTATTCTTGGTGATTTGCATTTAATAATCCAGTAAATACGATGGTTTCAACCATCGATACCATCGTAGTCTGTGCCACGCTGTTTGTTTTTCCAGTCCTAATGCAATATCTTTGGATTTTTTAATCTCTGTTTTATACTTGTTTCATGTAATCAAATTATTTTTGGAGCAAAATTGATTAGCTCCTGCAAAAATACATCAGCTATCTTTGAATATGTTTGGATTGTTTTTCGAATACTGTGTTTTTATTTAAAAAACTTTTTGAATGTGGTGAATGCATGTGGACATGAGTGAGGCAGTATGAGTGAGTATTTATTGTAAAGTGTATTCATTTGTAACAATAAACTATGTTTTATATTTTTCAAAAAAATTATCTTTGGTTCTTTCACTTTATTTTGCAATTGTTGTGTTGTTTAATAGGTGGTTAGTTGCCTTAAGTCTTTGCACTTATTCATTGATCCCTGCCTTAAGGAACACTCATTCTATTAGAAGGAGGCCTCTTGCTCTTTACACTTCATTTAATAATCCAGTACATCTTGACGTAAAAGAATGCAATAGTAGTGTCCCATATCTAAACTGAAAATACAGTTTTTCGGCAAGAATAAGCTCAATTTCATCAAGAAACGTTTCTAAAAGTAAGTATCCTTAGCTGCTAAAAAGGTATTTGTTAACGAGTCTTGTGCATGTATTAAATTATTATTAAACTTATATATTTTAAATTGATTCTTTAATTCTTTTGACTCATGAAAGAGCAATAGCCCTCAGGGTCAAGCCAAAAATTGGCAAGACCCATCCCATAAAATGAGTCTTTTAACATATTTGCACCAAGGGATTTCAATGGCGAGGGGATTTTTACGTAGTTCCTCCAAACCACTATGATACTGCGATAGTTCACGGGTAACCCACAAAAGGCTCCAAAAAGCCGATGGTCGAAATTCTGTCTTTTCAAAGATTGTCCTGAGCCCTAAGTTCATTCTCAATGGAATCAAAGGAGTGCTAGCTGGTAAACAAGGAAGACACCTCATAAACTTATTTTCGATCATTACCAAAGATTTTGGATCTTATTGTCTCCAAATCTCAGTTCCATAAAAGACTACAGCGAGTGCCTGGTAGGCATCCAACTGGAGGACAGGGGAGACAGATCTACATAGAGACCCCTTGTGCAACTTCTGCAGCCCCCCTATGTACTGTTCCAATTAGAGTGTCCACTTTGCTATGTGGTAAGTTCAATTCATCTTTTTCATCTAGCGTAATGCCCAGGTAATCAAAGACATGAACCTGTTGAAGTGGTCTGCCCTCTAAGGTGGTATGACAGGGATTAAAAACCATATATGTGGTTTTATTTACGTTTATTTCAATCCCCCTCGACATGCCAAATCTGCTAAAGCCCCATCAGTGATTTTGCTAAACGGAAAGTATAGTCAGCAATCATGAGGACTAGGACCCTCATGCCTGCTAATCTGGGAGCATCATTGTCACAAACATTAAGAAAAGCGACTAAGTCATGTAAAAATAAGATAAATAGGTTAGGGGCCAGGACACAGCCCTGTCTTATGCCCCTCTTTACTGGGAAAGTTTCTGTTACTTCACTCAGTTTTCCACACCTAAATTAGGCGTAGTTGTTTATATGCAATCTCTCAATTATTCCACACAGGTAGGTTGGAACACCCAGCTCAGCTAACTTTTCCACAGCAGGCTTCTTGGTACCAAGTCTAACTCTGAGGTCCACGAAAACAGCATATAGAATTCCGTTTTCTATGTTCACGGTTTTCAAATAGATCATCTGTAGTCCAAACACCCGACCTACAGTAGAAGTATTGGCGCGGAAACCCCTTGTAAGGGACAAAGAATGCCATTCTCTACTAGTCATTGCTTTAGCCTAGTGAGAATGATCTTGCCAAAACGTTTTTGGGTGGTGTCAATCAAACTATTGGGTGTATAGTTGGCGGGATCCGAGGGGCAACCCTTTTTATATATTGTAAAAATCTCTGACCTTGCCCGTGTTTTGGGAAGGTTTAGCCCATTTATGATGGCATTAAACACCACTGTAAGATAGGGGTCCAGAGATATCAATTTTGGATGAGAATAGATCCCCAGGTATCTTATCAAGGCCTGGTGCTTTGAGAGGTGCAATCTTTCTAATTGCCTGCTCCACCTCTCTGTACGTTATCGGAGGAAAGCCCCCTGAATTTCCAACCACTTTGTCAGAAGAAGAGGTTACTAGAGCTTCAGATGGCAATCCCTCACTGGATAATACTTGATACAAATTAGAACAATGTACAATCCAGGCCTCTGCAGCGACATTGTCGTCTAATTTGAGTCAAATAACAGTTTGTGTTCCACCGCCGGCTCTCTAAAATTAATAATTACACAATCTCCAGGACGGTCTTTTCAACCCACCCCTCCTTCCACCCTTCGAGTAAACAGGATGTTGTTTGCCATTGAGCTCCTGTTTGTGCCCAGCCAATGTAGGCACGTGTTACCCAGTTCCCCATGTTACTCAGTCTGGCCAAGTCTTAATCCTGGGAAGGGTAGGCTTCTGGGGGTAGATTGAATACCAGAAGGTTTATCGATCCTTGGGAAAAAAACGCTTCCTCCTTTCTCACAGATAGACCCCTAGAATCAATGACATCTTGGCTGCCCTTATGCCTCAAATCTGTTTAATTGTCCTTCTCTATCCCAGTTAGTCTGGCCGAGTCAAAGTTAGGGAATCAACATTCAAGGATTTTGGCATACTTGTGGTTTTGGGAGGCTGGCTTAGCACTTAAACACGGTCGCTCATGGGGAAGCCCAGCTTTCAGGAAATGGCTCACACGGGTCTCTACCTAGGATAGTCTCTCCAGAATAGGGGTAAGTTCGGATCGCAATATTGTTTGAAAGTGGTTTTTCAATATACCCATAAAGTCGTCCAACCAACTGGGCTTGAGTGGCTCAAGTTTTTCCACTGGATTAATAGGGTTAGATTTCGTTTTGCTGCCTTTTAGTGCAGACTGAGGCCTTTTTGGACTGCCATAGAAATTAGTCTTATTCTTAGCAGACTTCAGATCTTTTTTCCTTTCAAATTCTGATTTCCCTGGTTTGTCCTCTAGCAAAGTAATGGCTGTAGCTACAGTCTCTAACGGGAAATCTCCAGAATTATGAACAGCACCAGTCTGCACTACAGAAGGAGCTTCCGCAGCGCCTGCAGTGACAGTAAGGGGAGAGGGCACAACAACCTCAGAAAAATCCCCAACGCCATCTAAAGAAAGTCTTCCTTCAGTCAACTCAATGTCGGTGGCTATTACCCCAATAGCCCTTTGCAGCATCTTATCAATAGTAGTAACTTTAGCTGGAGGCGGGGTGAAATGAGGTCGCCCCATGCACTTGCTTTACCCCATTCTATGTTTCTAGCAGTCTTTTGGCCAATTACAAGTGAATTACAGGTCAAGATTGGTACTCACCCCAGGTAAAAAAAATGAACCTAGAAGTTTAAGCCAAGGAAGGTGGCTCAGTCCAACCTCCTCCAGGCAAGGACAGATGTAAACATGCTGCTCTAATTTTTTCTTTGTTTAAAATGGCCCCCCAAGGGGCTGAGTCAGCTGCTGGATCGTCCCTGAGAATAGCTGCAGGACCGGAGGAGATCACCCACCAGATGAGGGGCCAGCCATTTCAACTCGCAGAGGCCTCTGGTATCAGCCTGCAACGCTTCTTCCCTATGCAGTCAGCAGTCCCAGCAGGGAGCTATGGGGCACTTGCAGCACCTCCTGCAGCAGTCTGGGAGGGCGCTATCCCCAATGTTTCATGCAGCCCACAGGAATCAAGTAGTTTGCGGCCCACTGCTGCCTCAGGAACAGCTGCGCCCGTACGTCGAGCAGGGGGAAGAGCAGCAATCATCCAATCGGACCATGCCATCCTGAGTCAGGGAGCCCTGGCACCTCTCGCAGCCAGTCAGGGAGGGCCGCAATATTCAATGCTGCACGTGGCTCCCAGGAATCAGTTTGCCCAAATCAACTCATCTGTGAGAATTTATTTACAAAAACTGATTGCATGCAGAACTTCATATTTCAGAGCTGGTAAAGATCTTAAACCTATTCAAAACCAATATGCAAATAACACTTTATGGGCAAACCTTTATTTTGTCATTGATCTCAGAGCTATTTATTGAAGCCTTGTATTCTTGCAAAAGTTCACAAACTTTACACAATTAGAAACGGTTGGGCACATGACTGGTTTGTGGCTGAAAGCAGAACCACATTAGATGAACCACATTATATATGTGATGTTGGAGAAGACCTTCCACACCGTTGGCTGTCCATGTAAAAGGTCATAAGCAGGGACCACTGCTGCCCAACATAGGTGTCCAGACCAGACTTCAGGAAGGATGGTGGATGAGAACAACCTGTTTCAAAGGTTTTGATAGCAGAAAACCGTGAGTACTTTTTTGTAAAAATGTCTTTAACAAAGAGATTAAAGAATCAATGATGATGAGTGTTTTAAATATGTCAGCAGTTCTGTCGCCTATGAAAATAGTTTGCACTTGGAAAATTTAAAAAGAAATCAAGAGTGAGAGATTTTACCGTCTGTCTATAAAACATTACCCAAAAGAGGAGAAGGGTTACATCTATTTCAGTCTATTTGGAATATTTAATTGGCTTCTAGATTTATTAGGACGCAATGAGATTTCTGCCCTGGCAATATCATGACTTTCCATATATTTGTCTATGTGGGTAGAGGACATGTGAGTGAGCTTATGGGTGTATGATGTTCTTTGGTGGCCTTCTTCAGGTTGGTCACATTTTTCTCTTGGTGGCTCGTTCTGTAGTTTGTTTATTTATGGACCAGTACATGAAATTAATTGTCTGTTAAGCCGTTGTTTAATTTTATGGTAGTGCTTTGAATTTCAAACAAACAACATCAAATAAATAGTTTAAGAAAATAGAAAAAGAAAACTCACATTTTTAAGTTATCACCATGCCCTGTAGACCCCAAATTTTAGATATCTAGATCCACAGTTCTAGGTGTCGTGGTCTTACGTGAGGGTCAGGAGATAAATGCCAAATATTGGCATATTGTCCTGATTTCATAGAAACACTAAGAGGGTGTTTTTTCATTGGGTGTGTTATATGGGCGTGGTTATTTGACCTCAACGGGTGATAGACTTATCAACCCTTTGAGCACCAGTGGGTTTTGGTAGTTAAGTCATTAGCTCAACTCTGAGTAGCTGTTTCTCTGATCAGTCAGGGAGAAACAAAAGAACAAGTGTCAAGCATTTAAATAGCACCAAAACAATTAAGGGAGAAATACATGAGACTGTCAAGAAATCTGATACCAATTTTCAAAAATAGATAGTTTTATGTACCTTTGACACCTAAACTAAAAAGATCCATTGGAGGGTTCCAGAGATAAAGATTTTACAAAGTACTGTAAATATGCACTTTTTCACGTAATCACAAACAACCATTTGCAAATTTGCCAAATTTTAAACTTACAATCTTTTTGATGAAATACTTTGGCTAGTTGTACTGCGGTCACTTAGAGTAACTTTGGGTGACAAACTCTGGTAGGGATCAGTCAGGGGGATTCAAAAGGCCCTCAGAAACATTTACCTTCCCAAGAGAAGCAGCCTTCAGTTAGTTCCATGACTAGAGGTCTATCTGTTGCTACTACTTGGTCCACAGGCTTGGTGAGGCAGTCTTGGCCACAAGGGTCGATTTCCCTAAACATCCTCTTGAGCCTGGCAGGAGTCTAGTCACCACACAGCTACCAGTCGCCCTGTAAGATGGTCACAGACGAATCCTTCCTTGGGTGATAAGTTGCCTTCGGGCTATTAAGCTGCACTACGATGACTCTCTCGGTTCCAGAAGACATGGTGGCAACCTTTGAGTGTTGGATCATGGTCTTTGTTGCTGCAACTTGGTGAGGAGAGGCAATTTGAAGACCTGGGCTACTGACTTCTCCCAGCAGGCTTCTTCAAGCTGTTGAGGCCTTCTGCTGCGAACAGGAAGTCAGCCAACTGACCGATGGAGTCTCTTGCTTCGGCTGGCCTCAGGAATCGACTTCCCTATGAACAGGAAACAGCAGGCATGGTCCCTTGCAATTTGCTAGCCACCAGGTGCAGCAGGTGCAGCCTGCTTGGTAGAGCCTCTCTTCTCTGATCCTTGGTGCACCAGCGCAGTCCTTCTTCGATCTGCTTTGCCAGTCTGTTGAGATCTGACCTTGGGTGCCAGGGGTGCCATTTTTGTGCCAGAAAGTACCCCCAGGGTAGGAAGCAGTCAGGAACTATTGGGTATCCCAGAATGCACCATTCTGCCCACTACCAACATGACAGAACCCCTGTCTTGGTGTGCAAAGCTCAATAGCCCAACCCAGAGGTGTGGCTAGCAAGGCGGTTACACGATCCTGGAAAACCGGTTTGGTAACTGGTTCCCCTTTCTCTGTTCCTAGTGCCGGCCTGTCTATCTAGACAATAGGGCAGCCCCTCTACCAAGAGTTGGGCATTTGCCCTTGTAAGGTGGCTTCTCCTGTGAAGCTCACCTTTTGAGCTATTACCCGTGTGGCTTCCTGCCAGGGAGAGGTAACACCTCTCTTTCCTGCAGGCTTCTATTATGTTCTTTCCTGGGAGCCGTTTGCACTTCTCCCCAGGAGAAGAGACACCTGTCTTGGGGACAGACCCTGTGCAGATGCACAGGACACTTTGAGCAACAAAGGGGCACCTTTGCAACAGTTGCACAATACAACAAGTTACAATAAATTTGCCTTGAGTATCAAGTCAGGCTTAATGAAATGAATTGTTTGATAGCTTGGAGAATCAACTCTGTCTGCACTATTAAGCCGTAAACACAGTTGAGGGGTCACTGTGTTAATCCTTTACTAGCCAATGGGGCTACCACGTCCTTTCACTGGAAAAAAACTATTTTTTGAGTTTTTACGGTCAGAATATGTTAAATCATGTTCTGCTCTGTAAATATGTTGCATCCTGCCTTAGGGCTCGATCGGCTTGCCGCAGGGTTGAAATTCACATATGACTGAGGGAGGTCAGGCCTTTGCCATACCTTTAAGACATGTTTCACACCAAGGGTAGCCCCACCAGTGCTGCAATCCCTGGGGTAACCTTCTAACTTCTATGTCCTGGGTACCCTGGATAACATATACTAGGAACTTAAAAGTGAGTTAGCTTATGCCCATTGGCTATAAGTCAATCAAATATACACATTTACAGTCAGGGCACTGGCACTGAGGTCTGATTAGGAGACCTCTGTACACTCTCACAGTCAAGAAAACAGCAGCTTAATCTCAAAATCTTGGGGGTGACAATACAAAAAGAGGCATTTCCTTATACCTGTGATCTGGATAAGCTTGACAAAAATATAGTCCAGTCTTCCAATAAAATGATATTCTGAAAAAAGTAATCTTGAATTCACTTTTTGAATAACAGATTTCATGAGCGGTGCCTTCTTTTTTTTTATCTTACTAAATTAAGCTCTGTAATCCAAGGCGAGGTTGGGGCTGTCTAGCTTGGTGATATGTAAAAGTAGAGAAGTGGCGATAAATATCTCTATTTAGGAGGCCCATGAGGAACAAGCTGAAGTCATGTTTTAAACCATGCATAACATAGAGACTGGATTAATCAGAATTTACTGAGGTATATGGAGTGACCATGAATTCTTTCTAAGCATGTGTGTTTAGAGATAGGGGACAAGCTGTGTTGGAGAGTTGTAAATATATTTGTATTCTTGTATGTCAAACTTATTAAACCCCGAGCAGTACATTTTCTCCGTGTGTACAAATACCGCTTATGTGACACACCTCTCTATGTGGGTGAAGTCTTTTTCTAGCTTTCGTGTAACCTATGCAGGAGTCTCCACACTGGTGTTATCCTTCTGTTGTGACTACCATAGATGCATGACATACATCAGTCTAAATTCAAGGGCCTCTAGCCTAGGATGTGGGACCAGAATGCCTCTTTCACAGAGCTCTCAATAGAACACATTCACAAGAGGGTAGTGCGCCACACCCCGAAATGTATTTGTCACATAACGTTTAACAGAAAGGTGCAATTAATAATAATACAGCCATCGCTCTGTGTAAAGCTGTGTCCAGAAAAAAACACAATATGACGCTTCAGCTGAGGCACTTGAAGTAGCTTAGAGCCTTAGGTCCCGATATGGTAAAAAACATTTTTTTGCAGTTTTATATAGCACAAACTCGACCCATAGGTATTGGAGCACTTTATATAAGCACCAGTTATGTTACACAAGGACATGTTCATTTTGTGGTAGGCACGGGGAGATTAAGTGATTTGCTCAGAATCATAGGATTTTGAGCCGGCGCCGAGACTTGTACCTGGTTCCCCAGCTCCAAAGTCGGCAGCTCTGGCAGTAGTGCCGCATCCTCTCCCCAAGTATATCCAGTCAGATGCTAATACCTAGAATAGCAGTGTTATTCAAACGTTCAGGATTGATGCCAGGTTCCTGCAACCCACTTCGGGTATGGCTTGGTAGAGGTCCATTGGGCTGGCCATGGGCATCTCCCGCGATCGTCTCTCTACTCTCTTCAGAGATCAGTCTTGAAACTCCCGAATGTTGCAGCCTAACACTTTCAGATGCATATGATTGGCTATTAGGATCACAGCACATCCCAGTAGACACAGGATCACATTAATTTCCTGTAGAAAGTACTTGTTATGCCCCTTCACCTTCCTAAGCCTCCAAACATGTGACTTGTGTGGTCATCAGAGTGTGAGACCCCTGCTGAGGTCCTCCAACAGCAGTATTAATTTCCACCAGACACCTGCACTCACTGGTGTCCTATGGATGCTGTAGACAAGACAAAGTTTATTGCTGAACAAATTCACCTACACCTGATACAGATTTGTAACAGAAAAAGACCCATGCCTGGACATATAGGGGCATATTTACTAGGAAATGGCGGAGTGTGGAGCTGCGGCAAAACTTTCAGAGCCAAACTACGCAATTTCCAAAACGCAGGGATGAATCATATTTACAACAATACGGCGCACCCTTGTGTTTTCCCTAGCGCTGGTGCTAAAAATGGCTGCATAGCGCCAACACAGACACACTTGCGCCATAGTGCGGGGGGTCCTGCGTTGCAGGAAATTATTGTTTATATGCAGGAGCAGGCCCTTCCTGCAAATAAACTATCAATAATGGCGATTTGTTACTTCTATGTGTGCTGCATTCAGCAGCACACATAGAAGTAGCAAATTGTCATTAATAAATGATTGCTTATATGCAGGAAGGTAGACCTTCCTGCACATAAGCAATCATTAATGGCGTTTTGCTCTTTCTATGTGTGCTATAAAATGCAGCACACATTGAAAAAGCAAAAATGAGGAGAAATAAAAGTATGTCTCCTCCTTGCGCCATTTTAACATCTGCTCTTGCATGGCATTAGTTTTTGCCATGGCCTCAGATTTACAGATCCTTATAAATCTGGGGCAGCATCAAAAAGCAATGGGTGTTGTGGTGGAATGCCCACAGCAACACCCATGTCATGCCCCTGTCACACAGAAAATCGAGTGAAAGGGTACCATATTTACAAAGCGGCGTGAACCCACAAAAAGTGGCAAAACGCCACATTGTAAGTATGGAGCATGGCATTGCGCCACAGGAGCGTCAGTAAAAGTGACGTTCCTGTGGTGTAATCCCCTTTTACATATGCCCCATAGTATTCTGACGATGTGGAGCTAAGTACCAACCCTATAGGAATTTAAGCAGGAAGACACCAGCACTTCTCATCCACCAAATACGTTGCTGAGGGATCAGTGACACTGAATTATGCCCTCGTCAATGACTTCTTGTGTTTTAAGCTTGTGAATAGATTTTTTTGTAATTTGTAATCAATGAAACATTGTTTTTGTAAAACATCAATGATTTCTTATGAAAACTGCTTTAAGCAGAAACAATATGCAAGTCTTCATAGCTGCAATAGAAGGTGCAGTGCGCCAGGTTAACAAAGTTAACAGAGTGCACTTGCTCAATCCAACTGTCTGGTGCACTCTTGTGCATTGCACCAATTCTGTCTTCCACTGCTGCTGTCCAAACAACAACAGGAGCAACTAACCGAGCTATGAAGTACGCCTGCTACCAGCACATGGACCCACCAAACACAATCATCCTATTGGTGCTGTGCCTTATTGCTGTTTGTTGGCTCGGAGTACTTTGAGTAATAGTGACAATATGATGCCTGGCCCTGGTCACTGGATAATAATTCCATCAATGTAGGCTTTTCCCATACTGAGGTATTATTGGCTGGTGCAAAGTCTGCAATGAGGACCAAGAATCACTGTAATGTGAATTTATCTGAAAAATGGCAATCATTCAAATGAAACCCAATCCCATCTTTTTTGCCTACCATATATCCCCCTAGTGCAGGTAAGATCTAGTTTTGATTTTCTAACACATTTGTCTCACATAAACGTTTTGTATTGCCCATTATAAGAATGTTCAAGGTGACATCTGCTTCTTTGGATAGAAATGTGGTCAGTGAGGGATTCAAACACTCAAAAATAAACGTAAATGGATTTCATGATCTTTTCCCACAGGTATATACAGATGGTTTATTTCAGCATAGCAACTACATACACCTGCTTATTACTATAAACTGTACCTTTCCCTCATGATGGACAGTTTGATAAAAAAAAGAGTGTAAATGACAGTGATTGCTATTTCCTCTGTAGAGATGGAAGTCAGCTGATCTTGCGGAAACCTTATAAAATGTAGCATTTAGACACAGCACCCGGACTAGCCTGACAGCACACATGCACTTCGACGTGTATCACTCTGGTTCACATCAGTGCTAATATCACCTCACTACTATTGTCTTCTAAATTCCTTAAAGTTTGTCCTGAATTAATTTGTGTTTCCAAATTTACAAGGAATCACTGTGCTTTACAATATCCACTGAAGAGGAGAGTATAGTGTGGTGCTGGCTCACATTGCAGATGTGCTCTTTCATAGACACTGTGGCCATCAGTAATGACAATGGGTCTCCTAGTCCGTACATTGATACTCCTACTGGCTGTTGTGAGAACCAAGTCTCCAAATGTAGCCTGCAGGTTCGAGGCGTGGAAGCGGAACACATATTACCAGTATGGAACCTTGAATTTAGGGGGCGCGTTCATGGTTCACTCTGATTACTCGTCCCCAGAGATTACTTTTCAGGAAGCACCACAGCCAATATCCTGCCAAGGGTGAGAACTGTTTGTTATGGTATGTTTGTTAATGTTACAGTGGATAATGTGAGCATTAAGGAAAATTATTAGAGGATGTGCAGGAGAGTCACAGCTGAAATTCTATGAGGGGAAGAACAGTTTGGTACAACATGTCTAGAAGTGTCTCATCTGACAGTCTATAAAGCGAAGAACACTATATTACGCCATGCAAAGCAGTGTCGCAACTGATAGTTTCTAATGGTTAAAGCAACTTATTACATCACTATAAAGGTGTCACAGCTGAAATCCTGTGACTTGTAAGAGCAAATTATTACAGTATCTATAGCAGTGTTATAGTTGATATCATGCAAAGGGTGTCATACCCGACACCATGTGAAGGGTAAGAAGAGTTTGTTACAGTATGTCTAAAATTGTCACAGCTCATATCCTGTGAGGGGTGGGAGCAGTGTATTACAGTATACATAGAAGTGTCACAGTTTATATCATGTGAGTGGTAGGAACATTTTATTGCAGTAGGTATACCAGTGCCACACCTGCTATTTCATACAGTAAGACCAGTTTATTACAGTATGTATAGAAGTGTCACAGCTGATATTCAGTGAGGAGTAATACCAGTTTATTACAGTATGTATAGAAGTGTCATAGCTGATATCCTGTGAGAGGTAAAACCATTTTATTACAGTATCTATAAGAGCGTCATACCTGATATCATGTGAAAGGCAAGAAGAGTTTATTACAGTATGTATAAAAGTATCACAAGATATAGTCTGTACTACAGTTTGTATTGAAGTGTCACAGTAAATATCCTGTGAGTGTAAAACTAGTTTACTACAGTATCTATAGAAGTGCAACAGCTCATATCCTTTGAGGAGTGAGAACAGTTTATTGCATTGCGTTATAAATGAAATCATCTTAGCTGATATCCTGTGAAGGTAAATATCTGTTTTAATAGTTTCTGTAGCAGTGTCACAGCTGTTATCCTGTGAGGGTAAGAACAGATTTTTACAGTATGTATAGATGTGTCATAGCTGATTTGCAAAGGGTAAATACAGTTTATGACAGAATGCATAAGCTGTCACAAGAGATAACCTATGAGGGGGAATGACCTATGTCAGTTCCATTCGTCCATTGGCCCCTCCTTAGCTGATTGAAAGTCACCCTCTATCCAGAGTCAGCTATCCTGCCCATCCGACTCTTCTTACCTGGAGCCTCCATAAACAGACACAACCTGGACATCAACTCTGTCCTGCACCCTGTGCTTGACCCTCAGTGGACGAGATCTTCGTAGCCCTCTGTTCACTGCTCTCTGCTCTCTGGGAAGCCCTTCTGCTTTGGTGCAAAAGTGATGAAATGTCTCATGACCATCAGCTGCTCAGTTTAATCTTCACACCATCCTTGGCTGTATTCCAACATCTCGGCCAGAATTTTACCTAATGTTGCATCTAATCTAGATGTGCTCGTAAAAGCTTAACCCCACCTCAATGGACTGAATTGCAAGGTTTCATCTGGCTTCCTGAAGTGCACTGTGGTGTACACTTGACATCCCGGTAGGTCTACTAATCAAGGGTGTCTGATGGTCACCACTGCCTTACATTTGATGACAGCTTTATGGTCTGTTCACCTTAACATGCTTTTAAACATGACCTCTATCCTTGTAACTGGACTGTCCCATTCATTCCCACCAAAATAGTACTTACTCTATCTCCTTACCTTTATTCTGCTCTCATCTGAGGTGCTCAGTGCGATGCATCTAAGCACCCTTGTAACTAGCAGTGCTTGGTCAAGTATCACTAAGTCACCAGTGCACTTCAAGCATTACCACTCTTATTACCTCTTCAAGGGCTGTACACGTGGAGTGCATAGAGTGCATGGTAGACCTAACAGATAAATGCATTGCACCTTTAGCAGCAGCAACATCTCATGTGTACTGTGAACTAGATCCCAACCCAGTGTGTGCGCTCTTTGATGCATGCAGGGATTGTTTAGTTTGCAACGAACAGCACAGCCTTATCCATTTTCTGCAATTTTTGCAGTCTTATCTGGCTTTCCAGCTTGTGCAAACATAGCTAAGACATCCATGAAATGAGAACAGAGCCACACACTTCGTATGTCTGAGGACCTTTGCCACAAACTTCCTGTCAAAGTGATGTACAGTGCTCAAACCACTTGAAACCTCTTCTGCTTCAGCGGCCCAGCTCCAGTGGAAGGTCGGCAAAAACCTCTGAGGCACGTGCAGCTGAGATATGAATGCATAAAACGAGATGACATTACCGGGATTTTAAAACTCCACGTTTGGTGGCTTGGTAGGGTAATGGCGCTCCTATGCAGTATGCAGAAAGTGTTCAGCTATGGTGTAATATGTATGCGGTGCAAAGGGGTAGGGAGAACCACCCCTCTCCCTAAACCGTAGAAAACCACTGACAGAACAACACAACAATCCCCTGCACACGCTTAGAGAATATGAAACAAGTTAATAACAGTATAAGAACATTCTTGATCCGTTGCTTGATCATGTAACTCAATTTATTGTTCCTCTCGTGGGCAAACGTAATCAAAGCCTTAGCCAACAAGTGTTTTGTCACATTCTACTGCTGTGAGCAGCGACTTCTTCAGGGCTAAGAAACATATAAGTATACATTATAGGAATAATAGGTATCCAAAAGTTACATCTAATAAAACACTCCCACTGTGACATTGCATCAGAAAGAGTTTGGTTCACGTTGCCTACTTGACCCTGTGGAAACCCATGCTGTTGTAAAATTACCAGCATAGTGTACTATGACAAACTAGTACGGTAGAAGTTGTTAAATAATATATAAAGGTCTTATATTGAGGCAATAGTTGTCAAATGACAAATCAGATGTGTGACTTCTTACAAAAGGGAGAACATACGCGCTAAGAAATCATAGTGTGACATTTGTGGTCCAGTAAACGGTGACTCTACTACTTTTCAAACAAGTGAGAGACACTCCCTTAATGTTGCCTACTATCAATAAGGTTAACAAATAAAGAAAAAATACCTGAAATCTCTTAGTGCAGATCCTAGAGATAAAAATAAACAAGGACACAGAGAAATTAGTACTACAATTGAGTACCCAGCGGGGACTTGCAACATGTGCTAGTGGAATTTAAAAAAGAAACCATCCTTAGTTTCGGTTGTACTTCCGTCCAGAAAGGGATTCAAAAGTCAAAGTTTCTAAGACACAGGCACCATTCGTAAAATTCCTAGTGCCTAATATGTGTCACTCCTTGTTCAGGTGTATGTGCACCCTTCAGGTAGTAGTCATAAATAGGTTCCTGGAGACAATGTAAAGTGCACAGATTTACATGTGACACCAGACCCATATCTAGAATGGTCATATTCCAGCCTACCAAACAGTGGGTTAAGATCAGCCCACGTACCTCGTTTGTGGGATAGCAGCGTTTGTAAAAAATCTCAAATATTATGGCAGGTTGAATCAGTGCAGCAACTCTTCCTAGTGGAGTTCAGCAATCAAGTGGACCAGCAGCCATATCACTGCCGACGGTCGCCCAATCCTGGAAAAATATCGGGACCAAAAGGCAAGTCAGAAACAAGTAAAATATTGACTCATCAGTAAATGCGCTCGAGCGGCGCTCCCATAAGGGGAAGCCCGCTCCCGAGACACATCAGGTGTGTGATTATAACTCTAAGCATCTCCTTACGAGCGCTTAACTGTTAGTAATGTGGTTCTCTCTCCAGCGTGTACCCTGGGTATCTCCATAGACCCGCTGGGGATCCCGCGTTAAATAGTACTAGAGCGGACATAGTCGAAGGACTATGGCCAGCTCGACTAGATGTGGACAACCCAGTATCGTGGGTGAGAGGACATCGGCTATCTTGGAGCATCAAATTTTACCATCCAGTAATGTAAAAATGGACAATTGAGACGTGGGGTCGACCCCAAAGTCAAAATGTGCACACTTTGGCGGTGTCATACTTCATACGTGTGCAACAGTGTGCCCGTGAAAAATTACAACTAAGAATAATCCGTGAGTGCAAAACGGACTGGGCCGGTAAATAATAACTACCGGAGATGCATTCAATCATAGGCAATGTTGCCCATTATGAACAGCTAAAATAATGAGTCACACAAATGCGCCCTCTTGTTAGTGTAAGGGAAAACAAGTGTCAGTCTTACCCTATTTACAAAGACAGTAAGTCTAAGAGAACGAACAGCGACCATCTTAGAATGGTGTAAATATAAACCAAATGGTGGCCAACATCCTCTAAGCTCAGTAGTGCGTAAAGTTGAAGGGGGCCAACATGTCAATCAACGGAACCCTGTACAGCAAATTTAATCCTCTAACCTAGCTTAGGTTAAATGGCAACATTGAGGGAAAGTCGAGGGAAAATATTTCACTACTCTGAGAGTTTACAATAGGTACGTGAAGACAATGAAAGTGACGACCGACAACATATGTCAAACATCACATATCACGTGTTCACAGG
The DNA here is from genome assembly GCA_963921515.1 of Calotriton arnoldi. Taxonomy (NCBI): domain Eukaryota; kingdom Metazoa; phylum Chordata; class Amphibia; order Caudata; family Salamandridae; genus Calotriton; species Calotriton arnoldi. The sequence goes on along the minus strand of CAWUFW010003209.1, from coordinate 569,854 downwards.
ACCTACAGACACAGTCCTGTAAACCGCTCATTACAAAATAGAGTATAGAAAGTGCAACTACCCATTCCATAGTGAAGCAAATGGTATAAGATGGTATTTCCAGATCATGGTGGATAGGAGTGCAGGGAGCATGAGAGAATAGTGGTAAGCATTCTACCTCCTTATGTAACTCAACATGGTATCAGAATAAGATAGCAATGAGAGACATAAAGTCCCAGGTAATATGGCACATCTACTATACGTGCAGGGTTAGATGCTCCAAATAAACAGCCAAGATTGAACAGCATGGGTATAGTTATGGTCACAGCCAGGGGTGCATGTTGAGTGCCAAAGCATGTAGGTACAGAAGACCACAAGGATGTGGCAGATCTGAAATACTTTCAGTGTGTGGTACTCATGTCAATAACCCTCAAGTTGGGAACAAGAAATCAGTCCCCCAAAAGTAATTTAATTCGTGGTCAGTATTGAGGCTCGTTTCTACACTTTTGAGTCGCATGATCCAGGTCGCCTCTCTCCTTCTCAGTGTTAGTTATCTGTTCCCACCCCTCATGTCCCTGGGTATGGTGTCAAATCCATAAAAGGAGAAGGTTCTGTGGTCATCCTGAGCAGGACATTCTGCTATGTGCATAGCTATAGGATACCCAGTGTCGGCCTGTTTGACCGCCCTCACGTGTTCCCCAATGCGATCTTTCAGGGCTCTGATAATGCTACCGATATTTCTGCATTGGCATTTGCACTCAATTGCGTAGACCACATAATTGGTCTGGCAGTCAATATTTTACTTCATTCTGACTTGCCTTTTGGTCCCGATATTTTTCCAGGATTGGGCGACCGTCGGCAGTGATATGGCTGCTGGTCCACTTGATATCTGAACTCCACTAGGAAGGGTTGCTGCACTGATTCAACCTGCCATAATATTTGGAATTATTACAAACGCTGCTAGCCCACAAATGAGGTACGTGGGTTGATCTTACTCCACTGTTTGGTAGGCTGGAATATGACCATTCTAGATATGGGTCTGGTTTCACATGTAAATCTGTGCACTTTACTTTGTCTCCAGGAACCTATTCATGACTATTACCTGAAGGGTGCACATACACCTGAACAAGGAGTGACACATATCAGGCACTAGGAATTTTATGAATGGTCCGTGTGTCTTAGAAACTTTGACTTTTGAATCCCTTTCGGGACGGAAGTGCAACCGAAACTAAGGTTGGTTTCTTTTTAGTTTCCACTAGCACATGTTGCTAGTCCCCGCTGGGTACTCAATTGCAGTACTAATTTCTCTGTGTCCTTGTTTATTTTTATCTCTAGGATCTGCACTAAGAGATTTTAGGTATTTTTTCTTTATTTGTTAACCTTATTGATAGTAGCAAGATTAAGGGGGTGTCTCTCATTTGTTTAAAATGTAGCGGAGTCACCGTTTACTGGACCACAAATGTCACACTATGATTTCTTAGCACGTATGTTTTCCCTTTTGTAAGAAGTCACACATCTGATTTGTCATCTGACAACTATTGCCTCAATAAAAGACCTGTATATATTATTTAGGAACTTCTACCGTACTAGTTTGTCATAGTCCACTATGGTGGTAATTTTACAACAGCATGGGTTTCCACAGGGTCAAGTAGACAACATGAAGCGAACACTTTCTGATGCAATGTCACAGTGGGAGTGTGTTATTAGGTGTAACTTTTGGATACCTTTTATTCCTATAATGTATACTTATATGGTCCGAATGCGACGAAACACGTGTTGGCTAAGGCTTTGATTACGTTTGCCCACGAGAGGAACAATGAATTGAGTTACATGATCAAGCAATGGATCAAGAATGTTCTTATACTGTTATTAATCTGTTTCATATACTCTAAGTGTGTGCAGGGGATTGTTGTGACATTACCAGGATCTTTTTTTATTTAAAGGTCTTATCAACGATCCTCTCCAGGTTCTCAGAATGTCTCAAATTTTCAGAACACACTGAAAGAGGCTCAGAGTTCGTACAATAGCGTTTGGACTCCATGTAGACCCGAGGTGCGATCGTCACTCGGACACTACAAACCACGATGAAGGTTACCTGGGGTAATCATGTCACTCAGATCATTGTCCATTCCATATCCTGCCTCCAGCACCTTTATTTCCATCTATATTTTAATATCATCCAGGCAAATGTCGTCTCTTTCAAAACCACGCTTTCGCCTTTTCTTACTAACACTCTGTTCATCTTTAAAGTAGTTTTGGTATATGTTCTGCCTTTGGTTGTGTATTTACCTAATGGAATTATTCTGATCACATGTTCCATGGGTATTGGATCAGAGGCTTCACTTGCTACTCTTACTTCAAACCCCTCACTAGTGTTCTTGCTCACACTCCAATGAGTTTTCCCTCATATGCAAAGTTAAAGCCAACATGCAGGGTTAACCCTCTCCAGCTGGACTGTGTAAATGTTCTTGTCACTGACACCGCTCACATTGCATGTTTCGCAGCGAGTCTGCACAGAGAGGGCATGGCAATGTCATTACAGTTATGATAATTGCATTAAGGTAATTAAATGCCTTAGTCCCTGACACTGGAGGTGTGGAATCAAAGAATCCAAAAGCCAGAGCTGAACCATGTTGTGTGAATACTCTCTCACTTCTTTTTACTCTCCCTGCATATGGCAATGTGCCTCATATTGCTCTGCTTGTCTCCAGTTCTCTCTCTCTTAGTGTGTCCCTCTGCTGTCTTTCTCTTTTCCTTTCCTTCTCCCTTCCATCTGTTTCTGCTGCATTTCATCTCTTTGTTCCTCACTTTCCACAATTTCTATCTCTATTTATGTCTCTTTCTCTTCCACCCTCTCACTTTCTTTCACTCTCGCTCGAAATGCCCCACTATATCCATCTTATACACTATTATTCTCCCTCTCTTTGTTAATCCACCCTGCCCTAAGCTCCTCAGTTCGTATTGAATGCCTCCAGCCAGCATCCCCTGTCTACACCGGTGTCCAAGTTCTTTTTTTTCTATCCGGCATGCAGTATCACTAGAATCCCCCTACCCCCTAGGTTGTCTCAGAGTAGGAGCTAGCCAGTGCCCCATGTTTGGTTGTTCTCTTGGAAGCAAGGTCCTCACCATGGAAGCCTGTGTGCAATGCCTGCATGCAGAGTACTCCTTCCAATTTAGCAGAATATTGAAACCAAAAATATTGTGTGGGCAGAATATCATGTCAAAAATATTGAGGATCAAAAATCAAGAACGTAAATGCAAATAGGTAAGTATAGATGTACTACTCTTAACTTCACATCTACATATCTTGGATATATATATATATATATATATATATATATATATATATGTATATATATATATATATATATATATATATTCACTGAAAAAACCATAGGTTTTAGGGACAGTTATAGTTAGTTGGACATTGCATTCGTACAAAACCCGTGAAATCCCCCGTTATAGTTAGTTCAGGTAACTATAACTTGCGCCCCCGCAATACACTGCTGATGACGTCACATATTACATCACTCATGACATGGTCAGTGACATCACTGTTGACATCACTGCAATGGGCAACACAATTTCAAACACAATGCAACATTGAGCTCAATGTGAATTTCTAGTTAAATGCAATTAGTTACTTTATGGATTACTTTTCTAACCACAGGACTGGATCCTAGATTCAGTCCTGGGACATCTCCTGTAAACAGTTGAGTAAAAGCGTCTTGGTTACAGTAGTGATTTTTAAGGAATATTATTGTATTTTAAAAGTTGACAGAAACTTTTTCACATAGAATCACCAATGTTATCCTATGGGAGGAAATTCACTTAGCAGGTAAGTAGTGTTATCGTTACTTTTTCTTACTCAGTGGTGGATCCTGGATCCAGCACTGGTGCATCTCCTGTAAACAGTTGAAAGAATGCGTTTAAGTCATACAGGCTCTTTTTAAGGAATATTTGTAGTTTGTGAAAATCGACACTTTGAAACTTTTCTGCTGAAAACCAGGCAATGATATCCTATGGAAGGAAATTCAAGTTACTGGTAAGTACGGTTAAAATTACTTTTCAGGATCAGTACTGGGCTGAAAGATGCAGCACTGAGGTCTCTCCTGATAACAGGTGAGTAAATCGGAATTCGTATTTCGGCTGATTTTAGAGGAATATTATAAAGTTCCAAAACTCCACACTTAGAAGAATTTCCAAGTGAAACCAGTCAATGTTAGCCTATGGAAGGAAATTCAAGTTACTGGTAAGTACAGTTAAAATTACTTTTCAGGATCAGTACTGGGCTCAAAGATGCAGCACTGAGGTCTCTCCTGATAACAGGTGAGTAAATCGGAATTCGTAGTTCGGCTGATTTTAGAGGAATATTTGCACAATGGTGAAGGGAGGGGGCGGGGCCTGAGGTGACATCTTTGCAAACGCGCCCCGTGGCGCATTTTAAGTTGGGGGATTAAGTCCCCTTGAATCATGAGGGTCCCTGGTGTCCAACTAGCCCACCCTGTACCTCCAGTATGCGCCAGGGAGCTGCGTTGCAGAGAGGTGTTCAGAGGCCACGCCCCTTTTTGCACCTCTCTGCAACGCAGCTCTGTGGCGCTTTCTGGACGTATCTGGTGGGCTAGTTGGCCCCCAGGGACCCTCAGGATTGAAGGGGATTTCATTCCCCATCTTAAAATGCGCCACGGGGCCTGTTTGCACACATGTCACCTGAAGCCCCGCCCCCTCCCTTCACCACTATGCAAACGCGCCCCGTAGCGCATTTTAAGTTGGGGGATTAAGTCCCCTTGAATCCTGAGGGTCCCTGGAGTCAAACTAGCCCACCATGTACCTCCAAAAAGCGCCACAGAGCTGCGTTGCAGAGAGGTGTATAAAGGGGCGTGGCCTCTGTACACCTCTCTGCAACACAGCCCCCTGGCGCATACTGGAGGTTCCTGGTGGGCTAGTTGGCCCCCAGGGACCCCCAGTATTCAAGGGGAATTACTTCCCCTTCTTAAAACGCGCCAGGGGGCGCGTTTGCACACTGCTGCAGGGAGGGGGCGGGGCCTCCGGCACGATGCCGTTTTTTTGTTGTTGTTTTTTTTTCCTTTTTTTTATGGGAGGGGGGCTGCGTGGCCCCCCTTCCCTCTGCCACTTTTGGCCCCGGGGACCCCATCCCCCGGAGCGTGAGCATTTTTTTTTTTGTTAAAAAAAAACAACAACAAAAAATTGTCCCCGGGGCATGCCCTCTTTTTTAATTAAAAAAAAATATATATTTGGAGGGGGGCTGCGTGGCCCCCCTCCTCAGGCCATTTAAGGCCCCGGGGACCCCATCCCCCGGGGCCGGCCTTGCCCTTTTTTTTTTTTTTTAATTGGGGAGGGGGGCTGCGTGGCCCCCCTCTCGGCCCACTTATGGCCCCGGGGACCCCATCCCCCGGGGCCTGGCCTCTCGTTAGAGATTGTGGGGGCTAACATGCTGTGCCCCGTGTGGAAAAGCAATTGGGTTTGCATTTTGAAAGAGAGAGCAGGTTTCCTGCTCTCTCTTTCAAAATGCAAACCAAGTTTGCTATGACAGGACGGGAGCCGCGATGCTCCCGTCCTGTCATAGCAAACTACAGTGTCCCGGGGGTAGGCACCACGGGACACTGCAGGAGCCGGCCCTGGGAGGTGGTGGTCCCCAGGGCCATCACTGGCTCCAGGAGGGGGGCCGCGCGGCCCCCCTCCCAACTTGTTCAAAGCCCCGGGGAGGTGGAGGTGCCCGGGGCTCTGTGGGTCCGTAACGGACCCCCATATTTAAATCTTTAGTGCCCCGGGGAGGTGGCGGTCCCCGGGGCGTGTGGGGGGGCTGGAGCCCCCCCACACAGGTTTTGAAAATAAAAAAAAAACAGCCCGTTGTTTATAAAGCCCCGGGGGTGGCGGTCCCCGGGGCTTGGGGGGCCTTAGAGGCCCCCCATAAACAATAAACCCACCCCCCGCATGCCCCCGGGACTTGGGCCACCCGGGGGCAAATTTGCATCGAAGCGCGGGAGACCGCGCTTCGATTTTTTTTTTTTCGGCAGGATCCGCGCACCCTGAGCGCATCCTGCCGATTTAAAAAAAATAAAATGTTTTTTTCTGCCCAGGGGGTCCTTGTGGGACCCCCTGAGCAGACCTAGGGGGTCAGGGTGTTTCAACCCTGCCCCCTTTTTGCACTTTGCGCACTTGTTTCTGTCCCTCGGTTCTACCGAGGGACAAAATGGCTGCCAACACTTCCTGATTTGGAATGTTGACAGCCAATTAGCATGCAGCTCGTGATCGGGAGGGTACGCGGACCCTACTCGGCCATAGATATATATGTGATTTTATTTGTGATTTTCTCAGAAACTACTGAACGGATTTACACCATTTAAGCAAAAGGCACGACACTGAACCAAGGGCTACCTCTTTGCCAAATTTGGTGTAATTCCGTTCAGCAGTTCGGGCTGTAGCCGCGATGAAAGGATCCTATGGAAAAATGAATGGGGAAAACGCGTTTTGGGACCCCCCTTTTTTCTCGGCCTCCGCTTGGCGAATCAACCCGAGACTTTCAGGGTAGGAGCGGAGTGCCCCAACAAGTTGGAAGCTTTCGCGAAGATTCGTCAACCGGCGCAAGAGTTATTTCAAATAGAATGTTGCGGATTTCCTATGGAAAATAGGTTTTAACTATAACTATCTACTGGCGACCGCCAGTAGATAATATATATATAACATCAAGGTACAAATATGTGGAGTTATATATAGTAAAACTTTACTTCCCTATTGAAATCTACCTTCACAAAATGTTTGTCCTTAATATTCTTGACACAATATTTTGTCCCACAATATTTTTGGTTCCGATATTCTGTCTAAACACCAACAATCTGAAGCACAGGGGAAGGAGGCTCCCAGCATCATGGAATGCTTATTTCAATCCTTAAAGATGGGATTGTAAGACCTTGTCCACTGTCCAATATTCTATTAATAAGGACACTACTTCATTTAGAGCTGCAATCTTTTGTTGTGCCAGTGTATAAATGAATGCCTTCATTTCTACAAACACATTTAACACAGAGACATCCAACCTGCTGGCCCAGCCTTCTAAAGGAAGATCCCCTGAATGGTGAGCAATAAATTAGGCCTGGGCGGTAAATTCCGTTCCGCTCGCGGAATTTGTGGAATTTGGGTAATTTCGCGTTCCGCGGAGAACGCGGAATTACCAAAAATTCCGCGATCCGCGGCTTCGCGGAATTTTTTGCTTGTTCGCGCTTTCAAAATGCGTGTTCGCGAGATATTTCTCCCCAAGCACGCAAACAGCGTTCGCGAACAGGAAAAAAGCATCGCGAACGGGCGAACAAGCAATTCCGCGTGTTTTCGCAGAACTTTTGCGTGCTCGCGGAGATTTTTTACCGTTTCGCGGAGCTTTGCGTAGTGCAACTACGCAAATTCCGCCCACCCCTACAATGAACACCCACCTTACTCTATTGCGGTCTGATGTTTTGCAGATCTGTTCAGTTTTCTATGTTCTCCTCATAAATCACAATGTGTAGGATTCATCTTACAAATCAAGATAAAAAAAAGCAAAAAATTAAATGTTCAAAAAGTATGGGCTGGCCAGAATATTATCAAACAGCGCCTGCATACCCCCCTGGGTTGATTGGCTGTACCATATAAATCCACTGATTGATTGAAAGAAAATCACTGAGGGCCTTATTTATGAAGGCCTTGCACAGCTAGTGCGTCACTGTTAAAATGGGAAAAAGTGGCGTACCGGCGGCGCAAGGCCTTTATAAATAAGGCACTGAGTGGTTTAAATTTACCCCAGGAATGAACAGTATCAGAGAAACACTAGCTAATGCCCCTTATACCTTAGAGAGTAACACCTTCCTTACATTCTCAGGTAGATCGATCTGCCCCTAAAATGCGTAGCAGCCACATCTTTCTCAGTACCTTATGGTTCCCTTAGGTAGTTAAAGGGTAACTATTTTCTTTTCCAATCTGTATGAATTCATATATTGCAAATTACCTGGTGTCATAGACAATATATAGCCAAAAGTTCATTTTTCCCAGCAGGTTCCACATTCGGTTTTACAGGGATTTGCTGGCCATGGTTTTCGCAGTCCAGGAAATTAATTTCAACCCCCTCCTGGTGCCAAACACCACTGTCGGCTTCTGGATCTTTGATTCCTGCACTTCTCAGACCAGGGCCATCCAGGGGCTCCTGGAAGTGCTTTCAGGGAGGTGGGAGCCAGTGCCAGGGTACTACTGCAACTTCCAAGCAGTGACAGTAGGACTCGTTGGAGAAACATTGTCATCCACATCTGTTCCACTGGCCAGAATTGCAGGGCTGTTCCATTTTCCCCAGGTAAGAGGACCACTTGGAATTGTATTAACTAATGAAACAAGTGTATACATGAAGGTACAGATGATTTTATGTGTGGTATAATATGTAGAAAGCCAAGCTTACATCACAGAGACAGCAAGAGAGAACCCATACATGAAAAACATCTCTGTTATTTATTTTTACTCATCTTCAATTTTCAGGTTATGCAGCCCAACTCTTTTACCCCTACGTTCAGCAGCTATGCAGAAGTAGACTAGACATGGGGGAGTCATATACAATATGGCTTCTGCTGCCTTGATTCCCTTCCACATGTTACTCAAGGGGTCCTGCCACTCACCGGCACACTCCTCTGGTTATCACTCTCTCCCCCCAAAAATACTTGATGTACTTTCACCCTTCCACACCACACACATTACTACCTCCCCCAAACCATATTTTTTTTCCAACTATATGGTGTTCTGGCACTCACCATCACCACCATCTACATTTACCAACTCTTTCCAAACCAAATACAAAAACTAAAAAAAACTTGCATTCTGCCACTCAAGACTGCCACCCTCCCTTCAGTTCATGTAAATAACTTTTGTTTTCAATTTTTCAGTGAAAAAAATGATTAAGAATCTGGTATTGACACTCCTGGCTCTCAGAAAGAGGCATATATACATAAATAGCATTAATATTTATTGGGTATGTCTAAAGGGGCGTCATCTTACAATGAAATATGAAAAAGTAACACTGTAGGTTTGAAATAGTCTGACTTTGTGAAATGCTTATTTAAATGATTGTAACCAGGACTTGAAACAGAAAAGACAGGAAATAAGAAAAAAAGGAATGATAAAGACTTAAAGAATGTAGCAAACAGTACAGTTGCACGAAGACCGTACCAGCAAATAGCTCATGACACTGAACGAATCATTTATATAAAAAAAATAGTTGATTCAAATGTCAAACTAATTTATAACAAAATTGCATCCAAAATAAAATATAGATACAATTTTATTATTATTTTTTTTTTTTAAGTTTGAGTTTATTGAACAATGAAAAATAGTAGAAGAGAAACAGCATGTACAAAAAGTATAATACATCTCAATTAATTGTACAAATTATAAAGAGAGAGATAAAACCAAAGTACAGTTATTATCAGAAAACATACAGCATGAAATAAAGGAATAAAAAAAGGGGAGGGGGAAGGGGAGGGAGGGAATCATATCTTAATTTTATAACACTAAAGGAAAAATAGCATATGGAAATAAATACTGTAAGCATAAAAAGCATTTAAAGAATAAATATCATACTGTGATATGAAATACAACGTAAGGGATAATGATGATAAATCATTTGAAGAAATAGAAGACAACGCAATCCATTATGGTGGTTTGCGGACTTCATCTGAAGTGTTAACAGGAGTAACAATAGATGAGGCCGCCCAGGTTAAGTAATTAGTTAAAGGGAGCCACAAAAGATCTCTTTTAATAGATAAAGATATGTGTGTAATGTAACTAGTGTCAAGTCTGTGATGAAAACATATGGCGTTCCACCATGCTCTAAAGGTGACTTTGTCTGCCTATTTCCAGTTGGAAGTTATTAAATGCAAGGCTACTGCTAACAATAAATCTATTAATTTAAAATTAGATGTTGATTGGGGCCATTGAGGAGATAGAGAGCCTAAGAAAATGGTAGAAAGGGAGAAAGGTACATTAGTTTTAAAAATGTTATTAATTTGAGACCAAACTAATTGCCAAAAGTGAGAAATAGAGGGGCAATCAAAAAGCATGTGTTTTAAGTCAGCATGAGTGCATGGGCAAGACCAGCATGTAGATGGAGAGTTCGGAGAGAAGGAAGATAGTTTAGCGGGGGTGAATAAAAGACGTTGGTAAACAAAATAGAGGGTTTGAGAGGTATTAGCAGCTCTAGAAGTTTTATGAATTTTGAACCATAATTTATCCCAAATGAGGGTCGACCAGCACTCTGATAAGTCCTTTTCCCACGCCAATTCAGCCTTTGTTTTGCCTCTGTCTGAGAAGAGAAATAAGTGTTTATATAAAGAGGAAGCTGAAGGAGAGGAGTTTAATAAGGGAAAAAGAGTGGAACATCTCAAGGGTGGTTTAGGGGCAGGTGATAAAGAAAGAAGATATTGGGTAAGAGAAGGAAGTAAAAGATTATATTGTGGTTTAAAAGACGATGGTAATAAAAATGTCATTTGAAGGTCGGAAAAAGATAAAGGAACGTCGGGGCATATTAGCAAGACCGGCGATAAAATTATCGCCGTTTTAGCGGCAGGAAACTGCCGCTAAAACGGCGATATTGGGCTTGCTAATATGCGTTATAGAATTCCAATAGAAGCCCAGGTTAGATGTCCTGCACATCTAACCTGGGCTTCTATTGGAATTCTATAACACATATTGTCCTGCACATCTAACCTGGGCTTCTAGCGGCAGTTTCCTGCCGCTAAAACGGCGATAATGTTATCGCCGGTCTTGCTAATATGCCCCGTCATCTTCTAATAGTTGTGAAATCCAAAGCAACCCTTTGAGTCTCCAAGATTTCCAGTAAATGGTGCGATTTTTTATACGTAATAGGTTGTTGTGCCAAATGGGTTGTTGATCTAACGAGGAGGATGAAGGATAAGAAAAGGGTAAAAGAGGGATGAGAATTTTGCGTGTATGGGAAATAACCGGAGATCGAAAAGAGGATATATTATTTGTAAAAGCGAGAGATTCTTTAAAATCAAAAGGGGACACAAAAAAGTTCTCTATAGAGATCCATATAGGGGGATGAATACAGTGTTCAAGGGAAAGCCAACGATATGACTGTTTTAAAGAGAAAGCATAATGATAAGATTTGAAATCAGGAAATTTAAGACCACCGGAAGATTTGTCTGCCTTCAAAGAAGACAAAGCTATCCGAGGTGATTTACCCTTCCAGAGAAATTTTGTTAATAGAGAGTCAATTTTCTTAAAATAAAATCCAGGAATGTGTTCAGGAATCATTGAAAGAATGTACAGAATTAAAGGAGAGAGCATCATCTTGAAGGAGTCTAATCGTCCCCACCAAGAGAGAAAAAGCGGGTGCCAACGTTCAATAGTGTCTGAGAGAATTTTGAGGATATGATCAAAATTTAGTTTCAATGTTTCAGAAATATTTGAAGAGAACCATAGGCCTAAATATTTTATTTTAGAAGGTTGCCAAGAGAAACCGGTACGAATAAAATCATGTTTAAGGCATGTCACATTGAGAGGAAGGACTTCGCATTTGTCTGAGTTAAGGCAATATCCGGATAATTGAGAAAAAATATCAACCTGATTGAGAAAGGGGGGAATAGACGTGGCAGGGTTAGAGCAATATAAAAGAATATCATCTGCATATTCAGATATTTTAACATGGGAAGTATCAAGTTGAAAACCGGTAATCTGAGTATCTTGTCTGATCTTGGTTAGAAAAGGCTCTAATGCTACTATAAATAATAGAGGTGATAGCGGACAGCCTTGACGTACTCCTCTGAAAAGAGGAAAATAGTCACAGGTTTTACCATTAACAAAAATAGATGCTCTGGGGTTTGAGTATAGTAAGGAAATAAAATAAATTAGTTTTGGAGGAAACCCTATCCATTTTAAAGCCTGGAACATGAAATCCCATCCAATCCTGTCAAAAGCTTTTTCTGCGTCTAAAGCTATAGCAGCAATAGGGTATTGGAGAGAAGAAGCTTTGCTAAGGATGTTGAAAAAGACTCTGGAATTATCGGATGATAATCGACCTTTTACAAAGCCCGACTGTTCGGGACCAATAAGATTAGGTAAAATAGGATCAATACGGAGAGCGAGAATTTTTGCAAATATCTTGTAATCAAGGTTAACTAAGGAAATTGGGCGGTAATTTTTGCATAGAGAAGGATCTTTATTATCCTTAGGAATTAAACATATCATGGCTTCTTGAAAAGTTCCACAAGAAGAACCAGCTGTGATAAAAGAGTTAAAAAGAAGTAAAAGATTTGGAAGAAGTAGGTTGGCAAAATGCGCGTAAAATTCAATAGTAAATCAGTCGGGACCAGGAGCTTTACCTCTTTTTAATACTGAAACTGCATGCGTAATTTCTGAGAGAGTGATATCAGTTTCTAAAGAACTAAAATCAGTATGATGCGAAGGGGGGGAATCAATAGATTGAAAATAAGAGGAAAGGTCATTTAAGTTTGGTTGCTGTTCATGGGTGTATAGATTTTTATAGAAGGAGACAAATTCATTTAAAATATCGCTGTCTTTAAATAATGAGTTACCAGCAGCATTTTGTAGAGACTCTATTCTAGTCCGGTCTCGTCTTATTTTCAAGTAATTAGCCAATAATTTCCCCATTTTATTTTGGCCTCCATAATAACGAGAACTATTTTTTAAAAGATAGGAAGAAGCAGCTTCTGTAGATAGTTTGTTGAAGGTAAGTTTTGCATCAATAAGATTCTTTAAAGACGATTCCGTATTCGAATGATAATAAGTATATTCAAGATGTTTGATTTTTGTAAGTAATTGGGCAGTTTGAGCCTCAAAAGACTTCTTTTTTTGTGAAACGAAATTCATTATAAAGCCTCTAGCCGCGGCCTTGAAAGAGTCAAAGACCATTACAGGGGAGGAGTCTGGAGTGGAATTAAAAGAAAAGAACTCAGAAACAAAAGAGCTGAATTGGCCCGAAAAATTAGGATCGGATAATAATATATTATTAAAGCGCCATCTACCAGCATGAGGGGTAAAAGGTATCAAATCGACATAAACTGGGGCATGATCTGAAAGTAAGATAGAGCCTATTTCGGAATGGAGAACCTGTTGAGCTAGGGATTTACTGAAAAAGAGGTAGTCAATTTGGGATTGTGATTGATGTGGAGGGGAATAGAAACTATACTCGCGGAGGTCTGGATTGCAGAGCCTCCAAATGTCAACTAGAGATTTACGGCGTATAGTGGCAGTGAATTGTGAATGCATCTTAGTGTTAACAAATTTAACTGAGGAATGTCTGTCTAATATGGGGTCAAGTACTTTATTGCAATCTCCGCCAAAAACAATATAATCATCATCAAATAAAAGAAGTTTATCAGAGATATGGGTCCAGAAAACATTGTCAACATTAACTGGTGCATAAACATTAAAAAGTACTAAAGGTATCTGATTAATAAGAAGTTTAACAATCACCTAACGACCTTCTAAATCTGATTCTTGATGTGTAACAGAGAACTGAAATTTCTTGTGGCAAAGAATGGAGACTCCATTTTTTTTTACCTAGAGCTGGGGAGGAAAAAACATGGCCTACCCAACATCTTTTTAGTTTAGAAGCTTCAGTTTCTGATAAATGAGTTTCTTGAATCAATGCAATGTCTGTTTTTAATTTAGCTAAATGGGTTAATATCTGTTGTCTCTTTATAGGATTATTTACTCCCTTAACATTCCATGTAATAACCTTAAATACAGCCAGTAAATTTTAACATGAACAATTACTATGCAAACAGTGAAAATATCAAATTTACTACTAAGAGAAAGAAAAAAGATATAAGAGTAAGTATAAAAGAACAGTTTCAGGACTGGGAGAAGGGGAAAAGGAGTGATGAGAGAAATATCGTAAAGTATGAAAAGGAAGAAAGATATGAAGAGGAAAGGTGAGAAAAAAGGAAGAACAAAACAAAGAACAAAAAGACAAAACAAATCAAACCTTTGATAATAAGGAAAGGTAACAAAAAGACATACCACGAACAGACAATGAGAGCGGGGTTGGAGGACCCACATTAGGGAGACAGCACGTCGAACAGAGGACTCCAGGACGGGAACGGCAAAGGGAACATCAACCAGGCAAAATGAAGGGAACATAAAGTATGGGACCACAAAAACCGCACCTGGTAGGGAAGAAAAAGAAATTGTTAACATTCAAGGACATAACTACACAACAAAATACATCAGGAAGGTAGCAGAATACAGGTAATAACAAACAACATTGAAGCAGTCAAGTTATTTATGGTCTAGGAATGTCCATGGACTCATCTCTGCAGGTGTACAAAAAACGCTGAAGAAGTGCAGGATCCTCATAATTTGTTGTTTAGTTGTTATAAGTCACCTTAAAAAGGCAAGGGTGAAACAAGCCATATCGAGTATTTAATTTAAGTTGCGAAGGGCAGGTCTCATATCTAGGAACTTCTTCCTGCGATCCGCTGTCACTTTGGCATAGTCCTGGGCAAAAAACAGATTAGCTCCATTCCAAGAGATTTTTCCTTTTTGCTTGGCGGCATGGAGTACTTTAAGCAGGTCAGTGTATTCCAAAAAGTACAAAATAACTCCTCTTGGCTTCACTGAAGAAGATGTAGAACGAGGGCTTTGTCCCAAGCGGTGCACTCGTTGGATATTCAATGGTGGATTGTCAGGAAAGCCAAGAAGAGTTGGTAAAAAGGATTGAAAATAGGATATGGGATTAGAACCTTCGAGACCTTCAACAAGACCATAAATGCGTAGGTTATTACGCCTGTTACGATTCTCCAAATTTTCGACTTGCTGTTTGAGATGATCTATCTCTCTGCGCATAGACGGAACCTGATCAGTGACTTTTTGAACAGAGTCAACTCTTTGCTCTAGGTCATCAACCTTTTGCACTGTATAAGAGCAATTATCCTCAAGGCTTTGGAGACGAGAGTTGGTTTCAACCATGTAAGGCTTGAGGGCAGGAATTTCTTCGAGAAGTAGCTCCATAGAGATTGAAGAAGAGGTGTTAGGAGGAGGAGAAGGAGGGTTCGTCTTCACTCGTTTACCTGAGGTGGAACTTGATGCAGCGGGTATTTTGGAACCCGGCTTGGAGTTAGAACGAGGCATGTTAAGAGCCGAGCCCCTTACGCCAACAGGTTCAGAGACTGCATCCTCCATTGTAGGACACTAAAGGGGTTATGGTCCTCTATAGATGTACAGATGATAGGTTGTGCACCACTGCGAGTAGAGCCAGGCATTGCCATGAAAAATAACAATATATAGATCTCCTCAATGATACTGTAGAAAATAGTGTTCTGACCAGGCAGTATGAACACCTAAAATGGTGTCTGAGGACACATTAGAAAGCTTTTGAGGTGAAAAGAGTAAACAAAAAATTTACGACCAGGAGCTTGCAATGCACATATTGATAGTCAGTAGGAGAGGAGCATGCAGAAAAATGCAGAAAAAACGCTGAAAAAGTACCAAGCGAGCATTTTAATATGAGGAAAAAGGTGTCCCAGGTCGTCAGACGTCGAATGAGAAGAGCGACAGAAATCCAAAATGGCGACCGCAACTACGCATTAAGCCGCGGACGGTAGACAAAGGCAAAAAAGAATGTCTTTCGCTCATCCCGGTTGTCCCCCGGTTGTCCGCGAAGGTCGCGTATTGTGCAGCAGAGGTTCCGGCACATATGAGCTTTATTTGGGGTCCCAAGTGCAGGAATAGACGCCAGGAGGACGTCCGTCACCCTACACCACCACGGAGCTCCTCCGAGCAGTGGCCAACTCCTTCGGCTCCGTTGCCACGCCCCCCCCAACAATTTTATTAATTTTAAGCTTTAAATGTATTTTATGAACACACCAATTTTGAATACTCATGAGTGCATTTACAAAACAAGCAGAAACTCCTTAAATGGGTAGATAAAAATAAAATATTAATACTAGCTATGAGTATGGTGAAATATTTAAACAGGTAAGGTAGCTGTTAGTGAATCATATATATATATCTTCAAAGAAGTGTTACTCTATTGAGACTGCACTCAATCTAATCCTGAGGTTGTTGCATTTTCCATTCCATAACAATTTATATGAACTTGTATTTGCTTCTTTACAGTGGGAAGCTGATGTAAAGCCTTTTTTACCAATAATTCCATGATTGATGTGGTATGGCAAGCTGCTGGTTGAACAGGATTTTTGTTAGGGTCAGAGGCATTTATATGTTTCCACAAAAACTGCAGACAAAGCTGAGGCCATTGCCATTCTATAAATGTCTAGATATGACCTGAAGACAGGGAGAATGTTATCCGGAGTTGATCATTATCAGGAATTGCGTGAAACTCCAATACACAGCCAAGAGGATAGGATTAGATCATCTACCAAAATATAATTGACTGAAAAAATTATCAACAAAGAGAATTTGATAATTTAAATAGGCAAGACCCACGCACACTGATAATATATATGTTACAAAAAATCCATAAACTTTTTCTAAACCCACCAGGGTGACCAGCCATCTTTGGATGTGAGCCTGTTGAAAAACACTGTGGGGCAGACTTACAAGAAACTGACGCATCTGTATAAATGCGTCAGTTTCCCTGCGCCTGCATGTGAAACCCTTGCGCCACCATGGATGCGCCGTATTTACAATACTTGAAAAAAGAGTGAGCCTGTACCTTGCATTCTTTGTTTACTACACGATTTCGCTAAATAGTAAAACCCATTGATTTCAGTTTGAACAGGTATTTTATTTTAACCTTTTTATTTTCACTAGATTCTTATTTTTCGCTACTTTTTTAGTCGGAAAAAAACAAGTGTCTGGTCATATCAAAAATTCTAGACATAAATGTGCTATACAACATGTATTTACATAGGTCGTGCGTGACTTTTACAAAAAAGAAAAAGAAAAAAACATCCAATACATATATCACATCAAATACATATATCACAATTAATATTCTCAATATTAATCCTGAAAACTCTTAAAGCGTCTATATCCAGTATCCCAAATCAATACAGGGGAAGCTATTATTTTATAAATCTTCTCGCTATTCACAAATTAAATTTTATTCATTAATCCTCTGTATTTTTATGTGCCATGTGTCGACGCGTTTCGAGTCATGGGCGTTGAGTACCAGGAATCTCATCAGGGCATTTGAATTTTGACAACAATGGTGATTTCTGTAAGGGTGTGTAACATAAAACGATTATTACAAAGGGCTCCTTTCTATCTCACCTTAAATTCACTATTCTCATTGTTTCTATTCAAGTTCTTTACCTGAGAATTCTTATTAATCTTCACCTTAGGGTATACGCTTCACCAAGAGACGTTTATTCTCAATCACTAAGGATTCTATTAAAAACAGAGAGCACTATCAGTATTGTGCATTCTTTACTGCTACATTTTAATAATTCTTTTCTCGGCAGTTGTCTCCTACCTTGTCTTTGTCTTTTTATAAGGCAATTGCATCTAGTTTCCTGTAAATAATGAAAATACTTCATCATACTTTTATAGGTTACGATATTTGTCATGCTTCATTACCCTATATTGAGGCTTCAGCTTTTTGTACCTTTTATGCCGGGCATTTTCCGCTCTCGGCTTTTCAAACGCTACCTGGATCACCTCCTCTCTTGTAGCGGCGCTCGCTGATTTGAATTAGCTTGCGTTCTCTGCAAGAATATTACAGAACGCAATTATACATTTCAGCATTTATATATTTGGAGATAACCTTTTCTCTTCTCATTTTAAGCTTACCTATTCACTGACTTGGTTGAACTGCAATTGCTTTCATCTCCTGATCTCTCTCTGCCTCCGTTTGGTCAGCAATGGAGTTCAGCCATGAGGTTCAAACTAATATGGTTTCTCCCTAGGTACCCTGGGGAATGTAGTTTCAGATGTTTACCCAATAAAAAACGGTCTCTTATTGAGCCTATGTGTTGCATTCTGGGGGACATAGTTTAAGTCTTTGATAGCTCTGTCATGCTATTAAGACCTGTCATTGTGCAATTATATTTGAGTATTAGATAAGCTTCTTTTCGAAGTAAAGCACTATCAATATCAATTGGATATTTTGATGCTTTAACCACCGTCAACACAGTCCATTTGAAGTCATTTTCGCCATGAGATTTCTCTATGAAATGCTCTACCATTGGTGCAGTAATCACTTTTTTCTTTATTCGTGATCTATGTTGTGTGATCCGAGTGTTAACCTGTTGATTCGTTTTGCCTATGTATAATTTCAAACATGGACAAATTATAGCATATACTGCATTTCTGGTTTTGCAATTAGTGAAATCCAGATGTTTCCATTTGATGTTATTATGGATAAATTCTGTTCCTTCTATTGTAGTGCTGCAAGCGACACAATTGCCGCATTTTCGGTGGCCTTCAATTGGTTTAAGGTTCCATTGCGTTAATAAATCACTTTTTTGTCTGGGTAAGGAAATGTCTGCACGTACTATTTGCTGGCCGATACTTTGGCCCTTTTTCATCGCAAATAGTGGTTTTGGAAAAGGACATTCAAGGTTTTCAAGGAGGTGCCAATTCTTCAATACAATTTGTCTGAACTTATTTGTATCGGGACTAAACGTTGATACACAAACTAATCTGTCTAAAGGTTTTTTATCTTTTACCTGAAGGAGGTTTTCACGAGGTGTGAATCTTGCTCTTTTTATTGAGTGTTTCAACAGCTTTTTTGGATATCCTCTTTTTGTCATCTCATTACAAAAAGTAGTGGCGTGTTTTTCAAATTGTGATATCAATGTGCAATTCCTCCTGATCCTTAATAACTGCCCATAAGGGAGATTTTCTTTAAGACCTCTTGGATGTGCACTTTTGTGATGCAACATAGTATTTCTGTCTGTCTTCTTCTTGTAGAGAGATGTTGTTAGATGGTTATCCATGGGAGTTACCTCTACATCTAAAAACGTCATTTTGGTCTTACTTGATTCTACAGAAAATTTAATGTCTTGGTGTCGGGCATTTAGCCATTCATGCAACGAATTCAACTCTACCTGGCTCCCCTGCCACAGGCACCAGATGTCGTCGATGTATCGTTGCCACTGCAGTATATTGCTTCGAAAGGGATTGTTTTGTTCAACATACATTTTTTCATATTGAGCCATGTAGAGGACCGCCATCTCCGGTGCATAAGGACATATTTACAATACGGCGCACTATGGCGCAAGGATTGACAGATGCGTCTGAAATTCTGATGCATCTGTTGGCGGAAAAGTCGCGCATTGCTGGAGTCGTGTCACAAGCACGACGCAACTCCAGCAATGCATGTTGCGGCCTATTACCAATACACTGCATCACTCCTTACGCCTGCTTCAAACAGGCGTAAGGTTTTGACGCAGTGACGTCCTAGAAGTGACGCAGTGAAATCTTGTAGATTTCACTGCATCACTTTGACGAGGCTTTCCTGCGTGGGAACGCCTACCCTGCATACATTATACCTGACGCCGGTAGAATGTCATGGAGGGCTTTACAATGTGACGCATCTCCCTAGATGCGTCACGTTGTAAATTTGCCACATTTTTTAACGCCTCCGTTGCATCACAAAAAGTGATGCAAAGGGGGCACAAAAGTGTCGCAAGGGGCTTGTAAATCTGTCCCCTTAGATTTATATTTTAAGTTTTAAAAAGTATGTTTATTATGACAGAACAAAAATATAATTATAATCTAGAATAAGAATATAAATAAAAATCGAAATAAATAACATATGAAAAAGAGGGACAGGGTATATATGGTTCACAGTAAAAGTTACTTGAAAGGTATACCAAAAATTAAGTGTTGATACATATAAATAAGGTGTAAATGTATAAATTAATAATGTTATAAAGGGGGAGTCAGGGAGGTCAATAAACCTCTTCTTCATCACGTTGACTGGCCAAAGATGATTTTGCTGAAATGTCCAAAAATGAAGTGCCTGGAATCCATAAGGCAATATGTTTTAAAACAAGTGAGATAGGATGCATATATGCAGTATCTTCTCTGTGATTGTGACATTCTGCATACCACCATGCTTGAAGTGGCAGTTGGGCGAAATCCTTCCAGTTTTTAGTTACTTGCTGGTAGCCTAAAGCCAACAGCAGATATACTATTTTTAGATCCTTTGAAACATTCTGCAAATCATCTGATATACGTCCTAAGAAAGTATTAGTAAGAGAAAAAGGATTATGCGAGTAGACAATTGAGTTAATTTATTTCCGGATCTGCAAACAAAAATTATGAACACAGGGACAAGTGAAAAGTAAATGCTTGAGATGGAAATGTTGTGAGGTGCATGACCAACAAGTATCAGGAAGGTTCGGGTAGATTATGTGTAAAGACAGGAAGGTGATAAAATCCAGTTATAGATATGAAAAAGTGTTTGTATTGTGGTCGCTGCCTGGGAACTTTTTCAAATTAATATCCATATTTTCTTCTAAAATAGAGCAGACCATTCTACCCCTAAATCGTGTTCCCGAGATAATTCTGTATCTGTTTTATTTCTATCTACTGAAATATGGTGTAGAAGGGAGTAAATAATAGAGGCCTCTGGATGTAGGATGTAGGTAGCTTGGGTGTAGGTAGGAAAGCTCCGAAACGGTTATCATTGGGTGAGATGGGTTGAGCGTTAGATTAAATATGAGTGAAAGCAGCAGAGATGGTATCTTGTAGAGCTCTAAAAACCCCAAAAGAGTTTGGGCCTGTGGAAAAGATAGCAAATGATTGTGTGATAAAAGTTGTTTAATTCAAATTGCAACTTTTCCTCTCCAAGATTTCCAATAAACATGTCTATTATTGAGCTGTATAACAACTTTGTGACATATGGTGAAGTTAAGAAATGTGTGAGTGTCTTTGGGAGAATATGATATTATAGGATGTAATGTTTCAAATACAAATCTAAAAGTAGGAGCAAAAAGAGTGTGTGGTTTTGGTGTAAATGCTAATTCGTCTGGAAAGGAAAAAGGAGATAGGAAATTTCTTTCTAGATTAACCCATAATGGGCAGTATTTAGGAGAATATGACTGTTAGGATTGATATGACAGACTGTTGAAAGAGGTTATGAGGTTATGGAGTTTAGGGAGAAGTAATATAGAAAAGTGTGAATAAAGTTCAGATGGGAAACCGTCAGGGCCTAGATCTTTATCTTTCTTAAGTGTATTCAGTGCAATATGAAGTTCTATTTGAGTGATGTCTGATTCCAATGGCGAAAAATCAAGTTGAGTATCAAACGGTTTTCAAGTTTTGGATAAATATCAAAAAATGTCATCAATCTATGGAGAGGCTTCTGGTGTGTCTTAGGGCCCGATTACGATGCGGTTAGGAAAGCATTCCCACCAAGGGCCCAATTATGATGCGGTTAGGAAGGCCTCCTAACGGCATTTTCTCCTTCCGAATTGGATCGGGAACGTGTCTTCCCGACCGAGGGCCCGATTACGATGCTGTTAGGAACATAGGCTCCCATAGAAGCAAATGGGAGTCCAACCAAATCGTATCTGGAAGCATCCGAATGCATCATACTCGGTCGGTCGGACTCTCCTGATCCGAGTCGGTCGGAAACCATTTCCAAACCGATTTGATCATGAAGATTTCCTAACCGCATCGTAATCGGGCCCTTAGTCTTCAAGTTTATTCTGTTTGAGTTTAAAATTGTTAGCTAATAGTTTGCCAGATGTTTGTTTTTCACCACGTAGAATTTGCCACTGGACCTAAGAAGGTAAGTTGATGCCTGCTCAGTAGAAAATGTGTTATATTAAAGCTTAGCTTTAATAAGGTCTTGCAAGGAAGCATTTGATCTAGAAATGCAATAGGAATGTTCTACCATTTTAATTTTTGCCAACCCTTCTTTTGCTTGAGCATTTGAAATCTTTCTTTTCTTGGATACATAACTTATTATGCAATTGTGAGCCGAAGCTATATAGGAATCAAAAATAATGTGAGAGGCAGTATCATCTGTTTGATAAAGATGGAAGAATTCATGGCAAAATTAGTTAAAAGAAGATGTAAAGGACTTGTCTAATAAAAAAGTGAATTATTAAATATGCATCTTTTTGGTGAGTTAGATTTTAGAAGGATGTCCAATTGTGTGGAAACAGGAGCATAATCAGAAATTAAAATAGAACCTATATCAGCAGAGTGTACGGTCTGAGATAAGGCTGATGGGATGAAAATGTGAGCTATTCTCGATTGAGTGTGATGGACTGGGGAAAAATAGGTATATTACTTAAGAGCCATACATCAATTAAATGTCTCTGTTTAAGGGCATGGAGAAATAATTTTTGTGATTTGTTTGGAATGTACTGAGATGTGGTGTTTCCATCAAAAAAACAGATCAGCAATCTGAAGACAATCTCCAGCAAAAATAAAAATATCCTATGACCATTTCATAAGATTTTTAGCAAAATCAGACCAAAATTGACAGTCAGTAGCAGTGGGTCGATAAATATTAAATAGAAACAGTGAAACTTTAATAATCATTAATTTAAGGAGCAAAGATCTTCCATCCATACCAATTTCTTGGTGTACTAAAGGAGTAAGAAGGGATTTGTGACACAAAGATATGACTTCATTCTTTTTGAAATTTCCTGGAGAAAAGTAAACTTTACCAAACCATCCGCTCTTCAATTTTATAGATTCATTCTCACTGAGGTGAGGCCCTTGAATGAGAGCAACATATGCACCAAGCTTTGAGAGATGAGTCAAACTTGTTGGTATTTAGTTGGAGAATTGAGACCTATGAGATTCCAATTCACATTTGTCAAAGACATAAGAAAGAAGTTGAATGAAGAGATGAGTTAGATAAGATACTGAAAAGATTTCACAAACAACGAGTAATAATCAAAGGATGCAATAATGCAAAAGAGACATTGAAGAAATATATATAAAGAACAGGGTAGTAAAATGAGAATATAGAATAGAGAGAGAAGAAAAAAGAGAGGAAAGATGGAGGTTGGGGACCTTGAATGTATGAAGAAAAATACAAAAAGTTAAAAGCAAAAAGAGAGAAAAACATACCTACAATAATTTCTAAAAGGATGGAAGGAGGTGGAGTCACGCAGAATAAGACGTTCAGACCCTGCGGGAGAGCCGCAAGGAGGTGTGCAGAACATGAATCACAGGACGAGCAGAAACATGATAACAATAGCTGGATGAAAAAAACAAATTAGTGGGGAATATTGTAGTTTCAAAGAAGAAGTAGATGATACATTTTATGATATTAAATTGCAACTTCAACAACTTTATGTAATTATTAAAAAATGGTGAATAGAATACCTATGTACATAAACAAAACATACAATGATGATAAATTATGCATTGAAATGTCAATGTTCACAGCTCTGCAAGACTCTAGAAAAGTCTTCAATCAAATCGAGTGATTGTTTTATTTTTGTAAGTCACTTTAAATAAGCAAGGATGAAATAATCCAACATGAGCACCAAGAAAGCAAAAAGCTGATTGCATATTAAGGAATTCTTTGCACCTGTCTGCGGTAGTCTTGTGAGAAGTAGATACCTTTACCTGATAAGGAAATTATTTCAATAATTTTAACTGCAGAGAGGACTTTGAGGGAATCTGTGCATTTGAGGAAGTAAAGAATAACTCCTCTAGGTTTTTTAAAGTAGAAGCCACATTAGGCAGGTGAACTAATTGATGTGCTTATTGGATATTGAGCGAGGGTGTTGTAGGAATATTCAATAATTTAGGAAGAAAGGACTGAAAGAAGGTAATGGGGTCAGTACCCTCAGTACCCTCAAGCAGACCATAAACTTGTATGTTATTCCTCCTATTTCTATTTTCCAAATCTTCAACTTGCCTTTGTAGGGTAGAAACCTGTGACTGAAGAATGTCTACCTTAACCCCTTCGCTGCTATGCCTTTTCCCCCCCTGTCCTAAGCCTTTTTTGGGCTATTTGGGGTAGTGCGCGCTTAGGCCCCTGTAACTTTTTGACCACATAAGGTATCCACGCCAAATTTGCGTCCTTTTTTTATAACATCATGGGAATTGTAAAGGTACCCAGGGTTTGTGGATTCCCCTGGAGGGGACCCAGAAATTAGCCAAAATACAGCAACATTTTGTTTTTTTTGGGACAAATGCGAAAAAAGGGCTACAGATGAAAGCATCTTGTTTTTTCCCCTGCAAATGGCATCAAAAAAGAGGTTGTGGTGCTGAAATCACCATCTTCCCAGCTTTCAGGGACAAGCAGACTTTTGTCAGAAAACCAACTTTTTTTACACAGTTTTGGCATTTTTCTGGGACATAGACTATTTTTGCTATTTTTTGTCCTTTCAACCTCCCTCCAGTTAATGGTAGAAATGGGTATGAAACCAATAATGGATCCTGGAAAGCCATACATTTCTGTAAAGTAGACAAAATTCTGAATTCAGCAAGGGGTCATTTGTGTAGATCCTTAAAGTTTTCCTTAAAGAAACTAACAGTTAAATGAAGGAAAAATTGAAAATTAGTTGAAAAAAACAGCCATTTGTGTCAACGTTTTCACCTGTAACTTCTTCTAATTATGACAGCTATTTGAAAGCAATATACTGTTATATCCGCTGGACCTTTCTGGTTGTGGGGATATATAGGACTTGTAGGTTCACCAAGAACCCGACGAACCCAGAGCCAATAACTGAGCAGCATCTTGCAATGGTTTTTTATTATGTACCGGGTATATAGCAATTTTTTGGGGAAAATGTATACATGGAAAAATTGTTATGAAAGACACCTGTGTATTTCTGAAATGGGAACAAAATGTAGATTTTAGAAACAGCACATTTCCGAAAGTACCCATACTAGCATGAGAATTATAGGTCATTTTTCAAAATGACTTATTTTTTACACATTGTCTTTCATTTGGAAGGCAGAAATGCATCGAAAGTCAATAGGTAAAAACAGTTACTCTACAATTCTGTGTTACCCTAAGTCTCCCGATAAAAATGGTACCTCACTTGTGTGGGTAGGCCTTGCGCCCACAACAGGAAATAGCTTAAATGCAACGTGGACGTACCACATTTTCACAATGAAAAATTACCCTTTTTTTGCAAAGTGTCTAGCTGTAGTTTTTGAACCCTAGCTCTGCGGGCACTTAGGGAAACCTAGCAAACCTATACATTTTTGAAAACTAGACACCCAGGGGAATTCAGGATGGGGTGACTTGACTGGCTCTCACCAGGTTCTGTTACCCAGACTCCCTTGCAAACCTCAAAAATTGGCAAAAAAAAAAAATTTTCCTCACTTTTCTGTGGTGGAAAGTTCTGGAATCTGCGTGGATCCACAAAATTCCACCCATCCCGCGTTCCCCAAGGTCTTCCAAAAACAATGGTACCTCACTTGTGTGGGTAGGCCTAGTGCCCGCGACAGGAAGCAGCACAAAACGCAACGTGGACGCACCACATTTTCACAGTGAAAAATGACCCTTTTTTTGCAAAGTGCCTAGCTGTAGTTTTTTAACCCTAGCTCTGCCGGCACTTAGGGAAACCTAGCAAACCTATGTATTTTTGAAAAGTAGACACCAAGGGGAATCGAGGATGGTGTGACTTGACTGGCTCTCACCAGGTTCTGTTACCCAGAATCCCTTGCAAACCTAAAAAATTGGCAAACAAAACGCATTTTCCTCACTTTTCTGTGGTGGAAAGTTCTGGAATCTGCGTGGATCCACAAAATTCCACCCACCCCGCGTTCCCCAAGGTCTTCCGAAAAAAATGGGACCTCACTTGTGTGGGTAGGCATAGTGCCCGCGACAGGAAGCAGCGCAAAACGCAACGTGGACGCACCACATTTTCACAGTGAAAAATGACCCTTTTTTTGCAAAGTGCCTAGCTGTAGTTTTTGAACCCTAGCTCTGCCGGCACTTAGGGAAACCTAGCAAACCTATACATTTTTGAAAAGTAGTCACCCAGGGGAAACCAGGATGGGGTGACTTGACTGGCTCTCACCAGGTTCTGTTACCCAGAATCCCTTGCAAACCTTAAAAATTGGCAAAAAAACACATTTTCCTCACTTTTCTGTGGTGGAAAGTTCTGGAATCTGCGTGGATCCACAAAAATCCACCCACCCCGCGTTCCCCAAGGTCTTCCCAAAAAAATGGTACCTCACTTGTGTGGGTAGGCCTAGTGCCCGCGACAGGAAGCAGCTCAAAACGCAACGTGGACGCACCACATTTTCACAGTGAAAAATGACCCTTTTTTGCAAAGTGCCTAGCTGTAGTTTTTGAACCCTAGCTCTGCCGGAACTTTGGGAAACCTAGCAAACCTATAAATTTTTTAAAAGTAGACACGCAGGGGAATCCAGGAAGGGGTGACTTGACTGGCTCTCACCAGGTTCTGTTACCCAGAATCCCTTGCAAACCTAAAAAATTGGCAAAAAAACCAAATTTTCCTCACTTTTCTCTGGTAGAAAGTTCTGGAATCTGCGTGGATCCACAAAATTCCACCCACCCCGCGTTTCCCAAGGTCTTCCGAAAAAAATGGTACCTCACTTGTGTGGGTAGGCCTAGTGCCCGCGACAGGAAGCAGCGCAAAACACAATGTGGACGCACCACATTTTCACAGTGAAAAATGACCCTTTTTTTGCAAAGTGCCTAACTGTAGTTTTTGAACCCTAGCTCTGCCGGCACTTAGGGAAACCTAGCAAACCTATACATTTTTGAAAAGTAGACACCCAGGGGAATCCAGGATGGGGTGACTAGACTGGTTCTCACCAGGTTCAGTTACCCAGAATCCCTTGCAAACCTAAAAAATTGGCAAAAAAAACAAATTTTCCTCACTTTTCTCTGGTAGAAAGTTCTGGAATCTGCGTGGATCCACAAAATTCCACCCACCCCGCGTTTCCCAAGGTCTTCCGAAAAAAATGGTACCTCACTTGTGTGGGTAGGCCTAGTGCCCGCGACAGGAAGCAGCGCAAAACACAACGTGGACGCACCACATTTTCACAGTGAAAAATGACCCTTTTTTTGCAAAGTGCCTAGCTGTAGTTTTTTAACCCTAGCTCTGCCGGCACTTAGGGAAACCTAGCAAACCTATACATTTTTGAAAAGTAGACACCCAGGGGAATCCAGGATGGGGTGACTAGACTGGTTCTCACCAGGTTCTGTTACCCAGAATCCCTTGCAAACCTTAAAAATTGGCAAAAAAACCACATTTTCCTCACTTTTCTGTGGTGGAAAGTTCTGGAGTCTGCAAGGATCCACACAATTCCACCCACCCCGCGTTCCCCAAGGTCTTCCAAAAAAAATGGTACCTCACTTGTGTGGGTAGGCCTAGTGCCCGCGACAGGAAGCAGCGCAATACACAACGTGGACACACCACATTTTCACAGTGAAAAATGACCCTGTTTTTGCAAAGTGCCTAGCTGTAGTTTTTGAACCCTAGCTCTGCCGGCACTTAGGGAAACCTAGCAAACCTATACATTTTTGAAAAGTGGGACCCAGGGGAATCCAGGATGGGGTGACTTGACTGGCTCTCACCAGGTTATGTTACCCAGAATCCCTTGCAAACCTTCAAAATTGGCCAAAAAAACACATTTTTGTTAACTTTTCTGTGGTGGAAAGTTCTGGAATCTGCGTGGATCCACAAAATTCCACCCACCCCGCGTTCCCCAAGGTCTTCTAAAAAAAATGGTACCTCACTTGTGTGGGTAGGCCTAGTGCCCGTGACAGGAAGCAGCGCAAAACGCAACGTGGACACACCACATTTTCACAGTGAAAAATGACCCTTTTTTTGCAAAGTGCCTAGCTGTAGTTTTTGAACCCTAGCTCTGCCGGCACTTAGGGAAGCCTAGCAAACCTATAAATTTTTGAAAAGTAGACACCCAGGGGAATCCAGGATGGGGTGACTTGACTGGCTCTCACCAGGTTCTGTTACCCAGAATCCCTTGCAAACCTTAAAAATTGGCAAAAAAAACACATTTTCCTCACTTTTCTGTGGTGGAAAGTTCTGGAATCTGCGTGGATCCACAAAATTCCACCCACCCCGCGTTCCCCAAGGTCTTCCAAAAAAAATGGTACCTCACTTGTGTGGGTAGGCCTAGTTCCCACGACAGGAAGCAGCGCAAAACGCAACGTGGATGCACCACATTTTCACAGTGAGAAATTACCCTTTTTTTGCAGAGTGCCTAGCTGTAGTTTTTTAACCCTAGCTCTGCTGGCACAAAGGGAAACCTACCAAACCCACACTTTTCTGAAAAGTAGACACCCGGGGGATTCCAGGGAGGTATGGCTTGCGTGGATCCCCCAACGTTTTCTTACCCAGAATCCCCTGGAAACCTGACATTTTGCTGGAAAAATCCCTTTTTTCACACATTTAAGTGTGGTAAAGTTGTGGCATCACCGGGCTGACACAAATTTCCTACCACCCAGCATTCCCCCAGGTCTCCCGATGAAAATGGTGCCTCACTCGGGTGGGAGGCCCAAGTTCCCGCGACAGGCAAGGGCCCACAACGTATTGAGGCGACCTCAAAATGGCCTATCACAAAACGACCTGGTTTTGCAAGGGGGGTCCCATGACGTTTTGGACCGGGGCTCGGCGGCCACCTAGGGAAACCTACCAAACCCACACATTTCTGAAAAGTAGACACCCGGGGGATTCCAGGGAGGTATGGCTTGCGTGGATCCCCCAATGTTTTCTTACCCAGAATCCCCTGCAAACCTGACATTTTGCTGAAAAAATCCCTTTTTTCACACATTTTTGTGTGGTAAAGTTGTGGAATCACCGGGCTGACACAAATTTCCTACCACCCAGCGTTCCCCCAGGTCTCCCGATAAAAATGGTGCCTGTCTCGGGTGGGAGGCCCAAGTACCCACGACAGGCAAGGGCCCACAATGTATTGAGGCGACCTCAAAATGGCCTATCACAAAACGACCTGGTTTTGCAAGGGGGGTCCCATGACGTTTTTACCCGGGGCTCGGCGGCCACCTAGGGAAACCTACCAAACCCACACATTTCTGAAAAGTAGACACCCGGGGGATTCCAGGGAGGTATGGCTTGCGTGGATACCCCAACGTTTTCTTACCCAGAATCCCCTGCAAACCTGACATTTTGCTGAAAAAATCACTTTTTTCACACATTTTTGTGTGGTAAAGTTGTGGCATCACCGGGCTGACACAAATTTCCTACCACCCAGCGTTCCCCAAGGTCTCTCGATAAAAATGGTGCCTCACTCGGGTGGGAGGCCCAAGTATCCGCGACAGGCAAGGGCCCACAACGTATTGAGGCGACCTCAAAATGGCCTATCACAAAACGACCTGGTTTTGCAAGGGGGGTCACATGACGTTTTGGCCTGGGGCTCGGCGGCCACCTAGGGAAACCTACCAAACCCACACATTTCTGAAAAGTAGACACCCGAGGGATTCCAGGGAGGTATGGCTTGCGTGGATCCCCCAACGTTTTCTTACCCAGAATCCCCTGGTGTCTAGTGGGCATTCCTGCTGCACGATCGCATGATCGTGCAGCAGGAATGCACAAAAGAGGCATCGGGGAAAGGAAAACCCTTTCCTTTCCCTCGATGCCTCTTTGTTTCAAACCCCCTCCCCGGAGCCAAAACTCACCGTAATCCCCGACGCGCTGGAAGCAAATGGCTTCCAGTGCGTCGGGGAAGAAGGAAATCCCCAATGACGTCAGCGCACCTCGCGCGCTGACGTCATTGAGGGGGGGGCGGGGGAGGCAGGGGAAACCCTTCCCCTGCCTTCCCCCCAAAAAAACAACGATCGGATTCCCATGGGGGGAGCGCCAGCGCTTCCCCCGTGGATGGGTCTTATGACGAGCTGGACTCGTCATGAGCACACGACCACTGTGTGCAATGACGAGTCCAGCTCGTCATAAGCATGGAAGGGGTTAAGGGTAGTTTCCATAAAGACTGTGAGACGAAGTCCAGCTGATGAGAGTCTCTCTTCCATGTGAGACCATCTGTTAATAAGGGTTTGTAGTTTTGCATTTGTCTCTTCCAAATAAGGATGCAAGACCTTGATTTCTTCCAATAGGATATCCATTGAAATAGGAGGAAGAGCCTTTGTGGGTGAGGGTGGGTTCTTTTTAAGTCTTGTGGTTGATGCTTTTCCCGTACCTAGTGACGATGAAGCTGTAGTGACAGATGAATTGGATGAGGAAGTAATACCTCAAAGAAAGGGGTTGCACAGATCTTCCATCTCTGAAAGATGAGACACAACTGAGGAGGGTCTATGTGTCTGTGAGAAGACTTGAAAGTCAACTGGCTTAATGGCTAGAGCAGCCAACTTTGAATCTAAGGAACCAGATTCGAGTGTGGTGGGAGGCTCAAGCAACCCGTGATTCTGGAAAATTCAAGTTATCTCCCAATGCCTAAAAATGAATGTGTCTGTCTGTAATGCAACTGGTAATCATGTAAAGTGCTCTGATACCTTTGGGTCAAGTTCACGCTATATGAAACTGCAAACAAAACCTTGACGGTAACCAATATACCCATAAGTAAGGAAAGGGGTAGAGATGATATACATTCAATGAGGAAAAAATAGAAAAATTTAATTATTAATAATGTCCATCAAGCTATAGTATAAAGGCCAGCCCAGACTCACAAACTGAGGGTCGACATATTGGCAACACGGTTATCAATGGTGAATTGTTAAATGGATATAGTGGTCAGTAAGGGGAAAAAGCAAATGCCAGGATATTAAACATTTTGAGGTGTTAACAAATAGCAATATGCTATAGAGAACCTTGTTCATTATTGAGGGCTTGTGCGAGGCTTCAGATAACTGTTTAAATAAATATTCAGGCAGTCATATAGTGAAATGAGCAAAGACCTTGTAAAAATCAAACCTGGAACCTATTGCAGACGAAACTTACTGATATCCAAGTTGTTGGTCGTGACTTCATGCCTCTCCCACGCTAAGCCAACATTTGAAGATGGCAGGCACCTTTGATGTGAGAGAAGCATATTATCGTCGGGAAACATGGAGCGTGTCACCTCCTAATATGCAGCAACCAGGAGAAACATGCCACCAGAGAAGACAAGCACTGTGCCCCTGTAGAAAGAGCTGCCAATGGAGAGTCAAATGGGTGCCGCCATCTTCCTTGGGCACCTAGCTATGCCCCCTCCAGATTTATATTTTACTTTCATCATCAAACTACTGGTACCACAGATTTCCTCATGCTCCAAGGTTAGCATGAAATGCATTAATTGTTTAGAAGACTAAGGAGATACAGAAGTTCGCATGTAAGGACAGGTTTATCAGTACAGACATCTAATCATATCGTCATCACAATAGAGCATGGAGAACATATATACTTTATGCTGTATTAGTAAGTCTAGGTAGCTGACTTCCAAATGTGTACAGAAAATCTACAGAGAGGAATTCTCTGGTGTTGTATTGTCGTCATCACCCACACTCACTTAGACAAATTACACATTGGGCAATTTTTAATAATAAAACATAATTGTAGTAATAGGAAGGATTTCTTCATTGATTTGAAATAACTAATACATAAGCTCATCAATAGGGAATACCCTAGATCACTGGTCAAACGTGCCAGGAAATAGGTCTAGCATTGTCTTGTGAGGCTTTCCTCCATCCTAAATACAAAACTGTGTCCAGTGATTGCCTTGTAAACACATTTTCTCCAATTAGCAGTCAACTACAGAAAGGAATCTTGCTGGATGATTTCAGATCTAACCACCCATTTGTGCTTTTCAAATGTAATAAGAACATCAGGGACTATTGTGTAGTTCCTACCAATCCGTAGGATCTCCACATTTGTTGGACAACATAAACTAAGGGCTTGGTGCCTAGACTGATTCCAGACACCCCCGCAGGATATGTTGGCCTAGAGACCAGCGAGCTCACAGTGCCAACGTAAGCGCCCCTAACCTTACCAGGGAGCGAATGGTTACCGGCAATCACTGAACCGACAACCCTGACCCCTCAGGGATTGTGGAAACAGTACAGAACCTTTTTTTCTCAGTCACTCGTGCCTACTTAGTCTCAGAGAAGTATCCAGAGAATACACAGTGGGACGTTTCAATATATTTTTTTAACCAAAGCTTTTCTTGTATAGAATACATGTGCTGCGACAATCAATAGACAGAAGCAAATGAAAGTGATTACAAGCACCAAAAGAGTGAATAGTAGATACAGTTCAACCATGGTGCTAAAACAGTGAATATATGCAAGCATATAAACAAGGCAATAATTGAGTGTACTCCTACTATGCGAACTGTATTCTGGGTCTTATTATGATGTACCCTATCGGTATGGGAACTGCCCGACCAAGGGTCGGTGGTTCCCCATACCTCATTAAGATGCATATGGTGCGGTCGCATACTCCCATTTCTCCATGGGAGCTTGTGCTGCGTCCATAAACTGGGTGAAGCACAAGCTCCCATAGAGAAACAGGAGTTTGTGTGCATCCCTGCACCGTGTGACAGGCACGCACACAGTGCATGGGTTCACAGGGGGGCACCATAGGTGCCCCCTTGCTCCCCAACCGGAGGCCGCAGAGAAAAGGGGGCCCTGCTAGGGGACCTCAAAGTTGCTTTCGACAGGCTTTCCATGTTGTAAAGCCCAGCATGGAAAGTCTGTCTGAAATTGACATTGTAACCGGACAGCAGAAATGCCGTCCTATATCGATTATGTGCCGGTTCCGACTGGCCGATGGGCTCCTTGAGCCCATCGGAATCCAGCCTAAATGACCAGCCAGTTTCGCTTTCGACCACATAGGTCGCAAGTGAAACGGACAATGTGAGTTGGAAAGCCTCCGACCTGAGGTCCAAGGCTCTCCGAATCATATTGTAATAGGGCCCTCTGAGTGCACCTAGAGTGTGTGTAGGTGTAAAACCAAGAATCCCTCCAAGGTATGATCGAACCCCATTACCATGTGGGAGAGAATAAAGGACCCCGACTTCGTCTCGAACTGGACACCCCTCATGGAAATTTAGACCACTGTGTGGTGAAGTCTCAATATGCAGGGGCCTTCAGTGTCAGCTGAAGTGCCTCCTCTACTAATCTTTGGGATGTTCTTTATTTATAATAGAAAGCAGCATTGCGATCTATGTAGAGATTAGTGATGTTATGGATATGTAGATAGCCCTGTCGCCCCGTGGATGAAGATAGAGACCACATTTCTACATAGTGTGAAAGAGGCCTTGCACATAGTGTTTGGGGCATTTTGATAATGTTGTGCGAAGCTAGTTGTGCAAACAAGTTTAGTTTCAGAGAAACTAATCCAACATTGTTGTGCACGGCAATATGTGCAAAAGGTCACAGCTAAAATGTTATTGTGAAAAATAGGACCATGTAAAAAAATGAGTTGCTTCGCTAAATCGGCCTAACCTGGGAACGTAACAGGACCGTGTCGTGAACACCCACATGAAAAACTCAGCTACTATAGCTATGATGTGCGATTTAGTAGCCACAAATTGAACATATTAAATGTGAGGCTTGTAAATATACAAACAACACCAAATTGTTTGAATACAGAGGACACAAACACGCTTTAACTTTTTTTCGCTGATCATAATTAGAAAAAAGTGAACTATAACATTAAGGCCCTTATTACGATGTCAGGCAGACTCATGTCTGCACGATACCATTGCAGAGTGGGAACCGACCGACTATAGCTCGGCACCCCGTATTATGATGCGACCGCACATTGTGTGGTCGCAAACTCCCATTTCTCTATGGGAGCCTGTGCTGTGGTCA
The DNA here is from genome assembly GCA_963921515.1 of Calotriton arnoldi. Taxonomy (NCBI): domain Eukaryota; kingdom Metazoa; phylum Chordata; class Amphibia; order Caudata; family Salamandridae; genus Calotriton; species Calotriton arnoldi. Next base: position 536,202 of record CAWUFW010003209.1, on the reverse strand, counting down.
GAAATCAGCCGCAGCTCAAGCTCCCATGCATCTCATGGTGCCTGCCACACAGTGCAAGGATTTACAGGGGGGCACCATAGGTGCCCCCCAGGGCCCCAACCAGAGGCTGTGGAGGCCCAAAGTTGCTTCCCAACAGGCTTTCCATGTCATAAAGCCTGACATGGAAAGCCTGTCTGAAACCAACATCATAATCACAACGGCAGAAACGCCATCCTCAGGGATTATGTTGAGGTTTCCGACTGGCTGACGGGCTCCTTGAGCCCGCCAGAAGCCAGTCAGCCTGACAGGCCCGTTCACAATCTTACCGCAGACATCATAATTTGGCGTTCGGACTATAAACCTGCATTGTCGGTCAGTGAGCCTCCAACAAGTAGATGGAGGCTTACTGACCGAGATCGTAATAGGGCCCTAGATGTCTCTCCTCTCTAGCTTATGTTAGATAAACAACATAAACGATCAAACAAAGAATGTTCCAGCAAAAGAGCAAGATTTGGTGCTTTGTAATGAATGCCCCGTTGGTGAACTTTTAATGGCACATAAGCACACAATAGATGGCATACAATGGCAGGTGATAGATGTGATCCATATGGACTCCAGTGGTCGTAATCTTCTAAAACTACAGACACAGAGAATGTTGATGGAATGACCACCTATGCCAACCAAGATTTCAGCCATGTAGTAATTCTTTCAACTTTTTTTGTGCATTTCGATATTTGGGCTATCACCCTATATTATGAGTAAAAACAATAACAGACATTGATCATTGTTGCTTGCACAATCATTGAAAGAACACAAGACTCTTGTATGTGGTGCATACTGAAATGGCTTGAGTATAATATCAGTGGTTGTGCGAAAATGGTTTATTAGTTGGTGTGGATTGGAGTCCACCTCAAGTAATACAGTCCCTATCTTGTTAGGTCAAGTCAAAGGCTGACCTCAAACCCTGGTAGCTGTGGCAGACAGCAGATAAGCTTAACCTAGTGAAAACATGGAAAGCATTTAGAAGTACCAAAACAGTTAAAAAGTTGGAGACAAAATACACAATAAAAAAATCTACTCTGATTTTTAAGAAAAGAGAAAAATGTATTAAGCAAAAACAGAACAACAGGAATCTAAGGAGGAGCCCCAAAGCTATAAATTCATAAAGGTTTAAATCGAAAAAGCCCAAAACGGCAATTCTAGACTATTGTCGCAGTAGACTGGGACCTGGGCATGATTCAAAGCTGACCAAGATGTAGCATGTCGGATGCACTAAATAGAATAGCCCCACTACGAAGTAAAGAAGTATAAAAAAGTTTCTAAGACCCAATCTGTAAAGGGGACTTTATTGTTTTTCTTAGAAAAAACTGTTCTTCACATGAGACAAACCTGAAATTCAATCTGACACGTGGTTTGCGGTTGATCGCCTTGAAGCTCTGGAGCAAAAGATTTTTTAAAGTTCCCAAACTTCTTTTGGTGCATGCAACAACCACCGGAGTATGCCTCCAATGCCCCAGGGATCTCAGGGGGAACACTTAAAGATTCTCTGGTGTCAGCAGAGGCAACAGCAAACTCCAGTCCAGGTCCAGTTGCCACCAGTTTTAAGAACCTGGGTTACTGGTTGAAGGGAGTGAAAACCTGTTCAAGCAGGAACCACAATCCTTATCTGGTAAGCAGTCAGGCTTAACTTAGAGGCTATGTGTGAACTATTTGTACAGTACACAAAGAGTATCAAAATGCAAACACAACAAAAAAATACCCTACCAATTTAGAAAGATAAAAAAAAATGTAATACATTATTTGATACCACAATTTAAAAAATCTAAGTAGAAATGGGGGTCTCTAGTTGGCAGAGTTATGCGCCTTTGTCCAAGTAGGGACCCTTGCTTCTAGTCATGGTAAGGGGGGTACACACTTCAGAGAACCCCTGCTCACCCTCTTGGTAGCTTCACCTAGCAGATAGGCTTATCCCAAAGGCAATGTATAAAGTATTTGTACCCAAACTCACAGTAACACAGTGTAAACACCACAAATGTACACCACACCAGTTTAGAAAAATAAAGTATAATTATCTAAATGAAACAAGACCAACAAGAACAAAAAACTCCAACATACATGCAGTAAAATACGAGTTTAGAATAGTTATTTCAAAAATAAAACTTGTAGAAAACAAATAGCTCCACCTGGGGCTATTACGACATCGTGACAGGCATAAATCCAAAGTACGGCACCAACTGTGAGGTGCGCGGGCCTGGCATGGAGTCACAAGAACCCCCAAACAACAGTACCTTGGAAAACAAGTCTATAGATGATGCACAGCGTCGTGGAGGTGAGGCGTTGGTGCCAGGGTTGAGGCTGGCACCCTGGTTGCCACGGGTGAGGCAAGGCATGGTGTTCATGAGGAGGCGATGCGTCAAGTTCAGGACAGTGGAAGTTAGGCAGCGGTGAGGCGTCAGTTCCGGTGAGGCAATGCGATGTCGAAGAATTAGTAAAGTCACCCTCGGTGGTTATCGGCTCCATGATAACGGGATGCCGGTACTGGTGGTGATGGTGTTGGTGCAAGCGCTGGCTTTAGGAAGGGTAATAACTTCAGGCTTCGGAAGGTGTCTTAGGGCGTCAGAGCTGTGGTGCAAGGGGGCCGGTGCGTCGTGTACTTCACGAGCAGTGGCCCCGGCCTTGGTGCAGGTCGCAGTGTCACAGAGGCATTGCTATTACCGTCAGGGATGGTTTTGTTGCGTTGCAGCACCAACCACACAATTCTCTGGGCCCAAAAACTAGAATTGGCGCCCTTTTGAATGCAGGAGTCCACACCTAAGGGCAGGTGCTAGTCAATGGGTTGCAGGTAAAGTCTTTGTGTCCCTGAGACTTCTGTACAGGAGGCCAACACACACAAGCCTGTAGAAAGTCATCTTCAGGCAGGTTCACAGCAAAGTTCCAGTTTTTTTCCTCTCCTTGGCAGAAGCAGCCACTGCAGGGTCACCTAGCAAAGCACACACAGCAAAGGGCCAGTACACCTTGCAGCTCTCCAGCTCTTCTCCGTGGCAGAGGTTCCTCTTGAGTCCAGAAGTGATTCTCTGGGGCTTAAAGTCATATACTTATGCCCCATTTTCTCTTTGTTCTCTTTGTGACAAGGGTCTCTGAGCCCAGTCCAAACCAGGTCTGTCCACTCTGGTGCAGCATGATCACAGGAGGTGGAGACAGCATTGTGCAAAGGAGACACTGCCTATTCAGGTGCAAGAGAAACTCCTCCCACCACTCTAAATGCAGCCAAGGTCTATTCAGCCCAGCTATGAGTCACCAAGGAAAGGCAGGACACACCTCAACCTCCTCCCCCCTGGTGGCTGTCTACAGTGAATGCACATCTCCAGCTCCTGTCACTTTGAAACCAGACAGTCAATACACAAACCAGCACAGGCACACAGAATGGTTAAACAAGAAAATCCTACTTTCTAAAAGTGGCCCTTTCATTTTTTTTTTTTTGTAATTTTTTTTAATAAACAGCAACATTATTATATACTTGAGGAAAAAATTAATCAATTACAATATACCCAAGAATAAAAAAAAAACATCATATCATTTTAAGGCCGTAACAAAATAATACTTCACAAAAAAGAAAATTAATTATTATTTTCAAACCTAGCAGCACATAAAAAAAACATTACAGAGCTACCACTTTGTTATAGACCAGGAAATCACCTAACAGCCATATCCTCCTTCCATCTATAAATAGGAGCCCAAATTCGCCTACCCAGCATTCTCCCTCTCTTACCCTTTCTTTCATAAATCCCTTTTTCCCAGAGGGCACATCGTTTCCCAATGACACAAAGGAAAGGCAACACTGCAGGGCAAGGGGAGCGACCTAGAGCAATCTTAATCTATATCGGTAACTTTCTCCTTCGGCAGGCTATTATGGATAGAGCACGGCTGGATGCAAAACGGACCTTTGAGGGCCATACTTTTTTTGCGTGGCCAGACTTTTGTCATACCACTGTCGAGAGGAATGAATGAATGAATGAATGAGTGAATGAATGAATACTTTATTGTATGATTACCTAAAATCGTTTACAAATGCAATGCATGTTACTATTATAGTTAAAACAGTAGGTTAATAAAAAGCATCTAAAAAAGCATTTAAAATGAGGTGATATTTAAAAGAGAAAAACATCTAGAGACATATGCATCTGTTGATCAGTCAATGCCCTGATATTAGTTCATCTTAACTAGTCGGGCTTAGTGCAAGATCACTAATGGCCATAACGTGCTGTGTTATTAATTGCTCAACGAAAGTAGCACTGTTCTTGACCATTAGATTTAGCCCAGAGACATTAATGGTGATGTAGATGCTCATCGGCATTCGGCATGTAGATTGTTGTTATGCTGTTATTTTTCGTACATTGAGTTTGGCATAAGATCTTTCCAGCAGCGGCAAAAAACTTCCCGGCACGTGCAAGCTCCATTGGTACTGTTGTGGTATATATGTGCGTTAAAGTCTCCTTGCATGTTCTTACTTTATTTAGGTTGAACATTGCCCTTAAGTATTTGCGCCTCGGGCTTACCAAGGCTGGGCAACAACAGATGACATGCTCTGCTGATTCTGTGTGGTATTGACACAGACGACATCCTCTATTTCCAATTGGTGTGGATTTCCAATGTGCCCTATAGTCCTTTATTGGTAGAGTTAGCAGCCTGGTCTTCAGAACATTTTGAAGAGCTTGTCTGCCCAGGCCAGCTTTCAGATATGGTTGGCACTGTCGAGAGGAGATGGAGACTCCGGCAGATGATAACCCCCTTTCAGGGGATTGGTTGTGAAGCTTATTTACTGTTCCCTGCGCGGCTCAATGTTATCCTAATGGGAGGGTGCGAATGTTCTTTTCTGAAATTAAGGCACAAGAATACCTGACCGAGCTGAAAGAGGCAAAGGGGAGGGCGGGAGTAATGAGACCGTCTGAAGGGGATCCCACAGTTGGCTGAAAAACTTTTATTAGCCAGAGGGTACAGTTTAGCGGAATCTCCTTGATCATGTAATTGGTTAAATTCTCCCTGTTTTTCTTTCTTTGCTCTATTTATGTTAATGTTAAAATTGTGTAGAACACAGTGGTGTATCTCGGGATTGGGGTGGGGGAATCCGCAACAGCTTGAGATGTGAGATCGGCTGCCTCTCATAGGTCATGGTTGACCTATTTGCCTGTGAGGGTTGTTGGGGGGGTGAGGGGGGCCTGGAAGGGACGGGGTGGTGGGGAGGTGGAGGGAACAGCACAGCACAGTACTTGAGGTCTAAACCAATATATAAGTATGGAAATGGAAAGAAAACAGTGTATCAAAGAACTTATTCTGGAGGGCAAAGATGTAAAAGAGCCATAAATCGGGTTGGGAAAACTTCTAATATTAGCTAATTAGCCTACGAGTTGCCTCAATAAATATTTGTGGTCTGAATGATCAGGCCAAGAGGCAAAGAGCCGCAATTGTTTTGAAAACATTACGTATAGACATATTATGCGTTCAAGAGACCCATATAGAGGGTACTAAAGGTAGCATCATGGAGCAACTTGGGTTCAAACTTATTGTTAACACCACGCAAGGCACTAAAACAAGTGGGGTTGCCATTCTTTCCCGGTGCAGTGATATAGTCTTTAAGAGGAAGTTGTCTGATCAATGGGGACGTTGGGCATTGGTGGAATGTATGCTGCATGATGAGGTGTTTACCATCTGCTCAGTCTACGGCTCGACCGGGGATGATCCGGAAATTTGGGAATTTTTGGATGTTGAGCTTGCATCTTGGCCTACACCAGTAATATTGTGTGGGGGTTTCAATATCAATGGCCTGGATGGACTCTGGGGGGTAGCAGGAAATAAGTATATGGGTCGGAAGAAAAAGGTCTTTAGGGCACTTACCAATCTAGTACAGAACAGCGGGTTTGTCGATGTGTGGTCACACCTTAATCCTGATGATCCCGGTAGTACGTTCTACTCTGCTCCTCATAAGTCAGTTATCAGACTTGATTATTTTTTTGTCTCATATTCACTAATTTCTAGATGTAAGATAGAGAAACACCCCCGGATAATCTCGGACCATAACCCTTTAATTTTAACGATTGCAGTAGTGAGCGGGGAAAAGCCAGATCGGGTTTGGACGTTTGAGAGAGCACTTCTGAAGGATACAGAGTATATCCGTCACATGAACGTATGCATTAAGGGCTTTTTGGATATCAATAGGTAGAGTGCTAGCTCTGGGGCAGTCTGGGATGCATTTAAGGCTGGGGTCAGAGGGGAGACATTGAGTTACAGTCTGTATCGGCAGGGGAGGGAGGTACAACGGGAGAAAATGCTTCGCAGGATGTTAATGGGGGTAGAGGAGGAGCTCGCAGCTGCAATAATGCTGGGCAAACCTCTGGATGATATAATGCTCAGGTTGGCTTTAGCTAAGGCAGAAATAGGGGATATTGCAGCAGCTAAGGCAGCGGAAAGATTTCTTACCAGAAGAGAGCATTGTTACGAGTTTAGTGAGAGAGCGGGGCACACCCTGGCAGTTCGATTGAGACAAAAGAGTGCGGCAGGGGAGATTCATGAAATTGTAGATAACAGTGGGAATTTGATTGAGGGTCCATCTGGGGTTTGAGATGTATTTAAACAATTTTATAAAAATCTATATAGTGAAGAACAATTTGCGAAGCAGAGGTTAATTCAAGGGTATTTAAGGGAAATTCCAATACAGGGTATTGCCCCTGAGGATAGGGATATACTGGAGACCCCACTGACACAGGAGGAGATATATGCGGCGCTGGGTAATCTTTCACCCGGGAAAGCAGCAGGACCGGACCAGATTCCCCTGGAGTTTTATAAAACATTTGTGGATGCAATTGGTCCAGATCTGGTAGATATAATGCGTCAAGCTCAGCAGGGGAGCTCTGTTCCCGAGTCTTGGGCTGGGGCAGATATTATTGTATTTTAAAAAAAGGGTAAGCCAGCTAGGGACCCAGGGTCCTATAGGCCAATCACGCTCATGAACAGTGACGCAAAAATCTTTTCTAAGGCCCTGGAGACCCACTTAAATCTTATTATCGGGAAAATAATCGATCCTTGTCAACACGGGTTTATACCGGGGAGGGGAACAACACAGCATATTCGTAGGGTTATTATCCTGTTTGATGCAGCTGAAGTCTCAGGGGACCCTATGGCTTTGGTGCTTATGGATGCCGAAAAAGCATTCGATAGGGTCTCCTGGGACTTTTTCTGGGCGGATATGAAATGGTTCGGCTTGGGGAGCGGCTTTATTAAGGCAATTCAGGCTCTATATAAAGCACCGTCGGCTCGTATTAGATTGAATAGGGGGTATACCGCACCATTATTAATTAAACGGGGTACAAGGCAGGGCTGTCCATGTTCACCCCTCCTCTTTGCTATATATATTGATCCTTTGATTAGGAAGCTGATGGTTAGTAATGGAATAATACCTCTCAGCTATCATGGCCTGGAATCAAAAATTCTGGCGTATGCAGACGATGTTGCTGTGGTCACGTGCAATCCTCAAACTGCCTTAGCTGCAATACAAAGTATAGCACAAGCTTTTGGTCTGATCTCTGGGTATTTATTAAACAGTCAAAAGACGCAGATAGTTAAGAATAGTGTGGCTGTATTAGATGACCCGCAGGTGACGGAATCAGCTGTCTATCTTGGTATAGATATTACACCAGATTTGGGGAAGCTGGTAGAGAAAAATATTGAGCCAATACTTGCGAAGACCAAAAAAGATTTCGACAGATTCCATAATCTTCATATGTCACTGGCAGGTCGGTGCAATGTGGCCAAAATGGTCTTTTTACCTAAAGTGCTTTACCTCTTCAGGGCAATTCCGTTGGAATTTGAGAGATAATGGTTTATAGCGCTTGAAAATATAGTGAATAGATTTATCTGGGCACACGGTAAAACTAGGAGGGCTCTAAGGTATATGTCACTGCCAAGGGAAAGAGGGGGCTGGGCAGCCCCAGACCTCAAAATGTATTATTGGGCTGCGGCCTTCCAATATATGAGTGGGTTACTTGGCGGGAGTGTCTCAGATCCCTGATCTAGTATATGTTCACCAGATACATATAAGCTATTGCTAGGAGAGGATGCTGTGAACTGCTTTATGAAGTTTAGCCAACCCAGCTATTTTAAATAAACAAGATTTAAAACTTTGCCGGCTGCGTTTAAGCTCTGGGCCACGTTAAAAAAAAATATTGGGCTCGGGAGGATACATTTTTATACCCAGATGTATAGAAACCCCACTTTTCCTGGAATTTTCGCCGATGCAACAATGTTAGCGTGGGAGGGGTGTGGACTTCGGAAAATAGGGGATCTTTTAGGCCAGGAAGGAATTCGTTCATTCTGTGAAATACAGGATAAATTTGGTATTGAAAGGAGACATTTTTTTAAATACCTACAGATACGTACTTTTCTTGTTGGGAAAAAGGGCGGGTTGAACGGCTTTAAGAAAGTTAAAATTATTGATGTTATAAGAGATAATGAGAATTGTACCATTAAGAGAATATATGCAGAACTATCGTTACTTAAGTTGGATGACCTGGATAAACATGGGAAGAAATGGGCAGATAAACTGGATATAGATGAAAATAAATTCCTTGACTCCCTAGAACTGGGACAGACTATTCTGTGCTCTGCGGGGCTTCAAGCGCAGCATTTCAAAACAATTTTTTCACTGTACTATACTCCTGCAAGGATTGCTCAGTGGTGTGGACGGGAAAGAATTAGGTGTCCCCGGTGTGATAGCTTGGATGCTGATATAATCCATATGTTTTCAACCTGCCCTCGATTAGATACCTTGAGGCAAGCAATTGAAAAATTCTTGGATCAAACTTTGGATTTAAAAGTTCTGCTTACCCCTGAATTAATGCTCTTAGGGATCGATAGTAACGAAGTACAAGATTCATTTTATTACTTCCTCTTTCTAGCTATGGCCGTGTTGCGGATTTGTATAGCCTCTGCCTGGCTGGATCAAGCAGCACCAACGTTTCAGAAATGGCTTGCCAGGCTTCTAGCTTCCTATAATCTTGAAAAGTGGCCCTTTCAAACACACAATTTAAAACCATCTTCCTAAAAAGGTGTTATTAGATACTGAGTTCAGAGAGCCTAAACTTCATTTCTCTATCTTGTTCCAATGGAAAGTTATGTTTGTAAGTTGTTACAAAGCAACGCCTATGTTAGCCTATGGGATAGATAGCCTTTCAATAGTGAAAAGCAAAATGCACAATGTTTCACTATCAGGACATGTCACACACACCAGTGCATGTTGTACCTTTCACATACACTGCACCCAGCCAATGGGAGTACTTTGGGTCTGCCTGAGGGGTGCCTTACATATAAGAAAACGGAAGGTTAGGGCCTAGCAAGTGGGTGCAGTTGCCAGGTCAACATGGCAGTTTAAAACTGCGCGTGCAGGCACTGCAGCCTCAGGTCTGAGATACATTTACAGGGCTACCCATGTGGGTGGCACAATCAGTGCTGCAGGCCCACTAGTAGCATTTGATTTACAGACCCTGGCACACTCAGTGCACATTACTAGGGACTTACCAGCAAATCAAATATGTCAATAATGGAAAACCAATTATAACAACAATTTATTCAGGGAGCATATGCGCTTTAACACTGTTTAATGACTAGAGTCCTATAGCCAACAAACAGAGGTCAGGAAAAACAGGAGGAAGAAGCAAAAAGACTTGAAAAGAACCCTGCAAGAAGGCATTTTCCAACAACCGGAGATATGAGTTTTTAGTGAAATAAAGTGCAAAAAACAAAGCATCAACTGCAGGTTTCTGATCGTGCTAGACCATGGCAAAGTCAAAAGTTAAGGCTGACCACAATTGAGTGACGGTTCGATACAGGGAGTGGATGGGGCCTGGTCTCAATTTACATTCTGACCCAGAAGGATCTTCTGAGAAGAGAGAAATCCAGTGAGGCACGGCTGCAGGCTTTGTACGAGGTGGGATTCTCATCATTGGTGAGCTGCTGGGTGAAGCCGCGTTGAAGATTTCTACATTTGGACATAGGCTCTGGGATGGAAGTAGAAAATCTCCAGGAAGACGAGGCAGGAGACTGTAGCTGATGAGAGTTCCACAAGGCCAGATACCTCTTTGTCGAGGGGCCGCAGAGCAGGATTTGTTGCTGCAGAGAAGAAAATGGGAGCTGCCGCTAAGTCGATCCAACTTGTGATGCACCCTGGGTTGCTAGGCGAGCTGGCAGGTCCTGGACTCCTCTCAGTTCTCAGAGCAGTTTTTATCCAAACATTTTTGAAGTCCAGGTTTTGGGTTTGGCCTATCTGGTCACTTTCACCACCACTTTCAAGTGTCCAGTATTTGTGAAGCACCAGTTGGAGGGTCAGGACTCACTCAGGATGGGTTGAGGTGTGGGTCATAGGTAAAGTAAGCTTTTTGTGTCCCTGATGCTCAGATCAGGAGAGTCCAGTAATCTAGTCCTTTGGAGTCCCTTTGGTGGTTCTGGATTCAAGTTGTAAGTTCAGTCCTTCTTCTGCAGACAGAAGTGCAGCAGGGCAGAAAAGCAGCAATTCAGTGAGGCAGTAGTCCATCAAGGCAGCAGTCCAGTGGAATGACAGTCCCTTCAGTAGCACAGCAGTCCTTTGTCCTGGCAGAGTAATCACAAGTCCAGAAGCTTATTTAAGAGTTGGAGTCAGAGGTCCAATTTCTATACCTTGGTGCTCTTCCAATAGTAGATGGGAGAAGGTTCTAGACAGTGTCTTTGAAGTGCATGGAATTTCCAGACTTCCCTGCCCTGACCCCAAGCTGACTGCAGTGACAATATGGAGGTGATAGGTTGTTTTAAATGGCCCTTTCTGTAGGGTCCCCTCTCAAACCTTTTTCCTTCCTCCTCCCATTTGTGCTGAATTTGTTCTTGTTGGCTTTAGGACTAAGTGCACTTTACCACTGCTAACCAGTGCTAAAGTGCTTGTGGTCTCTCCCTATAACATAGTATATTTGGTTTACCCCTGTTTGGCATATTTGACTTACTTGTAAGTCCCTTGTAGGAAGGTATATCATATACTCAGGGCTGTAACGTAATGCTAACAGTGGGCATGCATCACATAATGTGCCACCCACTAATGTAGCACCCTAAAACATGACCCAGGCCTGCCATTGCAGCCTGAATTCAGTGCTCCACTTCCATGTCAACATGGCACTTAAATCCCCTAGTCAAGCCTTAAACTCCCCTTTTATTGCATATATGTCTCACCTAAGGTAGGCCCTAGGTAGCCCATAGCCTGGGGTGCTATGTAATTAAAAAGTTGGGCATGTACTTTTAAGTTTAACATGTCCTGGTAGTAAACAAATCCAGTTTGAAGCATGTACTGTACCCACAACAAAGCCATACAGAAGTCTGGCGAGACAAAAGCAGAGTTCTTCTGCAAGTAGACAGGCGATACACAAGAATTTTCATGGCATCCTGTTTGCTCCCTTTGAAGGTCGCAATATTTTTACATGTGCTTCAGTCAGACCAGTCATGCAGGTTTTAACACTGTAGTGTCAACTGGATGGGTAAAGCCACCATCCTGCATTCTTTATTGAGCTCAGACGAGTCATCTCTGCCCATTCCGGTCACCCTATTGTATGGTCCTTGGAGGAATTCCACACCTCTTTCACATCGCTTCTTAGGCTGAGCAAAGTATTAAACCTGGCAGAGTCTTACGCTAATTAGCCTCTGAGAGGTCACATAGGTAAAGGGTAACATTCTGATACTTATGTTTCCTTAAAATGTATTACAAATCAGACTTCCCCATTGATTGTATTTTTAATTACTATTACAAATATTGGTTTAAATATTGTTCTACCTGGTCTCATTCCTGAGGTAGAGTATTAGTATTTTAATCTGTGTTGTGGTTTTCTACTTAGGAAAGCTAGGCCTGCCACAGTGAAAATAGCTTTAAGGGCCTTGTCACTGTAGCAGCAAGATGACATTATTTTTCTACATGTCCCACATATAAATACCCTACACCCTACCTTGTAGGCACAAGACTTACATAGGGACTACTTACTAATATTTACAAGGGTGTTCTTTACCTGTTAAAACTGCTGTTAACAGGTCACACTGCAGGTTTTACACTGCAGCAGTCAGACTATAATGGTAGTCTTGAAGCCATGTTTTCCTTGTCACTGTAGTGGATGGCACATAAAGTGCTGCAGTTCACAGGGGGCAAATAACTTTCTAAGACATAAGTAGATTTTCACACATCATATGGCCTTTTAAGAAAGCTAATTAAGCCAATCTTCGAGAAGCCAGTTCCTAACAATCTCTCGGCAGTGTTGCAAAGTGGAGAGTCTAAAAACCAGCAACAAAATAACAAAATTCAGCAAAAACCTAGTGTTACCACGCAAAAAGGGACATTTTTTCACACTAGCAATAATAACTGTTATGTATGTATGTTATTATTTGCACATTTTTATGCCTTAGATTCTATCTACTTGGACAAATAAACTGATGTCGACTTATTGAGAAACAAAATGGATGGTGAGTTTTTCCACCTTCTAGTTAACATTCTTTCTAGACTTTTGTGGACACCAGCCCTGACAGGGAGCATTCCTGCTTCCTGATTGGTCAGATGTCTGTGATGCTGACATTGACATAGATCCAAATATTTCCATGAAACCAGCACATTCATGATGTAGAATGTTAATTAGATTCATGCCACATTCACTGGTAAGCCCTTTAGACATACAAAGGCCCTCTCTTATATAGTATGAGCATTTTCTGTTAAGTTTAATGATGTATGCATTCCTACCGTAGATTAATAAATTGTATCCTGCCCACATTACCCTCAGACACTCATAAGTCTGTGACTTTGGGGTAAGAGGGATTTTTAAAATCTTTATTGTTTTATGTAATTGACAAGACTTTACCACACAAACGTGCGTCTTTTGAACTGGCATACTGACTGATACCCAGAACTTGAGTACAATCTTTCTCTTTCCAGCATCATGTCACTAAGTGATCCCCTTTTGTGACATGAGCTGACAAATGTCCCTTGTTTTTTTTCGTTCTTTGTACCCTGAGCATAGACTGATAAGCCACTGCTCTGACTAGAACCATGGACGTTTTCCATCTAAGGGCCGAACCATTGACTACATCTAACTGGACTGAGTTCTTGATTGATTAGATATATGAAGTTGTAGGTCGCTGTCAGCACGTATGGCAACAAATATAAACAACACCAAAGGCAAAATGGGCTGTACAACTTTAACTATTTCCTTTTTTTGTGTGCCACCACTTTTTCAGAATGTTTCTCCATAGCACAGAACCACGCTTTCGCTCCCTATAAAGCCATCATTTTCCCTAGGCAGAGTGAGGCACTTTTGCACTCCCTCCATTGTAGAGGTATGAATTTTGCAGTATGCTGTGCATGGATTATTTTATTTAGCACTATGTATTTGGTCCTGCTGGTGACATTGATCTGGTATAAACTCACATAATTACATAATATGATTATAAATGAACATGAAGCTATATGTTGTCATTTTATTTTTTGTTTCTTTGTTGTATACCAGGTTTTATTTTCTACAAAATTTCATGTGAGGTATTTTTCCTTCTTTTGTCTTTGGTTGTAACGCATGGGGATTGCTGCCATTCACAACGCTAGATTAGGGCTTTTAAAGTCCTGATAAATGCCACGGACCCGAAGGGGCCATTTGAGGCAGGAAACATGTTGCCTGTGATGCTGACATTGATGTAGATCCATATATTTCCATGAAAGTGGCACATTCATGATGGAAAATCTTAAATAGATGCATGCCCCATTCACTGGACAGTCCTTTAGACACACAAAGGCCCTCTCCTATATACAGATAATAAGACGGTATCCTGCCCACATTACCCTGAAACACTCATCTGTCAGTGACTTTTGGCTAAGGGTGATTGTTTCCAATCCTTATTGTTTTATGTAATGAACAATTCCTCTTTTATCACTCAAACATGTGTGTGTTTTTTAATGGCCTACTGACTGATACCAAGAACTTTTGAGGACAAATCTTTGTCTTTTCAGCATCATGTCACTAAGCGATCCCCTTTTTTCATATTAGTTAGCAAAATGTACCTTATTTTTTACATTCTTTGTACAATGAGCATAGACTGATAAGCCACTGTCCTGAATAGAACAATGGACTTTTTTCCATCTAAGGGTCAAATCATTGACTACATCAAACTCGACTGAGTTTTTGTGTGGCACCACTTTTTCAGAATGTTACTCCATGGGACAGAACGAGGCTTCCGCTGCCTATGAAGCCCAGTTTTTCCCTGAGCGGGGTGAAGCACCTATGGGCTCCCTCCACTGTGGAGGTATGACTTTTGTAGTGGACTGTGCATAGATTATTTTATTCGGCACTATATATTGAGTTCTGCTGGTGACATGGCTCTCGTGTTATGTCACATAATTGCATGATGTGATTACAAATCAACATGAAGCTATATGTTGTCATTTTATTTTATGTTTCTTCATGGTAAACCAGGCTTTACTTTTTACCGAATTTCATTTGAGCTTTTTCCCCTTGTTTTGCCTTTGGTTGTTTTGCATAATGTTGTAAGACATGGTGATTGCTGCCATTTACAACATTGTATTAGGTCATGTTGAATGTTTAGGATTCCACAGATAATAGTCTAATCTATTGACCCACTACTCTTCGGATGAAAAAAGACAATTTTTCACTTGAGGATGCCCATCGTTTTTGCAACCGTCACCTGACAAGGAGAAGGGCCCAATGATAAAGCATCCCACCTCGGTGGATGGAACCTGTAACCTAAAAAGGAAAGCCTTGTAATCTAGAACGCTCTGGGTCATTACCTTTCTGTAGTCTGGTAAACAATTAAAAATTATGTCACAACAAAAGGGAGAAGCACTGTAATATAAATGTAAGAGTTGTAAGAAACTTCACAAACAACCTCATATCCCAGAGATTGTGAAGAAAAGTTACATAGGAATTATTCAGTCATTAACAACAAACATTATGAGGCACATCTATTTGGACTGTTCATTCTTTATTTCTTTGCTTGCATTTAAAATGAAGACAAGGAAACAGCCAATGCGTTTCATCCCTAGGCATGGGGACTTCTTCAGGGCTGTTAAAAAATATATAATACAAAAGCTTGAGACAAAACAAACATTAGTTGCAAATTATAAACAGATCTGTGCATACAAAATATGTGACAATTTTAAAAAAGCATTCAAAAGTGGACAGATAGTATCCGTGCTAATATTGATACCGGTGAGAGCATATCGGACAGAAAACATCAAAGTGTACATGAATATCTTAAATTTTAACTAGGATGTAATAAAAAACATATACAATATCATAGAAATGAAAAATTGCATTTAAACAATGCTGCAACCATGAGCAGTATTCATTCATAGATATTACAGTTAACTATTGAATCATCTCAATTAAATATTTAAAGACCTGTAGCTCTGAAATAGTCAAAACATTGCATTAAGTCTTTACATATATTGGTTTTTAATAAAATAAAATTATATTTTTAGTAAATACAAGGATTACATTCCCACATTATGCAAAGGTACTCAACAGAGAAACCCCTAGAAACTAGAAGACTAAAGGAACCCAGTAGACGATCAATTATTAATCATGCTCACCACAAAAACGTTTTTGAAGTATAATGTTAAAACCATAAGATATTATTAGGCGCAAATTGTTTTCAAATCCCTTCAAACATCTATTCCTAGAAAAAAGTGGAATGTGTGCAAAATAAGCAAATCTAGCCAGTTTAGCTCATTGTACTTGAGTTCAACACAAATTAATTTATGCTACTTTTCAAAAAAGGCTCACTATTTAGCATATTGGTATTGGCCTAAATTTCCAGTTAAAAGAGTTGCCAGAAGTGAAATAACATAAAAGTCACAATCAACTCTCGAGTTCCTACAAAAACACAACAATAAACAATGTTTCACACTCTCTATGTTCTTTAGAAATCAATTAGACAGAAATTATGCAATCATAAAAAAAAAACACGATTGAACTACACTAGTCGTCGGGTACATTGTATGAAGCAGAGAGGTCCATGTTGCATCATTATTTGGATATCATAAACATCGAACTTTAGAGAACATAATAGTCCAGTGTTACCTCGTGTTGCTCAAAACTACAGAAACAGGGGTACCTAAATCCCTGCAATATTTACAAGACTTCCACCCAAGCATGTACCCACATCTGGCATGTCGGAAACAGCACTGGACACAGAGATACTTATAGTTCACCAAGGAAGAACACACCTGAACCTCAATATCAGTCGGATGTGTGTTTGAATGTCGTACTATCTCAGTTACAAGTGCTGTCAGTCATGCTACCTGCCACAAAAAAAAACATGATTCAGTGTACCACCAAGTCCCCCTGAGTACGGAGGCACAAGAACCAGACAACCCGCGGAATTCACCGAGTGTGTCCACGGCAGTCCAAAGCATGGCCGGGCATGCAATCAAATGCAAGACAGGCCCATATTAATTAAATCATAACAGAAATATTTCCTAAAGTATACACATGGCAGAATCAACAAACAACTACACAAGCTGTGATAGCAGAAGCACATCAAGGCAACCCCCTGGCTATCTTATTCTCAACAAACAATAACATTCAAAAGAAACCACAACCAAGTTGGTCTGTTCCAAATTAACCACAAATCTTATAATCTTTTACCCACTGTCTAATGCCAATCAATGGACTCAGCTACTCCAAGATGTGCACCACAAACAAAAAGGTTTTGTCGTTTCCGGACACCACTTAAATACCCACTATTAATTACATTAAGGCATACCACCTGCAGTATGAAAGACTGTTACTGGCACAAAAACTGTGGCCGCCATCTTGCAATGACCCAAATATTGGTTGAATCTCCTAAACTTTTACAGCTCAGGGTTTGTGGAAACAATCCTTTATAGTAAATGATTATTAAAGGGCAGACGATATTACGAACAATTCACCATGTAAAACGTTGTGCCTCAGAAATGTGGTATTAACTAATCTTAGTATCAAAGGGATGAAATGGTTTGTTACTTAGATGAATGGCAGCCATCTTGCATCAGTATGAAACACCAGTTTACCAAGCTTAATAGTCATACTAGCTTAGGGTGAAAGATGGGAATCTTGAAGTGGCACATTACATTGATTTATTCTGTGAAGCAAAAGATCTTTTATAGCAATCGATTATTATAGGGCAGACAATATTACAACAAAATCACCATGTAAATTGTTGTGCTTAAGAAATGTGGTAACAACTAATCCTAGTACCCAAAGAGATAGTTCACCGAGCATAATAGTCATACAAGCCTCGAGGTGAACAGTGGCCATCTTGAGCAGCACATTGCACTTATTTGATTCGCATCAAAAGATATTACAAACAAATCACCATATATGCATTGTACTGATCTTAGTATCCTACAGTGGTTATCTCTAAACCACTCCAGTAGCGATACTATTTTTAACATTTCTATAGATTGAATGAATAGTGACCATCTTGCATCAGTAAGAAACACCAATTTTGTACTCAAGGAACATAGTCACTGAATTTAATAGTCATACAACCCTCATAGGTGAACGGTGGCCATCTTAAAGTGGCGCATTACACCGATTTATTGTGCACAGGGTGAATAACTCTACCGGCCAACATTGGTCATATTGTTTACAATATGTCTAAAGCATGGTCCAATGACGAACATACAAAAATAATGCAAAACAAAGTAATCTTACATTCAATTAACAAAATCGTAAAGCTACATGGCCATATATATCTCCAACAGATGACTAGTAGTACTCTATGAATATACAGCACCTAAATTGAAGCGTTTGGCAAGAAAATATGTGTAAACAACTTCAACAAACAGCAGCCACCATAAAATGGCAAATTATTTTATAAAGAAACCATGCCAGAGCAATCACAGTATACCTTCCATGACAGAAATCCCAGAATGGGTAAGTACATTTGGAATTTGAACTAACAGTGACCTCTTGATATTGTAATTTGTGCTGTTTCTCTTGTAAGATAAGACAGACCGAAGCAGACAACTAGCATACAAACTGTTTCACAAAAAGGAGAGAAACCAAAGCTAAAAACATATATATATCAGCAAATTGTAAGTCAAATCCAATTTATCAATCTGAATACTCTTCACACAGAAATTACAGGTGAGATGTAATGCATCGAAAAATAAACTGAAAATGATAATACAGGAAGCTCATGTTCCTTATTCAGACCAATTTCAACAGTTTGTAAATGGGATATCCAATTTCCTTCATATTGTCTAAGGGAAAATTCTCTATCCCCACAATGAGCATCAGGTGTCACAACATCAATCCCATGAAATCTAAAGGGACGTTCATTGTCTCTATTACATACATGGAAAGACAAAGGGTAGGCAGTATCTTTATTGCGGCTTGCCCAAATATGTTCCACAATTCTAAATCTGAGTTCTCTTGTGGTGCTTCCTATGTACACATTCCTACAGGAACAGATGATAGCTTACACTACAAATGTTGTCCGTCAGTTGATAAAAGTAGTTCAGTTCAGTTCAGTTCAAGTAAACTTTATTCGGTTTCAGAAATATAAAACCATAAAAGTTAACGATGCATCCGAATTACATAAAATATCATGATTCCATAAAATAACAGACCTAGTTTGTCATAGTTAAAATACAAATATAAAAGTAGTTGTATGTTGTTTTGTGTTTGAAATTGGTTGTTTTGTTAGCTCCAAACTGACACATAGTATATGAAGTACATGTGACAAAACTCTTAGGGCCTTCTTTATGAAGGTCTGCATCACATTTGCGCCGCCCTGCGCTACATTATACCTGCGTCAGGTATGATGTATGAAGGGTGGGCGTTCCCCTGCAAGAAAGGGTCGTAGGAGTGGCACAGTGAAATCTATGAGATTTTGCTGTGTCACTTCTACGACGCCAATGCGTGACGCAGGCCCTTTCACATGGGGCTTGCTGGTGTTGCGTCACGCTTCCGACACAACTCCAGCAATGCGCCACTTTTGCGCCAACAGATACGTCAGTAATCCTGACGTATCTGTCATTCCTTGCGACATGATGCGTCATACTATAAATATGACGCATTATTGGTGTCGCAAGGAGGATGCACTGAGAAGTGTTGCATCGCTGCTTTCACGCAGTGATGCACCACTTCTCATAAATGAGGCCCTTAGGATGTTGTGGTAACCAACTTATGGTGCTTTTCTTTTTGCATGGGGGCATGTTATTAGCACTGACAATATATTTTATAGTTCAGCCTCTCCTGTATGTAATCATTAGTTTGCTTATTAAAGCAGTTTCCAAACCTGAAACACCTGCTAGGAGTCCCCAATATTTATTTAGTATTCTCCATATTTGATGCCTAGATGAGTTATACATGGTAATACAATTTAGATGACCATTTCTCTTGTCTTTTTTGTTCTTTTGGTCAACAGGATATCTCTCTTGAAGGTGGTCACCCTCCTTTGGGTATCATTGAGATTTTAACTATTATAACTGCTCTGTGCCATCCCATGTTTCATAAGATCAATATTACATGCACATGCATTCTGCTTGCAACAATGCATCCTGACACTCAACATTTCACCAACAGGAATATCTTTGATGGTGTTGAAAGGATGTCCACTGCTCGCTAGTAGCAAGCTGTAGGTTTATGGAATAATGTGCTCTGAAACGTATTGTCAGAAACATAGAATGTAACATGAAGAAAGTTTATCCTAGTTTTGTCATAATTCAATGTGAATTTCACATTCAAATTGTTCTCATTGAGGACCTTAAAATATCATTCCATCTGTGTCTCAGAGCCTGTCCAGATCAATATAATATCATCTATATAATGCCCCAAAAAATGGACATATTCAGTCAATTTTGTAACCTTTGGGGACCAGGCATGCCCCATCTCAAGCCTACCCATAAAAATGTTGGCATAAGAGGGGGCAATTTGAGACCCCATGGCTGTCCCTTGCAGTTGTTGGAACCACTGACCATCGTATAAGAAGAAATTATTGCTTAAAATTAAATTGGTCATCTCGAGGAGCATCTGGGAGTGCTCATATAGATTAGCACGTCTATTTGATAGAAAGAATTCAAGAGATCTTAAGCCAAGATCTTTATTAATATATGTGTATAAGCTCTCCATGTTGACAGTCACAAATATCATCCTTTCCAGATCCCATGTGGCATCCTCAAACTTGCTTAGTACATCTGCAGTGTCTAATACAAATGATGGTAAGTTGGTAACAAACAGCTTGAGAAAGACATCAACAAATTCTGCAATGTGTTCCGTGGGTGAGTCTATACCCGCAATTATAGGGTGGCCAGGGGGAAAGGCCGCCTCTCTTTGTGTATCCTAGGGAGCATGTATAAACTAAGGGGATGTTAGTAGGTGATGAGGGCAGATACAGTGGATACCCCCTCACTCTGCTCCCTCCTACCTCTAACTTTAAGGATTTTGTGAAGGGGACCCTCACAACCATGCCTAAGAAACCCTGTGTGTCCATGCTGTCCCTGGACAGGGGAACAATACTTTCCTTTAGACAGGACTTTGGTGCCCCCGTGTCAATCAGGAAACTGTGAGGCATGTTGTTTACCAGGATTGTGACAGTCGGTTGTTTGTCAGATCGCTGAGTTACGGATAGCATGGGAGATGTCAGAGCAGGGTGTCTCTTCCGGGGCCAGCAGGTTACTTGGGATTGCGCAAATGGAGAAGGGGGTGGTCTGATCCTGGCTTGGGCGGTTTTCTGCACAACTTCCTCAAACCTTCTGACTACTTGCTGTGTTCCTCTTGAACTTCTGCAGTGCCATCATGGCTACAGATTTGTGGATCTGTGCTGCCTTCTCCTGTGGCCAGTTTCGGCAGCGCCCAGGCCACATTCTGCTTCCCTCCTATTTACTCTTATTTCCTTCCTTTTCTCTACTTGCTTCCTTCCCACTTTGTAAGGCATTGCTGCATGTAGGGGAAATGTGTGGGCTTTGGTATGGGCGTGCCACTCGCAGAAGCGTCTCTCTAGTCTGTAACAAAGCACAATTGTTAAGTCAAAACAGTACAAGTTGCTTTATAGCAGTAAACTGGAAAAAGTGAAATTGTTATTTCGGAATTAATATTTATTATTTCATGAAGCATTGACTTACTAACATGACATAACATTTAAACATGAAGCAAATTGCAAACTTTTAACAGCAACACAATATTAATAAATGCATAAATGGGAAAATCTAAAAGAGACTAAAAGAGAAAATAGTTGACAGAAAAAATGATCATTTTGACCAAAATTCTTAGGCCCCGGTCAACACCTACAGCCCGAGGAGAGGGGATGCTCCAGGTACTATGCAAAGCTAAGTGAGGCTGATAGTCTGTCACTATTGGCCCGGGGATAAAAATAGCACCTGGCAATTATCTGCCCTCTGTGCGCATACACAAGCCACCCTATTCACCAAGGTCTGAATTTTTTATCCCCAACCCTATATTACACCAAGGGTTTGTCTGACGCCCAGTGGTCCAAGTAAAAAGAATAACCCACCTCCTCACTTCTTTTGGACACTGCCAGTGTTGAGAAACTGGAAGTCCCTGAGAAAACCACTTTAACTTAAAAATAAGATCAATGTGGTGGCCCTATTGGATACCCAGGGCCTATGTGTACCTCTATACCATGCCCAAAGGTCCAGGAAGACCCTAACTGACACCCAAAGACTGAGGGGCCGATTCCGATCTCGGCCGGTAGGGCTCCGAATCGGATTCGGATTTACCGGATCCGATTCGGAGCCCTGTTTCCCGACCGAATCGTACGCGGGTCCGGCCGAGCGAGTACGATGCATGCGCCCGCGACATCGCCGACCGACTCGTACGCGGCTCCAACACGCTCTGACCGACTCGCACGGACACGACTCGCACCGCGCTATGGAGACGTTTCCCGGCCGGGTAAGTACGATGCACGCCGCAAGCAGTCCGACCGACTCGCGCCGTCCGGCTCGAAAGAGCTGTCGGAGCCAGACTTTGGGGGTCCGCGTCGGACCCCCCTAAATGCGTAGGTGCGTGAGTCGCACACAGTGGGGAGCCATGGGTCCCACCTACCTGTGCATGTACGCCGCGATGCGCATGGACGCGTACCCACTGTAGGGGCGCCCTTGTTCGCCTCGCACCCATTGAGTCAATGGGAGCCCGTGTACGCGTCGTATGACCGGCTCCCATTGACTTCAATGGGAGTCCGACCGAATCGAGTCCGATAGCATGCAAATGCATCGTACTCGTCCGGTCGGACTGCTGGGGTCCGATTCGGTCGGAATTCTCTCCGGGTCCGGCTCGGTCGGAGAGATTTCCGGCCCGAATCGGAATCGGCCCCTGAGTGTATCCTGTGTCTCCTACAGTGGTCCCAAACATGTAGCTACCTTCGCCCTCTCTAGCATGCTGACTAGGGTAAAAGCAAAGTTTACCTATTCACTTTGCCACACACCACCTACTGGGACTAAGGATCAGATGTAGTCTTACCCTGTGGCTGCTGTCTCTGGAAGGACCTCCGCCCGCGGATTCAGCAGAACTTCTAAACAATTATGGCATTTGCTCACTGATCTTATTTGCAAAAATGTGAATCAGTTCTGGCAGGGGTCCTTGTCCTTCAGCAAAAATTAACCAATCTCAATAAACTAATCTCTCTTATCTGGCTCACCAAAATGTTTCTCGAATATGACTTTACCTTAAAGAAATGAAAAGACAATAGGTGTTTAGCTAAACAGACACAATTTGGTTTAATTAAACTCAGCGGCCGAGAGAGTATCGACAGAGGCCCGTCTGAAGACAGTCTCATCGTACAGTAATTTGGGCCTCATATATATACATTTTGTGAGGTACAATAAAAAAATTCTTCATTCTTGAGAAAGAATCTCAGACATAAATTAAAAAGTTTGGGCATCTGATAAGGACAGAGATGACTCTCGACCTCATAGAGAGCTGGTGTCAGCCATTGTGTATGTGTACAGATGTGTGATGTGGGGAGAGCGTGATCACTATGTGCATGTCGTGTCCTGATTGGCTGAGTGTTCCTATCTACATGTGGCATCTAGCTTTGTGGTATTTTTGGGGAATGCGTGGCTGTGGCCAAGCGTGTTTTTTTGGGGCCAATTTCCTTGGATCTGTTTGTGGTGCAACTATTTATTTGTGGGATCTATCAGGGATTTCCCTAGGTGCGCATTTGTCTCTGGACTAAGTGAGACCCCACCTGTGACCTGCTAATCGGTAGGCGTGGGATGATTACACAGGATCTGTCTGCAGTATTCCTTTTTTAATGCTATGGGTTTGGCATGTGACAGACAATCTTGATTGACAAAAAATTATAGCTCAATCAGATCAAAGGTTACTCAATCAAAGCACCTCATGTGGTGCTGTGCATTAGCAGGCCTCATCAAATATTATCCGACTACCTGTAAATTGCTGATTGCTATTTTTATTTGTCAATCCAGCGCTAATAAGATGAAATCTTTTCCCAGGCAGTTTTAATATGTCGCAAATTACGAAAGTAGTGAAGTATTGGCATTGATATTTGTATTGGTATTGGAACTTATAGAGCACACTAAATGCTAAGGGGTCAAAGCACTAGCAGTGAGCACCCAGTACCAAGCTGAAAGAAACCCAATGACTAAGAAAATGGAGAGAGAAAAGCCAGGTTTTAAGCAGTTTTTTTAAAATATGGCAAATTAATTTGCTTTTAAGATTTAGGTAGGCAGGGTATTCCACAGTTTGGCAGGGGCCACCAAGAATTAATACTGCAATAGAGTAAGCCACAGCTTGCCATATAATTAGCCATTTCTTCCTGCATAATTTAGTACACACGAAATGCCTTTGGGTTTGCATATGTGTGGTATTGCCATGAGGTAATTTGTTAACCTATAACCTCCACTTCAAACCTGGCCATTTAAAAGACATACCATAGTCAGTTGATGAACCTCTCGATTGTGGTATGATAAATACTGATATACAGAATTGTGTCTGGTTGTATACTTGCGCAATTCAGGTGCATGCCCTATATAAGGTTTAACAGTTATAACCTTGGTGCAACAAAGGAAATAGGGCAGCCACCACACCCTAATTTTGTCAGGACGTCATGAGAGCAATATATACAGTTGTCTTGAGCACCTTAAAACCAATAATGTCCAGATGTAATTTATCCACAAAACACTGTTGTTATTCTTTGTATCCTTTATTCAGTACCAAAACATTTCTTCACATATATAGATGTAGCCAACATGTGTTTCCTTGGTGCAGCACTTTGCCACCAACTTTGTGAGGGCTATAAGTAAAGATAGAAATTCATATATCATTATCCTATGTTAAGGCATGTTACCCTTATATGTCAAAAGCATCATGAGCCGATATTCGGTGCATAGCTGCGTTATACATTAGAAGGTAAAAGATACAAGGAAGTGCACCCACATTATGTCATCCCGACAAATTCAACGGGTGTCTCATGCTGCTCACAGACACTGAAAGACTGTGAAAGCGCACATTATCCAAGATATCTGAAGGAATAATTCCAGTTCGACAAGGTCATGCATGTGAATTGCGAACCACATTCATGCCATTATCTGTGTTCACCCGTTATTCCTACTTGGTGCTTTCAAACATATCAGCATACCATGAAAATTATTTCACTATCTTACCCTCACGCGACGTAAAAACGATTCTAGTATCTCTCCCAAATCTACCAGTAAAAAGATTCTGCAAGGTATGACCTATTACATATGAATATATGATGTTACAATGCATATCATTACAACGCATACTTTTACAACACGACTACCATTACAATGCATTTTTTTACAATGCAAGCCATTACAACACGTCAATAGAGATACATAAAAAGTGCCCTTACACCGCACAACACATACCAATACAACAAATATCATTACAATGCATAATGATTATTGTATGTTAAATGTATACAGATGTTATATGCAAAAACATGTAAAAAAAGCTCACGTAGTGCAGAAAACTGCGCTGCCTGTAGCATAGCAGAGTTTTTTCCCCGCTCGTGGACAAGCTGCCGCTCGGGTAGAATTTCTACCGAAGTGGCAGAAAGATCATCGCGAACTGCAGTTCGTGCCATATTGCGACGCTTGCGGAACTCAGCAGAGTTTTTTTGTTACTACGTGGAACTCCGCGTACTACGCCCATGTAAATATTGCGGCATATACATCCGATTTTATAAAAACAAATAGTGTGCATTCATTAGCAAATCAAGCATATTCATACAAAGCATAAAAATGTGATGTCCTCCCATTATTTCTACTACAAAAGCCTAGCCATCATCTACTGAAAAAAAGTGGTGTCCTTCCACAATTTCCACTACAACAACCTAACCACCATCTACGCAAAATGGCTGCCATTCTGAAACGAAACGTTCAAGACAACATTTTACACACAACATAATAAATAAACATTCTGTTAGATTCTGGATCACATGGAAAAATAGATTCCAAAACATATTTTCTTTTGAATTTTCATAAGCCCCAAATAAACGTATAAATTCAGCCGACCACCATTTTGGGCTGTGTGGTACACTGACTTTCCTAGTGACCACACACATCTGGAGGAGGAGGAGAATTGTGAGAGCTTTAATGTCAGACACTTCTATCTCTTGACTGAAGTAAGTGTAAGATTAACTTTTAAATGAAAGGCATTTACATACAAAACAATTGTTTGGCAAACCTAAAATTACATTTTCATATATATGAAATTAACAGATCTTTGACATACAGATATTGCAAAACAGCAAAATAGTACTCATCTACTGTGAAAAGTAAGTTAATGTTTAACATAAATCAGATTTAATTTTAAGGTAAACAAAAACCCCCCAGAGACATACAACTACCGATTTTGAATTAAATCTCTGAAATCTCTGAAGAAATCTGTGGTATTTTTATAACCCAAAAATATTATTCAGCTTTGCAAATAAATATTATATTTTGTGAAATATGCTAATAAGTAGTATAAGGCAACATTCCTATTCTGACAGCACAGGGTGTTTGCCTAAGGGAAGGTGTTGGTCAGTGTTGGGTGGTAAAATAATTATTCTAACTTCACTGGGTGTTTGCCTCAGGAAACGTGTTCGTTAGTGATGGGGGGAAAAATTACTATTCAAACTCCACAGGGTACTTGCCTCAGAGAAGGTGAAGGTCAGTGGTGTGGTGCAAAATTAATATTCTAACTCTGCAGGTTGTTTGCCTCAGGGAAGGTGTTGGTTAGTGTTGTTTGGGCAAAATTGCTATTCTAACTCTGCAGGGTACTTGCCTCAGGGAAGGTGTTGGTCAGTGATGCGGGGCAAAATTACTATTCTAACTGTAGCGGGTGCTTGCCTCAGGGAAGGTGTTGCTAAGTGGTGGGGGCAAAATTACTATTCTAACTCTGCCTGGTGCTTGCCTCAGGGAAGGTGTTGGTCAATGTTTGGGGGCAAAGTTACTATTCTAACTCTTCAGGGTGTTTGCCTCAGGGAAAGTGTTGGTCTCTGTTGTGGGGAAATATTACTATTCTAACTCCACAGGGTACTTGCCTCAGGGAAGGTGTTGATCAGTGATGGGGGGGAAATTACTATTCTAACTGCATTGGGTGCTTGCCTCATGGAAGCTGGTGGTCATTGGTGGGGGCCAAAATTACTATTCTAAATCCACAGGGCGTTTACCTCAGGGAAGGTGTTGGTCAGTGTTGGTGGCAAATTTACTATTCTAACTCTGCAGGGTGTTTGTTTCCGGAAAGGTGTTGGTCAGTGAATGGGCGGGGGTAAAATTACTATTCAAACTCTGCCAGGTGCTTGCCTCAGGGAAGGTGTTGGTCAGTGGTGTGGGGCATAATTACTATTCTAACTCCACAGGGTGTTTAACTCAGGAAAGGTGTTGGTCAGTGTTGGGGGCAATATTACTATTCTAAATCCACAGGGTCTTTGCCTCAGGGAAGATGTTGGTCAGTGATGGGGAGGGGGTAAAATTACTATTCAAACTCCGCAGAGTACTTGCCTGAGTGAACGTGTTGGTCAGTGGTGGGGTGCAAAATTACTATTTTAACTCTGCATGGTACTTGCCTCAGGGAAGGTGTTGGTCAGTGTTGGGGGCAAAATAACTATTCTAACTCCACAGGGTACTTGCCTCAGAGAAGGTGTTGGTCAGTGGTGGGGGGCAAAATTACTATTCTAACTCCGCAGCGTACTTGCCTCAGGGAAGGTGTTGGTCAGTGTTGGTGGGCAAAATTACTATTCTAACTCCACAGGGTTCTTGCCTCAGAGAAGGTGTTGGTCAGTGGTGGGGGGTGCAAAATTACTTAGGCAGTTAGCTCTGAAAAGGTGGTGTTGACTTCTTGTTCCAATAAATGTAATTAAGATAAAGTTAAACATACAGTCCTTTTACTATATTTACACAGGTTCAAAGAAAGCAAGATTAAAATGAATAGAATCAAAGGCCTCAACTGGACTACAAACCCTCCACACAAGCAGTTCTTCAACAACCAAAAACCCTTTCACATGTAAAATTATTAAAAATCCTAATGTTGTAACCCAAACTAAGCAAAAGATGTGTTATTTTAAAGCAAATATCAATAAAAATAACAATAGTTAAATAAACACTTTTCCTTTTAGACCTATTCAACATCACCCAGGAAGAAGAACCCTAAAACAGAAAAAACACTTTAAGAAAAAGTTAATTCCAGCAAAACGGCATAGGAGCAAACAAAGGAACCTAACTAAGGTGAGCCAAACTTCTGTAACTAATTGAAATGCCTATTTTGCTTTTCACAGGAATCAACAAAACCTTACTAGAAAATACCAGGTGTAAAAAACTAAGGGGCCGATTCCGATCTCGGCCGGTAGGGCACCGAATCGTATTCGGCTTTACCGGATCCGATTCGGAGCCCTCTTTCCCGACCGATTCGGACGTGCGTCCGGGCATACGAGCACGATGCGGGCGCTCGCGAAATCGCTGACCGACTCGTTCGCGGGACCCAACTGCTCCGACCGACTCGCACGGACACGACTCGTACCGCGCAATGGAGACGTTCCCCGGCCGGGTAAGTACGATGCGTGCCTCGAGCAGTCCGACCGACTCGCGCAGTCCGGCTCCAAAGAGCAGTCGGAGCCGGACTTTGGGGGTCCGTGTCGGACCCCCCTGTACGCGTAGCCGTGCGAGTCGCACACAGGGGGGACCTTGGATCCCCCCTACCTGTGCATGTATGGCGCAAGTCGCTTCGACACGTACCCGCTGTAGGGGGCGCCCTTGTTCGCCTCGCACCCATTGAGTCAATGGGAGCCCGCGTACGCGTTGTACGACCGGCTCCCATTGACTTCAATGGGAGTCCGACCGAATCGAGTCCGATTGCATGCGAACGCATCGTACTCGTTCGGTCGGACTGCTAGGGTCGGATTTGGTCGGAAATCTCTCCGGGTCCGGTTCGGTCGGGGAGATTTCCGGCCTGAATCGGAATCGGCCCCTAAGTCTAATAAATTATTAAACAGCAAGTTAATAGAAAATGAATAGACAACCAAATAACAAGTAACCAATTTTTAACAGGTTATAATCAATAAAAAATGGCAAATTGAAATAGCACCTGAAAACAGGATTATACGTTAAAATATGTCTATACAAATGCCAATAGTCAAGTTAAAATAATAACATTTTCTTTGCTGATTTTAATTTAAATTTCATTAAAACAATATAACACAAAACTTATTTTCTCTCACTTTTTAAGACATAAACATAATGGCATCAGGAAGACAAGCCACACCACCTATGTAAAATCCCAAAGAGCAAATCGACTACTAAAACATGGTGGCTATCTTTATTGTAAGTAGAGATTCTATAGGGCCCAGGAGTCATTGGAGGTGGGTGCAGTATTACTCATCCCATTGCACAGGCAGAGCAGTTACTCTGCCTATGCAAAGGAGACTGAGGTTAGAGAAAACAAAAACCAAATGAAAGAACTTGCATCCACCTCCAAGGAACCCTGTGGTGCAGTTCTGAGGGAGGTATCCCAAGATATTCCCATGCATGTAGCAAGTTGTATGTCCACAAATCCAAATTAACGCAGAATTATCCAGAGGAAAACACAGGCAAGTAACCCCAAATGTATAACACTCCAAACATTCTCTGATATTAACATTCCTCCTGAACTAACTGTTACTGTTACTAAAGAAACCTTTCTTTTGCATGACAACAAAAACCCTCAAAAAAGGATACTAATCTTTAGCACACCCCATAACCTTGTAAAATTGGAGACTAGTGATATTTGGATGATGGATGGGACGTTTACATCCACACCCCATCCATTCACCCACTAAACACTATTCACACCAATATTAATAACACTGTAGTCCCTTTAGTGTACAGTTTACTGCCTGATAAGCAAACCTCAACTTACATTGAATTTTTGACAATTCTAGAATCTAAAACACAGAATAAAAGTCCTAGAAAAGTGATAATTGACTTTGAATTATCAATGATTAACACCATAAACCAAAATGTATCCTGAGACCCAAATTCAAGGATGTTTTTCTTCACTTTTCACAGGCATATTGGCGAAACATTAAAAAAACTTCCTTAGTTAAGGAAAAAAATGAACTGCCTTTTACTTTGTTCCTCCTGACTGTGTGGGTGAATACTACACATCAATTACTGAATCAGAGCAAATTATAGCAAATGAAGAAAAATTGTGTTGAAGACACATGGATTGGCCATCTAAGCAGGTTGGGTCACAGGAGGAACCAAGGTTTCCTATGAAATATTGGACCTGCTTAGAGGGAGGAGCAAAGACTAATAATGCCGTAGAGGGATGACACTACTCCTTCAACAAATCAATTGGAAAACCTCACCCCAACTTTTATCATTTTTTGGAAATTTTGAAGAAACAAGCAAAGTTTCCAAGAAATGAGAATAGCACAATCATTGAGTGGTAGTCTGAACCCACGCATTTCCAGAAAAACTAAAGAAATGTCCGAGTGACTTTTGGGAAAAATTCAACAGTTTTCATTGATGGTGGCTCCAGACTACCTAGACAATATTGTACACATACTACATTTCTAACTATCACTAACACCTCTTCTATTTTACTTGCCTGTTTTGCAATTTATTTTTAAATATTAAATAGGGATTTTTTAATCCATTTTTCAAATAAAAAAAAAAATGTCGGGTTTCCTACCTTCAGTTGCCTTCTTTCTTCGACTCTTGAACTTTGGTTAAATTCCACGTTTCGCCAAGAGTCTGGAGCACTGCAAAAATCCAAAGTATCAAAACCATAATCCCCGATGGAATCCAAATCCCGTGCAAAACTATCAAAAGAGATACAGATTGGCACAGCCATATTTTACAGCAAACACACTGCTGCAAAATATACCGTGTAAACTAAAAAACACACGTCCAAAAAAAAACAAACACGAAAAATGAAGTATTTCTGGCAAAAAAATTCAACAAGAAATCCATTGTTGCAATTCAAAGTCCATATGTTTGAAATCCATTAATAATCTGGCAAAAGATTTACAAAAACAAAAAATTCAAACCGTAGCATGCAGTAAAAATCCTGTATAAAGTTTAAACTCTTAGGAAAAACTTCCAAATTGTTTAAACATTCATTCGGCCATCCATGTTATCTGTGTTCTGCAAACTTCCACGTGGTTGATCAACCACAAATACGCTATATTTTGTTTTAAAAACACGGCACACCAAAAAGTAAAAAAGAAATTGCTTTCTCTACGCCTTGTTTTTTTTAAAAACGTTCAAAAAGGGATCAACCCGACATGGGCCTACAACCACTACGCATGCAGGAATGAAAAAGGTGGTTAAAACATTCAAAACCTAGACCAAAATACTAACATATATGAAACTACCTCCCTCATCTCTCCTTGAAATAACCTATGCCACCCACAATCACTCTTTAAAAAAAAAAATTGACTTACCTGAGTGCAGCTCTTCCTTGTTTCCAATCTTCACTGCGACGCTACACTGACTGTAGAAACAGATGTACAATTGGGAATATCATCTCTAACAGTAAAAATGAAAAAGCACAATTTCTCCCACTCACTTCAATGGAAAAGTGTGGGAAAACACAGAAAAAAATGTAAAAAAATGTAAATGTACTGCTTTCAACAAGTTTGTATTTTTAAAAAATAATATATATTGCAAGTTACTTATATTAATTCTCTTTATTTTTTTTTTCACTGTTATATTTTTTTAAATAAATAGAACTTTGTATTTGTACTTTGTATGTGTACAATTAATTATTTTCATAAAAATAAATATATATATACATGTGTATTTATTATTTTAATATATACTGTATTTTTAAACCTTTCTATGAGTGTACATAATCCATGTTTACCGATTTTAAATGTTTTAAATAATGTAATTTATATTTACTTAAAAGTATATATTATGTTTGAAAAATAGTACAAACCCCTACACAATATCCCTACTTCTCTAACATCCCATACCAGATTGTAAATGGTAACTACTGATTTTAAATTTAAAAAAATATAAAATTAATATTATTAATAAGAGTAAATTAATAGTCATGTACTAAAATTAATACATGGGCACTAAAATTAGTAGCTGGGTATTAATAAGCTCCCCCACCCAATATCCCTGATTCACTTGCATCTTGTGCTAGAGGATAATTCTTACACCCTTGTAAGTATTAATTCTAATTATTTGTAATTACTTATATTAATAATAGCATCAAAACTGATTAATACCTAGGTATTAAACTTAGTACCTAAGTATTAAGACACTGCCCCACACAAAACCCCTAATTCCCTTTCATCCCATGCCAGAATATGGGTGTTACACCCCCATAAGCATTAATTTTAATTATTCTAAATTTCTGTAATTAATATTATCAGCAAAACTGATTCATACCCAGGCATTAAAATTAATACTGTGTGTTAATATACTCTCCCACCCAAAACTCCTAATTCTCTTGCACCCCGCATCAGAGGATGGGTGCTATACCCTTCAAAGCATTCAATTTAAATATTTTTGAAATACTAAATATTAACAAAAACTGTTTAATAGCCAGGTATTAAAATGTATTCACCCCCCCACCACAACACTCCAAATTCCCATTCATTCCAGCCCATGATTCGTACAGCCTCATAAGTATTAATTGTATTTACTTTTAAATTACTAAAAATGTAAATTCAAATCAATATTGATTAATACCCAGGTATCAAAATAAATACATGGTTAGTAATACACTCCCCACCTAAAACTCTTGCATCCCATGCCACAGAAAGGGTGTCATACCCTCATAAGTATTAATTATATATTTCTTTAAATATTACTACATTTTAAAATCAATACTAATTAATACACATGTATTACAATACCTGAGCATTAATACACTCCCCACCCAGAACACCTAAGTCCCTTGCATCCCATGCCAGAACAATAGTGTCACACCCTCATATGTATTTATTTTAATTTCATTTTAATTATTTGTAAAAATTACTAAAAACTAAAATAAAATCAATCAATAGTAATTAATACACAAGTATTAAAATTAATCCATGGGCATTAATTCACTCCCTCACTCAAAACCCCTAGTTCTCTTGCATCCCGTGCCAGAGGATAAGTGTAATACCCTCATAATTATTCATTTACATTTTTTATAAAATTACCAATATTACCATTAAAATATACCTTACCAGAGCACTTACTTTAATTCTCATTGTAATAGCATGTGTTGTAATGGCATACACATTGCAATAGCATGTGTTATGATAGCATGCTTTGTACTGGCATATGCGTTGTGAAGGATACGTTGTTAAGGCATTACGATGTAATGCCTGTGTTGTAATGGATGTTTCCCGTTGCATACTGTGTATCACTTAAGGACAACCACTCATCATATCCAGTACCCTATAAACCTACCAGAAATATCAGCAAGTATTCCAGACATCCAAACTTTGAAATTATTTGCAAGGAAGTAGCCTGGGAAACAAAAGTCCAACATCAGCATGTTTCTTGCTGAGTAGTTCACCTTTCTCTTTATACAGAGATCGTAATTCCCATTTATACGCCATTAATTCAATTGGACCCAATCCTTTGACACTACATTCACCAGCACGAGGTATATTTCATTAAGCCCCATCACTTTCAGCTGATCCCCTGATGGGATAGACAGCAAATCAATGACCCAGAGACAAGCAAAACACATAAATAATGCTCCTAGTATACATGCTTGCGTGCTACCATACTAAGCCATGTAATAAAATCTTACCATGTGCGTTCCTTCAGGCTTTAGGGAGAGTGCACCCACACCTAGTCAGACAACTTTCTCTGCAGTGTTCATATGCAGCACCATACTGCCTATGTCAGTATATATCTATTCAGCCAATCACTCAGCGACTTGCGGCAACCAACAAAGACCATTTGTTTCACCACAAATCGCTGCACTATCTCCCATGTTTGCTCAGTAAAATCCTCACTTATTCTGAAGTTACGATCATGTTTTAACACCCACTACATGTTGCAGGAAAATTTACCATCATTTCATCGTGGACATCCAGATGTCAGTGTACCAAACACATGATCCTGTACCGTCCTATCAGATCTGGGCTCTGTTGTATTTCATGATTCAGCCATATTTTAAAGAATATGGAGGAATAACGACCTAGGCAATCCAAAGAGGTTCAACATAGAGTCCCGAAAAAACTATAAATTTCAACAGTTCTTCCCTGGATCCGAAAAATAGCATTCTGAGGGTAAATAATAAATGGTCAAGCTAAAGACAATCCAATAAATACGTTTGTGGACATCATCATCACTCACCATATATTTAGTGTGCTGTTAAAAGAGAGTAGGTGCCATAAATAATAAACGATATCACTCAGGAGGCACCTATCATAATATAAGAATCCCAAACCACACTTATATACTAATGTCCGGAGAGTTAACCCTCATTCATACAAATCTCTATATAATATTACGGCTCGGTCATAAGTGCATCTGTATAATATGAGAGCAGATCATGCATGTAGTCCCATCACCATGCAGCATAAGAGCCTGTACAGATATTATCTACAGACAGCCCAAAAACAGGGACATAAAAATAATTGCATAAATATATATACATCATCAAACAAAGGAAATACATTCTGTAAAGAGGACTATGAGCAGTTCCCTCCTCAAAGTAATGTGATCCATATTGTACATCCAAACCACATCCATCTTAAATAGTGGGAGAAGCATAATAATATCATACTTATCAACTCTACCCCAATACAAAGGTGGAGTTCCTATAAAGACATATACATTAAGCCCATCACTCGGGTTCATGCAGTACATCATATCTACAATATATATTGTCGATGAAACTAGTACATGCATGCATTGGTTTCGCCCTTTACCCAAAAGGAATTGCATCTCATGGTCAATATTCGGGCCCTCATTAACAGAATGCAACCGCATAATCCATCGTGCTTCGCGTTGCCGAAGTCTCAGTTCACGGTTACCCTCTTTCACTTCACTTTGGACAACATCAATGCCATGAATCGGAAACTTGGATGAGCATCTTGCGCTTCACAATTTTTTGCATGTACATTGGGAGCTTACAAACAGTCTGGATACATAAAGGAGGGCTATCAGGGACTTCATCTGAGGGTAGTCTTGACCAATGCAAATTGGAGAGTTGACATTGAATCTCAGAATTGCCACTCAGTACGCTAGAACAAACTATTTTAGAAATCTGAGCAGCAGGGCCTATAAAGCAGAGACATTTCTCTGGGAAGTTTAGTTCCTTGACTTGCCACCACAATTATTGCCACAATGGCTGTGGTCTACTGGAAATGTGGTGTCAGGAGATTCTGGCCTCCCCATTTAGTCAAATTGCATGGTGTTGGGCAATCCTTTTAGAATAGTTTTCTCTGCTCCCTTTTTGGCAAGATTGATGACATTTAGAATCAATCTAAAAGATGATACTAAGGGGCCTAATACGATGCGGCCCAGAACGGCACCGACCAATGGTCGGAGCCTTTCTGGGCTGCATCTCGGTTTACTTTCCGACCGCTGCATTACAATGCTGGCGGTTGGAAACTAAACCATCCGGTCATTCCGGCTGACTTCCGATGAGCTCAAGGAGCCCGTCGGCCAGTCAAAGGCCGGCCATAATCCCAAAGGTCGGTCTTTCCGCCCTTGGGATTACAATGACGGTTTCCAGGTGACACGGAAACCCTGTCGGAAAGCGTGTTTGGGGACCCCTAGCAGGGCCCCCTTCTATGCGTGGCCTCTGGTTGTGGGCCAAGGGGGCAACTATGGTGCCCCCCCTGTTAATCCCTGTACCCTGTAGAAGACACCTTGAGGTGTCCCTTCTTGCACATAAACAATCTTAAATGGAAATTTGTAACTTCTATATGTGCTGCTTTGTGCAGCACACATAGAAGTTGCAACTCATCATTTTTTTATGACTGTTTATGTGTAGGAAAGGTCACCTTCTATCTCTTCTTCATGTTTCTGTCACCCCACTTTTATAACCCAATCACTCTTTTCTTGTATCCCCTTTTCTAATGCTGTCCCATTCGTATCTGCCCTCTCCATTTATCACCTCCAGCTATCCAATATCACAGCTTTTCCTTTGGCTGCTCCCTTTTCTTCCATCACTGCCCTCCTCCATTTCCACCTTGATGAGCCCTTTTTCCTGATTCCCAAGCTCTGTCTCCTCTTCTTTCTTTCCTTCAAACCATGACAATAAAGACTCCATGGCATCACATGTAAGGCTGGAGGGAAGGATATACCTGATTTAATCTGCATCTATGACATTAGAGCCACTGACTTAGGCAGCAGTGGTCGACATTTGAGCATTACAGCTTTCCTCTCTCTTGTGATGTTAGTACCTCTTCTTCCACTATGCCTGTAGTCCAGACTCCAGTGCTGCAGAAGCATTACGTGCTGCCAATAGTCTCCAGTGGGCCTTGCAAACAACAGTCACGAAAGACGAGTGTAGCAATGTAAGTGTCTTACAATGCCACATAACATTCCTCAGCAAATTTATAGTTGCCACGTGTACACATACTTTTAGAGAGCTGTTTGACCCAACTGCACCATTTCTGTATCTAAAGGACATTTTCGGGTAGGTTTCGCTACATACCTAGCCAAGCTTCAGTCTGCTTTGTCACTGACTTCAGTGCTCATCTTGCTGTGGAAGTCTATTGGTGTCAACTGAAGGGGCCTGATAGACCTTCTAGGAAACCTTCACACTCTTGTGCATGATTCCCTCACTGTCAGATATCCTTCGGGGTGGATCTTTGTGCTATAGGTTTGTTTTGACCCCACCATTCCCTGCGTTGACTACATGTGAGGGTGTCCAGAAGACTGCTAATGATCTTTCCTTACATTTTCAAATTGAGAATGGCTGCATATTTTTCCCTTTTTTTCAAAGAATTTACATTCATAAATTCTTTACAAGGAAACTGCCGAGTGAAGTGATCCTCTGTTCAAATAACACGATCTAGTACTCAGTATGTCCTTGTGGCAGGAGATTTAGAAGCACAAACCGGTTTTGCCCCACATATGTTTTGGGGATTTGCTGCTGTAAGGGATGAGTCCAGCAACAGTACTTGTGGAACAACCACTATAACAAAGCCACAAACAAAGAGAGAGCATATACTGCATGTTGAAAGAAGCTAGTTTTGTGTACTATTGGCTTTGCGAATTGGAAGAAGGCACTATATAAGCTCAAAAAATAATACCAGAGCAGTTATGAGAATTCATAAGCACTGAGGCTACTGGGACAACATGAAGTAGTGCAACCAATCTATGAACTGCTTAGACAGCAAGTCCAACAACAACAGCAAGAAGCCAGGCTGTGACTTACCAAAATCATTCAGACTATTGAACTTCTGGTGAAAGGGCTTGATGACACTGATTGGAATTTCCATTCCTTTCTCACTGCAAGCACAGAGGATGGCCCTCATTTGAAGCAGTAGATCATATTCTTGAGATCCAAAATGAAGTGCTGCAGGTTTTGATGCATGTAGTTTTAACTCAAATCCATAAAAATTGGTGAGGGCCAATTTACAGCAATTGTTGGTGGCTCACTGGTGAGGAACAAGAAAAAATCTACATTCAACAAATTAACAAAGATCTGTACCCACATACATCTTGTATTGGACTTATCAGGCTGATATTAGCACTGATTCTGCAATTGCTACCATTGTGAAGGATGTTTTATGCCATCATAATCTTTATTGATCAAAACTGAGAGCACAAACCTAAGCATTAATGCATGAACAATCACCATTCACAATTTATGTGGATTGTGGAGCACATTGTACAAATCTAGCCATGCAGGCTGCAGCACAAAAATGCCCCATAACAGAAGAAGGACTTCTTTGTATTCAAGAGCATGGGAATCTGGGCAATTCATGACATGACCTCAACATTCTCAGACCTCATCCAACAAGCTATGGAAGGTCCAGCAAATGTGTTGAGAATTAAACTTTTGTGCCCTAATGTGAAAAAGAGGATGAGTTGGGTGTGTATGCAAAAGCTATTTAAACATCCTGAATAAATATGAAACTTGTTGAAACCTTGAATTGCCAACTTCCAAGACAAGTGGTGATGTGTCTACTCATGCCTGTGGTTTTGTAGCAAACTTTCATAAAGGAATAACCCTCCTCGTACACCAGATCACTCTTTGGGTTCATGAATGTTTGAACTGTGCCATGCAAGGATGTCAGAAAACTATATCCTCTCTACTAGCTGCTGTGAATGTGATACAAGGAGCCAGGCTGAAGTTTCAGAGAGATCAACCCTTTGATTCTGCTCAAAAGAAACAATCACAATTGCCAAGGATCACCTTAGTCCTCATGAAATGTCAATACTGTGGTGAATCTCTAAACACATTGGCAATGGCTCATCAGAATATGTGTATCCTCTTACTGTTTGAATATACTATTGACCTCAGAATTTTGAACTTCTATATACCTCCTCAACTTAGGGAATGTTTTCACCAGGAAGGCATCCAAAGAAATGGAAACCTTAAGAAGCTGTTTTTCACAGTCAGTAGCTTTGAAAACATTGCTCAGTAAAAAGAAATTGTGCATTCACTACTCTCAGTCCATTTAATCACATTATACATTGTGCACATGTGCTGATCGGTCTCAGACCTGCTAGACGTACTCTGGAGACGTCACTACCAATCGTCTTAGTTACCTTAGTGTCTTTATCTGATGATCAAAGACGCTTCACGAGTCTCTGCACACTGAAGCTTGGTGTCTCAAAGACACTGAAACATGTTGCCATATGCACATATATAAGGAAACAATGCACTCAATTGATATACTCCACAGAAAAATAATATTACAACAAAGTTTCTAACTTTGTTAACAATCCTAGCAGCAAAGCCAGTCTTTCTAACATGGGAGAAAGGAAGATTTGTTCACACTATATCCAGAATTTCATGGCAATGAATACAAACTAAAAACCTGATATGACAATTGGTTCTTCAAATATGCAATTCTGGATGTGGACATCTGGTAAACACAAGTATATTTCATAACTAATATTTGTTGTAAACAACTAACAGAAACACCATCTTGTTTCCACTCCTCTCTGGGTGTATTTAGAGGACCTCCTTACAACCAAGTGTTGCATCTGAAGAGAATTTTCTTTGAGGTGACATATAAACATGGATGTTACATTTTCACAAGGTTTGTGAACTTAGATCACTACATCCTTTTTAGCCCTTTGGCAAGTGCAGGTTTGTACCAATTTACTAACTCTGGGTGAAAACAGACAGATTATTACGCAAGTGTCTCCATCGATTTGTCAAGAGATGATGCATATTGAGTCCAAACAACCTATCAAGCATATTTAATTGCTTGATTTTGCCAAATGTGAGCACACACAAGAAATCCACACTGTTAAATATAAATTCAATTTCAGTGCAGAATATATAAAACAGGATAACACAGAATGTAAATATTATGAAACATGTTATACAGTGCATATTTAAGGATCCCCACATGTCCACACACATTCATACTTGAGCATATAGGTCCATGTTTATGGCCAAGTCACGCAGTGCAGGACATCAAGTCACCTTGCTGCACTGCACTGTGTGACAGAGAAAGGGCAGGAATGAGCCATATTTAAGTCAATATGGCGGATTGCTGCCTTTTCCCCTGTGCCGGTACCCTTTTGGCTGCCTAGCACCAACGCATGCACCCTTGTACCATGGAGCAAAGGTGCCTGCATTGTAATGAGGTTTGTTACCTTCCTGCTCAAAACCAGTCTCGTGAGGCTTTTTCCTCCTTCTATGGGCCTGATTATTCTGTCGATTGTAGTTGCCCCTGACCGACATCATCACGGATTCGGGACTGACCGACCGCTGGTCGGCGGTCCCGACTGCATAATTACGATGCGAATGCACATGGTGCGGTCGCATACTCCCATTTCCCTATGGAAGCTTGTTCTGCAGCTGTAAACTGGCCAGGGCAAAAAGCTTCCATAGAGAAATGGGAGTTTGTGCAAATCCCTGCATCATGTGGCAGGCACCTCACGGTGCTTGCCACACGGTGCATGGATTTACAGGAGGGCTCCATAGGTGCTCCCTCGGCCCCCAACCAGAGTTCGCAGGGAGAAGGGGGC
Organism: Calotriton arnoldi; assembly: GCA_963921515.1. Lineage (NCBI taxonomy): Eukaryota > Metazoa > Chordata > Amphibia > Caudata > Salamandridae > Calotriton > Calotriton arnoldi. Next base: position 496,583 of record CAWUFW010003209.1, on the reverse strand, counting down.
CCTGCTGGGAGCCCGGCATTTAAAGCCTGCAGGAGACTGACATTGTGATCCCGACGACGGAAATGTCGTCCTATAGGGATTACATGCTGGTTTTGACTGCCCGACACATTCCTTGAGCCCATCGGAATCCAGCCAGAATGACCTGCCAGTTTCACTTTCGACTGCCTACATTGTAATTAGGCAGTTGGAAGTGAAACAGTAGACGTAGATTGGAAAGCCTCTGACCGCAGGTAGGAAGTTTTCTGACTGACATCAAAATAGGCCCCTAAGTGTGTTGCAGAATGCAGCACACATACACACAGGAGAAATGAGCAGAAATGAACATATTTCTCCTTGTTATGCCTCACCTGGGGAGAGGTAGATGTTTGGCGCATTCCCAGGTCTACCAGTTCTGGTAAATCTGTGAATCCATTGATGTTGTGTGAGAACACTAACTAAATGCCCATCGAAAAATCTCCCTGGTGCAAAATGATGCAACACAGCAATTTGCGCTGCATTGCAATACTCGAGATATATGAAGACACTCATGGCCACCCAAGGTGTCTTTGCATGGCTTCATAAATCTCATTTTTAATTTCAGTCTCTCTTGCACTACTTTGCATGGTGCAAGAATGGTGCAAAGGGGCTCTTAAATATGCCCCACACTTTCTGAATGCCTTGGCCCTCTCTGCGAGATAAGGCAAAATTGTGTCACTGCAGTAGAAACATATTATGATATAAATTGCACTGATGTGCCTGGTATGACTCAGCTCAGACCCACACTGCTTTATGGAATGTCCCGATCTCAACTTCCCCCAGAGCACTGCTTGGAATCTATCAAGCCCGCTCTCTATCCTGACCAGACCTCAAAAGAAGGGTCCCCCTCACAATACAATCAGTCTGTAGCAGATTAGTGTCCCCCACACCACACATTACCACACTGACCTCCTCGCACCTCAGACCAGGGCAACAGTTAATCACAGATACCTGATACCACCGTCCCTAGGCCAAGGGTAACTTCTAAGCACAGACCCACGGACCCTTAATTAGTGAGGGCCCACCCTTTGCCTTCCAGTCCCACTTCGAGACCTGTATCCCCTAGTTGACAGCCTCTGACCAGTGTGAATCCCTCACCCTATCAGAATCACGGTCCCCCCTTCAAGAAAATGCAACAATGTCACCGGGCATGCCAATTTTCACTTGCCCCCCCGTACCGACCTACTTGAAACCTCACGGCGCGAACTCCTTCGCGATTAGTTTCCCCCCAACCTCTCTCTTAAAGCGAAAAGAAACTTCAAACATAGACTGATTAGAAAGCATCCAGAAACACTATTCGCGGACATATATCACTGCTCCTCCAAAGGGCAGATAAAGATGGATCTTATCTTCCACACAGAAAGACCCGATAACTGGAACGCCACGTTCAGAACGCAACTTCACATCTCCAAAACTGCGATTGCGCCGCATAGCTGCAAACTGACGACCTCACCCACTAACCGCTCGACACGGAGCGGAAACACGTCTGTGACCATCTACTCGAACGGCACAGTCCTGATACAAGCAAACAATGAGAACCTAGAGGCCTTCGACTCCCTCTTCCCCTCACTCCGAAACGCCCACTTGCACACTCTTCGACCTTCCCTGACCCATTACTTACCCCCGGTCAACCTGTCTCACCAGGAGAGTCGAACAACCATTCCCGCGCCTTTGCCAGAACCACCATCCTCCCTTCTTGAATCACCACCCGCACCTCCGCCCTCACGAATCAGGATTTCAAACTCCCCGCTGAACGTCAACCCCACCCCCCACGAGTCACCACTCGCACCTCCGCCCCCAAGAATCACGATCTCCAACTCCCCAACGAACGTCAACCTCAGCCTCCCCCCCAATTCACCTTCACCATCGAGCAAGGAAAGACCCTGCCCTGCTAGCACAGACCACTAACTACATTACCCCACCCGTAGGCACCAAGAGGATGAAACCACGACACGACCCAACGCACCCCTTGCCCAGGGTCCCTAACAGAGGCATCATGGACAACACAAGCAGTAATAGCCACCATAACACAGACATGCCCACCACCTCACGGGACGACCCTACCCAAGACTCCCTCACCCCCGCCCCAGAAAACATGGCGCAGCGTCTCGCCCTACTAGAAAACCAGCTAGAAACGATATTCCTGGGCCTAAGCGAAATTTTAACTAACCTCGACAAGGCCCGAAAGCCCATGCAATCCCCTCCCAGGACTCCCACTCCGACCAGCTCCACCCAACTAGCGCGCCCTACCGGGACCTTAACCACTCACGCAACCCTGATACAGAGACCCATAAGAACTGATACAGAGATCCCGACACAGAGACCCATAAGAACCAAAGCCGTAATGTCCTCAGAAGAAGCGGCTGATCTAGCTTCAACGTACGACTCTCCCCCCACAGCCTCCCCAAAATCCAAGATCCAAGTGATCACGGGTTTCGGAAGAGATTACCCCCTCCCTAAACCCTCAAGACCCCCGACCTTCCTCTCCACCATACCTAGGGCCCCCCTGGAAAGAACCCACAGCAAAGAAGGGTCTTCCACCAACTGCATGCTCATAAACTGCAGATCAGCCTCCAAGCATGTAACAGAACTAGCAGAAGCCATCCTCTCACATGACATAGACATCGCTTTCATCACTGAGACTTGGCTAAATGAGTTCTCCTCACCAAGCTTGGATATGCTTGTGCCCCCAGGCTTTACTATTATCAACAAAGACAGAAAAGATCAACGAGGTGGGGTGAAGCCATCATACACAAGAACAACATCGCCATCGTGGAAATGGACACCTTCAAGTACAGCACCTTTGAATGTCTTACCGCCAACATCAAGACAAAGGATAATAGAGCAATACTCTGCCATCTTCTTTATCACCACCCAGTCAACACCTACGCATTTGGGGAACACTTTTCCGACTTGATTGCTCACTGCTCACTCGGATACTCTAGCAACTTAATTCTTGTGACCTCAACCTACGTTGGAATGAAGTGAACAGCCCGCTAATTCAAACCCTAAACAATCTTCTTCGTGACAACAATCTATCCCAACACTGCTCAGAGGAAACGCACAATAAAGGAGCAACCTTGGATGCCATTATCGCTCAACGGGACGCAGATGCGATCGACCACATCCTCCCCGTGGACTGGTCGGACCACCACATCATCTTATTCCACACCAACCAAAAGTGCTATCCCAGCCACCCTTGCAAGACCCCCCCAAATGGTCTAGAAATCTAACCCAGATTCCCCTTGCCATCCTAGAAAAAAGGATAAGCTTGCTTCTCCCCAGCGCCAATGATCACCTCACCACAACTGAACTCACCTCGCTCTACAACTCAAATACGTTGGCCACTCTTGATCAACTAGCCCCCCTGAAATTAAAAAAAAGCAGGAACACTCCTTCCAGATCATGGTTTAACACTGACATTAACTCCGAAAGGAGATAACTAAGAGCCACAGAAAGACGCTGGAGGAACAATCCTACTGTTATCCTCCGCGAGCAACTCAGAGCAGTTCGCAGGAAGTACAACAATCACATCAAGAACAAAAAAACAACGTTTTTCTGCACCGCGCTAGACAGCGCAAAAAACAGACCCAAGGAGCTCTTTAACATCATCAGGCAACAAACCTCCAAGCCCGCTACGTCCTCAGTGCTGGCTTCCAAAGAACTGTGCGACAACTTTGCCAACTTCTTTAACGACAAGACCACCAAGATCCAGCTCTCACTGGACACCAACAGCACCCCCCCCATCAAGAGCATCACGTCTGGGGCGTATGATAACGCATCCAAACCCCCTACCAAACCCTGGTTATTCTTCCACCCCATTCAGGAAGCAGAGATAGTCAAACTGATCTCCACCTCCAATCCCTCATCTCACGTCCTAGATCCTTTACCCCCTCAACTGACCAAAAAGCTGAAACTCTCCCTAGCCCCACTCTGGTGCAAGATCATAAACAGCTCCCTGAGAAGCGGAGTCGTTCCAGACTGCCTCAAAGTTGGACAAGTCACGCAACTGCTGAAAAAACCTGACCTTGACATAAAGGACCTGAATAACTTTAGACCTGTCTCTAACCTACCTCTTCTATCCAAAATCCTAGAAAGATGCGTGCTCCAACAACTAACCCAACACATGGATAGCATCAGTTTCCTTGATTCCCACCAGTCAGGCTTCAGAAAAGGCTGCAGCACTGAAACCGCGATCCTCAACGTCATTGATGATATCCACAAATCACTTGATTCGGACCAATGCTGCCTCCTCATTCTCCTAGACCTATCGGCAGCTTTCGACACGGTCGATCACAAACTTCTCATTAAGGTTCTTCAAGAAAGGGCTGGTCTCGATGAGGTGGTCCTACACTGGTTCTCCTCCTTCCTACACAACCGCACCCAAAGAATTAAAATCAAAAACTTTACTTCCGACCTACACACAGTCAGCAGGGGAGTTCCCCAAGGTTCAGTCCTCTCCCCGCAACTTTTCAACATTTACATGGAACCCCTCACCACCCTACTCAAAAAAGCCAACATTCCCTTCCATCTGTATGCAGACAATACACAGATCTACTTGGAAACCTCCTCCATCAAGGACATTCAGAGACTCAACGACACATTAAGAGAAGTCCAACACTGGCTGTCAAGTAACAACCTAAAACGTAATCAAGACAACACGGAAATACTCCTCATCTCGAACAAAGAACAGAACCCTCAAATTGCGGAATGGCTAAAAGCTATTGATGTGCTCAACGGGAACCTCATCCTGGCCGACTCACTAGGTATCACACTAGACCCGAAATTGGACATGACCAAACACATTAAGAACTCAGCTAAGAGCGTCTTCCTTAACCTGAAGCTACTGAACAAAATAAAACCTTTCATCCCGCCCAAGGATCTCAAACAAGCCACCCAAGTGTTGGTGTTGTCAAGACTAGACTATGGGAATGCAGTCCTCTCAGGAATAGCAAAATCACAGCTTGCTCCCCTCAAAATAATTCTCAATGCGGCAGCCAGAATGGTCACCGGAATCAAGAAATTTGATCACATTTCACCCGCACTCAGAGAACCAAGGGGCATATTATCAAGAACGGCGTTAAAAATTATCGCCGCTTTGGCGGCAGAAAACTGCCGCTAAAGCGGCAATAATGGGCTTGATAATATGCCCTTGAGAATTCCAATAGAAGTCCATGTTCTGGTGTGAACATGGGCTTCTATTGGAATTCTCCAGGACATATTATCAAGCCCATTATCGCCGCTTTAGCGGCAATTTTCTGCCGCTAAAGTGGCAATAATTTTATCACCGTTCTTGATAATATGCCCCTAAATTGGCTCCCAGTTGAAATGCGGGCGAGCTTTAGAACAGCCTGCCTCAGGCACAAAGCCTTGCACACCGGCAAACCGGAATATCTGGCTTCCAAACTCAAAAGAGCTGGTCAGACCAGGAACCTCAGGAGCTCGAACACTCTTCTACTCATTCCGCTGAAAACACGCAAACAAAAAACCACGGCCCGGTCCTTCGCCGGGAACGCGCCCAAAATCTGGAACTCTATTCCCCCTCACATCAGAACTATTCCCTCTTTTGCAAAATTCAAAAGACAGCTCAAAGTCCTGTTCCTCGACTGTTCCCTAGTGAACCGGAGCGCTGAAGCAGGCACCTCACACCGCTTCGACTCTGTGTCTTCAAGACTTCTACCTCCACCTCGCCCCTGACCCCGTTCTCGTCACTCCTCCTCGAAAGTGGAGCTCTGCTCATGACAGCAACTTTCCTCTAAGACTTTCCATGACCTCAGCACCTCATGGTTACGCTACAAATTGGAACTCTCCGTTCATGACCTATATTATTAATGTATTGTGTGTTTTTCTGCAACGCAACTGGTGTAAAGCGCTCCGATACCCTCGGGTCAGGCCAGCGCTATATAAAACTTCTTAAATAAAAAAAATAAAAATTTATGGGGAGAGCTGTGCACAACTCATTCACACCATTCAAACCATTTATTTTGAGAAAAATAAACCTTGTCATTGAGACATCATATTAAAGAAATAACGTGAGAATTCCCTTGTGTATTCATGTAAAGGCCTAGAGCTATTACGCATATTCTTAGGCACCAGCTATTCAAATGAATACATGAATACATGAATACATGAATATATGAAGTAGAAGCATACTATTGAATGACCTGTAATTCACATTGTTGAACAAAAAATAAAATAAATGCATAAGATACTGCAAATAAACAAAGAGATGCATGGCCGGAGGTCTCAATAGGCAACAAATGTAAAGCAACATCTCAAGGGACTCCAAAAAGAACCTGAATGAAAAATATATAGGCCTGTGAGGAAAGTTTCATTCCGCTCACGAATTGGAAAAATTCTGCATTACTCTTGTAAAGGGGGGGAATTATTACATCAGTGCTGAAATGGATCATATCATGAAGAATCACTGTAGAGTGCAAGAATAAAACATGAACAAAGACCTCTTGCAGGAGCAGATATTTTATTCAAAGATTTTATTACTTTAGCAAGTACATATTTCAGGAGGGATCTAATGAATTATTACAAAAATGACTAACTATGTCTTCAGAGCAGGAGTTATCGTATCAAAGTAATTGAAGCTTTAGTAGATTTCTTGTAAGTGGGAAAGACCTAAAGAAGATTTTGAAACAACTTTGAAAAAAAGCCAAGAAATTATGTTTGCCAAGTTGGAATTCTTCAAGTTATTCTTTTATCTTAAACACACCATCATGTTTTTTATCTGTACACGGGAAGGAAATACCATATTAAGCATTGCCAATTTTGTGATTCTAAATATTTCATATATGCTACAAGAAATCTGTAGGGCAATTATTATTTGAAGCAGACTCCATTCCAGAAAAAACATTAAGGGGAATATTTACAAGAACTTCATGCCGCTGTAGCGTACATTTTTTGACGTTACGGCAGCTTTTTTTTATTGCCTTATTTACAAGTTGCCCCTAACTGCAGTTAGCGGAACTTTCCCGGCGTAAACGTTAATTTTCAAGATCGCCACTTCTGTTAGTGAGATGCAAGGTAGGCGTTCCTGAGAAAAAACTGCTGCTAAACACACTACGCAATATTTACAAGGAATTCCTTGTATGGTGCCAAAGCAAAAAAACTGCCTCTAAGTCCAATTAGAGGCAGTTTTTTAAGACTAAAAAATAGCTGGTCCTTAAATTGGTGCAAACACTCGAGTCCACATATAAGATGTTTAGGTGCTGGACAGCGCTGCTAGGAGTATTGCTGCGCTGCCCTGCGCCAAAACAAAAGGTCTGGAATGTGCCCTATCAATAAGATAAGGCCTCACTCATGAAAAGTGTTGCATCGCTGTAACAAAACAGCGTTGCAACACTTTTCACTGTGCCCTCCTTGTGACACCATGGATGCTCCGTATTTACTGTACAGCGCTCCATGTCACAATCAATGACAGTTACGTCTCGAATCCTGACGTATCCGTCAGCGCTAAAGTCACACATTGCTGCAGTTGTGTCGCAAGCATGATGCAACTCCAGAAATGCATGGGGCCAGCCTACCCCTATAGCACTGTGTTACCCTTACGCCTGCCTTGAGGCAGGAGTAAGGTTTGACGCAGTGACATCCTAGAATTGCACGCCTAGGAGGCTTATAAGTAAATAAAACATTTGTAGTTTCTACAGCGCAAACTAATTGCCCCTAAGGGTCTCAAGATAATGGGGGCCGTCGGGAAGATTAAGCGAGCTATTGCCCAGAGTCACATGCTGCCGGGCTGAGCTGCCATCGGCGCCGGGGATCGAACCGTGAGCCCCGTGCTCCAGAGTCAGCCACCCTGGCCGCTGCGCCACACCTATTCCCCTCTTTGTTACGTGGGAACGCCAACCCTGCATTCATCATACCTGACGCAGGTATAATGCGGCACAGTGCTTCACAAGGTCACGCATATGCCTAGATGCGTCACTTTGTAAATATGGCGCAATGTGGTGCAAAATTCACGCTGCAAGTACGTCAAGAAAATGACATGCAGGCGGCTTTAAACTGTTGGAAGGGGCTCATGAATAATCCCCCCTGTATGTTTTGCCCTACGTTGGAGCACAATGGCTGCATGTGCCAACGCAGGCACCCTTGTGCCATGGTGCAAGGGTGAATGTGTTGCAGAGTTGATTGATTTTGTGCAGGAAGGGACACCTACCTGCACAAAACCTATCAATCCAGGGTATTTCCCCTTTTTCTGTGTGCTGCAGAATGCTGCACACATAGAAAAAGTGAAAAAAAAGAGGAGAAATTAAAACATTTATCCTCGTAGGGCCTCCCAAACATCACCCTTGGGGTGCCATTACATTCTGACGCATTCTGCTGTTGGGCCAGGCGAACTCCTTGATGTTGGCAAAGACTTCCTTGCTGTAGTGTGCGTTAGCATTGATTCTGTCTTGGAGGCCCATTTTCTTATTGGTTTTCATGAGCAGGTGGTGTGCGTTAATGGTAGATTTTAAAGTTGTGTGAGTTTTAGGGGTATTGTTGTGGCTCCATCTCTTCTTGAGACATCTGCAGGTGCGTCTGAACTAGTGGAGTGCAGGAGTGAACCAGTTGGCCTTCTTGGAGTGTTGTTTGCCTGCTCTTTTCTTGATGGGTGCCAGGGTGTCAGCGCAGTTGGAGTTCCATCGGTGGAGGTTTGCCGCTGCGGTGTTGGCGTCTGAGATCGTTGAAGGAGCGGTGGTGCTGAGGGAGTTGACGATAAGTTCTTTGGTGGCCTTGCTCCAGCTGCGATGGGGAGGGCAATGATGGCGGTGGTGTACTGTGGGCGTGGTGAAGGCATGATGTATACAATGAAGGTCGGTCCAGGAGAGTTTAGTGGTGTGGCTGTAGTTAAAGTTCCCACTGGCGGGGAAGACGTGGTTGAGAGTGTGCCCGGGTATGTGGGTTGGTGCAGTGACTAGCTGCTTGAGTCCAATGTTTGCGAGGTTCTCCAGGAGGGTGGTGTTGTTCTGGTCACTGGGGTTGTCTAGTTGGAAGATGAGGTCTCCGAGTAGGATGTAGTTGGTGGATTGGAGAGCCTGGGGTGCGATGAGGTCTACGATGGCTTCGGTGAATGGGGGGTCATGGGCCGGGGGCCTGTGGATGAGGGTGCTGCAGACGGTGGAGTTGGGGTTGGTCCGGGTCTGGAAGTGGAGATGTTCCATCGTGGCCGTTGGGTCATTAGAGTGCATGGTCAGTCGGAGTGTGCTTTTGTATACAATGGCAAATCCTTCTCCTGGGTGGTCGGAGTGGTCCTTCTGGGTGATTTTGTAGCTGTCGGGGATGGCAATGGTGATGTCCGGACTGGAGCAGAGGTTGGTCCAGGTTTCCGTGAAGAAGGCGATGTCTGAAGATGGTGGCATTGAGGAGGTCACAGATTTCTCTGGCCTGTTTGTGGAGGAACCGCACGTTGAGGAGGATGCAGTTGAGCCGGTCATGTGCGCTGTTGGTCACCTCGGCGGCAAGAGGCGCTGGTGTGTTGATGTGGTAGAAGGTGCTTTTACAGTTTTGGCAGGCGAAGGGTGCAAGGCTATTCTTTGGTGATGCTAGATGGCAGGTGGCATGGCGTCCAGGGTTGAGGGGGAGGAGGGTGTTGGCGTCGTAGCGGTGGAGTGTCCGAGGGGCAGGGTCCCTGGCACGGGGCGCGGTCCAGGGGCGGACGGATGCAGACAGGCTTGACTTTCACTTGCCTTCGGCGCACCAGTGGCACACCCGCTGCAAATGGCCGCACAGCGGCCGCCATTAGGTAGTGCTGCGGGGGGTGGACAGCTGGGAGGCGAGAAATGCGCAAAAGGACACTGGAGGAGGCGGGCCGCGGGGGATCGCAGCAGCAACGAGGGAGAGGACAGGGATAAAGGAACTGAAAAAAAGCACAAGAAAAACAAAGCCAAACAAAGCAAAGAAGAAAAAAAAGACCACAGGTAGAAAAGCAACGGAGAAGAGCAGAAAGAGGGACAGGAACAGCTGAAAAGAGGGACAGGAGGGCAGTCAAGCAGCAGATCTGTGACGCTTTACCACTGGATAACCAGGGATGAGGCACAGGCAGGAGCCTGCAGTTGGAGGAGGAACCAGCAGCAGCAGATGGGGACAGCAGCAGCAGCTACCAGACGGTGCAGTGGAATTGGAAGAGCAAGTCCACTAAGGGATAGTTCCTCGTACAGCCAAAAGCAAAATAACCGGGGGCAAGGAAAGGCAGGACCGCACGGTTGCCTCTTCCGATCTAACAGTGGCAAGCAGGTTCCGTGTTCCCCAGCGAGTAACATCGGATCAAGCTGCATACCCAAGGGGCTAGACCCACAGACTTGGGCCCAACATGGCCAGCCTCCACCGTCCGGCCACAGTGGCTCCACAGCAGCGCCGCCTCCCACTCTGTGTCTCAGGCGCAGGTTCAGCTAGGAGACTGTCCGTGCTTCCAGGCATCGGCTGCCATGGTGTTGCAAGGATGGCGCTATGCAAAGTGCTGCATCACTGGTTTTCCCCAGCAATGCGCCTCTTTACATAAATGGAGCCCTGAATCTGCATTTTCTCTTCCCCTGGGACTCTGGCTAGTCATCCTGGCTGTTGGGGGATTTGGGGGGCTTGTTTACCTGTGCTGAACTTGGACCTGGCTGCTCCATTCTGCATTCCATTGTATTTATTTTCTTTTAATCGTTGGAGGTGGACTTATGGGCTATTTTTGCCTCGGGAGGCAGAAAAGTGAAGTTGGGCTAACGTGAGTTTTTTTTACGTTAATTCGCTTTTTGTCACTTTTTTCCCGCTAACGTCAGATTTTTTATCACCTTGACGGTAGTGTTAGCTGCAGTTTTTGCCATGGCTAGCTGATACTATCATTACTGAAGACCGTTTGAAGTCTATAACCGAGCTGTTGGACAACATAACTTGAGAACACAAGATCTCATTTTTTTTTGCCACTGATAAAAGATTATTGTGCACAGGTGTTCAACACTGGTCTTCAAGTTGCCTGGTAAAATAAATCAAGCTCTCCCCCCTTCACCACCACCACCTACCATTGTTTTTCTTGGTGCAAGGAGATTCAGAAATTACAAGCATCATTGTTTCCTTTTTGTGCATATTTAACATATTATCATTTTTCGACTCGAACACCAACATCAAAAGTTACCCATTGCTGTCCCTGACTCCAACAGAGATAGGTGTTTGGTACACACATGGGTGTGCACATCTCCAATTATACCTGTATGGCCCGTATTATAAGGTAATCACTGATGATAAGCTAGCTGTATCTTAATGTCAAGGCATAGCCCAACATCCACCTCCAAGAATTGAGAGATGGGCTTTCCAGCTACAAAAATATCACTTCAGAGTGATTGGCAAAACAGGGCCTCGTAACCTTATGGAATATTTGTCAAGACACATATCTGACCCAAGCTGTGTTGACCTTAGGCCCTCAATACACAGTACAATGTGTCTACTTAGTGACCCAGAAAGCCTTTCTGAAGATAGTAACACTGTCTGATATTATCCGAAACGCAGGATCCATCACCAAGAGGCAAACACAGCACAAGCCCTTTATGAAATGTGGAGGCTAAGAAGTCAGATGAAGAATAACATACAATGACATATTGCTAAGGGGCAATTGAATTGTTATGCCACGAGTGCTCCAAGAGAGAATAGCTCAGCTGGCTCACAAAAGGCATCAAAGGATGGCAAAAACAAAATCTTGCTTGAAGGAAAAGGTCTGTTTTCCCAGAATGGATACCATTGTGAAGGAAGTTATAAAACATTTCTCCTCTGTCAAGCAATGGATAGTGGACATTGACGAGTTCCCATTATCACTGTAAATGCATGCACTACTCCCTGTTCCAAGGTTATCAGCGATCTCTGCAGCTTACCAGATGGCCGACAACACAACTTTTTCATGGGTACCTGATTGCAAAATCCAGTTGTGGAGATGGTGTAATCACCCATACGATGGAGTAGGGGCTGGCTGCACGTAGTCTAACTGAAACCATGAAGACTGACAATGGGGGCCTATTTTATGGAATTGAGTTCCGGAATACGTACGAGAACTGCATGCAAATCATCACTAAGTCACGCCTCGTTGGCCTTAAGCTTATGAGAAAGTTCAGTGGTTCACTTACATGCTAAACTAACTGTACTTCAAAGTGAATGGGCTATACATAGCTTCCTAAGAATGTATTGAATGAACCCTGATTGTACTACCCAACGTGCCCCTGCATCGATCATGTATGACTGAGCAATATGTGACACCATTCCCGGGGGTCAAGTAGGGAACCAACAAGAGGTAGACTTGCAAAGCAAAACAGCCATAACAGATGCTCAAGTATCAATGAAAGGGCTAAATGAAAAATAGGTAGTTAGACTTGTCTTTTTCAGCAGGTTCACCCCATACTTTTTACTTTTTGGCATCCTGTTTTTGTTGATTTTAGGACTCTGGGCACTTTACCACTGCTATTCAGTGCTAAAGTGCATTTGCTCTCCCTGTAAATGGTGTTATGGATTGGTGTTTCCATGATTGGCATATTTGGTTTACTAGTAAGTCCCTATTAAATTGCACTGAGGGTGCCAGGGCCTGTAAATAAAATGCTGCTAGTGGGCCTGCAGCACTGGTTGTGCCACCCATACAAGCAGTCCTGAAAAGGGTTCTCAGACCAGCCACTGCAGTGTATGTGTGCAGTTTGAAACTGCCATGTCGACCTGGCAAGTGCACCCATTTGCCAGGCCCTAATCTGCCCTTTTTGTACATGTAAGTCACCCCTCTGGTAGGACCAAGGTACCCCTGTGGGCAGGGTGCTGTGTATTTTAAAGGTGGGACATGTACTGGAGTGTGTGACATGTCCTGGTGGTGAATTACTGCCTATTTCATTTTTCACCACTTCAAGGCTATCTATCCCATAGGATAGAATGGGAGTTTGCTAATAACATCTATAAGCATAACTTGCCAATGGGACAAGATAGGGAAATGGAGTTTGGTATGCCTGGACTAAGAATGTAAGAATGCATCTTTTAGTAAAGAAGATTTTTATGTTCTGTGTTTGAAAATACCACTTTTAGAAAGTAGGTATTTTCTTGCTCAGCCATCCTGTGTGCCTCTGCTGATTTGTGAATTGACTGTCTGGTTTTGGAGTGACAGAGACAGGGGATGTGAATTCTCTTCAGACAGCTACTGGGGGGGAGTTGGGGTGTGCCCTGCCTTTCCCGGGATGAGTCAGGGCTGGGCTGAATAGACCTGGGCTGCATTTAGAGTAGTGGGAGGAGATTTCTCTGCACTTGAATAGGCCTGGTCTGCCCTGAACAATGCTGTCTCCACCTCCTGCCCGGAAGCTGCACCAGTGAAGCCAGAACTGGTTTGCACTGGGCTCAGAACCCCTCTGCCACAAGAGAACAAAGGATTTTGTAGTATAAATTAGATTACTGCTGAACTAAGGAACCTGCCAGGAAGAAGGGCTGGAAAAGCTGTCAGGAGGAACTGACACTTTGCTGCATGCTTTGCTGTGTTGGCCTGCTGCTTGCTGGTTCTGTCTTGGCAGGGAAAGGACTGGATTGTACTTTCATCATCAAGCTGTTAGAGGTTTCACCAAGGGCTTGAGGTAGAGCTTGCCTCCTGTTGGAAGTCTCAGGTAGATAAAATACTTTAGAGAACTCTTTTGGACCAAGAAGACTGCCGAGAAGAAGAGCTAGAGAAGCTGTGAGGAGGAACTACCACTTTGCTGAGTGCTTTGCTGTGTTGGCCTGCAGTGGCTGCTTCTGTCTTGGGCAGTAAAGGACTGGACTGAACCTTCTGCAACTTCTTTGTGTGAGTTTCTCCAAGGGCTTGATGTAGAGCTTGCCCCCTGTTCAAGAAGTCTCAGGAACAGCAAAGACTTCAAGTTTCATCTGCTCTCAGCACTGAGAACTGTGTGTTTTGTGCTGCAACAGAAGAAAAAGCAACTCAATACCATCATTGATGCCGTGGCCGATTCCGTGTCCTGAAGGCACCGCAGAGGGCACCGCCGGACTTTGCACAGCAACCCTTGTCTCACCGATGCCGCCTCCCAATGCCACCACAAAGCCGCTGCTTGCACCGCGACGTGTGGGCACTGCACTTTGCACCACCTTGCTTCACGCCACCGCCCTGGTATCCCCGATGCCGCTGCTCCATGCCGACATTGATGCCGCTGCTTGCACCGTGGTTCGAGGGCACCACTTGTAAGTCACCCGAAGCACTGTTCTCATTCCGCACTGCAGCCTTGGCCTACCAATGCCAGTGCCATCGACTCCAGTTCGTCAGCCAACGACATTGCTTCAGCAACGACACCGCCGCTGCTTGCACCGTGACCTGCCAGCACTGCGACGAGCACCGCATCACTTCACACCGCAGCCCTGGTCTCACCGATGCCTCTGGGCGACCGTCACCGAGCCGCTGCCTGCACCGCGACCTGAGGGCACCGCACGCCACACCGCTGTACTTCGCACCACAGCCCCGACGCCACGCGATGCCAGCGCTCCTGACTTCAACCGCGAGGAGTTCGATTTGCAACGCGTGTGACTTCAACGGCCCAACAATTCCTGCAACGCCTTCTGGAACCGACGCCTGCCGACGCCGGCTCATCGGAGCTCCACGCGAGGTCGCCGACACCCTACATTTATAAAGGTACTGTTTCGTGGGTATTCCCAACACCGCAGCTGGCCCGGTCAGCCAGAACTGTTTGGATTTGTTGTTCACAACGCCATGGTAGCCCTGGACGAAGCTACTGGCTTCAAGGAACTAGATTTTTCAAGTATTCTTGTAAAGTATATATTTTTAGGTACTTTATTGTAGATTTTTGTCGATTTGATCTTGTTTTAAGCATATAAAATATTGGATATTTTTCTAAAACCTGTGTGGTGTCAGTTTGTAGTGTTTTCACTGTATTACTGTTGGTTATGTGCAAATGCTTTACACAATGCCTCTAAGATAAGCCTGACTGCCCATGCCAAGCTACCAAGGGAGTGAACAGGGGTTATTTTAGGAGTGTAACTCCCTTACCCCGACTAGGAAGAAGAGTCCCTACTTGGACAAAGGTACCTACCTCTGTCAACTAGAGACCCCCATTTGTAACACAGGGTGAAAGGGTAAGATTAAAATCCCAGATCTGGTGCTTGTGCAGCATAGGAATCCTTTAGGCAAACCCCTGAAACTGTAAGATCAATAAAAGAGACCATGATCTCTACAATGGAGGATTGTGAGCAGGGAATTGGAAATGTCTTGAAAGAGTCAACGCCCATGCTATCTGAACCTGAGGGGTGAAGACTCGACAGGGCAGAAAAGGAGCCCAGCTAAGAACAATGGTCCCTAAAGGTCCCCCACTGTCATCAGAGACTGAGCTACTTCGATGTGATAGGATGTGATAAGACCTGTGAGAATCACAACAACAATTGCAATGCTTCCAGAACTTTTTTGTATATTAATTCAGTTATGTATATTGTTGGAGGGTTTAATGTGCCAGTTATATTGTGCTGGTAAGATGGTGATAGGCTTGTCTCAGTGCGCTCATGACTGTGCTCCTGGTCTTGTGTTATCATCAGGGTCTGAGGGCATAGGAGGGAGTAAGAAAAGAACTTTCACCATCTTTATTATGACTTCCTGGTAAATCAAGATGCTGTATACAGAAGATGTCTGGGAAATTACATTCCTTCTGTAATTCTATCATTGATTTCAACATATTTTGTGTATTAGCTGATACACCCACAAATTGCTGTATCCATTATCTTGGATGATACTAATTCTTTTTTTATATTTATGCTGCAAGGTATGGAGACTTAATGATGGAATCCAAAACTAAAGAATTTCATCCTGAAGAAATCAGCCAGACAAAAAGTCATAAAGATGAAAAATATATTATTAAAAACACAGCATATTTAATGGAAAAAAACAGCACTGTGTTTAATTCCCAGGTGCTGGCTTTGAATCCCAGGTCCAATATAAAAAGAAAAACGTCTTACAATTCGCAGACTATTAGAAATTGGAACAAAATTTCTTTAATGAATCAAAAAATAAACAAAAAAGGTCACAGTATTCTATTTTTGTATACCACAACCCAATTGCAATCAATTAGAGGTCTACATAACAGGGAACAAAAAAGAGGAAGAGAAGCTAAGGGTTGGGGGCCTGGACCGGGGATGGGGAAGCAAGAAGGGCAGATTAAGGAAAGAGCATCTCAGTACCTTTGCAAGAGGGCGGTAGTGGTCGTGGATTAGAGGGGCTGACAAAGGGGACGATGGAAGGATTTGGGGTTTAAGGGGGACCCCTCCCAAAAAAGAGAGGAGAAATGGAAACAGTTCGGATTAAGGAGAGGGGGATGCGAGGATGGGTCTTAGAGGCTATGTTTACCACCAAGAACGTGGTCCGCCTGCCGAATTTAGATGCAGGTCGACTTTTGTTTAATCATGGTGGAGACCACGCGATTACAAAAAAAGTGCGATCAAAGTACCATCACTACCCGTTCATGGTGAAGACCACGCCTGCTGTGATAAAACCCCACCGACTGTCCTGAGGAGTAAGAGCCATCAGAGGCAGACCTGTGCTTCCGCCCACCTAATTTAGATGGCCAACATTAGAGATCCGTTTCCACTGCCTGTCACTTTCAGTAAAACCACAGACTCCTGTGGCGAGGGATTTTCTTTTTGGAAATGAAAATGGAGACAGTTTTATGCAGGGCCCAATTATGTTGATGGAGCCCTGCACCAAACTGCAAAAAGGCATATACAGGAACTGCCATGACGGTGGCTCCCGCCTGTGCTTTAGAAATGACCCTCAGCTTGGCAGGCGGCACCTCCATCAGGGTGATGGAGTCACATCACTCTGTCTCCCTGATGGAGAAACGGATCGCCTACTTACATTTAAATTGGGCCCTTTTCTAGGACCAGCAAGACCACAAAGAAGTATTTCATGACTTTCAGAACACCGCCAGCAGGACATCACTAACATCAAACAACATGGCCACTTCCAACTCACCAAAGGTAATATCCTAGAAATGTTCTGCTCCTCCATGCCAGCATTCCCTGAGCCCTCTTTACTATCTAAGGACTCGTAGAAGCATGCTCCAATCAAGTTCCTGTGCCAGCACATAAAATGATAGCCATCCGAGACCCTACAAGCAACACCTTTGTTAGTTTAAAAATGACCTAATGTATGCCATACAGAACGTCATTAATGAACTCAATGTCATGTTGAACCCATGAGAAGATTTCAACTTATAAATATGGATCCTCAATAACATGTTTGATGCAAGCCTCAGCCATCAGACACCTATGCCCAGATTTAATACATTTTGGGAAGATTTAACGCTTCTAAATCTGTTTTTACTTTTATTTAAAAACTTGTTTAATGCTGAAAAACACTTGAAAATAGCGTGAAGCAGACCATGGGAGGTGCATGGGCATCGCCAAGCAACCACCCAAGATTTCTGATGCTGAACCCTAGTTACTTTAAAAAATTTACAGGGTTTCGTAGGAGAAAATAGCGCCTATTTCAGATAGGCGCTATGAAGAAGAAATGCTTTAATTTCTTCTTTCTTTTCTGACTTTGCATGGGTGCTGCACTATACAGCACACCTATAAAGGGGGGGAAAAGGTTTCAAGTTAGTCTAGGCATTGTATTTTGTACTGGAAGCGTTCCCTTCCAGTACAAAGCCTTTGCTAGACTCACTGAGGCACCCACCTACTATAGTGCAAAGGTGTGTCCATGGAGCACGGCAGCAAATTTCTGCGCCGGCACTAGCGATAGGGGAAGGGAGGTGAGTGCCATATTTCCGTAAATATGGCACTCTCCTGCTCTCTCCTTCTTATGCTGCGCAGCATTTGTGGCTGCTGCACTGCAGTGCATGAGAAACTACTAAATCTGCCCCTTAGTGCAGAGCAGCACTGTGTGAAAATCAGGAGTGGTGAAATAATTGTATAGCAACACAATTTTAATGAATTTTTAAGCACTTTTAGTGCAACACTAAGAATTGAGTTATGGCACCAAGGTGATCCAGCAACACATTGTGTGAGAGTTTTACTCAAGTTACACTTCCAGTACAAATGTTAACACAAGGACAACCTTCCAAAGATATAAGTTAGGTTGTGTCTCGTTTCATTTGCCACTGGGATCTCAAACAAAGGCAAATCATGTTCTTGCAACAGATAAGGCATAGCCTAAAAATCTATGGGCACTTGCATTGTTCCCATCTTATTATACTCCCTTGTGGGGCTAGATATTAGCAATTCTAGGCCTGCTTCTCTGTAACCATTACACACAGAAAGAAACACCACCCTCAGACAAGCAAAGAGACAGCAAAGATCACAACTTGAGGAAGACCTCGAGGCCCATGAGAACACATCACTATACAAAGAAGACATGGTACTGAAGCCAAAGCAACAAACTATACCAACTGCTTAAGCCTACCTGCCAACATAAGAAGTCACCACCATCAAACACACTTTAATCTCAACACGAGAGCCCTCTTGGACACCTAGTGATCAAATGCAGCAAGATCACCAGCTTTCTCAAGCAGAATATTTGAACATGAAAGGAAATATGATTGTGGCAATGCACAGTCAGACAACATCCCACCCAAAAACTTCACAGCTCCCCAAATTGATTGCTGTTCCATACTCTGACTATTGATGGCTGCTAATGTCTCCTTATTTGTTTAAAGTTGATTTCCTACAAAATCCACCGATGCCATTGCTGATAAAGGCCAACCTCGACCACAACAACCTTGTCAACTACTCCTAATCATCCACCTCCACTGTCTGGGCAAGATCACTGAGAAGGTGGGTTCTATTTAGCCACAACAGTGAATCAAAAGCAATGACCTACCACTGGACCACCAGCCAGGATTTGGGCATAGAGACAGCAAATATTGTGGTATTTGTCAATGCTTGCAATGGTGATGAAAGTGGTGAAAAACAGAGTGTAACATCATTAACGAAAGCTGCTAAACACAAACTTGTTTCAAAATCATCCAAAACGTCTTCAAATGACTGTCTGATTCATCAAGAACATTGTGTGTATCAGAATTTGATGGAACCAACTTAATTCCTTATTCTGTAAAGTCCATGTTCCTCACTTTTATTGGGGGTATTGCCTGAGGCAGGAGGATCATGGTCCAGGCCACAGTAGGGGGTGGAGGCATGCCTGGCTATATGCCATGCTTGAAGGGAGAAAGATGTTATGTGGTCACTCTTCAAGGAAGTGAAACCCACAGCTTGCCATGGTAGACCTTTCCCTCATTAAATTAGTCCTTGACAAAGACTAATAAGGATGGGAGTGTAAAACACTAAGCCCAGCCCTGGCATAATAGACTTAATGTGCCCCTAATTGGCTTAAGTAAAAAGAGCTCCACCATTGCAACGTCTTCCAACATAAAGTCCATGTGGTCAAAGATATCCTATTTGTGGCTTCCTTTCCATATTTAGTACTTCATATGAAATTAAATTGTCTCCATATCCTAAAGTAAGATTTTCCTGTAGGCCACACCAAGGATGCTAATGTTTTTGAAAGGACATATATGTTACTCTAATTGCAGGGCTGACAGGAGGTGGCCATCTGCACTAGCTGCTGAAGATAAAAATGTTGGAGGGTGTTTTGCAAAGTTCTTTTTGTGGTTTTGGCCACAATTATACTTAACTGTACAGAATATATTCTCAAGAAGGTTCTATTTTCTTTCCCCAAAATAGGTCATTGTTTCCCAATATTTTCCCCAGAATAAAACAATGATGACTATAATTTAAAGTCGGAAAACATTGTTCAACTTATCTTTCTGGATGAAAACCAGTTGAAAGGTTTCTCCTACTCACTTGTCCACCCAGCAAGGCCTGGGTCAATGTCCCTAGATTTAAGTGATTATCAGAGCCACCAATACAAATTTGACTACAGCTGCTTTCTCCGCCACGGCTCAAAATTCAGTGGGTGGACACTCAAAAAGAAGCAACTGCAGAAGCAGAGTCCATAAAATAGCAAGACAAGTGCACAATCATCTAGCACCTTTAAGGATGTAAAGCATACCCTGCTCTAACACCGTGCTTTCACAAGTGGTTGTATAAGACTGAATCATTACATGGCATTTGGTTCACACCAACCTGAGAGATTTACTTAAAATCAAAAACACTTTACAACTGCATAGGTAGTTGGCATACCTACTTATCAGGACTAGCCAAAGATTGACCATTGGGGGGGTCATTATCTGCTACAAAAATGGTGATATTAGTAAGAATCAGTTCACAACTAGTGCAAATAAAAGACACTAGTGTGTTCTAGCTAAAAGATACAATTTGCTTGCCCTCCTATTTCAATGAGCACCACAACAGCATGTCATGCAGCTAAAGTGTCTCATAGTGAGTACAAGTGCATTAATGTCATCTGAGCATGCTCTCAAATAATTACTCAAACTCAGAAGACATTATAGTAGATTTTCCAAGTCTACTCAGTTAGCAAACTTCGCCACAAGTCGGAAGCTATCCAAATGTTCAGGAATTCTCTGCACTTTTATGAAGGAAAAAATGCCGGCATTAGTATCAGATAGTGACTGGCCAAATTATCTACTTCTACTGATTTACAAAGGTTAGATGGAGGATGTTAAGGGTGGATTATGTACATGATTTTACAAGAGTGTGATAACAATAAAATACCTTTTCCTCATGTGTGCACTAGGTTCCCCAAGCAGAAGAAAGGTACAACCACAAAGCAGTTTGTTAATCTTCCCAGTCCTCCTTTCCCCCTGTTGTCTGTCTTCGCTTCTTAGTGATCAGCTTCTATGGGCGGATACAGGCGACAGAGAGACTGGGCGAGCCAGCATCAGTGTTTACGCCATGGCAGCCACAACTGACATTTACATGAGACTTACAACTTATTTGTCCATGAAATAGCACTATCCAAAACCAATTCTAAAGCTATAATTATAATCATTTTAAAACATGGTTTTGCCCCTAGCCTCTCCCACACAGGCATACATTCAGAAACATATATAATAATTGTAAATACATTACTTGAGAATTCCCACATACTCTTCTGTGAAATAGAGCAAACCAAACTTTGTTAGTTAACTTTCAGTGTGGGTTTAACTATGTGACAATACCACTTAAAGCAAATATGTTATATTTTTAAGTGATTAACTATATTCTTTTGGCATAGAAGTGAATTACATATTGATTTTTTGAACTACTTGTAATTTTGAATTTGTTCCCATAAATGAAAATGGCAAATTGCAGAATGGAAAATGTCAAATTATTATAGATCAATTATAGGTGTTTTGTAAATGTAAATTTAAACATTTTCTGCGTATTTCATTTAAACTAATCTGTTCAATTTGAGCTTTCCATTTTAGGATGATTTCTAAAATTATCACAAACCATGCTATGCAACTCTCTACTTGGTAAGTTTTTAACATCAATAACAGGGAATAGGTGAGTTATTTATATAGGGCTCACTTTCATAGAATTTGGCTCCTGCTGAAGTGGTACTGACATAATTAAGAGAATTTGAAGTCCAGATGGCAATAACGACATATTTCTTGACGCTTTACCCATGTCAATACAAAAGATCTGGGGTACAATTAGAAATGTGGCAAACAGGTTCCACCCATTTAATCGCCCGGGATTTTTCTCATTTGACTACTCAGTTTTTAGATTTTACTGTGATTGAGTTTCACTACCTGTGTCTGACTCACAGTAACTTCACTGTAAATCGATGTAGGGTGCTAACTGCCAGCACTCATCATTTAAGTTAAAGCTGCTAACGTACAACTAGTGTAAGATTGTTGGGCTGGTTGCATGTAAATATACACGTGTGCCCATAGGTGTGAGTTGCACATGTATGCAAAGCCATCTTTTGCAGCCTGATGTCTGTGCATAGGTATCATACAGCAGAAGGGACTCTTCAAGAGTTGTTTGTGGCCTGTGGTAGACCTCATTATGTGAGTGGGCTTTCATAGTGTAGGTCTGTAGTACTTACTGTAGGTCTGTGATGATTAAACAGTTTTACACATTATAGGCAAAATCTGCACTAAGGTACAGTTTTGTCCCACAAAGACCTACAGGGTACAGTGAGGTACCTGTCAAAGTCTTAAATTTGACAAGCACTTTAAGACTTGTCAAATTTCTCTCCCTTAGCTCATAGCTAGATTTCAAGCCTTCTGCCTCACCCCCTGCCGGGCCCCGTTAATTACTCTGCTCTCCAGCAAAATGATCAAATGCCTCCTGACACAATAGCGCTATTAACAGTGCTTGGCCCAGTTACTGGGAAAGGAAGGGGTGGAGAGGAATTCTGCATCATTAGCTTGTCAGACTGCCCCTGGTGGGACAGCCCAAGCCCACAAAAACACAGCATGAGGGCCAGACCTCTGGACCCAACACGGGAGGGGCTCATTTTTGAAGTTTTAGGTGGAACCCTCAGACTTGCCAGGAGTGCATGGCTTCCAGAACTTTCTATCCCCAATTAAAAATCCTTGCACAAGGGGAGACTGATGAGAACATAAAGGAGAATGGAGCGATAACTGAAAAGGATGCACAGGTAGAAGAAGAAGTCACCTAATGCCCGCAAGGAGCGAATTTGGGTCTTTAAATCCAGCTGACCCTAGTATTAGGATTCATCTCTCCAGCGCCAGCTGCACTAGCTCCCTAGTGACCTCCAAGTAATGTTTGTGGGAATGGACCTGCTAGGATGGTTCCACTGGGCCTTCTGTGGGCTGACACTTGACTTTGCTGCTGACATACATATGTCACCATGCAATACAGCCAGGATGCCATTGGGCCTGAGGAGCTGAGCAAGGAGGGCTTCTGCTTGCTGGCTTTGGAGGGGCTGTGACAGACACCCCAGGCAGAGGACAGATCTGGTACAGCGAGTGCTAAAAATTCAGTTCCCAATTAAGATTTTCCTTTTGAGGCCAGCTGGCCAAAAGGAAAAGCTCCTGGTGGCTAGGGCTGGGCACCAGGAGCAAGGTGAGCCCATGAACAGCATGAGATCTCTAACTGGCCTGGGAACCCCATCCCCTGGGACACACAAGACAAAACTGTCCCTGAGGTCTTCATCCTCTGGGACAGACGAGGATGATGGAGTCATCTAGGAGAGGACCCCTGCACCCTGGTATCCCAGGCCTACACTCTCTCCTGTTCCCCCTGCTGGTGACTGGGCGGTGGCAGGGCAACAGTCCAGCAGTAACCAACGTGGGTGGAAGAATGAGCATGCAGGTGGGGAGCTGGTTTGTCAGCGCAGGAGTGGGATCCTCGCACTGCACTGAAAACAAAACAAACACAAAGGCATGTGGTTGCTCCGGTGGGACTAAGGTGTCCATGAAGAAGAAAAATGTGTGCAACGTGAAAGCATCTAAAAAATGAAGAGCAGGTATGATGCTCAATAATTATGCATCTCTGGGCAAAAGGAGAATTCCATAATTGCCCAGGAACAGATTACAATTTGCAAATCTTCTCTTGTGGTGCCCCAAGGAGGGGCAGCAGAACCATCAACATTTGTAAAGAGTGCTAGTAGTATGCAGAATGGCAGCATCCCCCTTCCTGAAGAGGATGAAAAAGAATTCAACCTATGTATCCCAGGTCGTAGGATACATGACCTGGTGAGACTGCTTATCAATTTTCACATTCTCCCTGACCCTCTGCTTTTGCATTTGGCCTTCCTAGAGCAGAAAGGAAAAGAAAAGAAATGAAAGGGAAAGGAAAGGAAAGGAAAGGAGAGGAGAGGAAAGGAAAGGAAAGGGGAGGAAAGGAAAGGAAAGGAAAGGGGAGGAGACTCTCGGACATGTTTTAAACCACTAGGCTTCTGCATATGAGCCTGGGATGACAGGGAACTCTTGTGGCTCTAGAGCTGTGTTTGAGGGGCTGAGAATGATGCCCCATAAGCATAAGAGAGCCTCAGGACTGCAGGAGCAAGGAGCACTGAAGTCCAGCTCCCCAGGAAATCCACCTTTTAAAAGACCAGGAGACCAGATGGGAAGATTCCTGGTGACAAGGGCTGGCTACCATGAGCTAAACGAGCCCATAGGCAGTGAGCTTGGCCTTCTGGCCAGTGATATGACTGGCTCCCCTGGGAGGACCAGACAGAGAATGATGTTTGTATCACTTTGCTGTGATTTCACTACATTCCCACAGGTAGGGCCAAGAGTATACTGCATCCTTATTTTATTTTATTTGGTTTGTGGAGGGAGTTTGCATGAGGCCCCCTCCCTGAACACTCCTATAGCTCCAGGGACCCAAACTCCAGGATTCTGACCCAAGAAGAAATTGTCCTGGGAACCCCCATCCCCGCAGGACAGGAGAAGACAAGAGAAGATCCAGGAGACTGTGTTACCTCCTGCTCCTAATGGCCAAGGCTTGTGGAGCAGGAGAGGTGCAACACAGAAGCATCCTGGAGGACAAAGGCATGTGGGTGTCCCCGGAGGTACTGTGAAGAAAACAAATGTATGCAGCATGAGGCCATATATTGTGGTGTCCAAGAAGGAGCATTGGCACCACCAACATTTATAAAGTGTGTATGGTTCACTGACATAATATCGATCACAGCAATATTGTGGCACAGAAATATTGTCAAAAATATGGATCACAAAAATAACATTTCCCTAAACTTAGAAAGGTAAGTACAAAAATATTTAAAAAAATTATGGTTTCACACTAATATTGTTAAAAAACATAACAATACATTTCTTTTTAATATATATATATATATATTATCTACTGGCGGTCGCCAGTAGATAGTTATAGTTAAAACCTATTATCCATAGGAAATCCGCGACATTCTATTTGAAATAACGTTGGCGCCGGTTGACGAATCTTCGCGAAAGTTTCCAACTTGTTGGGGCGCTCCGGTCCGCTCCTATCCTGAAAGTCTCGGGGTGATACGTCAAGCGGGGGCCGAGAAAAAGGGGGTCCCAAAACGCGTTTTCCCCATTCATTTTTCCATAGGAACCTTTAGTCGCAGCTACAGCCCGAACTGCTGAACGGAATTACACCAAATTTGGCAAAGAGGTAGCCCTTGGTTCAGTGTCGTGCCTTTTGCTTAAATGGTGTAAATCCGTTCAGTAGTTCCTGAGAAAATCAAAAGTAAAGTCACATATATATCTGGGCGGAGCCTAACCACACATGTCATCGTGAGATCTGATTGGCTGTCAGCACTTCATCCTGGAATTGCTGGCAGCCATCTTGGGACCAATATAAATGATAGTACCTCATTGAAATGCATTGTAGTGAATAGAAGATTTTGAGGGTCACCAAAAGGAGAACTATAAAGGGTGATAACAGATTTTAGTTACATTAGAATTTATTTGTTGATGGTACCATACTAATTTTAGGAATTGTGGTGTATTCTAAGGTGATTTTACCATGTGAAAAACCTTCTGCTGGGATATCATGAATCATGTTTGAAAAACACTATTTTCTCATGCTTGTCCCATGGAGGTTTGGAAGGTGCTCCAGAAGCTAAAATGAGAGCATATTTTCTGTAAATTCACATTATCTTTCTCAGTCATGTGAGAATGAAGTCTGACATTCTCAGTAAAACATGTACATCCAACAAGGGCAGAGACTGTCAGTTGATTCCTTTGTGTTCTACTGCAGCTTCCCAGAGTGTTCTAAAGAACAACTAGAGTGCTAACAGCCTTACTTATGACAAAAGTATGGCACACCTGAAGCCATCTTGATTGGAATAAACTGGTAACACTTAAACAATTTAATTTAAAAAGGAACAAAATGATGGGGTTCATTTTGTCATAGAAATTATGGTTAGTGCTGTAGAAAGAAAAATTAGGACATGTTTCAAGTGTGATCTCAAATATCTTCCTGTTATATTTCAACAGGAGCAGCCTGCCAGTTGATGCCTTTGTGATCTACTGCAGCTTCCCAGAGTGTTCTAAAGAACAACTAGAGTGCTAATAGCCTTACTTATGACAAAAGTATGGCACACCTGAAGCCATCTTGATTGGAATAAACTGGTAACACTTAAAACATTTAATTTAAAAAGGAACAAAATGATGGGGTTCATTTTGTCATAGAAATTATGGTTAGTGCTGTAGAAAGAAAAATTAGGACATATTTCAAGTGTGATCTCAAATATCTTCCTGTTATATTTCAACAGGAGCAGCCTGCCAGTTGATGCCTTTGTGTTCTACTGCAGCTTCCCAGAGTGTTCTAAAGAACAACTAGAGCGCTAACAGCCTTACTTATGACAAAAGTATGGCACACCTGAAGCCATCTTGATTGGAATAAACCGGTAACACTTAAAACATTTAATTTAAAAAGGAACAAAATGAGGGGTTCTTTTTGAAATAGAAATTATGGTTAGTGCTGCAGAAAGAAAAATTAGGGCATGTTTTAAGTGAGATCTCAAATCCTCTTCTATTTCATTAGAAAATTCTGACATGCAGACTGAAACAATCACTTTAAATACCAGCAGCAGACTACCAGTTAACTCCCTGGTGAGCAGTAGCTTTACTCCAGTGATCTAATGAGCAACTAGAGTGCTAACATTCTGAATTTATGACAGATGTGAGACACATCTGAATGCCTTCTTGATGGAATCAAAGTAAAAACTGAAAGCATTTCCTACTGAGGAGACTGCAGTAAATGAAGAAATTAGGAAACTTCATAACAAAGAAGTCTTCCAAGATGGCCACCAGTGAAAAAAGAGCCCAAATGTAGCACAAATATTACCCAGATGTAGCCCACATATAGCCCAATAACAAAAGTGTGAAAAACACTTTTTATTTTTTGTTTTTTTGCAGTTTTATGTAGTGCAGACTGGTCAGGTATTGGAGCATTGCATCTTAAAACATGACCCCCTACACTACAAAAACACCACTGCACTACCTTAAACCCTAAAACACTACCCCCAGCACGACCCCCTACACTACACAAGCACCACTGCACTATCCTAAACCCTAAAACACTACCCCCAGCACGACCCCCTACACTACCCAAACACCACTGCACTAACCTAAATCCTAAAACACTACCAGCAGCACGACCCCTACACTACCCAAACACCACTGCACTACCCTAAAACATGACCCCTACACTACACAAACACCACTGCACTACCCTAAACCCTAAAACACTACCCCAGCACGACTCCCTACACTACCCAAACACCACTGCACTAACCTAAATCCTAAAACACTACCCCCAGCACGACCCCCTACACTACCCAAACACCACTGCACTACCCTAAAACATGACCCCTAAACTACACAAACACCACTGCACTACCCTAAACCCTAAAACACTACCCCCAGCACGACCCCCTACACTACACAAGCACCACTGCACTACCCTAAACCCTAAAACACTACCCCCAGCACGACCCCCTACACTGCCCGAACACCACTGCACTGCCCTAAACCCTGAAACACCAGCCCCTGCATGACCCTCTACACTGCCCGAACACCACTGCACTGCCTTAAACCCTGAAACACCACCCCTAGCACGACCCCCTACACTGCCCGAACACCACTGCACTGCCCTAAACCCTGAAACACCACCCCTTCACGACCCCCTACACTGCCCGAACACCACTGCACTGCCCTAAACCCTGAAACACAACCCCCAGCATGACCCCCTACACTGCCCTAAATCCTGAAACACTACCCCCAGCAAGACCCCCTACACTGCCCGAACACCACTGCACTGCCCTAAACCCTGAAACATCACCCCCAGCAAGACCCCCTACACTGCCCAAACACCACTGGCCTAAACCCTGAAACACCACCCCCAGCACGACCCCCTACACTGCCTGAACACCACTGCACTGCCCTAAACCCTGAAACACTACCCCCAGCAGGACCCCCTACACTGCCCGAACACCACTGCTCTGCCCAAAACCCTGAAACACCAGCCACAGCATGACCCCCTACACTGCCCAAACACCACTGCACTGCCCTAAACCATGAAACACCAGCCCCTGCACGACCCCCTACACTGCCCGAACACCACTGCACTACCCTAAACCCTGAAACATCACCCCCAGCACGACCCCCTACACTGCCCGAGCACCACTGCACTGCCCTAAACCCTGAAACACCAGCCCCAGCACGACCCCCTACACTGCCCGAACACCACTGCACTGCCCTAAACCCTGAAACACCAGCCCCAGCACGACCGCCTACACTGCCCGAACACCACTGCACTGCCCTAAACCCTGAAACACCAGCCCCAGCACGACCCCCTACACTGCCCGAACACCACTGCACTGCCCTAAACCATGAAACACCAGCCTCAGCACGACCCCCTACACTGCCTGAACACCACTGCACTGCCCTGAACCCTGAAACACCAGCCCCAGCACGACCGCCTACACTGCCCGAACACCACTGCACTGCCCTAAACCCTGAAACACCACCCCGTGCATGACCCCCTACACTGCCCGAACACCACTGCACTGCCCTAAACCCTGAAACACCACCCCCAGCGTGACCCCCTACACTGCCCGAACACCACTGCATTGCCCTAAACCCTGAAACACCACCCCCTGCACAACCCCCTACACGGCTCGAACACTACTGCACTGCCCTAAACCCAGAAACACCATCCCCAGCACGACCCCCTATACTGCACGAACACCACTGCACTGCCCTAAACCCTGAAACACTACCCCCAGCAAGACCCCCTACACTGCCCGAACACCACTGCACTGCCCTAAACTCTGAAACATCACCCCCAGCAAGACCCCTACACTGCCCGAACACCACTGCCCTAAACCCTGAAACACCACCCCCAGCAAGACCCCCTACACTGCCCGAACACCACTGCACTGCCCTAAACCCTGAAACACCAGCCCCAGCACGACCCCCTACACTGCCCGAACACAACTGCACTGCCCTAAACCCTGAAACACCACCCCCTGCACGACCCCCTACACTGCCCGAACACCACTGTACTGCCCTAAACCCTGAAACCCCACCCCCAGCATGACCCCCTACACTGCCAGAACACCACTGCACTGCCCTAAACCCTGAAACACCACCCCCTGCACGACCCCCTACACTGCCCGAACACTACTGCACTGCCCTAAACCCTGAAACACCACCCCCAGCACGACCCCCTACACTGCACGAACACCACTGCACCGCCCTAAACCCTGAAACACTACCCCCAGCAAGACCCCCTACACTGCCCGAACACCACTGCACTGCCCTAAACCCTGAAACATCACCCCCAGCAAGACCCCCTACACTGCCCAAACACCACTGCACTGCCCTAAACCCTGAAACACCACCCCCAGCAAGACCCCCTACACTGCCCGAACACCACTGCACTGCCCTAAACCCTGAAACACCACCCCCAGCACGACCCCCTACACTGCCCGAACACCACTGCACTGCCCTAAACCCTGAAACACCACCCCCGAGCACGACCCCCTACACTGCGCCGAACACCACTGCACTGCCCTAAACCCTGAAACACCAGCCCCAGCACAACCCCGTACACTGCCCGAACACCACTGCACTGCCCTAAACCCTGAAACACCAGCCCCAGCACAACCCCCTACACTGCCCGAACACCACTGCACTGCCCTAAACCCTGAAACACCAGCCCCAGCACGACCACCTACACTGCCCGAACACCACTGCACTGCCCTAAACCCTGAAACACCACCCCCAGCAAGACCACCTACACTGCCCGAACACCACTGCACTGCCCTAAACCCTGAAACACCACCCCCAGCACGACCCCCTACACTGCCCAAACACCACTGCACTGCCCTAAACCCTGAAACACCAGGCCCAGCACGACCCCCTACACTGCCCGAACACCACTGCACTGCCCTAAACCATGAAACACCAGCCTCAGCACGACCCCCTACACTGCCTGAACACCACTGCACTGCCCTGAACCCTGAAACACCAGCCCCAGCACGACCGCCCTACACTGCCCGAACACCACTGCACTGCCCTAAACCCTGAAACACCACCCCGTGCATGACCCCCTACACTGCCCGAACACCACTGCACTGCCCTAAACCCTGAAACACCACCCCCAGCGTGACCCCCTACACTGCCCGAACACCACTGCATTGCCCTAAACCCTGAAACACCACCCCTGCACAACCCCCTACACTGCTCGAACACTACTGCACTGCCCTAAACCCAGAAACACCATCCCCAGCACGACCCCCTATACTGCACGAACACCACTGCACTGCCCTAAACCCTGAAACACTACCCCCAGCAAGACCCCCTACACTGCCCGAACACCACTGCACTGCCCTAAACTCTGAAACATCACCCCCAGCAAGACCCCTACACTGCCCGAACACCACTGCCCTAAACCCTGAAACACCACCCCCAGCAAGACCCCTACACTGCCCGAACACCACTGCACTGCCCTAAACCCTGAAACACCAGCCCCAGCACGACCCCCTACACTGCCCGAACACAACTGCACTGCCCTAAACCCTGAAACACCACCCCCTGCACGAACCCCTACACTGCCCGAACACCACTGCACTGCCCTAAACCCTGAAACCCCACCCCCAGCATGACCCCCTACACTGCCAGAACACCACTGCACTGCCCTAAACCCTGAAACACCACCCCCTGCACGACCCCCTACACTGCCCGAACACTACTGCACTGCCCTAAACCCTGAAACACCACCCCCAGCACGACCCCCTACACTGCACGAACACCACTGCACCGCCCTAAACCCTGAAACACTACCCCCAGCAAGACCCCCTACACTGCCCGAACACCACTGCACTGCCCTAAACCCTGAAACATCACCCCCAGCAAGACCCCCTACACTGCCCGAACACCACTGCCTGCCCTAAACCCTGAAACACCACCCCCAGCAAGACCCCTACACTGCCCGAACACCACTGCACTGCCCTAAACCCTGAAACACCACCCCCAGCAAGACCCCCTACACTGCCCGAACACCACTGCACTGCCCTAAACCCTGAAACACCACCCCGAGCACGACCCCCTACACTGCCCGAACACCACTGCACTGCCCTAAACCCTGAAACACCAGCCCCAGCACAACCCCGTACACTGCCCGCACACCACTGCACTGCCCTAAACCCTGAAACACCAGCCCCAACACAACCCCGTACACTGCCCGAACACCACTGCACTGCCCTAAACCCTGAAACACCAGCCCCAGCACGACCGCCTACACTGCCCGAAAACTACTGCACTGCCCTAAACCCTGAAACACCACCCCCAGCAAGACTACCTACACTGGCCGAACACCACTGCACTGCCCTAAACCCTGAAACACCACCCCCTGCACGACCCCCTACACTGCCCAAACACTACTGCACTGCCCTAAACCCTGAAACACCACCCCTCAGCACGACACCCTACACTGCCCGAACACCACTGCACTGCCCTAAACCCTGAAACACCACCCCAGCACGACCCCCTACACTGCCCGAACACCACTGCACTAAACCCTGAAACACCACCCCCTGCACGACCCCCTACACTGCCGGAACACTACTGCACTGCCCTAAACCCTGAAACACCACCCCCAGCACGACCCCCTACACTGCCCTAACACCACTGCACTGCCCTAAACCCTGAAACATCACCCCCAGCACAACCCCCTACACTGCCTGAGCATCATTGCTCTGCCCTAAACCCTGAAACACTCGCCCCAGCACGACCCCCTACACTGCCCGAACACGACTGCACTGCCCTAAACCCTGAAACACCAGCCCCAGCAAGACCCCTACACTGCCCGAACACCACTGCATTGCCCTAGACTCTGAAACACCAGCCCCAGCAAAACCCCCTACACTGCCCGAACACCACTGCACTGCCCTAAACCCTGAAACACCAGCCCCAGCATGACCCCCTACACTGCCCGAACACCACTGCACTGCCCTAAACCCTGAAACACCAGCCCCAGCACGACCCCCTACACTGCCCGAACACCACTGCACTACCCTAAACCCTGAAACACCAGCCCCAGAACGACCCCCTACACTGCCCGAACACCACTGCACTGCCCTAAACCCTGAAACACCAGCCCCAGCACCACCCCCTACAATGCCCGAACACCACTGTACTGCCGTAAACCCTGAAACACCACCCCTGCACGACCCCCTACACTTCCCGAACACCACTGCACTGCCCTAAACCCTGAAACACCACCCCCTGCACCACCCCCTACACTGCCCGAACACCACTGCACTGCCCTAAACCCTGAAACACCACCCCCTGCACCGCCCCCTACACTGCCCGAACACCACTGCACTGCCCTAAACCCTGAAACACCACCCCCAGCATGACCCCCTTTACTGCTTGAACACCACTGCACTGCCCCAAACCCTGAAACACCACCCCCAGCATGACCCCCTACACTGCCCGAACACCACTGCCCTAAATCCTGAAACACCACCCCTGCACGACCCCCTACACTGCCCGAACACCACTGCACTGCCCTAAACCCTGAAACACCACCCCCTGCACGACCCCCTACACTGCCCGAACACCACTGCACTGCCCTAAACCCTGAAACACCACCCCCAGCACGACCCCCTACACTGCCCGAACACCACTGCACTGCCCTAAACCCTAAAAACCACCCCCAGCACGACCCCCTACACTGCCCGAACACCACTGCACTGCCCTAAACCCTAGAACACTACCCCCAGCATGACCCCCTACACTACCCAAACACCACTGCACTACCCTAAACCCTAAAATACTCGCCCCAGCACGACCCCCTACACTACCCGAACACCACTGCACTGCCCTAAACCCTAAAACACTCCCCCCAGCACGACCCCCTACACTACCTAAACACCACTGCACTGTCCTAAACCCTAAAACACTACCCCCGCATGACCCCTACACTACCCAAATACCAATGCACTACCCTAATCCCTAAAACACTACCCCTGCACAACCCCCTACACTACCCAAAGACCACTGCACTACTCTAAACTCTAAAACAATACCCCCCGCACGACTCCCTACACTACCTAAAGACCACTGCACTACCCTAAACCCTAAAACACGACCTCCTACACTACACAAACACCACTGCACTACCCTAAACCCTAAAAAACTACCCCCAGCACGAACCCCTACACTACCCAAACACCACTGCACTACCCTAAACCATAAAACACTACCCCCAGCAGTACCCCCTACGCTACCCAAACACCACTGCACTACCCTAAACCCTAAAACACTACCCCCAGCAGTACCCCCTACACTACCCAAACACCATTGCACTACCCTAAACCCTAAAACACTACCCCCAGCAGTATCCCCTACACTACCCAAACACCACTGCACTACCCTAAACCCTAAAACCCTAAAACACTAACCCCAGCACGACCCCCTACACTACCCAAACACCACTGTACTACCCTAAACCCTAAAACACTCCCCCAGCACGACTCCCTACACTACCCAAACACCACTGCACTACCCTAAACCCTAAATCTACCCCCAGCATGACCCCCTACACTACACAAACACCACTGCACTACCCTAAACCCTAAAACACTACCCCCAGCACGACCCTCTTCACTACCTAAACACAACTGCACAATTTGTTACAGGCGTTGCAACGCAGGCCTGTGGTGCTTACTGGAAGTACCTGGTGGGCTAGTTGGGCCCCAGGGACTCTCAGGATTCAAGGTGACCTAATCCCCCAACTTAAAACGCGCCACGGGGCGCGTTTGCACAGTGGTGAAGGGAGGGGCGGGGCCTCAGGTGACATGTGCGCAAACACGCCCTGTGGTGCGTTTTAAGTTGGGGAGTTAATTCCCTTTGAATCCTGGGGGCCAACTAGCCCACCAGGTACCTTCAGTAAGCACAACAGAGTTGCGTTGCAGAGAGGTGAAAAAGGTGCGTGGCCTCGGAACGCCTCTCTGCAACTCAGCTCTGTGGTCCTAACTGTAGGTACCTGGGGGCTAGTTGGGCCCCAGGGACCCTCAGGATTCAAGGGGACTTAATCCCGCAACTTAAAACGCGCCACGGGGCGCGTTTGCACACATGTCACCTCAGGCCCCCTCCCTTCACCACTGTGCAAACGCGCACTGGCTCTGGTTAGTCAGAGTCAGTTACCACCAGTACCCGTCTGAAAAAGTTGTGGGCACAGGATGATTTTGCAACAAGGCTTCTTTCTGCTCCTCTGTTGGTTCTTTCTGCACATCTTTTGCTTCTTTCTGTGCGTTTTTCTTCTTTCTTCACATGTCCTACCTCTGTTGGCATAGTTAGAAACTAGCATTTAAAAAACCTTTGAAATTCACTTAAAAAATCATAGGTTTCAGGCACGTTATAGTTAGAAATTAGCATTTAAAAAACCTTTGAAATTCACTGAAAAAACCATAGGTTTCAGGCACGTTATAGTTAGAAATTACCTTTTAAAAACCTTTGAAATTCACTGAAAAAACCATAGGTTTCAGGCACGTTATAGTTAGAAATTAGCATTTAAAAACCTTTGAAATTCACTGAAAAAACCATAGGTTTCAGACAAGTTATAGTTAGAAATTAGCATTTAAAAACCTTTGAAATTCACTGAAAAAACCATAGGTTTTAGGGACAGTTATAGTTAGTTGGACATTGCACTCGGACAAAACCCGTGAAATTCCCCTGTTATAGTTAGTTCAGCTAACTATAACTCGCGCCCCGCAATGCACTGCTGATGACGTCACATATTACATCACTCATGACATGGTCAGTGACATCACTGATGACATCACTGATGACATCTCAATGACATCACTGATGACATCATCCATGTGATAATTTCATGCATCTTCTCACACCCTAATATAACTTTTGATACACCCACTCTAAATTACAGACTGCCATTCTCAAAACCATAGACACTCCAACACCAAAAACTACATACCCACTCACTGATTCTTAGGTCTACACACACATCCATTCACTCACCTGTACAGTCACTCATACTTACAGTCACTCAGTACAGGACTATCATATGCACTCATACACCTATATAAATACTCACACACCGCCACTCATCCATAGAGGTACTCACACACCTAGTCAGTCATGCAAAAAATTAATCACACACCCATTTACTCACCTATACAGTTATACACACACCAGCTCACTTACTCATACAAATACTAGCACATTCTTACGCTCTTATACAATAACTGATACAAGCACACACGCATCCATACAGCCACTCTCACAATAACACACTCTCACTTATAGCCATTTAAATACTCTAACACACATATATACTGCCTTTACATATGTAGTTACTCGCACATGTACCACTGAGATATACATTCACTCACTAACACACCCATACACACACTCACCCACCCAAGCAGTCCATCACAGATGCACTCTTGAAATCATGCACACAGTGAATCACCCACTCACACATCTATGTATAGAGTCACACACACCCCACCCACACAAACACTCAGGCAGCCATACAGATACTCAGAGAACCAATCAATAACCCATATAGACACTCATGTAGCTATTCGCAAATCCATGCATCCACTTACACACCAACAAACAGACGGATACAGACATTCACACAGTTTAGTCACTAACCCATGCATTCAGTAAGATACGTTTAATCACTCACTTGTAGAGTCAGTCACTCACGTACTAAATCATCCATTCAGACACTTATACACCCACTCATTCTTCAATACGCCTTTCCCTATATATATTAAACATATTTAAACTTTACAGAAACACACAGTCACTGGATGATGTCATCAGTGATGTCATCAGTGATGTCATTTGAGATGTCATCAGTGATGTCATCAGTGATGTCACTGACCATGTCATGAGTGATGTAATATGTGACGTCATCAGCAGTGCATTGCGGGG
This sequence comes from Calotriton arnoldi, assembly GCA_963921515.1. Classification (NCBI taxonomy): domain Eukaryota; kingdom Metazoa; phylum Chordata; class Amphibia; order Caudata; family Salamandridae; genus Calotriton; species Calotriton arnoldi. Next base: position 460,806 of record CAWUFW010003209.1, on the reverse strand, counting down.
CGCGAGTTATAGTTAGCTGAACTAACTATAACAGGGGAATTTCACGGGTTTTGTCCGAGTGCAATGTCCAACTAACTATAACTGTCCCTAAAACCTATGGTTTTTTCAGTGAATATATATATATATATATAGTGTTTAAATTAGTACATCTTAAATATTTTAATATATAATGTTAATATAATGTAAAGTAAATCAATTAAAGTGCTATTTAATACTACATATAAATATGTTCTCATACACACATACACAAAGCAATTAGCATTTCCGCTTTTGTATCATAGCCGTTATCCGTTGCAGCTGACCATATCAGAGACCCTCGATCTATATATTTAGGCTTACTATGTGTTAATATTTTTATGCTTACTAAATATTTTCATTTTGCTTTGTGTATATAATTCAGGTCATAGCGAGGGACATGAATTGTTTGAAAGCTTTACTCACAGTCTGTTTTCTATTTCTGATCATGCATTTAAGCACTGTGATTTGTCATTTGTGGACATGTGATCAAGGCCACGGTTGTGGCCGAAACACGTCATGTTTGGAAGTAAACTTTTTTGCATCTACACAGTCTGAGTGAGCGTTTCCTTTGTCGTGTGGGATTTCTTTTGTCTTAAAATTTGCAGGTGGGCTCATCCGCCACACCGCTCCACCCTTCATGGGCACTGGTGAAGCATCGAGCTGTTGGAATTTATGTATATATATCTCAGGAGGCGGTGGTACTGGTTGAGTGCTGTCTTGAACGTAGTACGGTCTTCTCGTCTTTTTGCTGGTCCATCACTTTCTTTCTAGTTGCCAGCACTTGCATTTGGTGGATTTCAGCTCCACGGTGAACCAGCTGGCTAATCTGGCTGGTACATTGGGTTTGGCTGGCCTAGTAGGGATGATTGTGCTGGCACAATCCGTGAGCCCATGGGAGAAATTCTTCGCAGCCTGTTCTGGGTCGGATGTAGTATCAGGGAGGTAGGAGTTGAGAGCGTTGTTCCACTGACCTTCTGATATCTTGTTCTAGTTTCTGCACATGGAGCGGGGGGGCAAGGTGCCAGGGTTGGTAGATTCTGAGATGGTGAATTGGACACTGAAGTGGTCGTTCCAGGTGAGTTGCAATACGTGGGTGCACTTGATTTGTTGAACATACAAATGGAATGAAACGTGTGTTCTGTGAGGTGGGTGGGGTCGATGATAGGATGTTTGAGACTGATGTTGCTCATGCTTTCCAGGAGGTCGGTTGTGTTGGTGTTACCAGGGTTGTTAAGGTTCAAGTTAAGATCCCCTAGGAAGATGTAGTGCTCTGAGTCAATGGGGAGTGAGGTGATGAGGTCGGGGTTGGCATTGCAGAAGTTGGGGGGTGGTTGAGGTGGTCTGCATGAGAGGGTACCTCTGATAGTGCTTTTTCCATCTGTGTGAAGTTTAGAAATTGAAATGCTCCATTATCTGGGTTAAATCGTCTGAGGAGGTAGTGCAGCAGATGACGTCCTTATAGATGATGGCAATTCCACCTTTGTGTTTGTTAATTTGGTCCTGTTGTGTTGTCTTGCAGACTTCTGGTGCGGCGATGGAGGTGTCTGGCATGGAGGCGGTGTTCATCCAGGTCTCTGTGAGGAAGATGACGTCCAGTCAGAGGGATAAGATTGTGCCCCAGATCTCTGTGGTGTTTGCCCAGCGATCGGGCATTGAGTAGAATGCACTGGAGTTGTGCAGTGGTGGTCTTGGTCTGTGTTTTGGATGCTGTCAAGTTGGCAATGTCTCTGGACCGCCCCAACTGCCCAGGAGGAGGACTTGCCATCGCACACAAGAGCGCCCTCCAACTCACCACCTCCAGCACTAGCGACATAGCTTCCACTACTGAACACCTCCATTTCCAGATCCATACCAGCCCCTGAACGACCTTACGAGGCACCCTCGCCAACAGACCCCCAGATCCAGAAACGCGTTCACCACCACCATCGCTGACCTCATCGCGCCCCACGCCATCGCCTCCATGGACCACATACTCATCGGATACTTCAATTTCCACTTTGACAACGTCAGCGACCCCAACTCCGCCACCCACTTGGACAACCTCACCAACCTCGGACTGAAACAGCTCGTCACCACCCTGACCCACAAGGCAGGACACACCCTCGACCCTATCTTCAAAGGAGGGAACAACATCCACTTCAGCCACACCACCCAACCTCCTGGATGGACTACCACTGTGTACACTTCTCTTTTGACAGAACCACTGCTCTCAAACCTACACCTCACCCACTGCAAAGGAACTGGAGCAAGATCACAGAGGAGCACCTGAACTCCACCCTCAACCGTGATCCCCCTCCCACCTTGACCGACGCCAACTCTGCAGCCAGTGAACTTCATAGGTGGATCACCAACTGCACAAACAAGCTCGCCCCCCTCCGCAACCCCGACAGACAGCACCACAGGAAGGCTGCCTGGTTCACCACTGAACTCTGAGAATCCAGATGCACCTGCAGACGTCTTGAGAAGCAATGGAGGAATAGCAAAACCACTGAAAATCAGACCACCTACAGGAACCCCATGACAGAATACCACCAACTCATCAGATCCACCAAAAGGACCTTCATCCGGAACAAAATCCTCACCAACTCCAGCAACTCAAAGGAACCATGGACGTCACACCCTCGCAGGACCTCTGCAACAAGCTTGGCTCCTACTTCCATCTGAAAATCAAGGCCCTCTATGACAACTTCAGCGAACAAGCTCCAGAAACCACCCCATCCTCCAGCAACGACAGCCAGCCTACCCTCACCGCCTGGACCCCGGTCACCACTGAAGACACCACCACTACCATGAAGAGCACCCACTCAGGTGCCCCCACAGACCCCTGCTCACCGCACATCTTCCACAGAGCCGCCGCCGCCATAGCACCCAAGCTACGACGCACCATCAACACCTCCTTCAAAACCGGCATCTTCACCGATGACTGGAAACGCACAGAAGTCAAGCCCCTCCTCAAGAAACCCTCTGTAGACCTGATCGACCCGAAAAACTACTGACCCATCTCTCTCCTTCCCTTCGCGGCCAAAATCACAGAGAAGATCGACGATGCCCAGCTGACCAGCTTCATCGAGGAGAACGCCATCCTCAACCCTTCCCAATCTGGTTTCCGAAGCAACCACAGCACCGAGACTGCCCTCCGGGCCGCCACAGATGACATCCGCATGCCCCTCGACCAAGGCCACACCGCGGCCCTCATCCTTCTAGACCTCTCCGCAGCTTTCAACACCGTCTCCCACCGCGCCCTCACTGCCAGACTCCATGACGCCGGCATATGAGGAACTGCCAGCAAATGGCTCCACTCCTGCCTCACCGGCAGAACCCAAAGGAACAGACTCCCGCCCTTCCTCTCTGAACCCACAGAGATCAACTGCAGAGTACCCCAAAGATCATCGCTCAGTCCCACGCTCTTCAACATCTACATGGCCCCTCTTGCTGCCATCGTCAGACAGCACAGACTCAGCATAGTATCCTACGCCGACGACACCCACCTCATCCTCTCCCTCACAAAGGAACCAGACACCACCAGACTCAGCTTCCAGGAAGGAATGAAAGACTTCGCATCCTGGATGAGCAGCAGCTGCCTGAAGCTCAAATTGGAGAAGACAGAAGTCCTTGTCCTTGGGCACACCCCTTCAGCTTGGGACAACACCTGGTGGCCCACGGCCCTTCCAAAACCCACCCACCCACATGGACCATGCACAGAACCTCGGCATCATACTTGACTCCTCCCTCACCATGAACCGCCAGATCAACACTATCACCTCCACCTGCTTCAACACCCTCCGCATCCTTCGCAAGACCCTCAAAGGGATCCCCCCCGAATCCAGGAAGACCGTCACCCACGCGCTCATAACCAGCAGACTTGACTACGGAAGCACCCTCTACGCCGGAATCAACAGATCCCTGCTACGCAATCTCCAGACCATCCAGAACACCGCGGCTAGACTCATCCTCGGAATCTCACAGCACAAACACATCACCCATCACCTGCGAGACCTCCACTGGCTCCCTGTCGAAAAGAGAGTAACCTTCAAGCTACTCACCCACGCCTCCAAATCCCCCCACAACACGGACACAAATACCTCAATGACAGAGCCTCCTTCCACGTACCCAAAAGAAACCTCCGCTCCGCCGACCTCGCCCTTGCCGAAACCCTGCGCATCTGCAGAACAAGAGCGGGTGGAAGAGCCTTCTCCTACATCGCAGCAAGAACTTGGAACAAGCTCCCAATCAACATCAGACACTCGCCCACTCTGCACACCTTCAGAAATAACCTCAAGGCCTAGCTCTTAGACTGACCCTGAGCTGCACCCCCCCCCAGCGCCTGGAGACCCTCACTGGTGAGTAGCGTGCTTAACGAACCCCTGATTGATTGATTGATCTGGCATTGTTGGTTGCTCTGTGTTGAAGGTGAAGCGGTAGTGCTGGGAGGAGAACGGTCCTCTTATGGTGCATGGGGATGTGCACCCAGGATCCAGGGCTCTGAGGTCTGCACCTGTGTAGCTGCGCAGAGTGGATGAACCAGGGTTTCTGGCACTGGGCATGGTCCAGTCACGGATGGCACAGGCAAGGCTTGATGCATCTACTGCAAGCTAGAGGCGTGGCCATGTTGCAACCTCCTTTAAGGGGGGAGAGAAGCGCTGGGTGGTGGGATTTGCTGGAGTTGCGAACAGTGGGTAAAAAGTAGCGAGCGGTGAGGCAGGCCGGCTCCAACCAGGAAAACGGCAAAACTGTGCTGTTTCACATCGACAGTAGCAATGGAGGGCTATTTTTGTGACAGTGTGCTCCAAAATGCTCACCGATTACATACTGCACTCTTACCACTCTCCTGCTGAGTGGCATATTTGTGACACTTGGTATTTGTGTGACGCTTGGATTTTTCACCATCCCTATGAGTTCAGTAAAGTAACATGGATGGCAGCACACCTGCTCCAAAAATGTTTTCAGCACCACTGGCTCAAACCTGCCTGATGGCCATGAACAGTGGCCTGCAAATTCTAGGGTGCAGATATCTCACCAACAGACTGGAAGATGACTGACCAGCTTAATGTCCATTGGAGCAAAGAGATTCAACTCTACCATTGATTACACTGGTGTCCTGGCTTCAGATTTCGGACACTGTATAGACTTCAAATTGAAAACATCACAAAAATTAATATGTGATTAATATGTATTAGTAGAAAATAATTAGGAATGTTGCTTTTAAATGACCGAGTAACTAAAACTATGAAACCAAAGGTTTTTGGCAGATTTAAAGACCACAATAGCTTAGGCAACTAATCAGCTAGGTGTACGAATGTGAGTGCCCCCTTCAGAATTTTTTAATTTCTTATCCTCAGTGATCAGTGCAAAGCAAGGGCATCACAATCCTCATAATAAAACAACCGAGAAAAGAGATCACAGGAATAAATTGAAGGTGATTATTAAAATTACCAGCCATAAGAGACCAGGAGATTCACAAAACAGAGGGCTCTCTATGGCACATCTTCTTAATTATAAAAAAAAAAGACCAAGAGTAGATCAACCTTCAGCAATCAATTAAACCTAAAGATGGATTTGATTTCTGGCAACTAATACATCATTAATAGAAAGGATTCCATCAAGGGAGGTTCACTGTTGGCTCGTCTGCATAACACCATGCTCAATAACGACCAAATTCTTCACCCCTAGGAAGCATCCATCCTCCAACCTATGCATAAGCCTGGACCAGGAAATGAACCGAGCAGCAAAAATCTAACTATGCTGATAGATGTAAGAGGAAGATTTCTACTGAACACCCCTTTACTTCTCTAACCCAATGGACAATGAAGACTCAGATTATTAGGTAAAATCAAACAGGTAACAATGCTGGCAATATCACTCTAGACTAACAAAGCATTCACAACTAGGAAATAAATAAGACTATTTGCTTACTACATAGACCTTTCAACCTGTTAAAAACATGCTTATGACCCAACTATCATCCTGGGAGTCAACCAAACATTGTTAGCTCATTGATTGCACTTCATACCTATAAAGGGGTGCAAGTAAAACGTTCCTTATTGTTCCCTATATGTTGCTGACCTACCAGAATTCTTTAGTCACCGTGACAGAGATTATCCAAAACTTGGAGGAAGTCATGTACATGCAGCCAACCTATCTCTTACAAAGCTTGCAGAGACAAACTGACTCCAATAATACAGTAACCTAAATATCTGACAGCAACAAATTATACAAAGACAAAAAATATGTCCATGGATGTAATAAATGAAGATTTAAGTGGGTCCTAGGAAGTCACCGCATTGGCCACAATATACTTACCTCTGGGTGCAGATCGACAACAAGAAACAAGGAATATACACTTTACCAATTGCTCTAAAAAAGCTCAGAAACATGTGCGTAATCAAATGTTTATCTAGGAATTATGGGGGAGGAGGTGCAAATGGACCAATGATTATTGCTGCTGCAACCAAACTCTTGCCTCTGTTCCTTCAAGGAGCCCTTTATGAAATGACTAAACTGTAGGAAAGTGGAGTATTATATAGTGATGAATAGACCTCGCCATGTAATAATAATAAAAAAAATAATATAGTCACTTATAAAGCGCCTGGTTACACCAACTGGTGTGTCCCCACGCTGGAAGCCACTCTCCAGAAAGGCTGCAAGAAAAAAAAAAAGTACTATAGACCAGGGTCATGATGTACTCAAACCTCAGAACTGAAAGAGCCAGGTTTTCAATCTTTTCCGGAAAAATATTTTCCAATGGCTCAGTTCGGAGAAAGAGGGGTAGTGCGTTCCAAAAATGGTACCTGGATTCATAATAATAAATATTTAGCTCAGCCCAGTCAGACTTCACTAGATAAACATGTGCTAATCATTTCGGAGTACCCACATGGACCCACATGGATGATAAGTAATTGACACAACTCGAAGGTAATCCAGCACCAACTAATACAAATAAAGCAGATTTCTATATTAGTTTAGACACCAAAATGATAACAATGGAATACATATAACAGGAGTAATGGATTTTAAAAGCAAAAGTAAATCAGCTCATTTCACTACAGCAAAATGGTATCATTGTGGTCAATGGGAAAAGCAATAGTGACAATCGGTCACTTGCAGGTCGAGTACCGTGGAACCCATGGGGGGCACAGTTGATGGGGGTCACAGGACCAAGCCACAAAATTCAGTTCAAATTCAACTGGCCTGAGAGGCCTGCCTGCAGAGTTGTGCTGGCTGTCCCTGGTCCTGAGGTGGGAGCCATGGGAGAGCTGAGTTTACCACTGAGACGGTGCTGGGGAGAAAACAGATGTAACATGGAAACACTACTGTGGCCGGTTGAAGGTGCTGCAGAGTTCCATCGGGTTGCAGCGTCAAGCAAAGATGGTAGCAATAAGGTCAGCTAGATGATACTTTGACATCCAGAGGCCCACAGCAAAGAGGTAGTTGCCTGAGGCTTGCTGAAGCTCAGGACTATATTTCCCACAACGCAGTGGACCATCTACTTTTGGGTGGTACCTGGAAGGGCCCGATGGCTAGTGATTCTTTTATTCTGGATGCATGGTTTCACAGGCGGACTACTACTGCCACTTGTCTAAAGGAGTCTGAAGTTGCCTTTGGGGCTCGAAGGAGTCCTGCTGTCTGGGGAGCCAGCCTTTGGTCTGGGACAGGTCACAAGCATGCAGTTTCAGGGTGTTTGCCACAGTAGCAGGTTATCATGCTTTTGCTTTGTGCAGGTCCTGAAGTCTCACACGTGGGTCTCTTCTTTGTCCTAGGTTGCAAGTCTTCTCAGATCTGAGTTTCCGGGGCCAGGGGTGCCCATTAAATTCTAGATTTAAGGGTGTTAGGGGTGTGGGTGCAAGTGGTCAATGGGTTACTTGCCCCAGCGGCTAATCCACTCTTGAGGTGACCACATCCAGGTGGTGTGTTTCACCTTTTCTCCCCAGAACCCTCTATTTACCACTTCTAAAAACAGCAGAACCCTTTATCAGCTATACCGCCCAGGTACCCCACCATAGGGGTATGGCTAGCCTTCTCGGTGTGTATGCCTACTGACTATATGATTTTCCTGCCTGCCCGGGTACAAATGTGCTAGGGGCATGAGGGGGTCTCAGCCTGTGTGCATTTGAGAGGTGGTGCATGCTTTGAAGCTCACTGCCTTGATGTGCCACTTCACTAGCCATCCTGTCAGGGTGGAAGGTGTCACCCCCTTCCCAGGCAGGCCTTTATTTCTGACTCCTGGGAGTGTTCACACTTCCTGGCAGGAGGTCAGATTCCTGTCTTGGCAGTAGCAGCCTGCCAGCCAGGGCACAGGAAAGGCTGAGGCAACCAGGTGGGCAACCTCTAATGTAGCCACCTGGTTGCATGTCACATTAAATATGACATTTGAATCATGTTGGGGTGATGAGGCAAGTTGTTTTATATCAAACAGGACCATATTCAGCAGGGTGATAAAGGAGGTGGCGACCTCAGGTATGCCAAGGTGCCAGCCCATGTTATCCCATGGCTCACCTATAGTAACCCTTAATGGAAAGAGGCATTAATAGGTCCACACCTTCAATATAATGCACCTTGCCCCCTTGGCTCAGGATGCCTATTTTACGGATGACTGAAATATATTAAAAATAGTGCTTTGACCTTGGATCTCAGGGTGGGGGCAAAGTAAAGTTGGAGCAGTTTGCAAAGTCTGCAATGGCAGGCCTGCTGTCATCTGTTTACTTGGGTTACTCAAGGTGGCATAAACAGTGCTTCAGTCCCTAATGAACCCTTTAACTCCCATGCCCAGGTACTCACGGTACCATTTACTAGGGACTTATAAGGGAGTTAAAGTCTTTGCCAATGTGTTTACATCATGATTAGTGAGAGAGCACTGGTGCTGGGGCCTGGACAGCAGGCTCCAGCCCACTTTCAGAGTCCTAACTATAAGCATTAGGGCAAAGGTGTGGGGGTGATGATACAATACGGGCACTTCCCTAAACAGACAACCTTTTTATAAAACTATCCATATCATACTCGATTTAGGAACCTCCCTGCCCTACTGCCATCTACAACTAGAAATGTGTTTTCCTTTGTTGATTGCTTCCAAAATACACCACCTCACTTGTGGCTGTGTAATTGCCAATGTGGATACATTAAAAAACACAAATATAAAGGAACTAATGTCCACAGAAATGTTGCAACCTTTAAATATCCACAGATAAAACACACTGCTGAATGATTAACATTTACAGTCACATTATCACATTTGTTCAAGTCTGAGCAAAAATTCCCAGGCAAAAAACATTTTTGACTGCTCAGCTTGACTTGGATCTTATTTAATTACTAAATTGCCTTACTACATTATAGACATTTAAGGGCCGATTACGATGCAGATGTAAAGGCTTCAACCATAGGTCGGAGTCTTTATGAACTGCTTCGTAATCAGCCGCTCGGTTTCCTTCCTAAATGCCTTATTAGGATGGAGGCGGTAGGAAAGGAAACTGACCGGGTATTTCGGCTGACATCCAATGGGTTCAGAGAGCCCGTCCACCAGTCGGAAGCCATGTAGTAATCTCAAGGGTGGGCGTTTCCGCCCTTGAGATTACCATGACGCTTTCCAACATGGTTTCCATGCCAGGCTGTCCGACATGGAAACCATGTCGGTAAGCATCTTTGGAGGCCCCCTTTGGTGCACAGCCTCCGGTTGGAGGCCAAGAAGGCACCTATGGTGCCCCCCTCTTGATTCCTGCACCCTGTGGCAGGTAATCCAAATAAAGTTGTCCTTTTCCATGTAAGTCAGTTGTAAATCATTTTGAGGCTCCTTACAATGTCGGGTGGAATCACTTCCGCCCGACATCGCTTCGGTTATGGGACCGACCGACACCCGGTCGGCAGTCCCGACCACCTCATTAGGATGCGACCGAACACTGTTCGGTCGTATTCCTACATTTTACTATGGGAGCATGCATTCCGGCCATAAACCGGCCGTAATGCATGCTACCATAGTAAAATGGGAGGTTCGGTTCTTCCCTGCACCCTGTGGCAGGCCCCTTAAGGTGTAAGGAGCCTCCAAATGATTTACAACTGACTTACATGGAAAAGGACAACTTTATTTGGATTACACAATTCACTCACAAACATTAACATCTTGAGTAAGCTTTAGATTATTAAATATCCCTTTATTTCAGTTTAAAGGAAAGTGGCCATCATGTGAGACCAAAGACAGGTTTTGCCGTCTATAGCATCCTAACAATGTAACTATTGAACATATGCTCTGTTTGTGACTCAACTTTCTGGAGCTGCGCAAGACATACTCACGCCATATTTACCTTAGGAACAAAGTCACTGACAAAGAGCATCACGAACAGTACTTCCACTGGAGGAGACACAACTTGATTATTAAAAAGTATATGTTTTTTAAAAATGTTTAAAAAATACCTCATATTTCATTAATTCACAATGATTTGTGTTTTATTTCAATTGGTTTGGCCTAATTTATACTATAAAGAACTGATCAGTCACCTACTGAGATGTGAAATGTGTTGCTATGTTGGTATTCCTCGTGTCACATATAATTTATAGTTTACTCCACTTACTGCAAGGAGTCAAGATTTCATCTTGGTTATATTACAAACAACTGCCAACAAATGCAAAACTCAAACCTACATGCAGATCACATAAACCTAATAGTGTACCATGACTGGTCATTATATCATGTGTGTTTGCAAAAGTAATGACTAAAGCTATTTGGTGAAGTGAAAACTCTGTCAGACTCCAGTTTCCCCCTCATTTATTGGTGGTGAAGAGCCAGGTGGTGGAGCCTCAGCTGTTTCTGCTGCAGGCAATCTACAAGTCAATCATAAGATGCACAGGGGCAGATTTACAAGCCCCTTGCGCCACTTTTGCGTCACTTTTAACATGGGAAAAGTGACGCAAAAGTGGCGCAAGGGGCTTGTAAATCTGCCCCACAGTATTTAAGACAGCCCTTCTGATGTACTTATTCTGTTGAGGACCACCTGGAAAAGCCTGGATGTCATGAACAGGAAGAATACCAATGATTCTTACATGCTGGATGAAAAGTCACAGGGGAACAGAAACCTCTTTGTTCTGTATTTCAGAAACAAACCCCTACTGTAAGGATTAATTTCTGAAAAACAGAAATGTTTCCAAAGTGGAGTCAACCCAACAGGGTGCTCGCTCAGCAAACATCTCTGCCTTCTATGCAACTCTTGTCCCACATGAAGCACAAAAGGTAGTGAGATCCCCACGAGGAATGACAGACTTTCATATTGAGGTGATTCGCCACTATGGGAGCAAAAGTCATGGCCCTAGGATGACTAGGTGAACTGTCTGCCTTTCAATGTCTAACTGTCCTTCTAAATGTTTCCTAGCTGTGTAAGGCCCGTGGTGTAAAAGATAGACACTGATCCCCAATGATGCAGTTAAAAACAGTTCTAACACCCTGTAATACCAGGCATATCTGTTTCAAATGGTGAGTTTCACTGAGTATATTCCTTCAAAGTTAGACCCCATTCACATACCAATCAGGCAACTTCTATCACAAATGTAGTTGGGATGAGAAGAAAACAATTGCTTGCACGATCTCCAGCTTACTTTGAATCTAAAATGTTCAAGTTTACAAAAGCGAGGGCCCCAGTTACATTTTCACAGGAGAATATACAACCTTCTGTCCAATCACCTTCAGCCACACATCAGGCCTCTGTCTATGTCACCAGCTGCTAGTGGGGCACAGGAAGCTACTGGGCTACCAAAAAAGTCACACTTCTGCTGCTTCCCCATATTTTCCTCCTGTGGGTGTGCATAATTAATTAAGTCTAATATGCATGTGATTTATAGTCAGCTAAATTAAACAATACAACAGGTGTTCTGAAAATCTTCACAAAATGTTTAGGAAGGTCTGTTGGACTTTTAAAATAAAAGGCAAATATTTGCAGTGTGACATTGCATATATTTTTCTTCTAATGTTTTCTATGCAGATCAGCTATGGTTCGGAGCTGCCCATGCTAAGTGACAAGTCTCAGTTCCCTTCCTTCCTGCGCACAGTACCCAGCAACATCTTTCAGATCACTGCGCTGGTGCGACTAATGGGGCACTTCAGCTGGACATGGATTGGGATGATCATCTCTGATGATGAAATTGGATTGCAAGGAGGGCAAGACCTGAAAGATGCAATTGAACATAACAAGGGATGTGTGGCGTTTATGGAAAAAACTCATGCTACATATAATCGAACAAAGATACTCACCATCGCCAATGTTGTCCAGAGACATGCAGTGAAAGTGATCATTATCTACAGTTCTGTTGTCCATGTGAAGAATCTCTTGGAGGCCCTCTCTGCACAGAACGTGACCGATAAGACCTTCCTCTTCTCTGCATCCTTCACAATGACTCTTGGGCTCTTCTCCAAGCAGGCCTGGAGGTTATTCAATGGATCATTAAAGTTAGTCCTCCGGTTAACCAAGATGCCAGGCTTTGAGGACTACCTTACTCGACTCAATCCCATGCGCGATCCTAACGATAGATTTATTAAACTCTTCTGGGAGAAAGCATTTAACTGTAGATGGCTGGCCTCCAATAGAAGTGAGACATTGACCCCTGTGACACAAGGTGGTACAGTAACTTCCTGCTTTGAGAAGCAGACACTTGACAAAATACCTCTAAATGAGTTTGAGTTGAATGATCTGAGCTCCAGTTATCACACCTACCTTGCAGTTTATGCTTTGGCTCATGCTGTGACATCCTTGATGGCTTGTAAGCCAGGACTAGGGCCTTTCGGTAATGGAGCCTGCGCTGATAACAGCAACATTAAACCCTGGCAGGTAATTGAGTAAAAACTAATTATCTTATTGCTGAGCATGCATGCTTATAGATGACAGTGGTTACAACCGATGAGGCACAAAGAATAGGCACTCCTGCTTTAGTGTGGCCTGTTGAGCTTAAGCTCTTGCTTTTCATGTAAATGTTTATGTAAAGTATTCTTTATCATGGGATTAATTGGCAATTTTTTAATTTCGGAAAATATATCTGCTCTGGAAAAAATCACTTCCTCTTTATTAGTATTAGAACTTAACCTGTAAATGTATGTAGTTATCATTTAAAAAGCAGGGAATAATATTATATCTGCGTATCTTTAAATCAACAGGAGCTCAAAAAGTGGTCAAAAGGGTAAGTTTATTAAACACTTAGAAAAGCGTCCTTCAAAGATAGGAAGCCCAGGCTAACTGATATCTCCAGAATTCCAGCATAGATCTAGAACTATGACCCACTAGAAATCCAACACAGAGAACACACATTCCTCTCCGTTACAATAATGAAATTAAAATAAAGACCAACAATATACATAAGAAGAGAATAAATACATAGAAATATGCATCCATTAAACTTCAAAACAAGTGGCATGAAAGAATTAACCCACCAATTATTAACCCTGACTATAACAACCATCATAAAATATTAGAGCATTAAACATATGTTAAGTTGCAAACAGTCTCTCTACCCCTCAGTTTTTGAAACTGAGATCTGCAACCATTAGCCCTTGGTGTGGGCCAAGAACTCCACAATAGTTGTTTGATACTTTCATAACAATTTTTTCTATTAGCTGTATTCCTTCCTTCAAAACCCTTATCCGTTGTTCTACAATACCATTACTCTGTGAGTAATTAACAGAGGTGTGAATATGTCCAATACCATGTCTTGATAAAAAAAAAAAAATTATATTGTTGTGTGCTTCCTATGGAGCCCAATGCCATTTATCCTATGGAGCCCAATGCCATTTTCCCTATGCTAGCCTAACTTTTGCACAATGTAGGTTGCTTCTGCTCTGCTCAAAAGTAGAAAGAATGTGCATACCTGTTTTTGTGACACGTTATAATTTGCACATATTCAGAACAAATTTTTGTATTATCTTTCTTTTTCTGGAATGTTGCTGTACCGCCTGTGCAAGGTCATTATGGTCTAGACATAACAAAGACATCCAGCTGCTGTTTTTGAATGAACATGTTTTGGAATATAACTAGGGACGTCTTGTTCTGAAAGTCAGAGAGCCAAGGTACTGCAGACGAGAGGGCTGCACCAGCTGAGATGTAGATCCATCTGATATATGTGCTGAGGTACGGGGTTCGCCACCAAAACTGAGAGATATTTTTTCTATAATCTATACCCACTTAGCTTTAGTAGAGAGGGTGGGGTTAGGCAAATATAACATAACAGGACCATTCATTGTTTATGGTCTGTTGAGTATGCTTTTGATATTATTGGCATGCATCTGCTTTGTATTTGTGGCACACTTATTGCAGATTAGGGCACGATTGTTTAAAAAATGTATAAACTGTGTTTGTGTCTCAACTTTGGTATTGTTGTAGGGATTCTGCACATACACAGAGCTATGCACAGGATAATAGGACCTCGGAGTATAGTGGTGAGCCAACCATGCCCCTTAGTACCCACAATCCCAATCCGACTAGCTTTAGCGTCTCATTCGCAGCGCAGCTACCAATGATTAAACAACCCAGAACACGGTCTCTCTCAGGACTCGCGGAAGCAAGAACACCCTTTCATAACTCACTTATACTTGTCCACAACTTGCGTAATAAGAGACACTGTATAGTTTAAAATGTTTATATCAACTATCGTGCTCTAAGATACAGTACACGTGCCAGTACTATCAGCATCATGCATAATGATAAAATAATAAGCATGGTTACAATTCCATAGAATACAAACGGGGATAGCATTTTATAAAGACAGTGGATATAGGGCTAAATATCCTTACCACCCTCCCCGTGCTAATAACTAGTTTATTATAAAAATAGAAGACCTCTGGGCTTTGTCAGGCGGACCCCCATACCTCAATATCTAGATGCAAGGTTTACATCATCAGACAAGCAAAGCTCTTCTCCCTGGAAAGGTTTTTCTCCAAGTGTCACAAACAGCGAGATCACAATATTAAAAGCACACAAATTTCTCCAGTGCAGCTGCATTCCGTGTTATGTCTAAGTGCGAGGGGCTGACCAGATCAGCAAGAACAAGGGACGTTGTTTTTCGACCTTGTACATGTTGTGCAGACGAAACCCACAGGGAACAGGAGAAAAGGTGAAAGGCAAAAAGGCAGACAGTTCTAATATAGCCGGGCACAAGCAGGGACTGAACAAACAAAGTCACAGAGTAACGTGTGCAAAAAAGGCATCATGGCAGCCAGGCCTAAGCTAACTTAGCAATGGAGATGATGAGGCCACAAACCACACTACAGTATATTGTGGACAAGTAGAACAAAAGTATGTGACCTGCCACCGCGACCTTGAGAGGGTTGGGAGTGTTGTGTTCTGGGGCCTCTGGAAGGTTAGGAATGCAAGAGAGGCACTATAAGCTAATCAGATTCCGGCCTACTGATACTAATATAGTATGGGTACTCAGTCCCTATATCCTGATGTCCTGTGCTCCAAAGCATAGTTCTGTCTCTGAGCAGAATCCACTGCAACAATATCATTAGTTGTAAATTGTGTCCCATTATCTGTCACTATATCCTTAGGAAAACCCTGGCTCTCAAAAACATAATTCATAAACTGAAGCACATTCGCACATGTAACATGATTTACAATTTTAACCTTCGTCCACTGTGACATCTGATCAATCAAAACTATAGCAAATACTTGGCCTTTGGATACACACTTTGGACTAGCAATAGCCAATGAAATTACTTCCCACACTGTACTGGGTCTAGACAGGGGCAACGTATCATAATCAACAGTCTTCTGCGATTTATCTCTAATGGCATAATCTATACATGATCTCACTTTATCTTCTAACCTTCTATCTATAGAAGGCAACAGAAAATCACCCCTGACCCTTCTCTTCATGATGCTTTCCCCAGGATACCCCAGATGAGACATTTGGACAACAGTATGTCTCAATCCTACTGGAACTAATAGTTGCTCACCATGGTACAATTATCCATCTTGTTCAGAAAGCTTGTCTGCCACATGCCAGAAAGGCAATAAATCTTCCTCTATAAATTTCTTTATTGGCAATTTTGTTTTATTGTATTCTAGTACCTTCTGAATGTCTGCATCCTCCTTGCATGCCTCCCTCCACTGTCTCTCCATTATGCACCTTCTGATATTTCACTTATAGACACAACAGAATCCTTGTCATTATCCTGCACTAGAGAGAGAGAGAGAGAACACAGGGTAATGAGAGGAGAAGGATGAGACACTGTATGTCCCTTCACTACCAAGAAATTAGCACAAAATGGGTATGGTGGCCATTAGTTTAAGGATCTATGTAGGATATATTTGCACTACCAATTGATCCCGAGTGTGCGTCTTCAGAATATCCTGAGAAGCAAACACTTACCCTAGGATGGTTACCCAGGAACAGTCATTCTTAGTGAAAGAGGAAACCTCACACACTTAATCGTGTCATGCTTCATCATAAGAATCCTCTCCCCACCTCGATAGGACAGTGCAGACTCATCGTCCTCAGAGACTGTAATGGAAGAAGGGAGTTCTTGGATAAATCTTACTGGACAACACCAACAAGAAGGGGGAATGGGTCGTGGAGATCAATGACTCACACCCAATTCTCTGTCTGCCAACATGCTTCTGCCCAACTAAATTAGCATAAATGGTCTGGGGCATTCGTCAGGGCAAGTAGACACCTAATATTAGTGAGAGTGATTGTGTTCCTAGATATAACTAAATATACTTGAGTGGGAGAGAATATTATCAAATCACTCAAGTTGGCCCTACCCAAACACCTGTTGAGTAGGAGCTTGATACCCTAGATTTTAGGGGAACCGGCACCTCGGTCACAGAGGGGGTGGTGTCCTTTGTAGTCACACATTTGTCAAAAGGTAAGCCACACAGTACTACCTCAGTTAGTCCCGTTCTGTGCTCCTGAAACCCCCTCCTCCTTTTACAGTCTTCGAGGAGGTTGAGTCCCCCGGCTTCGTCACACTCACTTTTTAATTAATAATTAATTAATATTAATATATTATTAGTATTAATTATATCCACCTCTTTCATTTGCTCTTTATACCTCACCACATCTCTCACCCTGCCTCTTACTTTTCTCACGCAATCTGGCCTTCTTCATTTTCCTCTCACCTTTCACTCACTATTCTCTGCTTAAGGCCTCCTAATAGTCATTTGACATCTATATCTACCATATATTTACACCTCCCATCCATGTACTGCCCAACACCTCTCATCTCTCCCTGCAGCATCCTAACTTTCACTGCTGGTCTATCCCCTTTACATCCACCTATCCATTTTGGTCCACCACAGCCTGTTACCTTGTCTCACTGTGGCTCTCTTAGATCCCCATCTCACTTCCATGCTAAATACCACAAATAATTTCTCATATTACCAACTACCTTTTGTAGTGTGGATTGTGGCCTCATTGTCGACATTGCTAAGTTAGCTTAGGCCTAGCTGCCATGATGCCTCTTTTTGCACACGTTACTCCGTGACTTTGTTTTTCCAGACTCTGCTTGTGCCTATGTTCATGAGAACTGTCTACATTTCTGTCTTTCACGTTTTCTGCTGTTCTCTGTGGCTTTCGTCTGTACACGATGTACAAGGTCGAAAAACAACATCCCTTGTTATTCTGTTCTGGTCAGCCCCCCGCACTTAGGCATAACACAAAGCACAGCTGCACTGCTGAAATTCGAGTGCTTTTAATATTGCAATATACCTGTTGGAGGCACTTGGAGAAAAACTTTTCCAGGGAGAAGAGTTGTGCTTGTCCGATGATGTAAACCTTGCATCTAGTTCTTGAGGTATGGGGGTCCCCCTGACAAAGCCCAGAGGTCTTCTATTTTTATAATAAACTAGTTACTAGCATGGGGAGGGTGGCAAGGCATTATAGTCCTTTATCCACTGTCTTTATAAAAT
The DNA here is from genome assembly GCA_963921515.1 of Calotriton arnoldi. NCBI lineage: Eukaryota > Metazoa > Chordata > Amphibia > Caudata > Salamandridae > Calotriton > Calotriton arnoldi. Next base: position 442,915 of record CAWUFW010003209.1, on the reverse strand, counting down.
GCTGTCTCCGTTTGTATTCTATGGAATTGTAACAATGCTTACTATTTTGTCTTTATGCATTATGCTGCTAGTACTGGCACGTGTACTTTGTCTTAGAGCACGTTAGATGAAATAAACATTTTAAACTATACTGTGTCTCTTAATACGCACATTGTGGACAAGTATGAGTGAGTAATGAAAGAGTGTTCTTGCTCCCGCGATTCCTGTAAGAGTCCGTGTTCTGGGATGTCTAATCATTGGTAGCTTCGCTGTAGTACGGAGAACGAATGAGACACTATAGCTAGTCGGATTGGTATTTTGGGCACTAAGGTGGATGGTTGGTACACCACCATACACCGAGGTCCTGTTTTCCTGCGCTTAGTTCTGTATATGTGCAGAATCCCTGCAACACTTTCTCAGTGATTCTGCCTCTATTACAACCACCTTTCACCTTACTGCTAGATACTTCATCTTACATATCTTGCCAACCTCGAATCTTTTCTTGCTGGTACTACCTCTTTCATATCTACCTCTTTCCTGCATACCTCTTCCAGGCTTTTACCTGCTTTTCAAGGTCCTACACTCTGATATCTACCCGCCAGCATTTCCTCCACTCCCCATTTAAAATCTTAGGATAGAGTATGTATCCTATTCAAGCACTGTCTTTTACCTTTACTCCTTCCTTTCAGCCTCTTCTTCTCTCCACTGACTGGCACACAGCATCCTCCCTGAACACAACACCCTCTACACCACTGTTGTTACCAAAGACTGAGGTTCGACCTGCTTGCCTAAACTGACCCAAGAAAGAGGGTGTTGCAGTGCTGTGTCACGCAGAAAAGGTATACCTTCAGCTGTATCACATGAGGGGGCTAGAAGGGAGATTGGAGAAGCAAGCACAGACAAATGTAGATCAGTCTCTAAATACTAATAGGACTTGATATTGCCTAGCATTACCAACATGTCAATAGTATGCTCATAAAGATACCATTCAAAATAAATAGAGTGCAGCTAAATCTTGAAAATGTAGAAAGTACACTTAGCAGATGCATCACCTACCAGAGCAAGAGAACAAGTAGCTGAGATATCTGGAAAACAACAAGCACAATTCACTCCTGTCAGCATTGAGCCAACTACAAATCCCTATGGAGCAAAGCCACATGTGTGTCACATAACTGAATCGTCTGTAACAGCCTTTGCCAACGACAAACTCTCAGTCATCCTAGGTACAATGTTTGGTGTGTGATATCCAATCCAGATGTCATCATATGCCTGAAACATTTCTAATGTGTACCAATATGTGAAATGTACTATCAAGTTACTCAATTGGTGGAAAAAAGGTGGCCACATACTTCTAATATACATCCACATGACCCCCCACACCTATACCCTTGTTAAACTAAGCTACTCAAGATCATGTTGTGAGAAACAAGATAAACCATGTGACAAGCAAAAAAACACTAAACATATCCACTAAACCACAACCCAGATGTCCTAAGCCTTGTGTCTGTGTCTGTTTGCTCATCACACATTCTCTTAAGACATATAGACACACCCAACATCACTTTTCACGCAATCACTCCTTGAAAACCTTGAATCACACATAACAACTAACATGACCCTCTGATAGCACACACATCCCCTATCATGCTGGTTACCATACTCAAGTATAGTGCCTTATACAAAAGGCTGGACGAGCAAATGCAGGATAGATTCTAAAGGCGCATCACGTAAGCATAGTGTGAGCTATGTCCAGTTTTCAGATTATGTAAATGGGCAGACTATAACTGTGGCTTAAGCCCAGAATTTAAGGTACATCATACCGCAATGTAGTGTAAAACACTCAATCATACCATGTTATAACTGCCTATTAAATCCTGTGTCACCCATTCCAGTACCATAAACTGTGTCCTCATGCAACTAGCACATACAACAATAGTGTATTTGTAAGGACAGAAACACAATCTAACTTACTGAGCCATTTCATGGACCCACACGCACAATCCACATGATGTATCCAAATAATGTTAATGTCATGACTAACATCCAAATGCATAGGCACTTTGCCTAAAAAGGACATCTTATTTAAGGGGAGTCCTGGAAGACAACAGGGCCAGAACACTGTCTGATTTGTACCTACCTCACACTCACCATAAGCACATGACATGTAAAATATGGGTCAACTGTGTTGAAAGTGTATTGGCACAGAGTGCCAGCCACCTGTGTCAATGTTGTCATTGGAAGTACTTAACAAGATATATTGAAGGCATAGACATTGGTCCACCACTATCAAGTCACATACATCAATTTTCCCATTAGTCTGTGTCTATATATGCCTAAAGTAACTACCATGTAGGCAGAGTCCATACGCCTCCAGGTGTATTGATAAGAAAGTTGCCTTTGAACACATTACATACATATGGAGCAAGGTTCTCCTACACTGTTGTTCTTTGACGCACTTGCACTATATAGTTATATGTAAGCATAAACTTTGAAAAAAGACAATTTCCAATACAAGGTTTGTGCCTTTATGCTACAGTGCTACACACACCTCATATGGACATTGACACCCAGCCAATTGAGGCACAAAATGCTACACAAAATCATAATAGGCTGATCATACTCCATGAACCATATGCAATCCGTGTCATAGTAACATCACTGTACACTTACATCACATTTTACACATGAATTACAAATGCAATTCTTGAACACAGGAATACCAAAAGCAGAAAAAAACATGCTTTCTTCAGCATCCATAAAGCACTTTATGAAGCAAAGGCCAATGGCCAGTCCAAATGTCTCTCCAAATGTCTCTCCAATGCGGGCCTGCAAATTGGTGCCCATACAAACTTGCATTCAGTATTCTTGACAAGGCACCAAAGTAACAAGACTAGGGTGGACTGTGTTGGTCTTTGGGAGGGCTGAGATCAGGATAGTGGGGGAACTAGGTCAGTGAGAGGACTGGATGGAGGGGGTGGGGGGCTGGGCTTCAGCATTTTGGGGATCTTGTAACCCTGAAGGGGGTTGAAGGCAATAGGGAGGGGGCGAGTTTTTTGCCTTGCTTTTCTTCCCTTATGAGGTACTCGGGTGGGATTTTGATGGTGAACTTTGGGTTTCAGGTGGGGGTGGGGACTTGGAAGAATGGGGAGCTTTCCTCTTTTGGGTTCCTGGGGGTGTAGGTTTGCTTTTTGTTGGGGGCTGGGTTGTTTTTTGGGGTTGATGGGGAAGGGTATGGCAGGGGAGGCAGGGTCTTCTTTTTAGGGGAGGGGGTTGGTCCGTTTGGGTAGGGAAGAGTTCAAGGGCAATGAGGGAGAGTTTTTGGCCAGAGTGGGTACGAGGAGAGGCAAGGGTAGGGTCTGTGGATGCAGAGGGTTGTGAAATAAGTGACATGTCTGTGTTTGCTGGTGTGGTGTCTGTCATGTCTGTGTGTGATGGTGTGCTGTCTGCCTGTTTCCCTGTATGTGAGCAATGTGGTGCAGTGAGTGTTGTGTCTTTCTGCGTGTCAGTGGAATTGAGTGTGACTTCTGTCTGCTGAGTGTGCGTGTTTTCCCTTCCATCTGTGTGTTTGTGTGCTGCGTGTGGATGTTTATGTGGATGCATACTTAGGTTTGCATGTGCTTTGGTCAGTTAGGGGAATAGGGACTGTGGATGGGGAAGAGGCAGGAGGGGGTGGGAAAGCTGGATTTGGGATAAGGTTGCCATGAGTGTGGAGGCTAGAGCTTGATTAGATCTCTGTAGGGAAGACATGTCAGAGTGAATGCCCTCTACGAAAGATCTGGGTAAGTTGATTGGTATGCACCTGGAGAACATTCAGCACTGCTGTCTGACCCACAGAGATCTCTCTCAGGAGGTCAATGGCTTCCACACTCAGGGGAGACAGAGGCAGGGGGTGAGGTGCCTGGTGCAAAGGAGATGCCTCCCATTTTAGGGGAGCGGCCAAGGACAGGGGGCTGGGGAGCAGCTGGGAGGGTGGAGATGGCAGGGGCGTGGTGGACTCAGATGGAGTGGACACAGGTCTAGGGGAATCCACCACCACCTGGGAGTCCTCGCTGGAGCTGGACCCTGATGTTGATGTCACAGATGTCACATCAGTAAGCTTCTCAGTGATGCTCCCATCACCCTCTGTGCCACTGGTTCCCTCTTGCTCACTGGCAGCATGAGAACCACTGTGGTCAGGTGCTTCCCCAACATCAGTGGTGCTGTCTCCCTCGCTACCCTGGTCTGATGCTATACGCAAGAGGTAAAATTAATCAAATGAGTTGTTTATATGTACTTGCCACATACGTTTCATTACAACTCTTCCAAGATTAGCCAACAACATCAATAGTACATGTATGTAAAAACGTAATAATGTTTAGTCAATAGTACATGTTTGAAAGCAACAAGACCTGTGCGCACTCACTAATAATAATGTCTGCAACATTGTCTGATGCAACGTTTCCTTCCTCATTCACACTAGCTTCACCATATCTATGTACCAGCTGATGTATTGTCTCTCACTACTGATGGCCTTCTGTGATAACATACTTGACTCATGTAATCCAAGGGAGTTTAGACCTCCTAATGAGAAGTGGACTTTAGATATAGTATATAGTGTGCTATCCCTAATCTACAACTTGTGGAACAGCAGGTCCAGTGCTACAGGTAACATATCTCGATAAGTATACATCAAGATGTAGTAGTAATGGAATGGGCAATATCACACAGATCACATTCAAGTTGCTCATCTGTCCAGTAGCAGATGTAGTTGTTTGAAGTGTCAGATGTGTTTCTCTTATCGTGGACACCCATAGGATATAGGCATAGCTAGGGGGAAATGGATTGATTGCAAGTATTGTGTCATTTAAGCACAGTGCAAAAAAGATAAATATTGTAGTTTTGCAGATTTCAAACCTTATACCAGTTTGGCATCTAAACACAGCTTTTCATACTGCCAATTACAATGACTGTATCTTACTTATGCATCATGTTGATCAGTATACCATAGGGCCATCTTGATGCATTGACTGTACAAAATAGGCGCGGTCTGCGAGGAGACATAGGTAATCCCTTGGTGTCCTGTCTTTGATGAAAATGTGACTACAAGACAGCACCACTAGCAAGAACCGCATGACCCTTGGCATTAAAAACTAGAGGGAAACACCTCTGGACAAAAGACCAAGACAGGTAAGAGCTATAGGCCTCACGAGTGTGCACGGTGTGAGTGCAAATAAGAGCAGGGATACCACAAACACAGCACTGACGAAGTCCCCAGACCCTCTTGGGCTCTTAGAGTGAGCCTAAACATGTTTGCACAGAGGGTACAATTAAATTATTATATTCAATAAAAACCCACAACCTTGCGATTTTATTCATACCCCAGGTACCCTCAAAATAAAGAAGACTCTCTGGGTATACCTAGAGCCATTTTTAAATTAATCACCCTTCTGGATCCCTGCTTGTCCAGTTTGATTTTATCTATGGTTGAGTCCGCCCCGGTGGTTCCATCTTACCAGGGTGTGGATAGGCGCCAATGATGAAGCATGCCATGATAAGTGAGTGAGGTGTCTACTCCAATATCTTTAGATACTGCAGAGGTGCAAACCCATATCCTGAAACAGAGGGGGATCTTTCTCTCCCCCCCTTTCAAAATTCTCAAAATTCTCAAACTTCTTACCATTGTGTGAATACTGCAGATGTCCACATCTCACATGGTCAAGTCAGCATATCCCTCCCTTATTTATAGCATCATTCACATAATGTGTAGCTTAGATGCTGTTGCATTTCACCTCAATATATCTGCTCTTTGCAAGTGATGGTCATGTGGCATTTCCAGATCTAAAAGTTATGCAACTACACCATGGTTTACCTAGCATTATGTCTAAAAAACTAACCACCTTTTACACCCATACAAACCTTTGGGAATGTGTCTTTTCTTTCATCCCTTTTCTTACCCCCCTGTTACCACCAAAGACCTACTTTGTAAGTCACTCAGACATATGTTGTCACATATACATAGTCAGAAACATGGACTCAGCTTTGGACTGACACACATGGGAATGGCCAGTATGAAATGTGACATGAGTACACAAATTTCACATTTTGCCAGCGGATACATTGGAGTACACCGAGCACCAGTCCTGTTAGCTAACATTGCCACACTGATCAATCACTACTCAGCAAGCCCTCAACATACACATTACCTGCTATCTGGATGTATTGCATGGCATGTCCCAGTTACGTTATCCTACATCAATTAACTTTACATTGTTGTTGTGTCCATACAGAGAACAGGCCAAACATTTGTATTTGTCCTGGCCTATGTTGATCATGTTCAAAAGAAGTGAAGGATATCTCCTTGCACATGGTGCTGTCATGTGTTCATTTTACAATTTAATGACACTAATGGCAATACTCTGACTATTTTAGCTTCACATGTTCGAGATGAAAGAGACATAACCATGCATCTACTAATACTGTTGCATATGCATCTTTTAACACTATTCAGGGCTTTTGTGAGCCTCCCAACCTAAAAAGTGAAACACTGGCTTCATAACTTGCACATTTATATGATGTGCAACAAAGCACATACTCACCCCCTCTTTGCTGCTGTCTGCCTCTCAACTGCCAATCCAGGTCGGTATAGGCCACTGCCAGGATACGTAGCATTAGGGGGGTTGGGGTGCAGCATGCACCCCTCCTGCCTTGAGGCGACAGGCCCAGCTGGACTCTTGCGATCTTCTTGATCCAGCCTCTCAAGTACTGCCACCGCTTTCTGCAGTGGGCACTGCGCCGATGTGTGACCCCCACCGGCCGCACCTTCCGGGCATTGGTCCTCCACAAGAAGACCTTCTGACAGGTGTTGACCTGTAAGGATGACATGGCAACAGGCCCTTAGTTCACATGCAAAATATCCATATCCTACAACTTTAACACATAAGTCATGAACAGCTTACTTACGCAATCTAAACAGTAGCATAGTACATTTCTCAACACTGACTCATTCCCATGAGAACAGTGATAAAATGTCCCAACCAGTACAGACACATCTACAGCAGTGTACTTCTCCAGAACAGTTACATACACTCTTATCAATGTTTGACAACAGATTTTGATGAATGCCTCAATGTTGAATTCAGCCTGATGTGTATGGTTACCAACGCTGTCAGATTATCACTCACCTGCTCCTCTGGTGTGCCATATAGCTGCTTGTACAGGGGAAGGATCGTGTCGACCAGCGTCTTCCATTCCTAAGCTGTGAAGGCAGGGATCCTGTACAGCGAGACATTTTAGCTCCCAGAGGATGTGAACAGCAGCAGAGAGATGGGGAGATCCGTAAAAGTGCAGTTTCTTTGACGGCAAGTGATCTGTATCGAAAATCGCAAGACTCTAGATATCTAGACCGCATAGGTGGTCTTCAGTGCAGGTGGGCAAAGGGATAGGCCCACGTTGGTCGCATTTTCCGATCTCATCCAAAGCATTCAATTGGTTATTTACACCGCGGCTGTTGTGAGGTTCATATAATATCTGCGCCCTCGAGTAAGTTTGAAACATGGGAGCTAGACACAATCAGCGAGCAGCAACTGTCATCATAACAAGTAACAGCCTGTGGCGGTGTCTGATTCGGTTCAGAACCGCCTACTGCGACCTTTGAAAAATGTTGAGGCGGTGCAAACACTTTTGACAATGTTGTTAGTTTGTGATAATCCATACCAGGATGCACCATATTCCATGTGAAACGAGCTTCTAACTCTATTTCACACAGTCCCATGATGACCTAACCTTGAGAGGAACGTGACACACTTATTGGGAGGCTAATACCAACAGGAAAAACCCATCACAATTTCTGTCTATTTAGTTTTATCTCAGTCAATATGCATGTCAGGTGCATTCACAGGCTCAAATACACCAAGTTACTGTATTAGAATTCTCTGTGACCCGGTGTGTGATCTGTGTGATGTGCAGGTGGAAAGGGGGTGTGTCTTTGAAGTCCTACATTTTCAGAGGAATGATTACACTCTAATATGAAACAGCCTATAGACGCTTTGCTCAGAAATGTAAGTTTATAAGACATCTTTGTGTGCTACACTTAAGTGTACAACATCATATTATGAAAGTTCTACATTGTCAATGGTTTGTGTATGTAATTGTTTGTAGAATACAGACATGACAACAAGACTGTGGGTACTTGAATGAGAAAATGCCTGGCGGAGGGTTGAACTGATCTCCCTCAGCACCCCAATGACCTCGTCCATTTGTTGGTTAAAGCGCTCAAGTCTTGGGAGGCCCCCAGTTTTTTAATGTTCCGGAGGTGTTATGCAACCAGGCCCATTGCTCCCTAGTACCGCTCATAGGTACCAGTACCCGGGAGAGGTTTGGGTATGCATCTGTGGCACAAGCTGATTGCTGACATGGCTCCACATGACCCCTCCCACCACCCCTACCCCCACGGGCATGCACGGTTTGTGCTGGCACAGTCAAACATGAACCTCCTTCCTCATTGACTGGGTTGGTGCCTGTCAATTCCAAAGTGTTCAGTGTTGCTGGGTTGGTGTAGTTGCCCGTGACTGATGATGTGTCTGTCAGGGTGGGATTCAGCTGTGTGTTGCAAGCTGAGGCGGGAGTTGTCACTGTGGACCCTGCTGGACATGCTGGTGCTGTCTGCCGACCCAAACGTGATGGTTCTGGTTGCTCCTCATCGTCCGAGAGTACAGGAGAGTCCTCAACGCCGGGGAGCTCATTCAGGGTTGGAGTCTGAACCTGGCTCTCTTCTTCATTGGACATGGAGGTGTTCCCATCTCGCCCTGTGGGTACAGAAATGACACAGTCAATTATGTGAATGTCCACTGCCTGATGGGAGTTGTAGTAATTGCAAACACTGGTGCAGGGAACTGCAGGGGGGAACCATGGGTACCCCCCAAGTGCACCCCCTCACCCCCCCGGTGGCACGCAACGGGCCCCCAAAGCCAATCCCCGCCAGCCCTTCCATGGCGGCATCGCCGCCATGGAAGGGCCAGTATTCCACCCACATCATAATATGGCTGGCGGTGCCTGCTAGGCACCGCCACCATATTACTGGCCCAGCACCGTCCGGCCGGCAATCGGAACGATTGCCGACTGGCGGAAAAGCAGTGGACGGACTTTGCGTCCGCCGCGATGCCCCCCGCCATCATAATATGGCGGGGGTATTTCTCGTTACAATGGCGTAACGGTCGCCGGCTCGGCGGTGGCGATCGTTACGCCACCGTTATGAGCCCCCAGGTCTGGATGGTTTGAGTTGCCTGATAAAATTTGCCTTACTTTCTTTAAACCTATTTTTGCTTGTACACATCCTAGCGTAGTGTCTTTTATTTTTACTAGGCCTGGGCGGAGTTCGCAGAGTTCCACGGAACTCCGTGAAGTGACCAAAAACCTCAGCTACACTACGCGGACTTCTGTAAATGGCGGAGTGCATTAGGTTGCACAGTTCATGCTGATTTTAAGTGCTGAGTGTTTGTCGCACGATGGAAAATCAGTGCGAATGGCCCAATTTGCAGCGCAAGAGGGCGCTGCTTTTTTCTGCCGCTCAAGTAGGTGTTCTACTCGAGCGGAAGCTTCCTCAACGTGAATGGATGGTTTTTCTACACGAGCGGCCGCCACCGTCCGCGATCACCCACGTTGAGAAATCTCACTGATAGGCGGTCTAGCGTTGGATTTTCCTCGCAGCTTAACATTGGCAAGTGCAGAAGCGGACTGGAGTTTTTGGAACTCCGCGTGCTCCTCAGAGCATGGAGTGGAGAAATCTCTGCAAACTCCACAAATGGAGCAAAGTTCACCACCCAGGCATAACTTTTACAATATCTACAAATGTGCCCATAATTGGACATAACGTATCACTAGCCATATGTCCAGCTAAGCCACATTTAAAACATACAACAGTTTTTCCTCTACGTGTTTGCTTTGAACCTTGAATTTGAATTCCCCATCAATAGGGATTTCCTAACACTATCACTTTTTACAAACTGTACTACATCCATTGTTTTATAAGCCAATTCTATCATTTGTAACTTAATTTCCTCAAATTGATGTGCTACATCCATTGTTTTTTTTAAAGTTAAATCTTCAACAGGTAACACTTTTTCCTCTAACTTGACACCAAATATCTGGATCACTGACAGAATGTAGACAACAGAAATATCGATAAGTAATAAATGTAATGTAAAAATAAATTAAACATGCATATTTGAAATGTAATATATATATATTTACTTAAAAATAATTAATAAATAATAATTTTAATTAAATAAAATATACATACACCTGTAACATAAAAATAAAAAAATACAATTATATTATAAATTATAATATTAAAATTTGTAATATTTTTCAAACATACAGTTTACACTACATTGACTGCAACAGTAGGGAAAGTGTTAGATAGCGGAGGACAAAAAATTACTATTCCCACTCCAGCGAGTGCAACAGTAGGGAAAGTGTTGGATAGCGGAGGGGTACAAATTACTATTCCCACTCCAGTAACTGCACCAGTAGGGCAAGTGTTGGATAGCGGAGGGGAATAATTTACTATTCCCAATCCAGCGAGTGCAACAGTAGGGAAAGTGTTGGATAGCGGAGGGGAATCATTTACTATTCCCACTCCATTAACTGCACCAGTAGGGCAAGTGTTGGATAACGGAGGGGAATAATTTACTATTCCCAATCCAGCGAGTGCAACAGTAGGGAAAGTGTTGGATAGCGTAGGGGTAAAAATTACTATTTCCACTTCAGCGAGTGCAACAGTAGGGAAAGTGTTGGATAGCAGAGGGGAATAATTTACTATTCCCACTCCGGCAAGTGCAACAGTAGGGAAAGTGTTGGTTAGCGGAGGGGAATAATTTACTATTCCCACTCCAATGAGTGCAACAGTAGGGAAAGTGTTGGATAGCGGAGGGGATAACATTACTATTCACCACTCCAAAGAGTGCAACAGTAGGGAAAGTGTTGGAAAGCGTAGGGGTAAAAATTACTATTCCCACTCCAGCAAGTGCAACAGTAGGGAAAGTGTTGGATAGCGTAGGGGTAAAAATTACGATTCCCACTCCAGCGAGTGCAACAGTAGGTAAAGTGTTGGATAGCGCAGGGATAAACATTACTATTCCCACTCCAGCAAGTACAACAGTAGGGAAAGTGTTGGATAGTGTAGGGATCCACAGCCAAGTCAATGCTGTAGGGACCACCCTATGCACTGTGCGTGATATCAGGAAGTGGTGGTGCGATCCCAAGGGCTGGGACAAGCATCCGGCCCAGAGGAACAACGTGGAGGCCCAGAGTACTGGTGGCGTCCCTCCCATTCCACCACCAACCTTCACCGAATGGGAGGAGAAGGTGCCTGCCATAATGCATCCACAGAGTCTTACAGGAATTGGGGGGGACAGGAGGCTGGTAAGTACCAACAAAATGATCACATCACACTACAACACATCATTGTGCACAACAAGTGAGCCCCAATTGCCCGTCCACATGAAACTCATGTGGAATGCACGCTTACAACACAAATGGATCACAAGGACAGCATCTCCTTAACAGCACAACCTCACAGGTAGGTGGCAGCTCATGCACCCTGGCCTTTCTACCGAACAGCATGGCTCACCCTCCCCACCCCACAGCCATGTGACAGCTAACACCGTCGATGGGCCCACCAACAGGTAGCTAGCCATCTCACTGGGGAGGGGGATGTCGAGCCCTGACCACAACACCACAACTCCCACATGGATCTCTGTCTACCCTCACAAACAGCATGGAACCAAATGACCCCCACAAGGATGTTGCTGCTCATGAGTCTCCAAAGGAGTGATTTCCTGCCACAAAAAGAATCCACAAAGGACTGCACTCCCCCACAACGCTCATCTGGCATGACGTCATGCCGTAACTACTCTACCAGTGAGAAGTGAGGGGTGTGACCATGCGCACATCGATGTGCCTGCTGGCTATGCATCCCAGCAGGACGAAGAGACCGCCTGTGGCAGGGTACAAAACAGAGCACGAAAGAAACCCGTACCAAGGCCCACTCAGAAAAAGGGACGGTGCACAGCACCGGTGAAAACCGGCCCCCTGAAAGCCCTGTCTGCACACCAACACGATGTGCGACTGATGACATTTTGACAGGAATGCCTAGTAAAGCCAAGGCAAAAGTCATGTCACCTCAATTCAAATGTGGCAAACATGAACAGCTAAGTTGTGCTGTGTGCAGAACATGCTGACAAAAGTGACCTAACTCCAAAAGGTAACTCGATAGGAACAGAAGGCGAGGGTGCCATGGACTAGCCCAGCCAGCCCCCCGTCCGGAAGGTGAAGCCTCGGATGCAGAGTCCCTGGTCCGTTCAGGTGATGAGGAGCTACATGGCCCCTCCTGCGTGTACAGGCCAGGCATTACGCATATGGTAACAGTTGCACAACGTCTCCTTCCTGTGCCAATGTTCTGATAACTACCCCATAAGTGATTGTGGATAGTCAATCGTGGCCTCAAATTCCCACAGTGAAAGCATACTTCAAAGAGTGTGCAGGCACAATGGGCCTCTGATTGGACAACTAGTCGCTCCCACACCAGCCCAAAGACCTTCGGATACCAGGTGTCTTGACCGTCCTACGCGATTCAACCAGTGCTGAACACGGCTCGCCCACTATTTTCGCGTTGAACTGACACACAGAGTATTGATAGCGTCTGGCAATGAAGGCCGTTGCACACTTTTTATCAGACTTGTGGGCTCTGGCCTTGTCCCTCCCTTCCATGCTTTTCCGGATGTACCACCGGGTGTCAGTCCCCCAATTTGCACACTGCATTTCGCCCTTTTGGCTGTACAGCTGAGCGCTGGGTCTGAGATGGCCCTCACACCATGTCTGACAGTCCAGTGGGCCAGGCCGAGCCCGGTCTGTTGCAACTGTACCGTGACCGCATGCAGCTCCTCTTTAGATGTGTCCCACTGGCTGTGCTGGGCATCAGTTATAGGCTAACGTTCCGCTATGCTTACTTCACCTGGGTGCAACCCGTCTTTTCCTGCAGAAGATGTCTGTTTCAGTGTGCCATGGATGTCTGCCTTTCAAACACATCCCTTGCTGACCTGGATCATGAGCTGTGGGTGACTCCTTTGTTGGTCCACGTGCATGACTGCTTTGGTGAGACATGTTTATGGGATGCCTTTCAATGTGTCAGGCAGGTTGACAGCTGCGCTTGTGCGTGTGCGCAATGGCTCCTGTGCCATGCCTACATCGAACCTCTTTCAGGTTGCGATGGTATGCACCTTTCAACCTCGTCATGCGAGGAGCACATCTGTTCCTTCATACTGCTGGATTGGATGGCGGTCCTCTTTGCTGAAGATGAACTGGATCGTCTCTTGGAACTGATTGCCTTCGAAGCTGCCTTTGCCTTCTTGGATTCGTAACTACTTCACAGCAACAGAAACTGTTGGTGACTAATGCAATCATCGTTTTCCTTTCTTCATGCCTCCTGACAAGAATTGGCAACCAGCTCTCCGACTTTGGCCCTGTCTGCATTGGCTTGGACCGCGCTGTGCTCTGCGGTCTATTTAGCTTGGTACCACAGACCGGAGCAAGTGGAGGCTGTCATCTGACTGTCGTGGACATTGTCGTCTGGCATGAGCCCGGCTTCCATTATGCAGCTGTAACGCACGAAGATTACATGGCGTTGTTGTTTTGCAACTACCCATGGCTCGAGTTGGGGGTACACTCAGGTACACGGCGTCCCCCCTCTTTTCACGCCAAGAAGTTGTTCCCCACAGAAATATGCTGAACTTGTCCCGGTGCACTTTCCAGACACCGGGACAAGTTCAGTAGCACCTGCACGTTGACTGCTTTCCATTCCCAGCAGCAACGTGCAGGCAGCGAGGGATCATTTTTTAACCTCCAGCTGGGCCAAAGTTAAGAGGCCATCCAGCCTCCTTTTGTTTGTATATGCTGACTGGGGGCCGCCTTCAACCTTACATTTGAATATAGATGCCACAGAGGGAAATATAGGCACACAGCCTGTTATCTCTTCACAGGTACTTAAGAGAGGCATGCTCTTGCCTTTGTTCTGTCCCTGTATATCAATGCAGACACTGTGAGACTGTCAGATGGGTTAGTCTGTCCCAGTATTTGCACAAATAATTTTAGTCGCACTATTTTAGTTCTTTCATGGCGCAACATCATGACGTTGTGAGGTCATTTGCATTTTGTCTTACTTGGTCAGTCCCCCCACTTCTTTTTTATAGGACTTGTGCCCTGCAAGTACCTTAGGGGCTCATTACGATGCCGGATGGAAGGCCCTCCGTGCTGGTGGCGGAAAACCGTCAAGTCGTCCGCCCCATGTGCGGTCATTGCGATCAACAAATCACAATGGACCCACAGAGGCTATTTCCCATCCGCCGCAGCCTGTCAGTCTCCGCACGTTTTTTGCGTATGCAAGGGTGGCGGACGGAGCCAACAGGGCAGGTCTGGCGTGCGGAAACACGTTCCGTCCGCCAAGCAAATCACAATGTTGCAGACAGCCCTTCCCACCACTGCGTAAAAACCACCACGTTGCGGATGGCGGAACTAAAACATCTGAGAGGAAGAGCCGATACCCTACCCATCCAAACCCCTGGACCCGCCATGGATCCTGCACTACAGGCCTTCCCGCTGCACTACCTGCTGCACCTCTGGCAGACAAGTTGCCGCCACGCTCAACAGCAGAGGTACGTACCAGACATCTCCACGCATGCAACCCCTGAACAACTACAACTCCCAGCAAGCATGGCGGCACCACAACGAATGTGGCAACCTGCCAAATGCAAAGTGCGAGGCCCACCCAATCCTCACGAATGACACTCGGTGCTCTGAAGGCAATTGGGGCCAATGCCGAGCCCCGCAGTTGCAGAGCGCGCACACCGCAACATCTAAACATGTACGCCGAAGGCACTCATTGGCTGATGGCCCATCCGCATTGTGTGTGCCACACCGTGGTGGCCCGGAAGCTGCGACCGCAACCCTGCAACATTCAAGTGGGGCCAATGCGTGTCATCGCTGCGGATGCCAGCTACCGCGTATGCAAACACATACTGCATTTGCATTGGCGCCCTGACTATTACATCACACATCACAACTCATTTGCCTAAAATGACTGGTGCACCCCATTGGCAATGCTGTGGGGCACGAGGCCCCCATGCATATCGAGTAACCACACAGACCCCGTACATGCATAGGAGAACTGGCCCAGGGCACGTGCGTCCGGACCCGTTTGTTGGCAAGGTCACAGGTCCAGTGACGCCTGTGCTGGGTGGCTGTGGGGTGGGGGGTAAGTCAGCCCTCTGGGAGTGGCTGGCACATCAGAACAACTAGAACAGCGACCAGCTGGTCACCACACTGTAAAGGGCTGAGAGAGTGTGACCCATGAGCCAAGTCCGCACACACATGGAATGTCCAAGGAAAGGAGAGTGAAATTGCATACATAGCCATGCCCCGTGGCCAGCATGGACTCAAATGAGGGAAGGAGTCAAAAAGGACAAAGGTCTCCCGCACGGTACCAATGTTGTGTAAGGAAACATCCAAACTGTGAACCATGCCTGAAAATCCCTTGACATCGGACTGGCGTCTCTTGGCCAGGGGTGGAATAGTGAAGGGTCAGTGGCGTAGGCAGACAATCAGAGTCGTCCATTGTCTGCTAATCAGACATACGTGTAATCCCTAGCACACCCAACACACGTACTGGTGTGGCGTGCAGTGTGCCTAGCTGCCATTGCCTGTAAATGTTCCCACACACGTCATAGGAGTGCACATGTGGAACAAACAAACATAGCTCTGACCGACATCATCAGCCATTGTCAGCCATGTGGGCATGGATACACAATCCATGTGCATTTGTGCCTCATTCAGGTGAACATTGCAATGTCTGTTACGCAAATTCCTCACACACTCACGCAGGACTGACCCCATAATGTCCACATGTGTCTGTCCACCGTGCCATACAAACATGTTGCGTTGTCCAGATGACACTCACTGCCCTCATACTGCAATGTTGTTGTGAATAGGGGGACTAAAGTTTGCGGCCGTGCAGTGACAGCAGCTACATGCAACTCAGCACTGATACTGGGAAACACAAGTGCTGTGCCATCTAACCACACGGCAGCTCATCCTTGATATGCCATACACATCGACTTCATTGGATGTTGTAGTGTCAGTATGGTGAGTGAGCGAAGAAAAACAATGTCTGAATGCAGGTCACATGTGCATTTCACGTGACCATGAGTCCTCCCTATGTTGTGGTTGTGTGAGTCTCTGGGTAAACTGTTCACCACATCTCATCTATAACTCAGCTCATGCTCATGTACCCTGACATACGTAGGAGGAGACCACCCATCCTTCGACCTGTCGACGATGGAGGACATCGAAATCATCCGGAAATACCGTTTGGATCGCCGCACACTACGGAACCTATGTGCCCAGTCGGAGCCCCATGTGAAGCCCAAAAGAATACATCCGGCTGCATTGTCTGCTACAGTGAAGGTCATGGCTGCACTGCATTTCTCCGCTACTGGGTCTTACCAGTACACTGTGGCCAGCGCCGGTGGGATGTCACAACCCAAGATCAGCATGGTGGTGCGCGACGTCCTGTCAGCATTGATGCTTTACAAGGCCAGACATGTCCACTTCACGAGGAGGGATGAATTGGCAGATGTGAAGGGGGAGTTCCATGACCTGGGAGCACGCCCGGTTCTAGCGGGTGGGCCAGGCCCACCCAAACATGACCCGTGGCCCTGCCAGTGACGGCACGAAGGTCAGGAGTAAATGGCCACATTCAGGTGAAACGTTCCTCCAACGTTGATTATCTTTCTGTTCTGGGAGTTGCGGATGTGGGCCTGAGCCCTCTCTCACAGGCACCCCCAATCACACATCTCCAGTCAGAAAGGTGGGCTATGTCCCCGCCTACTCGTGCAGCTGAAATATGGGCATGGCGAAGGGGACAAATCCTCTCTTCTGTACCGGGTAACCTTAACCGAACTGCTGTGTGGATATCTCCTTTTCAATTCCACAGGGAGAAGAAAAGTTTATTTCTCCGGATTCACCTTACCTGGCCACTGCAGCTGCTTATCAGATCGGGCAGTGAGTAGGAACCGAGCAGGTGAGAGAATGTCTGGCCATTTTATCTACATGAAATCATCAGGGAAGGCCCAGCAAGACACATACTTCCTTTATACTTCATTTAAGCATTTTGTAGCTCAATCAAGGCTCTGCCACGGATGTAAGCCAACGATACAAATGTCCAGATAACTGGTGAATAATGATCCTGCCAATCCTTTGTCTGTTGGTAGTTTAGAAATGCTGATAAACTGCATTTGATGTGTATAGCTCAGTGGGTTACTGCCTTTATCACAGCGATATTTGGGTAACTTGCAGTTCCGAAGTTACAATCCTATCATAGGACAGGGACCTAGGAACTGTCATCAAAGTGCTGCATGAGAACCTGAATTAATAGTCAGAACCTAGCTTTGTTTCTGGGTTGTAACATAGTCATAACTTCCCCAGTCTTTCATCATTCGAATGTTGCCATAAAGGGTTTGTTGGGGCAGATATAAACCTTCATCTGCAAAGCCAACCCCTAACCACTGTGGTGTGCATTAAATCCTGAGTTAGTGCTTCTCCAGAACAAACGCCCTTAAAAATCCTGCCCACCAGTATGGATGACATGTAATTCCCACACCTTGTAATCCTCGTTGTCTTTCGTGACATTCCCTGCAGACTGATACACTTACATACTTGCATGATTGATTGTCTCTGTACAATGTGTGCGTGATGTAAAGTACTGTCACACCCTACACTGATATCAGTAGCGCCATACAACAAATGAAATGCACATGAAGAGTGGCTATGGAGAGATGAGGGGCGCTGGATGAGGGTGGCAGTGAGGGAATCCAAGGAGGAGGGCATGAGTGAGAGCCTGAGAAGTGTCACTTGCCTGATACTCCCACCTCAGCAAACCTCCTCCTCCCATCAGGAGGACCTTTCATGGAAAAAACACACTTTTTGAGAGTGACAACATCTAGAAAGAGAATTTGGAAGGAAAGAATGCATTTCACTGGCCCTTGTAAAACTGAGGAGAGACAAAGGAGGGCCCTGAAGCAGGCCTGGCGAGAGATATAAGTGACAAATCGGGCCCGCAGTGGCCCACCCGAATGCCTCGTTGGCACACCCAAAAGAAAATACCTGGAGCCGGGCCTGCCTGGGAGGCAGCCAAAATGTTGATGGGAGCCATTGATGGTACCCACATTGGCCTCGTTCCACCACAGGCAAGTGAACCCATCTATAGGAACCGCAAACACTACCACTCCATCAACGTGCTAGTAGTATGACAGGCGGAGCAGATCATCGCACACGTGTGTGCAAAGTATCCGGGGTCGGCACATGACTGCTACATCTGGTGGACCGGCAACATCCCCCCCTGCTCACAATCCACACATGCCCAGTGACAGTGGTGAGGAAGAAGGCCTTGACCAGCGTCAACAGCTCATCGTCAACTACTTCCGTTGAGTGTGAGTTAACAATGAGATACTATGACTGTGTCTGTGTGCCTTGCTGTTGTCTCACAGACTTTGAGAATTGTTGCTGAGATTTTGGACACATACTGGACTATGTGCAGGATTCGAGAACTTGGGCATGCAGGAACTGAGCACCCCGAAGCAACCCTACGCACAGGACACCATTGCCATACTGCCTCACTAGCTCTCCTACTCACTCAGAGGCATTCAAGCGCCTGTACACAAGTAGACAAGCTGAAGACAAAAATCGGTTTCAAATGTGAAGTTTTTACTACAGTGTCAAAGCATGCAACATACGGGCCACAACAGGTTGAAAATGCATGAGTACCTAACCAGTAACCACAGTGACATATCCATTTAACATGAAGCAAGATGTTGCATCAATAATCCCTCTGGACGTAGACCCACGAGCATATCCCCCCACCCCTTGCAGGAAGGAGTTGTATGGGATGTCCATGATCTATGGGCTTTGTCAGCAGACCCCATTACTCAGCCTATATATGGTGAAATTTACATCACATTTGCTGTGTAGCTCTCATCACTGGATGGATCCCTCTCCAAGTGTGGGGCATCTAGCCCGCCCTCCCATGACATCTAAAAGGCACCCGTGTTCTCTAGCAGCTGTGAGACTTTGTTGCGTCTGGGTGCTAGGGCCAGACCAGAACAGAATGACAAGGGACAATGTTCTCCGACCACGGACAGAATGTTCAGACAGTGCTCCCGGACCGCACAGAGAACAAGCTCTGCGGACACTTCTCATGTGACAGACAGATACTAAGGTACTTGCAGGGCACAAGTCCTATAAAAAAGAAGTGGGGGGACTGACCAAGTAAGACAAAATGCAAATGACCTCACAACGTCACGACGTAGCGCCATGAAAGAACTAGAATAGTGCGACTAAAATTATTTGTGCAAATACTGGGACAGACTAACCCATCTGACAGTCTCACAGTGTCTGCATTGATATACAGGGCATCTACATTCAAATGTAAGGTTGAAGGCGGCCCCCAGTCAGCATATACAAACAAAAGGAGGCCGGATGGCCTCTTAACTTTGGCCCAGCTGGAGGTTAAAAAATGCTCCCTCGCTGCCTGCACGTTGCTGCTGGGAATGGAAAGCAGTCAACGTGCAGGTGCTGCTGAACTTGTCCCGGTGTCTGGAAAGTACACTGGGACAAGTTCAGCATATTTCTGTGGGGAACAACTTCTTGGCGTGAAAAGAGGGGGGGTACGCCGTGTACCTGCGTGTCCCCCCTACTTGAGCCCTGGGTACTTGCAAAACAACAACGTCATGTAACCTTCGTGCACTACAGCTGCATAATGGAAGCCGGGCTCATGCCAGACGACAATGTCCACGACGGTCAGATGACAGCCTCCACTTGCTCCGGTCTGTGGTACCAAGCTAAATAGACCACAGAGCACAGCACGGTCCAATCCAATGCAGACAGGGCCAAAGTCAGAGAGCTGGTTGCCAATTCCTGTTAGGAGGCGTGAAGAAAGAGAAACAATGATTGCATTAGTCACCAACAGTTCCTGTTGCTGTGAAGTAGTTACGAATCCAAGAAGGCACAGGCAGCTTCGAAGGAAATCAGTTCCAAGAGACGATCCAGTTCATCTTCAGCGAAGAGGACCGCCATCCAATCCAGCAGTATGAAGGAACAGATGTGCTCCTTGCACCACGAGGTTGAAAGGTGCATACCATCGCAACCTGGGAGAGGTTACGATGTTGGCATGGCACAGGAGCCATTGCGCACACGCACAGGCGCAGCTGTCTGCGTGCCTGACACATTGAAAGGCATCCCATAAACGTGTCTTACCAAAGCAGTCTTGCACGTGATCTAACAAAGGAGTCACCCACAGCTCATGATCCAGGTCAGCAAGGGATGTGTTTGAAAGGCAGACATCCATGGCCCACTGAAACAGACATCTTCTGCAAGAAAAGACGGGTTGCACGCAGGTGAAGTAGGCATAGCGGAACGTTAGCCTATAACTGATGCCCAGCACAGCCAGTGGGACACATCCAAAGAGGAGCTGCATACAGTCATGGTACAGTTGCAACAGACCGGGCTCGGCCTGGCCCACTGGACGGTCAGACATGGCGTGAGGGCAATCTCAGACCCAGCGCTCAGCTGTACAGCCAAAGTAATGGTCAGGAAGGGTGAAATGCAGTGTTGGGGGACTGACACCCAGTGGTACTTCCGGAAATGCATGGAAGGGAGGGACAAGGCCAGAGCCCACAAGTCTGATAAAAAGTGTGCAACAGCCTTCAGTGTCAGATGCTATAAATACTCTGTGTGTCAGTTCACCGCGAAAATAGTGGGCGAGCCCTGTTCAGCACTGGCTGAATCGCGAGGGACGGTCAAGACACCTGGTATCCGAAGGCCTTTGGGATGGTGTGGGCGCGACTAGTTGTCCAATCAGAGGCCCATTGTGCCTGCACACTCATTGAAGTATGCTTTCGCTGTGGGAATGTGAGGCCACGATTGACTATCCACAATCACTTATGGGGGAGTTATCAGAACATTGGCACAGGAAGGAGACGTTGTGCAACTGTTACCATATGCGTAATGCCTGGCCTGTACACGCAGGAGGGGCCATGTAGCTCCTCATCACCTGAACGGACCAGGGACTCTGCATCCGAGGCTTCACCTTCCGGACAGGGGGCTGGCTGGGCTCGTCCATGGCACGCTCGCCTTCTGTTGCTATCGAGTCACCTTTTGGAGTTAGGTCACTTTTGTGAGCATGTTCTGCACACAGCACAACTTAGCTGTTCATGTTTGTCACATTTGAATTGGGGTGACATGACTTTTGCCTTGGCTTTACTAGGCATTCCTGTCAGAATGTCATCAGTCGCACATTGTGTTGGTGTGCAGACAGGGCTTTCATGGGCCTCGATACAGGTTTCTTTCGTGCTCTGTTTTGTACCCTGCCACAGGCGGTCCCTTCATCCTGCTGGGATGCATAGCCAGCAGGCACATCGATTTGCGCATGGTCACACTCCTCACTTCTCACTGGTGGAGTAGTTACGGCATGACGTCATGCCAGATGAGCGTTGTGGGGAGTGCAGTCCTTTGTGGATTCATTTTGTGTCGGGAAATCACTCCTTTGGAGACTCATGAGCAGCAACATCCTTGTGGGGGTCATTTGGTTCCATGCAGTTTGTGAGGGTAGACAGAGAGCCATGTGGGAGTTGTGGTGTTGTGGTCAGGGCTCGACATCCCCCTCCCCAGTGAGATCGCTAGCTACCTGTTGGTGGGCACAGTCGATGGTGTTAGCTGCCACATGGCTGTGGGGTGGGAAGGGTGAGCCATGCTGTTTGGGAGGAAGGCCAGGGTGCATGACCTGCCACCTACCTGTGAGGTTGTGCTGTTAAGGAGATGCTGTCCTTGTGATCCATTCGTGTTGTAAGCGTGCATTCCACATGAGTTTGATGTGGGCAGGCGATTGGGGCTCACTTGTTGTGCACAACGGTGTGTTGTAGTGTGATGTGATCATTTTGTTGGTACTTACCAGCCTCCAGTCCCCCCGATTCCTGTAAGACTCTCTGGATGCATTATGGCAGGCACCTTCTCCTCCCATTCGGTGAAGGTTGGTGGTGGAATGGGAGGGACGCCACCAGTACTCTGGGCCTCCACGTTGTTCCTCTGGGCCGGATGCTTGTCCCGGCCCTTGGGATTCCACCACCGCTTCCTGATATCACGCACAGTGCGTAGGGTGGTCCCTATGGCATTGACTTGGCTGTGGATCCTTGCCCACATCTGATTCTTGCGCACAAGTGCGGTGTGTTGGACCAGGTGCCCAGACAAATGTGGTTCTGCCCTGATTGTCTCGTCTGGCATCACGTTCAAGTCTGAGTCGGTGATGTTGGGCATATTCTGGGGGGGCATGTTGCACATGGATGAGGGTTGCAGGGTGCAAGGTAATGGTGGAGATATGTGTAGTGTGTGAGGTGTGTGGGTGTAAGTGGTGTTGTTTGGAGATGGGTGGGTGTGATGTTGTGCAATGTGAGTCAATGGTGTCCTGTCTCTCTGTCTCGGCTTGTGGTGTGCAAGGGCTGCTGGCCCAGGTAGGGGTTGGTTTCCATCTGTGGCATGTGGGTGTGTCCACATGGGTGATGGCCTCCAGATGTCTCTTCCATGCTGCGCATGGCTTTCCCTACCAGGAGAAGGTTGGGGTGTGTCATTGTGGTGTGTGTGATGTGAATGAGGACGGCAGGGAGTACAGGCACACTTCGGCGTTATTGTGGGATTGGTTCTGCCCGCCATTCATTTTGCCTGTTTGCGTGCGAGGCGGTCGGATGGCAGTGCTCGGTCCGCCAGATCCACGTTCGGATCGTAATTGGCCGTGCGGTCATGCCACGGCAGGAGCGGTATTTTCGAGCCATTGTACAGCTTTCCCCGTCCGCCGCGGTTGGATTTGCTGCTTTTCCGACGGTGGTGGACGGTGTTTTGTGACATCCGTCCGCCACGGTCTGATTTTGCGCAAGTTGCATCGTAATTTGCCCGACTGAACTGCCGCGGGCCATGTGTGGGGATTTTTTACCACACCATGGCGGTCGGAGGGCTTTTCCATCCGGCATCGTAATGAGCCCCTTAGTCCTTCGTGGAAACCATATTGGACGTCAAATAAGATCTGGTTGTCTGTGGCCCACAAGGACAATCTAGATAAAATGACCCAACCCAAGACCTTTACTACAGCATCGATAAGGGATATCCGGCAATAAGATTGCGAGTTTTCCTTATCCCCTTTTTGGTACAATTGTAGCAGTAGACCAGGAGGGCAACATCCCCTTTGAGGCCACCGCATTTAAAACTTGGGTCAATATAGGGGCCCAGACATCAATTTTATCGCGGAAGAGATCCGGAGGTATTCTGTCGGGACCCGGGCCTTCTTTAGTGATAGCAGCTCAATACTTGAGTATACCTCGTCCAGAGAAAAGATAATGGGGGAAACAGCCAGGCTGGAAGGTATAACTACACATGGCTCCACTGGGAAACCTGCATTATATACCTTTTCAAAATGAGAGACCCACTGGTCTGCCATAATGTGATGACACAAAGTCGATCTGACTGCATCAGCAAAGCAAGGACTCTGACTGATCTTCCAACATATGGTTGAGTCCTTCAATTCGCATGCTTTAGTTAGGTCCTCCCATGCCTGCTTTTGTAACTGGTGTCTACGCTCTTTCAGCGTCTCTCTGTAGAGGCGCCAGCACAGTGGCACTCTAACTTTTTCCTGGGGCACCTGTTTCAGGGCTACCTTTAACCTCCTTAGTGTCTGCAAGCACTTATGGTCAAACCATTACGGGGAAGCCTGGCCACGCCTCACTGTTTGTGTGGTTAAAAAGTCAGAAACTACCTTGGTAATAGAGGAAAATGAGCTTCGAATTTCCGCACTCGGTGTGTGAAGATCCAAACATAAACCTATCTCATGCTGTCAGGAGGAGAAGAGGCTTTAATTGAAGGCCCTTGCATCTATACTCAACCAGCGTAGGCGCCTGCCCTGGTCTATTGGGGTTAGGAGTGCCTGAGACTTTCGGAGACCCGTTGAATCAATGCCCAACCCCATCAGCATAAGTGTCAGTGGATTATGGTCACTGAATGGGTTATATTAAAAGAACCGGGAACCACGCCTAAGGGGGCTGTCACAAAAATAAAATCTATGATAGTAGCAGAACCCCTTCCTTTATAGGACGGGGGCAAATGAGAGATAGGCCCAGTGTACCAATGGTCTAAAGTGTATACCAAGTTATGAGTGAGTAAGAGATTGTTAACCTCCTCCCTATCAGTGGTATGCTCCATGTGAAGATCCTCTGAGAGCGGGCAAGGCCGTACGATAGACTGGTTCTTTACAAAAGACAAATATACATGACAATTAGAAACCCCCTACTAAAATAAGGTTCGTGTCCCAAAACCCTCCCTCTTAAGGGAATCTAAGGCACTATTTAAGGCATTAAAATTGCAAGGCCAATTCTTCCCCATCTTAATGTTGTAAAAGTTGATTATAACAATTGGGAGCGCTCTCCCCATGCGCAATTTTATACCCTGAAACACCTTGGAATCCCACTTTAAAATCTGTAACTCCTTACACAGTTCTAGATCAATAAATGTAATAAGGCCCCCACTAGCTCTTCCATGATGGAGTCTTCCACTTGGCAGAAAATGGTCTTGTACCCTTCCAGAAAAAAGTTATTCCTTGTCTCCCAGGTGTCCTGTAAACATATGATTTTTTATGACCTGATATACGATAGCCATCTGCTAGGATTGGTTAGAAAGGGTGCTCAAATATCTTCCATATTATTAATACACCTTGAAGACAACAAAAATGATTGAAGACCTGACTGTATTTAATTAATAGGAGTGCAAAATACTGAAATTTTACTAATGTTGTAATGATGAAAAATTATATGGTTTGCAAAACTGTTGAGCACAAGTGAGCAAATCACTGGACATACATATGAGGAGCAGTCCAACAGTACATATTTGGTGTGTGAATCACTGCAACAAGATGGAACTGCCTCCCACATACTGTTTGTTACATCTAAAGTATTCGAATGTATAAACAGCAGCCGTGCAAATCGCCGACAGTAGCTAAAATGTACATACACCAGCATAACAGGTTATTTTCAATAGGGGTCGCTGACCATTTCCTGTTGCCATGTGAACAACCTCAATTTGCAGCGAGTGAATCACTGCAACCTCAATATGCAGCGATTCACTTTCCATGCTGTCTCCATAATTGGCCTTGCACTGTCTTTCTGTGCTTGTCCTGCCTGCACGCTCTGAAGACCCACAGCTCCCCCGCTCATTACAGAAATACCGCTCACCCAAATCCACTCAGATTGCAGCAAAGAAGTATCTCACCAATGCAGGTGCCTTCCGAGTAATTGTTGTAAACCCCAAGAGAAGGCACCTTGTTCTCAGTTCTGAAATGTGGTCTCTGGTAATATTACATCCAAATATTCTTACCACAGAGCTCCAGGCTTCCCTCTGTAGTCTGTTCATCGCCAATATTACATCTGTGTATCTTCAAATAAACAGGAGCCTGAAAAGTGGTCAAAAACATGTTTATTAAACACACATAGAAAAATGCTTCTGCAAAGATAGAAGGCCCAGGCTAACTGACATCTCCAGAATCCCAGCATAGAGCTAGAACTTTGACCTACTAGAATTCCAGCAGATACATCACAAGTAACATAATTGTAAGAAAACAGGTTTTTGGCAGGTTTCCCCCACCTTTTGCCCCCATTTAGACTTCATCATCAAAGAACTTTATTCGGTTACATAACATGTAAACCATAAAAGCACATATTAAATCACTGACAAACAAATGTAAAAGACAATATATACATAAATCCTTAATAAAAAGTCATATCACAATTGATTTACGTAATTTAAAAACTGTTTTTAAAAAGGCAATGACAGAGATAATAATAAATTCATTATCTAAAAATTGTAAAGCGAGATATGCAGGGCGGCACTGTCTCAATCCGAATCTCTTTAAAACCGGTTTAATCCACCTATTCCTAAATGTTGAATAAAAACTACAAAATAACAAAATATGCATCGTGGATTGTTCAGAAATATCGTCACAAGGACATTTACACAAGGATCGTGACCAATCATTTTGCTCGGGGAAACTCAGGGACCTATGCAAAGTGTTTAATCTGAATCTTGTCAACAAAAATCTATCATAATCTCTAGTTACAAATATAATATACGGTTGTATAGTCAGAGTTGCCAAAGTTTGAGTATGTGTTTGAACCGTTATTTTTCTACTTTCGGCCATAATTCTCATTTCATTTAAATACTGCATGCATACACTCTTTAGTTCTTTTCTCGTCACATTACACAAAGTGAGAGGATCAGTATAAAAATCTTCATGGCCTAATCGAATAACGAATTTTTTGACATATTCCAACCATCTTATGTGTCTGGCCCCATCCAGACCCATTGCGTCCTTCAAAATATGTCTATTGAAGGAGGCCTCATCAGTAGTCCAAACCGGCAAGAACAGGCTGTATCTTTATCAAATCTTCCAGGAATGGCATACCTAATTCGCTATGACAAATAAAATTTGACGTACTATCTGGTACAGCCAAAAGAAACCTGAAAAACAAGTTTTCGGCCAACTGGAGCGAGTTAACATTAGCAATACCCCAGAGGCCGGCACCATAGGTGGCAACCGCAACACATTTTGCTTTGTAAATTTTTATCAGGTCATCCGGTGAACGTTTCCCCAACTTCCTACTAAAATGTAATAATGCCATCAGTGATTTGTTGAACAAAAGCTTTATGGCCATTATTGCTCGAGTCCAAGATCCAGAGTTATTAAATAAAATTCCTAAATAAGAGAAGGTTTTAGTACTCTCAATTATCTTTGAATCAATAAAAATAGGGATGGCCTTTTTCTTAGCCTTGCACCCACAATTCATTACAAAAGTTTTTGAACAGTTTATTCTAAGGCCCAAATTAATCATAAATTTTGTGAAGGAATCAACAACTCTTTGAAGGCCCAGCGGAGTGCGGGCCATAAGGCCCGCATCATCCGCATATAGGAGCGCAGGGATTGGGCGTGTTAAGGCTGTTGGAGTATCCCTACACTCCTTGACAAGGATATCTTCTAACTCATTAATATATAAAGTAAATAAAAACGGAGCTAAAACACAGCCATGTCTAACGCCTCTACCTACTCTAAAACTCTTAGTGCATCCCCCCCCCCCCAAGCCATAGCGCACACTAGCCCTTGCCTCAGAATAAAGCTGTCTTAAAAACAAAATTAATAAAACATCTACCCCCAGCCTCTCTAAAATTGCCCAAAGTTCATTATGGACGACGCAATCAAATGCCGCAGTCAAGTCGACAAAAGTTAAAAACAGCCTTTCTCTTTTAGATTTTGTATACTTATCTACTAAAATGTGCAAATTTAATCCTTGTTCAATAGTGCCCAATCCTTTACGGAAGCCATATTGCAAATCGCTTATGACTGCCTTTTCATCCGCCCAGGCCTGTAACCTTTCCAAAATCACTCTCCCTGCAATCTTAACTGTGGAGTCCAACAAGGAGATAGGACGATAACATACAGGATCAGCCCTATCTCCTTTTTTAAAAATAGGTACGATTATAGATTCGTACCATGTCTTTAAAAATCCCATAGAGCAGCAAGCATTAAAAACCT
Organism: Calotriton arnoldi; assembly: GCA_963921515.1. Classification (NCBI taxonomy): domain Eukaryota; kingdom Metazoa; phylum Chordata; class Amphibia; order Caudata; family Salamandridae; genus Calotriton; species Calotriton arnoldi. The sequence goes on along the minus strand of CAWUFW010003209.1, from coordinate 415,236 downwards.
GAGTTAAAAGTGGACCCCACAGTTCCAGATTAGATTTAAATAAATCAATAGGTACACAATCTGGGCCCGGGCCTTACCTCCAGAACTTGCCTTAATAGCAGCGTTAACCTCACTTAAAGTGAAGTCCAAGGCTAACTTCCGGAAAGTAGGTGGGGATTCCTGTTCAACATTAAACATTAATCCCGTCTCTTCCCACTCAGTATTTCTATACAATCTTGAGTAGTGTGTTATCCAGTCCATCTCAGGAATAGCTATTTCAATGGTTGCTTTTTCATTCCCAGCCATGAATGGGGCATTTACCGCCCTCCAAAAAGCTGTGGGGTCACGATTAATAGAGGCTTCATGTAGGGCATCCCATGCTTCCTTTTTTAATGCTAACTTCCTCTCTTTTAATGCTCTTTGATAGTTCCTTCTAGCTATCCTGATGTGAACTTGATCTTTTACTCTAGCATTAAGAGCGCGTTTCAGATTAGAGTGAGCCTTCGTGCACTGTGAATCAAACCACCCTTCACTAATAGCCTTGCGCTTCTTTATTTTTACCCACAAAAATGTTCTTTAATATGAGTAGAGATTATTGAAAAATTCTCTATTATTTTACAATGGGGAGTCAGCGGATCTAAACATGAGAAAAACATCTCCTTCTTCTGCGACACCAATTGTTTAACAAAATCTGTCGGATCCAATTTCTCCCACCTTAATGCGTAACCATTTTGTCTGCATAATGATATATTTTGCAGTAGCGTTACAGGGCAGCTTCTCATAGTAAAATCTGATTTAAAAATCTCTACAGCAATACTAAGAGGGTAATGGTCACTTAGGGCAATATCATGAGTAATAAAATCTTTTACACGTGAAGAATGTCGCGTTGTAATCATAATAAAATCAATAATAGTAGAAGCACCACGTCCATTAAACGTCGGGCGGAAAGGTACCATAGGCATACAAAGACAGTTGACAAACCCCAAATCCAAGGAGAACATAATAGCGTTCAACCAATCACCATATGATGTATGTGGGAAATGTTGGAAACCAAAATCTTTTGCATATGTTAATCCACAAACCCCTGTTACAGCCATACGACATATAGGAGTATTAAAGTCACCTCCCCATATGATGATAAATTCTTTGGTTGAATGCTGTTGTAGATCATTTAAATCATTAGAGATATTCCTTAATGTCTGTTCTAATATCACCGAAGGGATATTATTATAAAAGTTTAATGAGATCAGACAAAGACCCTGTTTAACCTGTAAACTTAGCATTTGATAGTACGGATTATCAACCGTTAATTCAACCTTCTTCAGTTTTAAACAGTTAGACACATAAGTACAGAGACCCCCCTTAGCTCTGCCATTGAGCGATCTTATTGCAGGTGTATGGAATGTCCTAAAACCGTTAAGATGAATCGGTTCCTCAGCCCAAGTTTCTTGCAGGCTGATGATCTCAAAATTATTTATAAAAACAGCCCACTCATTATTGCTCACTTTTGATTTTAATCCCGCCACATTCCAGAACATAAACTGGCAGCTATCTTTCTTATTAACTATTACATCTCCCTCTACAATTTTAGGTGGTACCACTATTAGTTGGGATGTCGGGATTTGTAAAGCAGCATCAGATGTGTTTAGATTTAAATTACTAACAATCTTAAGTTGATTCTCAGATGCGACACCGTGGATATTGGGTATATCATTAAATGAGCTTGGCGACGTTAAGGGGCCGATTCCGATCTCGGCCGGTAGTGCTCCGAATCGGATTCGGCTTTACCGGATCCGATTCGGAGCCCTGTTTCCCGACCGAACCGTACGCGGGTCCGGCCGAGCGAGTACGATGCGAAATCGCCGACCGACTCGTCCGGGCGTCCCGACCGCTCCGACCGACTCGCTCCCGGCTCGAACCGCTCCGACCGACTCGCTCGGACTCGACTCGCACCGCGCAATGGAGACGTTTCCCGGCCGGGTAAGTACGATGCGCGCCGCGAGCAGTCCGACCGAGCCGCGCACTCCGGCTCGTAAGAGCTGTCGGAGCCGTACTTTGGGGGTCCGTGTCGGACTCCCTGTACGCGTAGCCGCGCGAGTCGCACACAGGGGGACCCATGGGTCCCCTCTACCTATGCGTGTACGGCGCGAATCGCTTCGCTGCGTACCCGCTGTAGGGGGCGCCCTTGTCCGACTCGCACCCATTGAGTCAATGGGAGCCCGCGTACGCGTTGTACGACCGGCTCCCATTGACATCAATGGGAGTCCGACCGACTCGAGTCCGATAACATACGGACGCATCGTACTCGTTCGGTCGGACTGCACGGGTCCGATTCGGTCGGAAATCTCTCCGGGTCCGGCTCGGTCGGTGAAATTTCCGGCCCGAATCGGAATCGACCCCAAAGCCTGCATTTAGTGGGTTGAACAAACATCCAGTGGTTACAGCTCGAGGTAATACAACAGAACCCAGTCAATCGACTCCTTCTAGATTGTTGAAAGTTTCAAATCGATTGTGTGTTCTGATGTTAAATGACCTTGGTTGAATTAAGTTGTTTGTATTCCAATTCACCCTGATATTATTACCATGAATTGGTTGGTAGAAAAACCCCAAGGGAACCACATTAACACCTTGTCCTAACACAGTGGGTCTCTGCTCTACTTAAGATCAAGTTAACTAGTTTGGGGGATTTAAAAGTTAAAACTACACAGTCCCCTACAAGGGTTTTCTGTCCTCTTCCTACCCATGCCACTCTCCTGGCCATCTTAAACTCATCAAAGAGCTCCCTTGTTAGGCCCGACCTCGTACCAAGCCAATGTAGAGCTTTATTCCTTAGAATCTCGCATGTTTCTTGTGTCCCTATTTCTAGTTTTGGGACATTTGTCAGGACCACTATGTACGGGGTAGTCTCGGGTGGGAGATCTAAGTGAAAGTGCTGTGGTCCCTTATTCATTGATGCTATCATATCACAGCTATTACCAGTGGCTGGTAAGGGACATAGAGAGGGGCACTTATATAGAAGTTGGGTAAAATAGTAGGACATGATGGCCCCGACTTAACCGTTTGGATCTGTGGAGCTAAATCAACTGGCCCATGTCCATAGTCATTAGCTGGTTTTATAACATCAATATTGCAAACCTGTTTGGGCACTTGATTGGACTCTTCTTTCTGCCTAAGCTCCAATTTATCCAAACATTTAACTAAAATTCCCTCCATCGCACTTATCTTAGCTGTTAAACTATTTAAGGTTTCTCTTACATTTTACCTTTTAGTTTCCCCACCTCATTTTGTGTACGCATATTAATACTAACTAGCGATTTCTCCCAGCTCTCTGACTTACACGTTAAGGATGGGTTATTCTTTTTTATTGATTTTTTACGCGTTTTCGATAGATTTGTGCTTGATTTAGAACGCAGGTTTGGGCTCAAAAGCTCCAAAACTGACGGGCCCTCAGGATTTCTGGCGCGCTTAGTCAGTGGTTGGGTATCTGATTCTATTTCAATTTCACTACACGATATATGATCGGATATATTTACCGCACAGCCATTAGCATCAACAGTGCACCTGTGAGAAGATTCTAGGTCACTGCATTTTCCAGCCTCTGTATCTGCGATCTCAGAACCTGGGTTCAAAGCTTCTTCGACTGTAATTATCTGACGTTCAATAGCGCCCACAGCACCTGTTAGATAATTTAATAAAGATTGACGGGGATACTCCCCGGATTTCTGTGGTTTTTTAATCTGGGTACTCGGCATCTTCCTCTTCCCCATATCGGGATGAGAAATATACAACAAAAGACAATAACTAAAAATATACAATTAATATATAAAATAGATATTACCTCATATAGATCAGCACACAGTAATTCCACAAAGTTCCACAAAAACTGAATATAATTCTTACCACTAACTAATTAATACATTTCTGAATAAGAAATATAGGGCATGGTTATGTCACAATAATATCACAGTCGTTTGACAAGTCTTAATGAGTCTCTACAATAATCCCCGCTATCAGCCGACTTATAGGGGAATTTGCAAAGGGCGTAGAGCACAATACCTTGTTCGGGCTCACAGATGGAAAATGAAATGAAATAAAAAATGAAAGAGTCAGGGCCCAGCCCAGCCTCTATCGGCCTATGACGGGCTAAGGCGGGCCCGTCTTGGCCCGGTCTTGGCCCGGGCGCATCCCGCACGCGTCCCGTGCTGCGGGAACCGCGAGCGTCCTTTTTACCGCGTTGCAGCCCCTCCAGGGGCTGTGAATAAAGTGCTGGTGCAAGGGTTCAGGCTCAGGGCTCAGGGCACAAGGATCAAGCTTCCCGCCCGCGGGAACCGCGAGCGTCCTTTTTACCACGTTGCAGCCCCTCCAGGGGCTGTGAATAAAGTGCTGGTGCAAGGGTTCAGGCTCAGGGCTCAGGGCACAAGGATCAAGTTTCCCGCCCGCGGGAACCACGAGCGTCCTTTTTACCGCGTTGCAGCCCCTCCAGGGGCTGTGAATAAAGTGCTGGTGCAAGGGTTCAGGCTCCTGCAAAGATAGAAGGCCCAGGCTAACTGACATCTCCAGAATCCCAGCATAGAGCTAGAACTTTGACCTACTAGAATTCCAGCAGATACATCACAAGTAACATAATTGTAAGAAAACAGGTTTTTGGCAGGTTTCCCCCACCTTTTGCCCCCATTTAGACTTTTAGCCGCAGGTTGTCAACTCTGAAAGTGCCCTGGAACCTGCTAACCAGGCTCCAGTGCAAATGCTGACTCGCCTAAAAAAGTTGGATGTGAACTGGAAATCTCAATTGGCAAGAACTTTAACTCGCCTATAAGTACCTGTTAGGTGATACCAGTGGCACCCTGTGCATGGGAGTTAAAATGATCACCAGGGCCCGAAGCACTGATTGTGCCACCATGAATGACCCAAGTAAAGAGATGACAGCAGGCCTGCCATTGTGGACTGCAGGAGCCATGCAAACTGCTCCAACTCAACTTTGCCCTCAACATGAGTGGCAAGGTCACAGCAGGTTGCATTATAGTAAAGGTGTGGCCATAAAATTGCATGCTTATATGTCCCTATAGTAGCTTCTTTTCATTAAGGGCTACTATAAGTGTTTGGGCTATAGTATAACATGGGCTGGCACCCGGACACCCCAAGGTTGCCAGCTCCATTATGGTCCCACTGAAAACTGTCATGTTTGGTATCAAACAACTTGTCTCATCAAATACAACTTTTTTCTCAAAGTCAGATTTAATGTGGCATGCACCCAGGTGGCAACTTTAGAGGCAGCCCATCTGGTTGCCCCAGCTCTTCCTGTGCCCTGGCGGACAGCCAGAATCAGCTGCTGCCACGTCAGGAATCTGACCTCTTGCCAGGAGGTGAGAACACGGCCAGAGGCTGCCAGGGAAGGAGGTGTCACCTGCAGAATGCAGTGGCCCATATCCTGTTGAATCTCCCTAAGTCTAGCTCCATTTCTCAGAGCATTTACAATCTCCACTGGCTGCCCTTCAGGGAGTAGATACAATTTAAAGCCTTGTGTCCGGCTCAAAAGTTGGTCAAATTCTAAGATTAACTGGTACATACCTTTGTGCAACCTCCAATTCCTAACTGCTAGTAAGGGGGAGGAAAAAGCTTTTACTACAATACCTGTAATTGGTTGAATGCTATGCCTGCTTATCTGAGAGCGCAGTCGAACCTGCTTAGCTGCAGAAAGCTTCTAAAAACCTGGTTATTCCCTGCTGCCCATTGATCAGATCTTTCTTTGCCATGATGTGACACTCCCTTAGACACAGCACCAAGACACCTTACAGGTAGATGCGTACTTTACAAAATATTTTAACATAACCTAACATAACCTCCCTCCTGGTGGATGGCTATTGAAGTGGCACATCATGGGGTGAGCTTCAAAGCTTCCACCAACTCTGATATGCAACCAGGCTGCCCCCCAAAGAAGGAAACAGTCAGTTCCTGCCCCTAGGCCTATTTGCACATGGACAGGTGGGAACATTAGGTAGTCAGGAGGCTTACACCACCAGAACACTAGCCACACCCGTAGGGTGGGCTACCTGGTCTGTACAGCTAAGGATGACTTCTGACATTTTTAGAAGTGGCAGAATAGAGGGTTCTGGTTAGAAAAGGTGGCACAGACCACCTGATATGTTCACATCAGGGGCAGAGTAGCCACCGGGGCTAGTAGTTCATTGGCTACTTGCACCCACACCCCTAACACCCCTAAATCTAGGATTTAAGGTGCTCCACTGGCACCAGAACCTCAGATTTGCTTGAACTCCACCTATGGACAAAGATGAGATCTGAGTCTGTGACTTCAGGACCTGCACAAAGCAAGGGTTCACTAACGTGCACCTGTGGCAACCACCTTCCAGCTGCATAACTGTGACATGTCCTGGACCACAAACTGGTTCCACAAGAAAGGAGAACCACTCTGCCTGCCAATGGCGACTCCAGCACTACCTTTGACTAGAGGTACTAGTCCCCTGCAGCTCGCAGGTATAGCACGCACCCGGAACCAAAGAATCACTGAGTCATCGGGCCTGCCGGGTGATCACCCCAAAATTAAATGTTCTAGTGCATTGTGGGAAACATAGTCCTGACACTCAGAAAATGTCACGCAGCTACTGTTTTCCTGCGAACTCCAGGATGCCGAAGCAACCACCAAGGCTTGTTGGTGGGCATTCAGGCTACCACCTTGATGGAATCCCACAGCATCCTCAACCAGCCGCCTCAGTGGCTCAGTTGTTGAGATTTTGTATCCTGTTCCTCACCCACACCATCAAAGCAGCAAGACCAGCAACCATGGCTCCTGCATTCAGTACCAGGGACAGCCAGGACAACTCTGCATCCAGGCCCTAAGAGCCAGGTAAAATTCAACCGACTGTCGGATCCTGGTCCTGACACTCTTATCACCTTACCCCCCAGTGGTTTCCACTGGACTTGCCCTGCAGGTGACCGTGTGCCACAAGTGTGTTTCCCATTGACTGCAATGTTATTGTTTTGCAAGAGTTAAATGCACTGATTTATTTTTCCGTTAAAAATTCATAATTCTGTGTATACTCATCTGATTGTTTTCATTTTGGTATCTAAAATTATAGACAAATGTGCTCTATTTTTATAAATTGCTGTTGGATTTCTTTCGAGTCATGCCAATTACTTATCCTTCATGTTTGGTACTCTGAAATGTTTAACACATGTTTCTCCAGTAAAGCCTGAATTGTCTGTGCTAAACTAGCAGGACTGAGCTAGGGATGTACTAGTCTGAATCCAAAGGACCTATTGGGGGTAAAGTGAAGGTATTGCATAATGAAGCCTAACCAGCTTCAGTGCATCATACCTGACACAATAATGCAAAGGTCTCTTTGGACAGTGTTGTAGTGCATGCAGTACTTATCACATTAAAATATGTATTAAAAAAACTCAAAATGTGGATAGAAATGCAGTTAAAGTGTAATTATTGTTGCAAAATAAAACCAAAACTTCACCAAAATTCACTGTCAATGAAGAAGTCCACAAACCATAGCTCACACAACTGCCAAACAAACCATAACTTCATCACCAAATGCAATGCTCTTGACCTCACCCTTGATGTTACTGATGACTTCACAAGTGAAATAAATGATCTCACCAGTGACATCATATTACCTTACCATTAACATTATGAATGACACAATCCTTAAAGCAGTTTGTGTTCTAATTTAAATATAGAGTATTCTGTCCTCATATTTTATTTGTTGGTATAAATATTGTGAGGTCATCAGTATTTCACGAGATGTGCACCGACAATACCCAGAGCAGAATATGCTTGGCCTGGGCAAACTAACACTAAAAAAAAACAATAACCAGTACTAGAATCTAAATGGTAACAGTAGTACACCACTAACCAGTACCTGGCAACAGTCAAAGTTTTAGCCTTTTAGTAACTAAAAGTCATTGGCACCCCGCTCAATAGTGCAAATAACACTGTTATAAGTCATATTCCACAGACTGCAAAACTTCAGGGTCATCTCAGGTCTGTTTTCTCAGGGGCCCACCATGGCATGATACTGACTTCAAAATGAAGGGCACGCAACCACTTGTAATTTCAACTGTTCTATCTCAAGACCATGTTCTAGCTTGTCCTCTGTTGCTGGGATAGTGATTACCTGGATTCCGGTCTCCTCTTCCATCTAAAGTGATTTCCAGGAGTGGTTGGCAGAGGTAAACATCCAGAATGGCATGGAGGCATCCCCAGAACTACTGGTAAGCTTGAGGGCCTTGCTGGACTCCATGACTGACTTCGGCCAACTCCTGAGACGGCTGCAACGCATCCAGAACGCCTCTGCACGTCTGATCCTCGACATCCCCTGCCGCAGCCACATCACACCCCACCTGAGAGACCTGCACTGGCTCCCCGTCAACAAGAGGATAACCTTCAAGCTCCTCACCCACGCACACAAAGCACTCCACAACACCGGACCAGCATATCTCAACGGACGACTCAGCTTCTACACCCCCACCCGCCAGCTCTGCTCCACCAGCCTCGCCCTCGCCGCAGTCCCCCGCATCCAAAGAACGACTGCCGGCGGCAGATCTTTCTCCCACCTCACCGCCAAGACCTGGAACACCCTCTCCACCCACCTACGGCAGACCCAAGACCTACTGACCTTCAGAAGACTCCTCAAGACCTGGCTCTTCGAGCAGTAGCAGCACCCCCAACCCCCAGCACCTTGAGACCCTCACGGGTAAGTAGTGCACTTTACAAGTGATATGATTGATTGATTGATTGATTGATGGAAAGGCAAGTACTCTGGTTGAAGGAGGTGACTGAAAGCTGCTCTAGTTGGAGTCCAGTTCTCTTTAGTTTCTAGGTGATAATTGTCAGCTCATATAAAATGAGGAACCTGCAGTATTGTTCAAGATGGGCAACTCACGAGGATAGTTATCACATCTCAGTCTGTGCCCTGGTGTAGATAGCCTTCCACATATGTATGCAGGCAGATGTTCATTTTCATTCATAAAGGGGTCAGCAAACATGCTTGGTGTGGACATTGCTAGAGTGTTTTTTCCCTCTTATAAACATTTCCCTCTGTAATGGCATTCATGGAGTGCCATCATTTTGGAACACTCTGGTACATGTTTATGTATTTTGGCTGCTGTCATGCCTGGCATCAATTCTAGTCACAAGGGACATTTTGGTTTAAGGTATTAGGCCCAAGTGTGCCATCAAAGTGTTGTTGGCAATACTTGAGTGAAGGAGAATGTGATCCTGAGGTGTCTGTGGATGGACATACATTATTTAAAGTTAATATTTGGTTATTTTTCCTCATCTTGAAGAACAAGTTGAGCGAGGGAAAGCTGGTATATTAGAAGAGTTTACTTGGAAGTATGCTTTTCATTCCTCATTGACATTATCTACTCTATACTAGCAAAGACAGAAGGTGGTCCAGCACTGGCTCTCAGGACATCCTTGTCCACTTCTTCTTGTTTTTTACTGTACACACAGATCTGATTCCTTAGGTTTTCCTCATTGTTTGGAGTGATTCCTTGACTTTTACTGAATTCACAGAGGTACTTCTGCCCTTTGAGAAATAGTAATAAATATTCACAAGTCAGTACAAGAGTTAGGGCCTGATTACGATGTTGGTCGGAAAGCCTCCGACCGTCAGTCGGATTCCACTAGACCGTGTCGGAACCCGTCTGCCAGACTCGGTTAGACACAATACCGACTGACCGATTATGATGCTCACGGTCGGAAGGTGAATTCCAAATTGGTTCCAACCGGCATTTGGAGAGTCTGAGTCGGTCGGAGCCGATTCGTACAGCTCAACGGACAGCGTTTCCCACCGACCTATTATGATGTCGGATTCCAACAGCCTTTCTGACTCGGTCTGTCCAACACGAAAAGGCTGTCGGAAACTGACTTTGGGGACCCCTAGCAGGCCCCCCTTCATCCTGAGTCCTGCAGTTTGGGGCCAAAAGGTTACCCAAGGGACCCTTCTGTAAAACCATGCACAGTGTGGCAGTACCATGGGGTGCCCGCAACAGGGTGCAAGGTTTTCTGAAGACACCCATTTTCCCCATAGGAGCCTGTGTTGTCAGTCGGAACACAAGCTCCAATTGTAGTCAATGGGAGTCCTTCTGGATGGTGTTCCGAAGCATTATAATCGGTCGGGTGGAATTGTCGACCGCGAGTAGGTCGGAACCGACAGGTTTAGTTTCACTCCAACATCGTAATGAGGCCCATAGTGTGTCAATTGATATCTAACAGTAGAAATGTGTTTTGGTTACTCTTTCCAAAGCTAACCCATACACTTTATGCACATTCCCATTAGATTTAAGTATGTCACCTATGTTCCCTTGCTGCCTGCTCGCCATCCTTTGCTTGTATTTGGGGGGTTTTGAACTTCTAATAGCAACAGGATACAGAGGTAATAAGCAATGTGTAGGCATCTAGTGGGGATTGTAATGTACACAATAAAAAGTACATTGGCGAGCACATTGTTGCAATGATTGCCCATTGCCACTCTATGTATACATAAGGCATGAATATAGGATTCCGAGTTTTCATTTGTATGTTTAAAATGTAGGTCATCTCCATATTTCTGATCTTCAAAGTTAGCAGCGTGAAAGTTATACGATTATGTAATCATGCATATATGCGCAGTGGTTTGCACAGGAATTGAACCACATATCCTCATAATATTTTCCCTTGTTGATTTCGGCAGGGTATCATATTAATTGGAGAATCTCCAATATATGGGAGCATCTTGTGAGCTAACCACTTCTTTTTGTGTTGAATTCTCCATATCTGGGATGTCAATAAGGAATGTCTGGAATTTACTATACTTGGTCAAATACTGCACTGTGGGGTATTGGTATTTGCCCGGTGTGGTAAATATCTCACCTCATTCAGACCTGGAAATTGTGGTGAGTACTCTGGCACTGTGAGCATGGAAGTCAGGTCTGGGGATACGCTTAAAATGGTATTTAGGCACAATATTGAAAAAAAAATTCTGTGACATAAATATCATGTTTTAGATATCATGTTATCAAAATATCATGGTATGGAATTTTGAGGTTAGGAGTATCGAAATTAGGTTTTGTTTTTAATATCGTGTACAAAAACATCAAAGTTGGAAATATCGTTTTATATAATATCGATATTGTAGTTAAATATATATGTGTATATATATATTTTTTGTGTTTAATATTAGGTAAACAAATTCCAATAATAATGTAAATATTTGTTTGTTTAATTCAATTTAAATGTTAATATTGTTTGTGATTATGATTTTTTTTTTTCAAGGCGTGTTGTTGAGTTTATAGGGGTTAAGTAAAAAAAAAAATATGCGATTTGTTTAAAAATGTAAACGATTTAAAATTGTTATATTTTTTAAATGTATTTATAATTTTACCTGGGTTTATGGCATTTTAATGGATATAAGTGATGTGTTTTTTTTAATTAAATAAAAAAATTAACTTTTATTAAAAAAGAATGAGATATTGGTACAGTTGCTGTTGTAGATATCTGCAATTGTTGAGAAATTTACAAAACAATTTTTTATTGAAAAATTATTAATTTTTGAAATGTAGGTGTGGGTTTTTTAGATAAATTGGGTGGTAAACTTCTCTGTGTTTTTATTTAAACTTTATGTATAATTGGTTATCAAAATATTGGTAATATTTATTATAATTAATATTTGTTAAGTTTTAACATTTTAGCAAAAATATATTATTGATCAAAATATAAAAATATTTTTTTCTTTATGGTTGTGGTTTTCAGCTGATAGTTGTTGGAATTTTTATTAACAATTTTATGATTAAGGTTCTTTTTAAGAATTGTAAAATTTTAAATAAATTAGTTTTGAAGTAAATAAAATGTATATTTGTATTTGATTAATAATTACTTTTTATTTATATAGTTATATATTGTTTTAATGTCATTGTAATCTGCTATTTTAATTTATTTAATTATTTTAAATAAATGTTATATTTTTTATTGTGGTAAATACAAATTTATTTTATGTAGTTATATTTGTGTTTTGTTAACATATATTTTTAAATTTGACAAATTGCAAAATGTAAAATATATAAAATTGAAAGAAATTAGTGATTATAGTAAAATAATAAAAGATAATATAATCAGGAAAATATTATAATCTTTGGTAAATAATGCTTTAGAAAGTTTATTTTTATATATTTTTCAAAATGTTTATTACATGCTTATAATTATTTAAAGTTGTTAATTTGAAAGAAATACATTTTTAAGAATCACATTAGAAAAAAAAATTCTATTATATATTAAAAAAATTATGGATTGCTGTATACTGTTTATTTTAACTTATGTTGTGATTTAATTTAATCAATTTCGTTTTATGAAAAATGTTTTAACAGTTAGGGCCTGATTTCGATGTCGGGTGGAATTGCTTTCATCCAACATCGTCCTGGGACCGACCTGCACCAGGTCGGCAGTCCCAACCACCTAATTAGGATGCAACAGAACACTGTTCGGTCGCATTCCTACATTTCCCTATGGGAGCATGCATTATGGCCATAAACCGGCTGCAATGCATGCTCCCATAGGAAAATGGGAGGTGTGGTACATCCCTGCACTCGTACTGCCACGGGGTGCAGGGAGCAACAGGGGGGCACCATAGTTGCTCCCTCGGCCACCAACCAGAGGCCGCACACCCAATGGGGTCCAGCTGAGGGCCCCCAAACACGTTTTCCAAAATGGTTTCCATGTCGGACAGGCCGGCATGCAAACCATGCCGGAAACCATGCATCGTAATCGCAAATGCAAAAAGGCCCGCCCTTGAGATTACTGGCCAGCTATCGACTAGCTGACGGGATCCTGGAGCCCATCGGGAGCTAGCCAGAATGACCGTCCGGTTTAGTTTCCGACCGCCAGCATCATAATGCGGCGGTCAGAAAGAAAACTGAGGAGCATCGTAATCGGCCCCAAAATGTGTTAAAAATTGTAGTGGGAACATTTAATAAATATATAAAAATGTAAATTTTTAAAGCTTAATTTATATTTAGAGAGAGTATAATAAATTTAGTGTTGTATATTTGATTGAGTTGGGTTATTTGGAAGTTAGACTAGTAAATGATGTATGTTTTTAGTCGACTTTCTAGTTTATCTTTATTTATATTGGAGTAGGAATAATAAATTATATTTGTTTACTGTCCAGCACGTCCCTTGACTTAAGATATGTGGGCGTGTTTATAGTATATTGTTTATGCTTAGGGGCCGATTCTGATCTCGGCCGGTAGGGTTCCGAATCGGATTCGGCTTAACCGGATCCGATTCGGAGCCCTATTGCCCGACCGATTCGTACGCACGTCCGGGCGAGCGAGTACGATGCGAAATCGCCGACCGACTCGTCCGGGCGTCCCGACCGCTCCGACCGACTCGTTCCCGGGTCTAACCGCACCGACCGACTCGCTCGGACTCGACTCGCACCGCGCAATGGAGACGTTCCCCAGCCGGGTAAGTACGATGCGCGCCGCGAGCAGTCCGACCAAGCCGCGCACTCCGGCTCGAAAGAGCAGTCGGAGCCGTACTTTGGGGGTCCGTGTCGGACCCCCCTGTACGCGTAGCCGCGTGAGTCGCACACAGGGGGGACCCATGGGTCCCCCCTACCTGTGCGTGTACGGCGCGAGTCACTTCGCCGCGTACACGCTGTAGGGGGCGCCCTTGTCCGCCTCGCACCCATTGAGTCAATGGGAGCCCACGTACGCGTTGTACGACAGGCTCCCATTGACTTCAATGGGAGTCCGACCGACTCGAGTCCGATGGCATACGTGCGCATCGTATTCGTTCGGTCAAGCTGCACGGGTCCGATTCGGTCGGAAATCTCTCCGGGTCCGGCTCGGTCGGAGAGATTTCCGGCCCGAATCGGAATCGGCCCCTTAGTGTCCAGCACTTTCCCTGACTTAAACTATATTGGAGTGGAAATAGTAAATTATGTATCTTTAGGGCCTGATTACTAGTCTGGCGGTCTTGCGACTGCCAGACTCGCGGTGGTGCAGGAGTGGCAGTCCACAGTTTAGCCCATTACGACTTACAAAGTTGTATTAGCGTTGGACTGCCTGCTGTGCCAGAGAACAGTCATTCCCTTGCGGTGACGCTGGAGCGTGTTTATAGTATATTGTTTATGCTTAGTGTCCAGCACTTTCCCTGACTTAAGCTATATTGGAGTGGAAATAGTAAATTATGTATGTTTAGGGCCTGATTACTAGTCTTGCAACTGCCAGACTCGCGGTGGTGCAGGAGTGGCAGTCCACAGTTTAGCCCATTACGACTTACAAAGTTGTATTAGCGTTGGACTGCCTGCTGTGCCAGAGAACAGTCATTCCCTTGCGGTGACGCTGGAGCACCACAACGCATTGTGCTGAGCAGGGACTGGTGCAGTCCAGCTCAGCATATTTTGAGTTCTTGCACCGCCAGCTATTTCATGGCGGAGCCTCACAATGAAAAATCTGGCAGTGCATAAACAAAGGGGGCCGTACTGGGCCCTCATGTCCTCCATGCTATGGGGATACATTCAGGGGGGCACAAGATGTGCCCCCCTGTCTGTATTCCCTCCCAATTCCAACACGGCATGGACGTCACCATCTATACTGTATTGGAACTTTTTGGCCATTCTCATTACAGAGCCTGTTTACAAGGTACCGCGATGGGAATGGCCAAAGGACCACCGACCATATTACGAGCCCATCTTCAACTCCTAATGCAGTCGGCGGTCCTTGCGCAGTTTTGCCGCAGCAGAGTCGGTCTTGAGCCGGCGCCGCTGTGCCAAAGTCGGAATGTGGACCTTAGAGTTCAGCACCTTCCCTGACTTAAGTTAGATTGGAATGGTAATAATAAATTATGTGTGTTTAGTGGATAGCAATTTCCTTGTGTTAAGATGTATGGGGGTGCTAATAGTTTATTATGTATGTTTATTATCCAGCACCTTGCCTGACTTAAGCTATGTTGGAGTGGGAATATTAAATTATGTATGTTTACTGTTTAGCAATTTCCATGATTTAAGATATATGGGTGATAATAAAGTATCATGTATGTTTAATGTCCTGCACCTTCCCCAATTAAGGTAGGTAGGGGTGGGAATAGTAAATGGTTTATCTTTGTTGTCCAGCACCTTCCCTGAATTAAGCTACATTTGAGTGGAAATAGCATTTTAATTAATTAAGACACACATATTTTAATAAATTACATTTTCTTTTCACACATAAGAATTTGAACTATTGCAAAGAAAATATTGATTTATTTAAAAAGATAATACTTGGAAATGTTTTGCGTGAATTGCTTGTATTTGTTTTCCATTTATTAAATTATACATTTTAAAAAATTGCATATTTTTAATGTATAGGAAGTACATTAAGGGCAGATTCTGCATGTTTACATACATTAAAGTTCTATTTCTAACATGTTTTATAATGTTCATTTTTACCGTATTTTTTGATATTTTAATGCATAATAAATAATTCTATATACTGTATATTATTATTTAATATGTATTTAACAAACATTACAATGCATTATTATGGATTTATTTGTATGTACAATCATTTTTTTGTATATTAAATAATATTAAGGGGCCTATTACGATGTTGGTTGGAGTTTCCTCTGACCGACATCGTGACAGAAATGGGACCAAGCGACCTCCAGTCAGCGGTCCGACCGCCTAAACATGGTGCGGTTGCATTCTCACATTTCCCTATGGGAGCATGTGTCACGGCCGTAAACCGGAAGCCGCAAGGAAAAGAGTACCCCAAACATGCTTTCTAACAGGGCTTCCATGTCGAAAACGCCAGCATAGAAACCGTGCCGGAAACTGTGCATCAGAATCTATACGGCGTAAACCACAAATGGATTACGGACCGATTCCGACTGGCTGATACATTTTTGTAGTAATATTGTTTTACATTGAGTTCAATGGGAAATAGCCCTTTTTCCAGCTTAATTAGGCAGCCATTATTTTTTAGTCTAAGTGGATTTTGTAATCTATCGCTGTTATTATTTGGACGGCTTTGGAGAGAGAAGCTCGGGGTTGGAGCTGCGTCGCCTGGGTTAAGGTAAATTTATTTCAAGTTATTTGTAAGACAATTCAAGAGTGGGGGGAAGTAGTTAGGTAGTGTGTAGGGTTCGTATTGTGTTTTTTAATGTTGTAACTTGGTGTAGTGCCTACGTGGTAATATGTGTAGTAGCATTAATGCATCATATTTCTAATGATGCGTAGTGTTGTAGAATATTATTTATGTGTAGTTAAGTATTTGTTGAGTTTCTGAAGTTGCTTTTAAGTCAGGTGTATAGTACGGCAAGTATATGTGTGTACGGGAGGGATTTTTTTTATTTTTTTTAAAGGTGGTTAGTTTATTATTAACTATTAATTATTTTACATTTCCTTTATTTTTCGAGTTTCCTGGAGCGTTTCTTTTTTTAAATTTCTTTTTCTTTTTTTTATGGTTCTACGCTATGGAGGTATATCTTGGTGGATTTATTTTTGGACAGTTGTATTTTTCCATTTCTTGGGGGGGGTTTACAATTCAAAAATGGATTTCGAAGGATTATTGTTTTCTAACTGTTCTTCAGATCAATGTCTGCAGCTACGAAACTGTAAGTACATTTTATTCATATAAAGTGGGTGGGAAATGTTATTTATTTAATTGTGGTTTGTTGTTTACAATTAAGATGCATTTTGTTATTTACTATCTATGGAGGAATGTCATGGATTTGTTTGGTAATTTAATATTTTTTTTGAGGATATTATTTAGTTGTATTTTTTTTAATATAAAAAATATTTTACTATGTCAATTAATAATTAATTGTTACATATATATTTTTTGACAAAATATTAATTTTCTAATATTAGAAAAATTGTTTAGGAGTATAGATTTGGCTATGGTATTCTAGACCGTTAGTATTTGGATACAGGGCCCCAGTATTACCCCGCCATGGGGATACATTCAGGGGGGCACAGCATGCGCCCCTTGTCTGTAATCCCACAAAGTCCCAGCAAGGCATGGACGTCACTGTCCATGCTGTGCTGGAACATTTTTTGCCTTTCCCATTGCGAAGCCTGTTTTCCAGGTACCGACATGGGAAAGGCAAAGGACTGCCTGTCGTATCACAAGTTAAACGCGACATAGCATCTCCAAACTCAAAATCAGGCCCAAGGTTCTTGGTAGCTTTGTTTTTTTTAATAGATTCTAATAATTTATGTAGGGTGGGTTGACTTCTTCTCATTGTGGATTGTAAGGCATTATGTCATCCTTCCACTGCGTTGTTGTTTTTTGCTTGTTGGGCTAGGGTACTATCGTACACATTCTACCATGGAATGTGGAATTTTGGTTGGCATCTGTACCCAGATCTGTGTAGTCTTCCTCCCCAGGTATCCAAAACGTGTCAAGTAGGGGAGTTAGTTTATTTTTGTTGGTTTGATAATAGGGGCTTTCAATTAAAAGGTTATAGTGATTAGCAACTTCGGTTATGGGAACGTAGGCTAGGGATATTAATTTTTTAACTTCATATGCAAAGTGGCTGCTTGTCGCATATTCAACACATGTCGGGCGGAAAGTCTCTGACCGCTAGTCAGAAACTTTTCAACCAAGGTCTGAGGCTTTCCGATTGACACGTCGATTTGCGATCTGACCGCCGAATTCCGCTGACGACAGTCGGAGCGTGAGTCTATCGGTCATTCCAACACGGTTCTGACCGGCTCTCAGAGTTTTCCGGCCGGTCGGATTAATATTATATTTGCAAGTTTTTTATGTTGTGAGGTTTATATTTTTGTATGTGTATGATATTTATGTGCTCAATATTTTTAGTTTTACATTTTTGTTATGATCAATGTTTATTTAATGCTTACAATATTTTTGTTTCCAATATTTTTGTGTTCGATATGAGGTATTTCGATATTTTTTGTGACAATATTTTGACATCAATATTTATGTTTTTTAAAAATTAAATATAGGTGGGCAATATCTTTGTTATCGATATTAGTGTGATGATAATTTTGTAGGTCGACATTAGTAGTGTTGACATTATGTCAGTGAATCCATTTGAACTTAGGGCATCTACTTAAACAATAACAAAGTGATGGTTTAAATGCTTCATTTATTCTCAGCCACTGGCGATCACTTGGAGCCCCATTGAAGACTTATTTTTTACCCACTGTGCCATTCCAGACAAAGACCTGCCTTATAAAAATCAGCCTTGGTTCTGCTCTAATAGAAACAGTGCATCTCAACTGCTAGTTTCAACCTACTCAGGTCTCGTCAGTGAGATATATCTTGAGTCCTATGGCACATTTGCAAATAGGATCCACGTCTGGAAATACAAATTGCAAAAACTACGAGGTGATGGAACAAATAATTGAATTTATCTCAGTCACTGGTGATTGCTCAAGGCCTCATATATATCAGCCTGTGCTATATAACGTGAATCCAAAATCAATAGCCTGATGCAACTTTGGCTATAGATATCACCAAAAGAGTTATTATCAGGAAATTCCTGTAGCGACCCTTCTTATGCAAATCAGTCTCGACTCTGCTCTAATAGCAACAATCAAGTTTCTCATGCATGCAGACCAGTGAAAGGTTTGTGAGGGAACATGTACCCTTGAGCAATACATCGGCATTTACATCATGGCACAAAAAATACTGCCTAGGATAGCATCTGCTGATTTCGCAAATTTTACAATAGTTGTGAAATACTGAGGATGTTACATAGATTTAATTCAATGTTTGTTACATTATTGTTCAATTCCCTTCATGTGTTAATGTGTTCTCCTTGTGCCTGTATCTGTGTTTTATCTAATAGGTTCTTCACTATGTGAAAAGGATGAATCTATCATTGAAAATCGGGGCTCAAATATCTTTTGATGAAAATGGTGATGCCCCAAGCGTGTATGACATTGTGAATGTACAGATATTTAATTATGAGGACATTCGACTGGTCAACGTGGGCAGTTTTGACTCCCAACAAGGTGCACAAATCTATATCAACACCAGTGCCATATTATGGTCAGAAAACACCCAGGTGAGTACGAGACATGACACAGTAATGTTCGGCTTTGGCTAGCATATGTGGTCATATAGATGACCGACAGTGCTTATGTACTGCTTGAAAAGACTCAACAGGTACAGCATGAGCTGTCATAGTCTCCACACTCAGGCCTTTGCCACAGCTAGTTGTCATAACTATTAAATTATTTATTATAAGGATCACTTTGAGTGATTGCTTGTTAAAAGAGATGACACTCTTGGAAAACATTATTAAATAAAACAGTTTTTGAATGGAGCATGCTATCCAGCTACCGTCCAGCGTCCAGTCTATCCTGGTTGAGTAAATCAATGGAGAAATGCATTATATCCCGATCTCTTGTTGCTCAATCAGTCTGGAATCTGAGCAGGCTGAAGAATGGAATGGTTATCCTCTTGAATCCTTGATGGAGGGGAATCCTCTCTCCTCATTCTCCTTTATCTGACAGCTGTGTTCGGTACTAGGGTTATATGGCCAGTAGGGTCATTGTTGACATTGCTAAGTTAGCATGAGCCTTGCTGCCATGATGCTGCTTTTACATGACTTTATTTTGCAAGACTCTGTTTATGACCTTCACATGAGAACTGTCTGCTTTTCACGTTCTCCGCTAAGTTCCTGGAGTTTAGTCTGAACACGATGTGCAAGGTCGTGAACTTAGGAATGCAATTCCCTCCAAAAGGTCATTCCTATCGTTAGTAGAAAAAAGGGTTGCCATCCAATCGAGTAGGTCGAAGGAACAGACATGCTCCTCGTAATCTGATGCTTCCAAGAGCATAACCGGGCAACTTGCGTGATATTCGATGAAACTCCGTTGCAAGAGGTTCTGCGCAGCTGCACGGATATCCTATTCAGCCAAGACTCCAAGTGCAGCAGAACGCGCCATACGGCCATTCCCAGAACAAGCCTGGTCATGGGTCTCTAAGGGACCCATTAACTGGTCAAAATCCGGGACATGACATGACGTATTGGAGAGGCATAAATCCATAGCCCAATAGAAGGGGCACCATTGACAGTATAATACAGGTTGCACACAAGTGAAGTAGGCAAAGCGAAATCTCAATCCGTAACTCATGCTAAGCGTCGCTAATGGCAAGCATCCAAAAACTTGTTGCATTTGATCACAGTACAGTTGCAATTGGCCTGGTCTGTGCATTACCACAAGATGAGCAGCCATTGTGCAGCAGGAACAGAAGAAGCAGGATTCCACCAGCTAGCATCAGTAATAAAGGGAATCCTCCGAAAACGCTGAAAAATATAGAATGAATAAAAGCCAGTATTACTCCAAATATCATCTGAAAAGAAGTCACAAGGCCGGATCCCACAAGTTTAAAAAAATGTGCAAGGCCTTTAGTGTCAGATGCATTAAATATTTGATGTATAAGCTCCCCAATGTGAAGTGGGAGGTTAGTGTTCAGAAGTGACTGAATTTCGCTAGATGTTCTAGCCATCTGCAACTCGAAGGTCTCTCGAGCTGAAGTGAGAGTCACTTCTTGTTGAAACAATAGCACTTTGAGCCTGCTTAATTTGTTGAAATCTGATTTCAAAGTCGGAATGGAAGGCCAAATGGAACTATCTACTTTCCCATGCGGGGGCGGAAAAAGCACATTGCTACAACAAGTAACACGTTGTGAAACTGTTACTAAATACGGAATTCCTGCCCGTAAACCACAGCAGTCGTGGTTGTTCAAAATAAGATAACTACTGTTAGTAAGCAATGTAAAAACTGGAATTATTGCTGGGACTGGAGTTCCTCTTAAAAAACAAGAAAGATTAGGTGCGGATACATTGCAAGCGCCGTGCAACTTAACGTGTTTACAAACTAGGGAATGTCCTACTGTGGAATCGCAGTCCTCCCCTGTTAGGAACACTTCCTTATCCTCCCTTTGACACCTGTAAGTGAAAGGTAGGGACCATAATTCATGGAGAAATGCACTACCCAGGGGTTTAAAGCGCCCAATTGGAAAATGTTGCATACATGATTTAAATTGAAATAGCGAGAATGGGAGAGAAATAACCCCATGAATTTACCAAACAGCTGAATCCGTCTCCGCCACAGAGAATGGCAAGGGTTCCAATTGTTCAATGTGCAACAGCGTGTACGTAGCATCTTTCATGGACATAAATCTCTGTTTATCAGTCAAATTTAATGGTAAAAACAAAGCAGAAGCATTCAAATAATTCCAGGGGACTTTTCCCATTTTGAGGGTCTGTAATGTCCATGCAAACTGCATAAGTGATCGTAATGGATTTTGACCATGATATAACACAGATACATCATTCTGAACAATATCAATAACAGATGAAACAATATTATCCAATGTATAAATGCGTGAAGAAAGTGTATTTATGCTATTGTCGACCCCGGCAAGGACTTTTTCTAAATTGGCTTGATCAATTTGGCGCAGACGAAGCGCTGCCTCAATCTGTGAAAGTTTCCAAACTTCATTGTAAGCTGCATAGATAAACCTCTTAGATCTAGGAATCAGAGTTCCTAAGATAAAATCAGCCAAATTGATGTCACTCGACAAGAGCGACAGATGTTGTTTTACTGACGACAAAGCGGAGTGTTCCAACCATTGTTGGCACAATTTACCCACTGAGTACGTGGTAACCGAATGTGAATATGGATAATGAGGATCCGGTCTAGTCTGTGTGAAACCAGGTGTTACATTATAAAAGCGCAGTTGACATGCATTTAAATTTGTTTGCCACACCAACCACCCAGATGAATCAATTTCAGAGACATTGAAAGTGTCATTTTGCTTACAAAGCATCAATAGTATAATTTATTTGAGCACGCCAATTGTCATATTCCGCTAATGATGGAATGGATGGGATATTCAAATTTTTTGCAGTTGCCAAGCCAAAGCAAGTGGTTTATCATTTAAAAATAAGATTTGAGTTGGGATTAGGCAGGCACGATGCAAAGCTTCAGCTCTCTGAACCTGCCAAGGCCTAGTGCCCCATATTGATTTAAAATCAATAGTATCTTTCCAGTGATCATAACCCTGCATGGCCAATTTAGTTCTAAAAGAATTGGAATAAATCAATTTAGTGTGGGTCAAGATAAATTTAGATTGAGATGAAAATTGCAGTTTAAAGAAATAGTATTGCAGATTGGACGTGTCATAATCTTTGAAATAGGTGAACTTATCTCTAAGGGTCTTAGAACTCCCCTGTACAGGAGTAGGACAATGTTCCCATTGTGTGTAATTAAAAACAGGTCTTAATGTGTTTGTTTTTGCAGGAAATGATGCCCATAGTGTTGATAACAGAATAAATCAGCATAATTGGCAGAATTTAAATATAAATCTTCAGCATCAAAAGCAGCATAATACTTTAAATCAGAAAACAAGGAATGTACTGCTTGCACATCCCAATCATCAGAATGTATGTCCTGTATTACCACATCTCCTAATGAGACGCGAAACACGTATAGTATCTTGATCACCTCCGTCGGGCCATGAATTTCGAAAGCTACTTTATCCCAAACGATGCCATCTGCTACCGGGAAGGCTGAAATGTTCACAAGAGTCTGATCACGTTTCATGATATGGGACTGTTGCAAAGTCATCATGTGCCCTGGGCACCCCCCAACTTTTTGCTGATTGATACTGGTGGTAACTGACTCTGACTGACTCTGGGCTCTGCCTAACCAGGCCCAGGGCCAGTGCAATGCTGAAAGAGACACATTAGAATACAGTTAAAACACCTACATACACTAGGATACACAATGGTATGGTGGGGTACCCCTGTGATTGGCATGACCTACCCCATAAGCCCCTAGTATATAATAGGGCAGGGGGATTGAAACTACCTATCAGTCCCTAGTATGTAGTAGGGCATGGCAGTTTAAGAGGCCAGCAGCCTTTCTGCACTTGCATGTGTGCACTGCTGAGGCCTGAGGTCAGTTTTAAAAGCAGCCCTGGGTGCCATGACTGCTTTTAAAAAGTAAATTGTGCCCAAACTCGACTTTGGTGTTTGGGGCACTTAGAAATGGATAACCTACAATGTTATGGCATATTAGAGACCCCCAGGGTCTCCCCTAGGTGTCCCAGGGGTGGGGGGTCAGGTATCTATAAGGTAGACCCTTATAAAATGAGTTTTATATGCCCTGGGGTAAGTGAAATTTCACATTTCACTCCCACATTGTGGTAAAGTGCTGCCCAAATTCGACTTTGATGCTAGGAGCACTGTGAAGTGAGGATCTGCAATATTTTTACAGATTCAGAACCCATAAAGTCTCCCCTAGTTGTCCTATGGGGTGGGGGTCCTGTAGATATAAGCAAAGTACTTATAAAATATGTTTTTGTAAGTCCTGGTGCAGGAAAAATGGCCCAAGTCATTTTTCCCATTGCAAATCCCCTGTTACATAGGTTAACATGGTAGGAAGTTATTGATTAATAACTCTTGATAGGAGAGGGCTAGAGATGCCATTCAAAGATTTCCCCGAATGGTATTAATAAATCCAACAATAAGATATTGTTGAATTTCTCCTAAAGTGTACCTACAAGAAGTTATAAGACTTTCTTGTTTGTAAGTCCAGATTCAGCCTTCCAGTGGTCTGCCCTGATTGGTCAGAGTTAAGTGAATTAGCCAGCCTGCCTGGAGAGGTGATAAAGAGCCCCTGGGGTTATGCAGCTGGGCTGGGAGGGCAGTGTGCTGGTCCACAGGAATGCCAGGCCAGGGGGAGGGGTTGTAAACCATGGGCTTCAAAGAGAAAAGCAGAACCCAGTGTCATTTACAACTCTGAACTTTCTACTTCAGGCAGATGGGGGGATTAAGGACGGTATGAGCAGATGCAGGGGGGAGAGTCTAAGTAAATTAGCCATCCTAGGGGTGTGTTTAGCCAACTCTTGCCTCCTTGCTGGAAAATCTGCCATTATGAATTTGGAAGATTTGATGCACTCTGGGACAAAATAATGCCACACTCTACAGGATGTGGTCATATCCTTGGGGAGTTGCCCTGCTCCCATTGGTCAGGAGTGACCTCCTGTCTGACCCAGAGAACTTGGAATAAGTATCTGAGAGGGGCAGAGCCCTCCAGATCTGCTGCTTGAAACTTACTGAAGCAAGACATCGCCAAGCTGAGAAGTTTTGCTGTGCAAAGATTTCTAAGGCCTGACCTCTGAAAACTGCACCATCTGAAACTACAGCCCTGTGTATTATTTTGCTGAAAAAGAACTAAAGAGTGGACTCCCTGAAAGCTACAGGTTAAAAGAGCTCATCTGGAACATCACCAACTAAATCTGCACCTTGAAGAACTACCAGTGGATTTGTAAGGGTGACGTCCCAGTGGATTGTGGGAACTGAAGTCCTCAACTTTCAAGGACCATCTTGGAGCTTCCAGACCCTTGGAGTGAGTTTGAGACACTTTGGGACCCTTTGAGGAACTTCAGGAAGAAGTTCAAGAAGTTTGGAGAATTTTCAAGGAACTTTGAAAAAAAGCTCCATAGAGGGATGACTCAACCTGGTCAGCCAAGCCGCCTGCCTTCAACCGCGAGCCGGCCAAGCCACCCAGGTTCGTCCCGCTAAAAGCTCCATCGGTCCAACTTCCAGAGTTTGACCGGGACTAGAAGAAATCTGAAGCCGGCGAACCCTCACCGGATCCGGCTACATGAAGAGCATCGAGAGACCCCGCGAGAAAAAGTTCCAGAAAAATTTCTAAGTCCGCTCGTAGAAAAGGTGACCGGGAGCAACCGCGAGAGCCAAGCCGCCTGCCTTCCATCGCGTGCCGGCCTGGATTCTTGGGTTCCCCACTGAAGCGATCTTGAGAAATGTTCTAAGTCCGCTCCAGGGAAGTTTACTGGGACCTCGTCACAAGTCAATCCGGCAAACCCTCACTGGATCCGGACTGGCTGGGAGCTTTGAGGACCCTCGGGAAGAAAAGCTCCAGAAAAGTTTCTAAGTGTGAAGGTAGAAACTGAGACCGGGACCTGCCGCAAGCTGTAGCCGTCCAGGGCTCCATCGCGGTCGGCTTGAAACTTTGACTTTGCCCCGGTCTATCGCGAGCAGGTATCCCAATATGGTGCTATAAACTTCTAAGTGCTATATTTTATTAAATCTTTGAAAATTCATATCTCCGGTTCCCTACATTGGATTTTTGTCGTTGTGGTATCATTTTAAAGATAAAAATAGTTCCTATTTTTATAAATTGGTGTTGGATTTTTATTATGTGTTGTGTCTTAATTATTTACTGAATTGGTGTTTTTAAATGCTTTACATACCTGTCTTTGAAGTTAAGCCTGTCTGCTCGCAGCCACGTTACCAAGGGTTGAGCATGGGAATAATTTTCTAAGACCTATGCTGAGTCCTACCATGTGTTAGTGGCCTTATTGCCAGTGGCAGACCTACATTTGCCCCTACCAATAATCCACTGTCCAACAGGGACGATGTATGAGGGGCCAGAATTCCATCGACCAAGTTCACAGCAGAGCGTTCTGGCAAATAATGACCATTGATGAGCAAGAAAAATACTGTCACCAACCCAAACGACATGAAGAGGAAAATTAGGATAAGCAGCAACCAAATGTAGGTCCACGGGGGGACCAGGTAAGTCTTTTTGAACCAAGAGACGAAAATACTCAATTTTGTTGGTGGCAGTGCCAAACTGGAAGACGAGGAGGATGAATCATAAGAGAAGCTGGCGTGGTCCCCAAAATAACCATTTACACCTATGGGTATTAGAGGTGGATGGGATGTAGCAGCGTGATGTTGTTGAGGACTGTTCGGCACTTCCCTTTGGGACTCATCTGTAGGGTAAGTATACTCGACATCTGCGGTGGAAGAGGATGGAGGAAGAACAGGCGAAAGGTCAATAGTAGTTTCTATCTCACCCTCACCGATACAGGCATTAGTCATAGAGGTTGAGGTTAACGGATTTAAAGAGATAGCGTTGCAAGGAACTGCAGGTGTTACACTATTCAGAATCGGCCAGACGGTGTAACTTGACATTGTCCACTGAGATGTATCTGTTGTCTTTGCGACCAGGTAAAGGTGGTACGAGTACCCTTCAATCCAAGCACTGGAACCAGTGCACAATAAGAGGGACCAAATTCTTTTTTGTTGTCCAGCTTTTCTTGTACCAGATCTCCAACCGCCACAACATCTAGACCATCATGGTCTGGCACAAACATTTTCATGCCAAAGAGCATTTCGTATGGGGTCAGCCCACCCAGAGATCTTCTAGGGAGATCATTGAGTGCACATTGAACACCATACAAATGTGCCAGCCAGTTCCTGCCAGTACCTAAGACCCTAGCTGTCAAAGATTGCTTTATGTCACGGTTCATTCGCTCCACTATAGAATTGCCCTCAGGCCTGTATGGAGACGAAAACTGCACCAGCACCCCCATTGACATAATCGCATCCTTCTACGCCTTAGAGGCGAACGCTGGACCTTGGTCAGAATGGAATGTGCCACAGGCAAACATCCCGACAAAGACACGCAAATCTCTAATGACATTTCGAGCGTCAGCGTTGTGGCCAAACCCAAAGGAATCCAGTGCACGAATGAACTGCAACAAAAATTTATTTATATGCAGTATTAGAAGAGAACGGACCGCAGTGATCAAGATACAGTGTTGTGTTTATGGTGGGCGTGAGACCCTAGACGGTTTGATTTGTTGACAAATGTCACAAGAAAGTACATAATTACGGGTCTGTTTATATAAACCACGCCACTAGTAATGTTGCTGCAATATAAAGACCATCGCAGACACCCCGGCATGTGCAGAAGCCATGCCCTTGTGTGCGGCAATGATCAAAGAAAGCCTGCAGTCCTTGTTGGGAATCAGCCGATCCCCAACAGATGGAATTTTAGCATAAGGAACTTGTTCAAGTGATAAATGATAAGAATACTTCGAAGGGAAGCCCTGCGGATAAGCTGTTCCATCCTTTGTAGCAGCAAACGCTGCCAAAATTTCATTATCTATTTTAGTCATGGACCTTGTAACTGCTGCTACGGAACACGTGGCTACTGCAGATTTGGCCGCTTCGTCAGCCAAAGAATTACCAAGAGCATGTTCTCCCACACGCTGATGGCCAAGAGCATGGATAACCTGTGTGAGTGGGAGACGTTTTTTAAGTTCCGCCATTCGAACCCAAAGTATTTTATGCTTTATTGCGTTGCCTTTAGAATCCCAATAGTCATTTTGTGACCAAAAGAATGAGTTGTCAGTAAAAGACTGAACACAGTAGTAAGAATCACATACAATACGATTATTCACATTAGGATCAGCAAACTCGAGAGCAAGAACAAGAGCACGCAGCTCCGCCAATTGTGCTGTGCAGTCCCCAAGTGCCTGTGTATGCACTATGGAAGACTTAAATTCTCCATTGACAATTGAACCAGCTACAGTAGCGCAAGCCGCCGAATAAGTGTGTTTAGAACCAGTGGCCGGTTGAGCCGAGCCATCGGTATAAATGATACATTCGTACTCATCTAAAGGAAGCAACGACAACGGAGGAGGATGAACATGTTCATACTGTAAAAACTCCTGTGTCTGAAGAGCAGGATCAAAGATAAACGTGACATCAGCCGATGTCAAGGAATTAGCCCATTGTATCCAACAGGGATGTAATGCCTTAGGGTTTGGCACACTCGCCTCAGTCACTGCTTATAAAGCAGGGAGAGGCGTGACCATAAGAATGCGTTTTCCCTGCACCAGCGAGTGCTCTTTCAGAATCGCCATCTGGACTGCCGTCAAGACTTTCTCAACATTCGAAAATTGCATTTCAGCCTATGTGTTTAGATGTGATTTGTATGCAATATGTACTGTGTCTCCCTCATTGAATGTTAAGTAAGTGAATCCCACTGACCCGGTACAATACGTATCACCAGGTTCGTGGTGTTATCACGCGTTAACAGGAAGTTGGTCGCAAGCAAATCTGTTTGCAAAGATTGCAGAATTGAGGTGTGTTCCGGAAGCCAGCTGGCAGAAGAATATGTTGGTTGTATCAACACATAGAGCGGTTTGATACGCTGGGCATAATCGGGGATGTAAGTCCTCCCGAAATTCAAAAATCCCAGCAAAGACTGAAGATTTTTCAGTATAGATGGAGGTCGCCAATGTGCACATTTCTCCAGAAAGTGGGGGGCTAACCCCCTACCTTCATTGTTGAGCTCGTAGCCCAAAAAAAGCACTGCAAAATGTGTGATGTGCGATTTTGCAAAATTAAATTTGTATCCATAGTCGGCAAAGGACAGGATCAGTTCATCGTCCGTCAGATAAATATCATCAACGTACAAGAACGCAACAGAGTCTATGCTGTCCAACAAAGAGACAACACGTGCAGCGAAAGCCCTGGGGCTATTCCTATACCCCATAGGCAAATGCGTAAATTTTTCTGATTTCCATCGGCGGTAAATGCTGTCAAGTCACTGCGCTCAGGAGCTAAATTGTGACTATAGAAGCCATTGGAAATATCCAATGTAGTTTTGTATTTCTTACGAATAAGACTGTTCACTAGCGCAGAGCTATGTGTGTTTTGTACCGCAAATGTACGACAATGACTATTCAAATTTCGATAATCTACTACAATGCGATATGACCCATCCGGTTTCAATACCGTAAAAGAGGATTATTCATTGGTGATATACAGGATTCAATCACTCCTTGTTACTCCAACTGTGTTAGAATATCACAAACAGGAGCCTTAGCTTCTCATCTGATCAGATATCGGGGCTGTGGCTGAGGCATAGACCGTAATGGTATCTCATGTGCCGGTGAATCTCTATCCCAGCCCACCTGATTACGGTACACCGATGGGGCAAGGGCCAAAGCCCCCTCAGATGCAAAACACTCAGAAGCATCACGTCCTCCCCTCTAGAAGCTGCTAGCACAAATGGTGGTGGCCAATCTGCCTCTGCCAACAAAATGTCGTACGAAGAGGTGACATTTTCCCAAAAATCCCCTTGATTGTACGCTGTATATCACCTTCAATCTGGAAGACAATTTCATAGAGTCTATCCAGGGGGCAAGTCGTGTATCTGCTGTTTCTACTGTAATGAATGTATCAGTTGCTCTCACCTTCAGACAAGGACGCAGTGCCACCCGCACTAGGGTAACCTCCACTGCGCTGTCGAGCAGAGTCACCGCCCAAGTCCAATCTAGAAGTCGTGTTCTCACCGTCTGAGGCATATTTCGCTGTTAAAGCGGCAACCTTCTTCTTCTGATACGGGGGTCTAAAACGAGGCAGATCATCTTGTTTGGCTTTGACGTCAAACTGTCGAGGTTGATCCCGTCCCTGTTCTGTGGTCGAACCTTTGCCATAATCCTGGCGTTCCCCACCTCCGACTTGAGAGTCCGATGTGTCCTGTAAAGAACGAGGAGAGCGCTGATCAGGGACTTGAAATCTATCAGGGGTCTTAATTTTCGCGCGGTCGCGCAAGTCATAAGTACGCTCAGAAGACTCGGCTGTCGGTGAACCAGCACGCGAACCCGGCTTCTGTTGCTGCTGCCCCTGTTTTTTATTTTTCCAGTTCTTTTTAGGAAAGAACGGGCGCCCATCTTTATCAGTCTGGGTCTTTTGTTGACCATGATTTTGAGGTTGTATCTGTGGTTGAGTAAAAGGTTTGATTCCCAGACTATTGCGCCCTATGGTTTCATTAGCTTTTGCAATAATCTTTGGCAATTCGCGTTGCTTGTCTGCGTCTGCCAGAGCCTCCAAGCGTTGTGCCACCTGTAAGCTTACAGCATCACCCTTAACATTAGCAAGGATCATATCGCAAACAATATCGAACACCCCCACCAGCCTCATTCCCAACTCCAGGGCCACCTTGGCCCCATGTTCGTCCTGAACACGTCTAATCACGGAAGGGAGTACAGTCATTGAGGGGGTGCCGAAACACATCGAATATACCGCTGCACACACTTTACCCCAAGTGTTGCAATCAGCTAATTCGGGAACCAGGTTTTTCGGAAGACTTATGGTCAAAATCCTGTGTTTCTCCACAGGAGTGGTATTGGAAAAACAGCTTCAAGTTGCCCAAATTTCACTGCAAGCCAATAAGGAAACTCATCCTTATTTTGTGGACGCTTGCCCATCATTGAATTAACCATTAATGGACTGATGGTCACACCACCAGGTGCAGGTGGTTAATGAAGTATGTAATACACGTAGTTCTACGACTGTAGCAGTGAGATAAGTTGGGTACGGGGTGTACCCAGCCAAAACGGGCCAAGTGGCCCCATCTATTGATAAGGGGCCTAAACGGACCGGTGTCATTGGGTGAGGAAGGGCGCCATTAAACCATATTTGGTGTTGCCAAGCTGTTAGCAAAACCTCAAGAGATCTATAAGGCCTATATTCCCGCGGAGTCGCGGTGGTAGTATACTCATGAAACAAATTATCTGTTCCATCGACTGCCAGAAAGGTGACCCAAGAATAGGATCCGCTTGTACAACAAAGATAAGCGCAACACCAGCATCAGGTACTCCATGTTGAGCCAAATAAGCCCTGAGCGGTGCGCAGTTAGGAGGCGCAATAACAATCGCCGTTTTCACTAAAGAATAGAGGATAACAACCTATGCTTGGCAGCGCAAATAAGGGGTTAAAATAAATGAGAAAAACCTTTGAAAATTCAGGCTTGAAAAGCCTATAAAATATCACAATATAGGAGGCTACACCGTCACAGCTGTCTCCAGAAACAGAAATGAGGGGATTGCGGACAAGCACAAGCACTACTCAGGAGTCTCGCAGATAAGAACCAGACCAAATGTTGGCAGCGACATGTTGCGGGGATTCTGCACATACACAGAACTATGCGCAGGAAAACAGGACCTCGGTGTATAGGGGTTGTACCTTCCTACCACCTTAGTACCCAAAATCCCCAAACCGACTAGCTATAGTGTCTCTTTCATTCTCCTACATAATCACGAAGCTACAAATGATTAGACAACCCAGAACACAACACTGCCGACTCTCTCAGGAATTGCGGTAGCAAGACATACACTTTCGCTGACTCACTCGTACTTGTCCACAATAAGAATTGACAGAGTCACTGTAATAGTTCAAAATGTTTATTTTAACTATCGTGCTCTATGATGCAGTATACGAGCCACTACCAGCAGCGAAATGCATAAACTCAGAACAATTAGCATTGTTACAATTCCATAGAATATAAAGGGGGATGTCATCATATACAGACAGTGGAAAAAGGACTATAAGGCCTAACCACCCTCCCCTTGACTGGAAGACGTTTATTATATAAAAGAAGATCTCTGGGCATTGTCAGCAGACCCCATACCTTAAAGCCTAGGTGGAAGGTTTACATCACAGGAACAGCATAGCTCTTCTCCATGGAAAGGGCTCTCTCCAAGTGTGTGTTTGAACAACATGCATCCCCGTAATATCAAAGCACGAGTCTCCAGCAGGAGTTCAGCATGTTTTGTCTAGGTGTTAGGGACTGACCAGAACAGAATAACAAGGGGCATTGTTTATCGACCTTGCACATCGTGTTCAGACTAAACTCCAGGAACTTAGCAGAGAACGCGAAAAGCAGACAGTTCTCATGAAAAAAGACATAAACAGAGTCTTGCAAAACAAAGTCATGTAGTAAGGTGCGCAAGAGCAGCATCATGGCAGCAAAGCTCATGCTAACTTAGCAATGTCGTCAATGACCCTAATGGCCATATAACACTAGAGACCATGATCGCCTCATCTCGCTCTTGCAAGACTGAATGAAAATCTATCACAAGTAGAGAGGATTAGGTGCAATATCTTGAATCCTATCCCAAGTGTCTATGGGTTCCACAAGGCTCAATCTTGGCCCATGCACTCTTCAATCAGTATATGGATACCTTGAGGGGGCACAGCTGTCTCCATTATTCCTTATGAGGACAACACACAAATCAATTTTGAAACCTCCTCTCTGTTTAACTCCTCACATTGCACGCTGTATTTATAAACATACCGCCTTTGATGACTGAGTTATGACTGAGTTATTTATTAAACTCAGCGTTTATTTCTACTCTCACCGAAAAATAATTTGACCTGATTCTTGTCAAGGAACTCAAAGTTTGCTCCCCTGTTAAATTCCTTGGTTTTACCTGACTGTGATTCTACACATAAATCAATTCATAAAAGCAGCCAATCTTTATCTAATGACTCTGAATATAATACTTTTGCAAAACACTACAATCTGACAGCTCAGGCATGCAGTAACTGGAATTTCCATGGCGGTGTGGCACAAATTCCTTTTTTAGTAAGCAATACTCAATCCCTCTCCTCAGAGGAGGTACTTCCTTAGGACTCATGCTTATTCCCAAATTAGATGGGAAAAACATTGATTGCTTGCTTACTTTATGCAGAAGATCTGGTAATCATAGATCAAAGAGAGATAGGTCTGCAGAGGAAGCTGAATGTGTTTAATGAATACTGCAGTCAGAAAAAACTTGTCGTAAACTTGGTAAAAACCAAGGTTTTGCGCTTTGGTAAGAAAAGGAAGAAGTTCAATTGGTTCCTGGGCTCCACAAAGTTGGAAAGAGTAAATGAGTATAAATATCTAGGAATGTGGTTTGAAAAATATCTAAAATGGAAATCCCATTTGAATGCCCTGAGAATATGAGCACTGACTTCAGTTAGTGGGCTGAAAGCATTTAACGGAGATTATGGAGAAAGGTCAGATAGACCTGTCTTGAAAGCATATTTGGCCATGATACTGCCCCAGTTCCAATATGGAGCAGAAATATTGTACATGTGTGGCAAAAGAGGGTGGGATATTGAAGAGGGAAAATGTATCAAAAATCTTTTGTCCCTACCCAGGTCCTCCATGATCCAGGCAGTAAGAATAGAAATGGGCATGGTATCTTAGGAGGTAAAGGCACATATGGCATTATTAAGATTCCGGCAACGTCTGGGGTACGGGGAGGAGCAAAAAATAGCACAATGGTGCAAATGTGAAATTTTACAGAGTGATCTGAAATGGGCAGAGGGGGTAAGGAAAATGTTAGATAGAGTATGTAGAAAACTGAGAGTTAAACTGTGCTTCCACGAATTACAAATTGATGTCGGAAGGCGAGAACTTAAGATATTAGGGAAATACATTTCTTGAGACAGGATTCGCCAGTATTTGGGGAGGAAAAAATCTGTGAATTTTATGATTAAGTCATGGCAATCTGTTCCCGTACATTGATATACTACCCAGTCGCTGCCTTAGAAATGAAGTATTAAGATTACGAATCGGAATTAATCCTTGTTATGCGAATGACAAGATAAAAGGGGCTATGATGGACTCTGAAGGGAAGTGTACCTGCAACCTAGGCACAAAATACAATATTTTGCACATATTAGTAGACTGTTTTAAGGTTTTTGCTGCAGGGAAACTGTTCTTACGGCCAATGTTTTTAAAATATGGTATTAAAAACCGTGCACAGGCAGTACATCTGTTAACGGAAATGTACTTTTTGGACATAGCATGAGCACTTGGGAGATTTATGCTTGAAGTCAAAAAAGCTTTTAAGAGTTTATAGAATCGGGAATGATACAGTATTATGACAATATTGAAATGTTCTTTTTATGTTTAAGGACCAAGGGTATAAATAAACATTCCTTTTGATTTGGTGCAGAATCTGTTGTGATTAGTACCCATCAGAAGAAAAGCTTACATTCCTTTGAAAACAATATTTCTGGTGGAAAGTATAACTTCCCACAGATTCTTTGTCACCCTTCTGCTGCCCTTCAATTGAAAAAAACACAAAAATTCATGCCTTGATCCATGTGAATCCACATGCCTGGGTCCCCAAGGGTCTCAGCTTGCTCCTTGCGACCCCTGGCACTCAGGGGCGCAGCTAGGCCTTAGGCTGCCTGTGGCGGCCCCTGCTTTTGCCGCCCTCGGCAAAATGATAGAAGAGCGGGGGGAGGGGGGTGGTAGCGGCCACGGCCGATTCTTGATTCTTGCGGCCGCAACGGCCGCAGGTAAGAGCGGGTGAAGGGGGGCCGGCTGCCGCCCCAAAACTCGTGCCGCCTGGGGCGGTCCGCCCCCATCGCCCCCCCTAGCTATGCCACTGCTGGCACTGTCTTTGCCACCACTGTCCTCAGAAGTGGCAAAATCAGTGCCAAGAACAGAATGTAATAAGCATCCTCATTAGTACTGTTTAACCTGTGCACCTTCCGTGAGATGCAGGATATTTCCTTTTCATTTCCACAAAATACTTAATGCAGTATTGCAGTGCACGCTCTTTTGGGTAAATGAAAGAAGTGAAAAACAGACACGTTTTTAAACAACTTGTTGCCAGGTTTCATTAGTGTGAATACTTGAAAAAATTTACATTTGACCACAATCCCCCCTCTGTGCTTCTAATTAGTGATATTGTATGACATGTGACAATACGTCAAAATCTATTAACAATTAAGATTAATTAAAGCAAAGAGCATCCTTCATACTGTATGTAAATAATGAAAACACACTCACATTTTTAAATCTTCCTCTGGCAGTACTTTTAATACTTTTTGTAATTTACAAATGCCAATTGGAATTTGCATGGAAAGCTGCGCCTGGAGCATGAAGAGATTTATTGGGAAATCACACGATATCCAAGTCTGGAATCCATATCCATGGTGCAGATTTCTCCACGTCGGAGAACTCCACACAGGCACTTTTAGTTTTTTGTGTCGACAAGTTTTTTACCTCATGGATACTCTCCTTCCCTGTAACTCCCACAAAATGTGGTTGTTGTAAGGGATCTACACACACACTTAGCCAAAGAAATAATACAACTCTTTCCTGTCTAGGATTTTGTGATTACCCAAAACCTTCTTATTTCGGAACATTCACAAACTTCCAAATCAAGGCATGCCTTGGAACACGCAGCAAATGCTTCAATCCCACTCTCTGAGTGGGGCTTACCATGTCCGAGAACTCCAAACTTGTAATGTAGACCTCTTCTCTGGTAAAACGGCTGACCTTTGTGAATACCTTTTTGATTCTTGGCAGACAATGAGGTAAATTTGATTGCAAACTTTGTACATAGAAAAAAGTTTAAGGGGTAGATTTTCAAACATTTTGCGCTGGGTTAGTGTCACAAAAGTGACGCTAACCAGCACAAACTTTTTGGGGGGGAATTTACTTTCCACCTCAAAATTTGTTTTGCGTTGGAAAGTGCCCTAAAAGTAGTGCAAAGCAATACTGCTTTGCATTACTTAGCACCAAGGGGCCGTTACATGGGTGGTACATGGGCGTTCCCATGCAGCCATCCATGCCTTTTGACGCACAAACCCTATCTACAAAGAATTGCACACAAGGTTTAGTGCCAAAAGTTAATGTCACTTCAAAGGAGGTGCTAACAGAAGAAATATTTTTATTTCTTCATTCTTTTCTGACTTTGTATGCGTGCTGCACTGTGCAGAACACATACGAAGTGGGGAAGGCTTTTAAACTTTTCTAGGCATGGTATTTTGTACTGGAAGCGTACCCTTCCTGTACAAAACCTATGCTTGACTCACGCACACACCCTAACACTATGGCGCTAAGGTGTGTGCGCGGTGCTCTGCAACTGAAATCA
This sequence comes from Calotriton arnoldi, assembly GCA_963921515.1. Taxonomy (NCBI): domain Eukaryota; kingdom Metazoa; phylum Chordata; class Amphibia; order Caudata; family Salamandridae; genus Calotriton; species Calotriton arnoldi. Next base: position 379,722 of record CAWUFW010003209.1, on the reverse strand, counting down.
GTGCCAGCGCTAGGGAGAGGGGAGGAGACTGTGCCATATCTCTCCCTCCCCATCACGCAATGCAGCACAGCCTCTCTGGGAGCTCTGCTGTTTTGTGTGCCTTATTCAAAATCTGGCCTTAAGTCTCTTTTTTGGCTTGCTGTATGATTTATCATTGCATTTTTCACTGTGGTATTGCTTAGGAGAACTATTAAATTATGGCAATTTGTGGTATGAATAACTTAGATTCCCAGAATTGTTCTGTGTTCTGTGGCACTGCATCTCCTTCTTCAAATGAGCAGCAACATATCTAAAGTATTAGTGCCATCTAAAATTGGCATTTATCTGTGTGTTTTTGTATTAATCATACAGTTATAACGGAGCTTCAGCCGCGTTTTCAGGGTTAAAGTCAGTGACATCACTTTCAGTACCTTTCACATTCTAGTAGCCCATAGAGATGAACTACTTAAAAATAACTAAATCATTTTTAAAAGTGTCACCCAGTCCAAAGGAGTGGGGATAAGCAAGTGTGAAGTAACAGCAGACATCTCAAAAGTCACTGAGATGACAATGTAAGTGCCACGGTTGCTCTAACCTGCCATCAGGAGATCATATTGAACAGCAAGATAATGGATTCAATTCCATTCTGTGAAGGGGATCAAACTTGGGAAAGGAACCTGAGTCTTTTCTACCGCTTAAAAAAAGAAGTGACCAGCTGACTGAAAAGAGATCTATCTACAATCTGCCTAATGTCAAACCCTAAGTGGCTGCTAGCTTTTATTTGAAAGTTTCATCAAAGGCAGTAATGAGTTCTAGTTTAAGGGGTCTTTAAGTCCCTCTGAGGTCTTCTAGTTTTAGAATTGCATTAGATAATGCTCTCAGCTGCTCACCAGTTAACCTAGATGTCAGTAAATGTTTTCTATATTTTTCAAGCCAATGCTTTCCGTGGAAATATTTTGTTCTGCTATTAATATGATGGCCATTCTGAAGAATTGAATGAAGACATGTTTTCTCTGTGTGAACTTCATAAATCAGTGGCTTACTACGTTGCATGTGTTTGGTCATTTACTAACAAGAAGGTGCTATATAGATGCACAAATTTTAAAAAGCTGTCAAAGAAACTGGATTGTAAGTGTATTAAAAGACCCTGTTTTAACATCCCATCAGTCATATATTTAGGTTCCACGCCATCTTCCCTCCTTTCTTCTCCCCGTCTCTTGTCCTTATCTTTCAGCTCACAAGCCTTTTGGTACATTCCACTAACACTGTTGCCTTGTCCTCCCTGCAGCTCCCACGCTCTGTCTGTAGTGAAAAATGCCCTCCTGGCTACAGACAGGCAGCCATAAAAGGAAAGCCAATTTGCTGCTTTAAATGCATTCCCTGTGCGCAGGAAGAGATCAAGGACCCAAGTAAGTGTTACCACAGGTTAAATCCATGAAAGCTCTTCAGATATACCTGACCACCTGTAAACCTTGATTCTTTTGGGATGGGAAAAAAATCACCATGGCTTTGTGTAACTGTGGAGTCGGTCAGGTCTACGAAATGAGAACTCCAGCCTCCTGGTCTTCTCTCCCTCAAATATATTGTCTAAGTTTAGGCAGAATTTGGACAGACCGGTTTAATAATTTGACAATAATTGTTCTAAAGTACTATGTCTAATACATTGTTTGGGGCATAATTATTTTATTCATTTTATTTTCAGTTTCCATTTGTAATTGAAAGGTCACCTGAAGGTTGTTCAGGTCTTTGAGAACCATGACCTCTCCCGAACAGTGACAAACCCCTCACATGTGAAAAGGACATATTATTCATCCCATTCCTAAATAGTTCTTCACTGAACTGTAAAGAACATCACTTTGTCCTGTTCCCTATAACATTTTTACTGCCAAATGAGAGAGGCCCCATGGAGCTGCGCCCTGATGCTGCAGTACATGGTGTGGCTGGTATCTACTATGGGGTAAAAAGTCATAGGTAGCAATTTATGAAAAAAATATATTGATACTGTTTATGATGATTTTTTAAAAAGTGCTTTGTGATTAGTGCAAAAGTGCTCGTGCAAAGCAGGAACCAGTGTAAAAAACAAAAATAAAAGGCCTTTTAGTTGTTGCTCAATGCATTCCTTGTTTTTATAATTTTAAACAAACACCAAAAATGGCAAACTCATGAGACATTCAAAAGTACATGGATGGCAAGCCATAGTGAGGCACTTTGCACCTGATTACGATGTCGGTCGGAGTTGCCTCCGACTGACACCGTTTCGGTGAGGGAACCGCCCGAACATAGGTCGTGGTTCTGAACACCGAATTACGATGTGACCACATATAGTGAGTTCGGAAACTTCCATTTCTCTATGGGAGCCTGTGTGGCGGGTGGCAATCGCCGGCAGCACAAGCTCCCATTGAGAAATGGAAGTTTGTGCACATCCCTGCACCGTGTGGCAGGCACCTCACTGTGCCCGCCACATGGTGCAGGGATGTTCAGGGGGCACCATAGGTGCCCCCCAGGCCCAAATGCAGAGGCTGCAGAGGGAAGGGGGCCCTGCTCGTGGCCCTATGGAATGGCTGTCAGAAACTGAGAACCTAATCCCGATGGCGGAAACGCTATCTGTAAGGGATTATGATGAGTTTCCGACCGACCAACGTGCTCCATGAGCCCGTCATAAAGCGTCAGTCTGTCCCTCCGACTGCTGCCTCCAACTGCATGCATCGTAATGGTCAGTCGGATCACAGCAGTAGAAGCCGGTCAGAACGCCACCAACGAGCCATCGGTTGTGGTTTGACCTGCATCGTAATTAGGCCATACATGTTTTTCCAGGCCCAAATGCAGAGGGAAGGGGGCCCTGCTCGTGGCCCTATGGAATGGCTGTCAGAAACTGAAAACCTAATCCCGATGGCGGAAACGCTATCTGTAAGGGATTATGATGAGTTTCCGACCGACCAACGTGCTCCATGAGCCCGTCATAAAGCGTCAGTCTGTCCCTCCGACTGCTGCCTCCAACTGCATGCATCGTAATGGTCAGTCGGATCACAGCAGTAGAAGCCGGTCAGAACGCCACCAACGAGCCGTCAGTTGTGGTTTGACCTGCATCGTAATTAGGCCATACATGTTTTTCCAAGACGAAAGTCAGTCACTAGTACTCTAGTGAAAATTGCCCACCAGTGGGTGTGAACAAAATGTGTCAACTAACATGATCATTTTAGGTGCCTGGGAAATAAAAGTAACCCATTGACTTTCAAGCTCCTATTTAGGTTGTACTTCACATTTGTGAAATATGTTTCCAGTGGTCATAATCAGCACCATTGAATTATTAAAACATGGAATTACCACCATCCATTGATCACAGTGTTACTTAAACATAATCATGGAAAGTAGAGCCTGGGCTTTAATAACGTGCAAAGTGAACACGATTTACAACAACTCCCATCAATAATGCGGTGACCTTTTCCAAGCCAGGCAAATGTATTTCATTGGAAAAAGTTGTAGTTCACAATATGAAGAAATCCAGAGAAGGAATTGGCTTTGTAAGGTAGGGAATGTGTGTGTGTGCCCAAATGCTTGTGTGTGGGTGTATGTGCAAGTGTGGCTGTCTGAACAAAGTTTTAGCCCTTGCCAGCCATGGCCAAGATCACAAAAGATGTGAGCAGCTACTTAAGAGCGATGACAGGTGGTGCGTTGTAAGCAGGACTAGAATAGTCCATCAAGGATCTTGCTGGAAAGTTATCCATTGGGTCAAAATGCCTGCAGGGCTCTAGTGTGGAAGATAAGCTCGATAAGGACAATGAACATAATAGCAAGACAAAATAAAAAGATAAACCTCAAGGGGACATTGCCTCATCATAATTCTCTATTGTGGAGTTGCAGATGACATTGGAGGGTAAGCAGGTCCATGCCTTAATGTGCCACAAAAATGAGAAATACAACCTGGGGAGAGCTGAACAGTGATCATATGTCTGACCATATAACTCATATTCCATTTAGTTTTTTTCCTGTCACTAGGAACCTTCTGATGGCAGAATGGTGAACAAACATTACTGCTCAGTAACACGTGAAGTGCATGTTTCACTCTTTCCATTGACCTTACAAGTAAAGAAGTTCTGAATGCTCTCCCGTCTTCTCACCGCTCTCTCTTGTCAGTGTCTGTATCCTCATGAACATTGCTGCCTGGGTATTTCTCAAGAGGCATTCTCTCACACAGCTAAGTTGAATAATGCGTAAGACATAACAGTCATGTCATAGACAATCTTGGGGCATTAAAGAATTCCATACTCAGGCTTGTCTTTGCATTGGAACATGGATCTGAATATGGCAAAATAGTGTTTTATGATGTCACATTTCCTCATCAATGCTATGCTGTAACTTTCTTCTCTTGGGTATCTTTCGATTTGCAGAGAGCGATCAGCCATTGTCTCAATTTGTAACCTGTGGTGGGGAAGTAAGCACACAGTACACTATAAATTTGGCCATTCAATCAAACTAACAGCTTTTCATTGGCTGTGAGTGACATATACACAGACCAGTAATCCTTGTCCTTACTAACCACTTTCGAGGCATTAATCAATGGAACAGTGGCTGAATTTACATGTGGAATGTGAACGGCCTCAGTACTCCTTTCATCACTGCTGAAGCAGTATTTGGCATCACTGATTGCCTGTTCTAATTTAGTTTTATTTAGAGTGTTTCTGGACACAGTTGAATATTACTGTGTGTTGATATTGCTAAATGCCATTTCTCCGTCTCTGAGGCAACAAATAAATGCTGTCATTTATGTATTTATTTTATTGATTTGAAAAGCACTGGATTGTGACATGTCTTCACTTTGTAGCATGGCAGTGGATGAATCAATGACAGCAGTTAAGACTAAACCAACAAAACACCTTGAGTTCGTAGAAACTCTAAAACCTTTATTAGAACACTAAGAACTGTACCTTAATACAGAAAACTGGTAAAATAACAGTGCAATGTAAGTAGTAAAAGATAAACATAAAGATACAGGGCCCAATTCACAAAGGCAATCTGAGACAAAAGTCTAACTTTATGACTTTTGATATTCACAGAGGTCATTTACGAGTCGTATGTGTACGTCTGCAGTCGGGCCGGAATCTCTCCAACTGGTCTGTACTCTCTGCACTCGGGCAGTACTCTCCGGCTCGGGCTGTACTCTCCAGCTTGGGCATACTCTCCGACTCAGGCAGGATGAAGTGTAATCAATGGACCAGAATGCAATTTTTAACAAAAAGGAATATTAGGAACATATTATAAATGGTAGGTGAGGTGTGAAAATCAGTTTGGGCAGGGAAAAGGGTGTGGACAGACACTACATCACATCCCAGAAAGGTTTGGTCCTTTACATCATGGTACATGCAGTCCACGATTTGTGCTCCCCTCAGTGTTGACTGTAGTGTCAACACTACAGGCAACACTAGTGTTGACGCTACAGTCCCCATTGAGGGGAGCAAGATCACCCAAGTGGGACACTCACAGGTAGTTATTGACTGGGTTGAATTAGGGCCCCTGTGTTTAGTCAGGGCTCTCTGACTTCACACTGATCAATGACTACCTGAAAGAGTCCTATTGCTTAAATCAAACATTTTTCTTTTTGTAAAAGATTAACTTAGGGGCCCATTACGATGGCGGGCGGAAGCACTACCGCCGTGCTGGCGGATGCAAAAACCACCAGTTACCGCCGGCACGCAGCAGTCCACACGCCCGCCCAATTACGATGCGAAAAGCAGGCCAAACACCGCCGGCAAGCCAGCAACACCGTCCGCCATCAAAGTGCGCCCGCACACGTAGCGGCGCAGCACAACTGACACACACCGTCCGACGAAACACGTCCCGCCCGGCGCATAAATTACGATGCCGCAAACAAACGGCTCCCACGGCAAAGAGACACCGCACGTGAAAGAGAGGCGGAAACACGGACGCAGAGCACGGACAACGAAGAAGCGGCACCCCGGGCATGAATCCAGCACTGCAGGCCCTTCCCATGCTTCTGCTGATGCACCACCAAGGACGCAACGTACCGCGGAGACGCAGGTAGGCACACACACAACAAGTGCACGCAAACAGCGCACACAGTGCAAGGGCGGATAAAGCGGACAACCCCCCACCAGCGCGTGCACACTACACATCCACCATTGCATCCACATATGACACACAGGCCAAATCCTAACATCGCGGAACACATGTGTACACACCACCTGGGACTAGGAACCAACCACCCCGTCACGGCCCCAAAGCGCCGATGACGCCGCCACACATGCGCACAACGCAGAGGCCAACCGCAGCACCATGCATGCGTCGCACACAGACACAGGGACACAACCAAGCAGCACACACACCAGCCCCACCCCGAACGCACATGACACGTGACAGGCCGGCCACAGACATGTCCCCAACGCCCAATTCACGGACAACACCCAACGCCACACAACCGACGCACACATGTCAGTTAAGTCACGCAACAGCAGGACACACCCCAGTGTAACAAACATGGCGAAGCACACAGCGGCGGCAACACCAACTAGGAGAAGCAGGGCCCCTTCGGGAAGAGGAACGCCAGTACCACACTGAAAAACCCATACCACCCTGCACATATGAACAAGACACATGAAACGGAACACCAAAGAGCCCGGGGACCGACAACAGGTGGCCCAAGAATTACATCCACACACAAGGCCCAACGCAGAGCGGAAAGGCAGCCTGCCGTCCACACAAGGGAGAGCAAACAGCACTGAATGACCTTCCATTCCAACACCGAAACCACAGCCCTACGACAGAAGCCGGTGAATACAGCCATTGTCCAAGAATAGACCAACACAGGCATGCCGAGGAGACCGACCACACGGCAGATAGCGCATATCACAGAAGCACACAACGGACGGGGAGGAAAGAAGAAAACACTCCCCCATGTCGGCCACATGCAAGTTAATTGGAAGGAGTCACACAGCACCGACCTTGAACTGTCTGAGAAGCATGTGGGAAGAGGGCCCGTGTCCTCCAAACAAGCCAACAGAACACAAGTCCGGTCTCCCCACGACTACACAGAGCTCACAGCAACCCCGGAGCGTGCACATTGCAGACTGCACACACAGCCGGAGCACGCCACCTCTACGAACCGCTGCGAAATGGCAACCGCAACACACCTACCCAACTACGCCGAAGAGCTCAAGCTGTACCAAACCAGCACGATACATACATTGGGATGCGATCTCCTGTCCCTGCTGAACGTAAGTTACCGACTGACTTACCGCATCACATTGTTCAGCTGCGTCATGCCCGTCTTCTACTGTCGGAGGTGTCCCTACCAGCATCCCGTCGAGATATGCCTCTCCAACCCGGCATGTCTGAAGGCGGACCTGCTACCACTACTCCTCCCTCTGGACGCACACAACAGGGCCTGCTCTGCCTATGGGGGCATGGCGTATGTGGCCAACATCGCACGCACACTGAAATGGAACCACTGTGCCTCCACACGACGGATCATCGAGAACAGCTACATCGAATGTCACCCAGCATGCCCCATCATGGTCCTCCAAGGGACAACCTACGAACAACACCTTGACAGCCACCATCCGCTTCATTGGCTGGCAAACATGTACACCACCAATGACATGGAAGCCCTGCTGGACGGCATCGCATACCTGTCAACCTGTAAATACGTCGGACCACAACGCAGGTTCCCCGAGTGACCTATGAAGTCCAACCCCGCACCCATGCTCAGCTTCCGCACGGACTGGCCAGTCACCACCACAACAGCCATACCAAACGACCGGCAACTGTAACCACACCATCAACGACATCGCCATGACATCGGATATGACCGGGACATGCACACTGTTCCCCATCACATCCAGGAACACCGCATGCATCGTGGGAGGCAGTGGCATGGGCTCTGTGCATCGCACCCACATGGACGGAACTGCACGAACAACCAGGACACGACATGGATCCAGCGCACATGGACACACACACCGCTCAGTGGACATGAATAGGTCGCCTGGAGTCTGTGGGTGCTGCACCCCTCCCACCCCCGCCCCGGGAATCCCATACCAGGACCTTTGCATGGACGACAAGTGCATACAACAACAACACGACCCCAGTGACTGTGACATGTCCAGTAACCACCACAGTGCAACAACAAGTGGCACGCCGCTGCATGCACGCAAGCACATGCCCTGATGTCATCTCACATGCACGCGTGCATGAGGAACAACCACAGCAAACCTGTCACATGGAACTGAGATGGACTGTGCCCATGATGCCGAGCGGTCTGGTAGGCTACATGTATACCGTCTGTGTCAAAGTCCGCAGCTCCGCAGCTATACGTAAATGTACATTAGCACAGCCTTGGCCAAGCAGATGTAACCACACACCCTATCCCATTTGTAATCATGCTCAGTATATCCTCAACATGTATCCCGCTGCCAGTAGTGTCCACTATACTGCATCACAGAGGACAGAAGACTCAATATAATGTTTGAAACCAGAACTGTCTCCGCTGACTCATTTCACAAGTACGAATGAGAGAGGATGAGAGTATGTGAAGTACACGGCAGTCGTGACATGACCATGTAGTCCACTGGTATTGGATGTCAACGCAAATGAGTAGCACTACTGTGGAAGACACACATGTGTCGTGTGAAGTCGTATGGACGCAGTGCTCAGGTGGGTGGGTGCGACGGGTAGATGCGCACATGCCAAGTTGGAGCACGCCGTGTTGGGAGGGCTCATGAACAGTACACCACCGCTTCCCTGGGCATTGTGAGAGGACACCTGTCGGGGGAGTGAACACGTGTGTGCACAGCAGCCGGGCACACGTACAAAGCGGTACCAGGCGCACCTCAGCCCACCCTCTGTGGACAAGCTGGATCCTGTTGTGCGCCCGCCATGCCCCTTACAAGGCACACACAGCCCCAGTCGACCAGGTGTAACCCCAACATAGTCAATCCGCACAGGCGATACAGGGCACGGGATGGCAGTGGAGCATGGTGTGTGAGAGGTCTCCTCGCGCTCCTCCTGGTCATATCACGCAGGCAATAGAACCTCAACGTCCAGCATGGCAAAAAGTCAAATGGAAGTGTAGGGGGACGCACCACAGCACGAGCAGCACTGACGTCACGGGAGGTGGCTCGCACCATCCCATCCATTGCCCATCATACCAACCACGCCACATGCCATTGCGACTAAGTGCAAGCGCGTGCGCCACCACCCCTGAGCCCTCCCCAGAGAGGCCAAAGAGTGAATGTGTGGGCCATCAGCCACAGACGGACGCGGCATGGCCGCAAGGGCAGCCACAGCCACTGGGTGTCGCAGGTGGCGGATCCGGAAGGCGAAGACTGTGATGCATAGTCCATGCAGGCCGGGTCTCCATGTGGGGCACCACGCAGGTGGACGGCGTCCCGCCACACATCATACCCTGAGACAGCCCACTCGTGCAACTGGACCCACACATACACTCCTTGCCCTCTCTGGTGCGAGCTTGGGGCTGCCTGTGCAAGCGCTAGCCTCGCAGGTGAGCATGCATATTGGGGGGCGAGGGAGGACATGAGGGCTGGGGCGAAGATGACTGTATCACTGTCAGTTAGTACAAGGGATGACCCAGATGTGGAAAGGAAGAGACGTGTCCCGTGTGTACTGCAACTAGTCGCCAATCCAACTACCCCCATGTCCGGAATGTAAGCCCGCACCTAGGCCCGCCCATCCGCCACATCGAACATACCACCAGCACGACAACCTTCCCATTCGAAACACTGACTGGGGGTGGCGACCAGTGAACAATCATGTGTAGCCTACCCACGCGTACATGTGGGCCCTCCATGATCCATGTCACCTGCGGCAAAGACATGACATGCGCAATGAGGGAAGTGAGGAGAGCTGTCCGCCCCACGCGCAGAAGGTGCTTCAGCTCCACAGACCCAGCAGCGAGTCCAGCAGGGGTCACATGTGCAGGGGCAGCTGTGCCTGGTGTGAAGGCACATGCATATAGACAGCACATCGACCAATGTGTAGTCTGCCCACATCCACAGTCCATCATCATGCGGACATAGGAATTGAACACAGGGCAACACATCTTAGCTGGTGCACCCACCGTGACCAACAATGCGCAATCATCGACGTACCCGCCCTGTGCATGGCCCCCCACCCAACGGAGGCACATCCAGTGCCACCATCCCACACACACAAGCCTTCCACGGAACATGCTGTGTCCAATGGTCAGTACAGAGTCAGCGCCCATCTGGTGGATCCTGAACAGGAGACACATGCACACACATGCCAGCTCCCACTATGTACGACTGCCACCTGGCACGTGCAATGTAACCTCTCACCTGTGACGTGTGACTGCAAGCACACAGCCGTCTTGGCATGGGGCTGTCAATGTGGACACCAGTCAATGTTTCGGGAGCTGTGATCCGTACAGTGCTGTACATAGGGTGCAGTGCTGACACCTACTACTGTCTCATATCCCCTCGTGCCACAGGTCCCACTTGTATTGGCCGCTCAGCCCGTGCCCACATCGTCGTCGTCGTGTGCCATACTCATCCAGCCTCGGAAGCAGTACCATGCTCAGCAGACACTCATGTTGCCGTGGCGTTGCCGCTTGACGAATATGCAGTCAGTCCCCATCAGCACGCCCGCAAGTCATTGGGGCCTAGATCCCCATGTGCATGCACATGGCAGTGGTATGTCTCACTTGCCATTGCCATTGTTGGGAGACCTGTGTAAGTGTATTGTGGCCGTGCCGTCCCAGCTTGACAGCTGGGCTGTGGCCCATGTGCTTGCTCAGTCATGTCAGTGATGTGTATGCGAAATTGCTATGTGCCGTGTTGCTTTGACATGTGTCCTCTGCCATTTAACCCAGGCGGAGACCGAACATTGACCGCCCATACCAATTGCTGGCGGACATGGACGATACAGAGGTAATCAGGAAGTTTCGGCTGGACAGGGCAACTCTGCATCGACTGTGTGCCATGTTAGAGCCCCATCTCCGTCCCCGCAGGGTGTATCCGACTGCTGTCACCCCCACGGCTAAGGTGATGGCCGCCATGCATTTCTTCGCCACTGGGTCATTCCAGCACACAGTGGGCAGTGGAGGAGGGATGTCCCAGCCCATGTTCAGCAAGGTGCTGAGGGATGTACTGGCAGCCATGATGCTGTACCGGAACAGGTACATCAGATTCCCCAGGGCTCGTGAATTGGCGGCAGTGAAGGGTGCATTCTATGCCCTTGGCAGAATCCCACACGTCGTGGGAGCCATTGACTGCACTCATGTTGGCCTTGTTCCACCACAGGCCACTGAGCACCTGTACCGCAACAGGAAGCACACGCACTCCCTGAATGTGCAAGTGGTGTGCCTTGCGGACATGGTGATCACCCACGTGTGTGCAAAGTTTCCAGGCTCGGCCCATGACGCACACATAATGCGCAACAGCATCTTGCCACGACTGATGGCCAATCTGCAACAGGATCGTGGCTGTATTGTCGGTGAGTATGTGGAGTGGTGTAGCGTGCTGGTTGTGCGATGCTGTCCCCTGTCCAGTTGGAATAGCAACGGTTCTCTGTGTCCCTCACACCCAGGTGACTCTGCGTATCCGAATGGGGCATGGCTGCTCAGTCCATTGAGGAATCCTCGCACCCCAGCAGACGATCGATACAATGAGGCACATGGGAGGACCAGACGTGTGGTCGAGCGTACCTTTGGCCTCCTCAAGTCCAGGTTCAGGTGCCTGGACCGCACCGGGGGTGCACTGGCGTACTCCCCACAGAAGGTGTGCCAGATAGTGGTGGCGTGCTGCATGCTGCACAATCTGGCCATTCGGAAGCAGATCCCCCTCATTGTGGATGACAGAGATCAACCAGGGCCCCAGCCCGCAGACCAGGACAGCTCGAGTGAGGTGGACAGCGGAGAGGAGGAAGCTGGGAATGTGCGCCAGCAGCTCATCGCCCGCTACTTCACTTGACGGTGAGTGTCCATGTACGACGGATGATGTGTCTGTATCTATGCAGGTGTGTGTGTGCTGTGTCAGGGTGGCCGTATGTTCACTGCGTGCAGTGTGTCAACGCTCCATGGCCAGGGTAGTATGCCACTGTTGGTGACTGTGGCATTGTGCCCTATTGCTCTGTGCGATGTGTGTACATTGCTTGTAGTTGTTGACATGTACTGTGTGATGGGTGTGTGACACACTCATTGAATGTGCTCCTGTTCTGTCTCCCACCCCTAGGTCCCTACAGGCCCTCCGGATTCCATTTCCATGCCACGCATCAGGTGCCTTTCCGCCCAAGGTGGCCGTTGTATTCCGTACAATAAAGACACAGGGCACAAACAGCAGTTAGTGAAAAAGGTGCATTTATTACAAACTGTGACATGTGATTGTGTGTAAGGTGATGACAAAAGTGGTGCGTGCAGTGACAATGAGCTGTCGGTCATGGCTGCGTGATGATCAGGGTGTACCCACTGGTTCTATGTCCATAGTCCAACACACACATGCCATCCAGATGGCTGTGTGGAGTGGGATCGTAGAGCAAGTCAATGCAGTGGCTGGTCAAGGAAGGCTGGCGGAAGGCTGGCTGGCTGCCTCACTTGCGACTGGAGCGTGCGAAGTCCTCCCGGGAGATCTGTTTCCTCTTCGGACGGCCCCTTCCACGTTTGGGAGGGGGTGTGTGGTGGCGACCTGCTGGTGGTGGGTGAGGTGTGCTCACTGGCTGTGGACGCAGGGGAAGTGGACACTGCTGCCCGAGCCTGCGCCCTAGCAGGTGGTGGCGGAGGTGGTGTTGCTGGCCTTGCCTGTGACCCCACCGCCACCACCAGCTGGCCCATGAGGTCCACGAGTTGGTCCATACGGGACACGAATTGGCCCATATGGGCGTCCATGGACCTCAGCACCCCCAGCACCTCCCGCGTGTCAGTAGCAGACCTGGCCCATTGTCCTTGGGCCTCTTCATAGGCCCCAAGGACTCTGGCCATTTGAGGCAGGGCATGACTCCCAGGGGAGGCTGGCGTTTCCCTGACCCTGCTCCTCCTACCAGTCCTGCTGCCACCGGCCTTCCCACTAGCCACATTGCACACCACGGTCCTCGCTGTGGCTCCCAGGGTGGATCCAGTCGGCCGGGCCACCACCTGCGCTGGGGCTGGTGCCAGCGAAGACGTGGTGGTGGTGGAGGCGGTGGTGGTCGGTGCGGCGATGGTGGCGGTTGCGGCAGTGGTAGTGGCCGCAATGACCGTGGGTGTGGCCGCAACGACAGTGGCTGCAGGGGACTGGGACTGTTCAGCATCCCTGGATGATGGGTTGGTGGGTAGGAGGGGTCCTGGGGAGCGGCTGGGCCCTGCCACACCAGATGGGCCAGCTTGGTGGTCCGTGTCCGAAGAGGTGGACAGATCCTCCAGATCGGTGTGTCCTCGTTGGGGGCTTGTAGGCTGGCTGTGCTGGCTGCTGTCTCCATCCCCAGCGTCCAGCAGTTCGTCACCTGTGGAGAGAATGAGATTTGTTATTGTGTTGCACCTGGCGAAGTATGTATTAGTCGTCTGACATTGGCAGTTCGTGCAATCTCGTACATGGGTTTCCCGGAGGCGAGTGTGTGGCTGTGGCATATGTAGGTGTGTGTGCTAGGCAATGGGACTGTGTGCTGTGCACATGTGGCATGGGACGGATTGGCCATGCCGATGGGTGTGTTGCTTTGCCCCTACTCATTGTGACTCTGGTGTATGCGGGCTCCTGGCCCATCCTGGGTCTGGTTTGTACTTTGCTTTTGGAGTTCAAATGGAACGCTTAGGAACGCATATGGCAACATGGGGGCCATGCCCCTGATTCGCATTTGGGAGGGAATATGCTTTTGGGGTTCAAATGGAACGCTTAGGAACGCATATGGCAACATGGGGGCCATGCCCCAGATTCGCATTTGGGAGGGAATATGCTTTTGGGGTTCAAATGGAACGCTTAGGAACGCATATGGCAACATGGGGGCCATGCCCCAGATTCGCATTTGGGAGGGAATATGCTTTTGGGGTTCAAATGGAACGCTTAGGAACGCATATGGCAACATGGGGGCCATGCCCCAGATTCGCATTTGGGAGGGAATATGCTTTTGGGGTTCAAATGGAACGCTTAGGAACGCATATGGCAACATGGGGGCCATGCCCCAGATTCGCATTTGGGAGGGAATATGCTTTTGGGGTTCAAATGGAACGATTAGGAACGCATATGGCAACATGGGGGCCATGCCCCAGATTCGCATTTGGGAGGGTATATGCTTTTGGGGTACATGCTGTGAGCCATGGGTGCCGAACGTGACATGTGTTGTGGCAGCATGACAGTGCATGGTCTGAGGTGTGTGCATGCCTGACATGCCCTGCATATTTGCTGTCTGTTGTGGTTACTGGACATGGCATTGGACGCATCGTTATGAGTGAGTGATAGTTGTGTGCCAGCCAACGTATTGCAGTTGTCCCATCTCCTTGGTGTGCGTGCTGCCCTGTGCCATGTGCATCACTGCAGTGCTCGGGGGGTGTGGCCCATGTTGTGTGTTGTTGCTCACAGTGTGTCGTGCGCTTAATTGACTTTTGGCACATGGTTGGTCATGGGCATGTGTCTTAGCGTGACTGCTGTATGTGTGGCAGCTGTGCGGATGACATGCCTTTCATGAGACTGGGGCTGACGGATGGGATGGATGGTATGTTGTATGTGCATGGTGTGTCTGTGTGTTTGATGGGTTCAGTGGTGTTCGTGTGCATTTATGTTGTTTCGCTCTGTTGCGTCTAGTGTTGTTTGTCTTACATAGGCGTAGTTGTGGGGTGTGTGGTTGACAGGCAGTAGGGGCTACATGGACAGGACTTCAATGGTGTTTCGGTTGTGTGTGATGAGTTGCACAGTGGCTGCCGTGTGGGACTATATTCAGTGTGGCTTGTGCATGCAGACGTGGCTCCTTGGGTGTTGCTATGTCTGTGATGGGTCATGTGGGGTGTGAGTCTGCTGTTCATGTCCGTGTGCACATTGTTCACTTGTTCGTGACGGTGGGCGGTGCTGCGTGTTCGTGTGCTACGTGACATGTCCCATGTGTTGGTGGTGTTATGGTCCTCATGCCTCCAGTAATCTAGCCCTGTCCAGTTTCCCACCTGCAAGTTGTTCGTGCGTGCACTGTACTGGATGCCACATGGCTCTTAGCGGGGGTGCTCCATGTTGCAGGTCTGTGGGGGTGGGGGGTGTAGTGGGTCGTGGGGGTGGCTGTACACCCACTGACACCGATTGCTGTGGACCGTGATGTCTGCCTTTCGGCTGTCGTTGTGCACTGCGGTGGCTGACACGTGGGTGTGGGGTGTGGGGGATGCTCCTCCTTGCTGTGCTGTGGGACTGGGGCCTGGTGTGTGTTGTACTTGGGCTGTCCACCGTCCCACCCACTGCACTTTGTGTTCCTGCCACTTACCTGTTACTTGTCGGTTGGTGCAGCTGTGCCTGACACATGGGTGTGGGGAGTGCTCCACCTTGCTGGTCTGTGGGAGTGGGGGCCTGGTGGGTGTTGTACTTCAGCTGTCCCCCTCCGACCCACTGCACTTTGTGTTCCTGCCACTTACCTGTTACTTGTCGGTTGGTGCAGCTGTGCCTGACACATGGTTGTGGGGAGTGCTCCACCTTGCTGGTCTGTGGGAGTGGGGGCCTGGTGGGTGTTGTACTTCAGCTGTCCCCCTCCGACCCACTGCACTTTGTGTTCCTGCCACTTACCTGTTACTTGTCAGTTGGTGCAGCTGTGGCGGACACATGGGTGTGGTGGGTGCTCGTTGTGGCGCTTCTGGCATATTTGGGGACCTGTTGGTGGTTACGTGGCTGGCTTAGTGTACACATGTCCCCACGCATCTTACAGTTGTTCGGTTTGGCCTGTGTGTGGTAGTGTCTGTTGCATGTGCGTGTGATGTGTTGTGTATTGTGTGCTGGACATGGGGGTGTTTGTCCCTGGGAGCTGTGGCATGGTGGTTGCGCATGTGTGTACATAGCGGTGTGCTGGTATACATTAGTTTGTACTTACCAGCCTCCACTCCCCCTGCTAATCCGGCGAGGATCTCCGGATGGATTACGACTCGCACCTTCTCCTCCCACGCTTTGAAGGTCTTAAAGAGCGCGGGATACCCTCCGCCAGTGACGGCAGCCAGCTCTCTGTTTTTGCCCTCCTTCTTCTTGACCAGGCTCTTTACGTCATTCCAACGTTTGTTTATCTCGGTTCTGTTCCTGGGCAGGGTCCCGACTGCATTGACCTGGTCTACGATCCGGGTCCACATTCTGTTTCTGGTGGCTAGTGGTGTGTGCTGGACCATGTTCCCATAGATTTGTGGGTACACCTTGATGATCTCGTCGACCATGACCCTCAGCTCCATGGGCGTGAACTTGGGCATCCTTTGTGGTGCCATGGTGTTTGTGGTGCTGGTGCGGTGTGTGTTGTGTAATGTGCAGGGGGTTTGTGGTGCCGGTGTTTGGTGGTGGTGGTGGTGGTGGTTGTGATGTGTGCGTTTCTGTGGTGTGCTGCTGTCCTTGCTGTGTCACTGTGTCCTCTCCTCTCCTCTCTGGTTTGCAATGTAGCAAGGGGTTGTGGTCTGTGGGAGTGCTGCTTTTGTACTCACCTATGTGGGTGTGTCCTCATGGTCTGTTGTTTTCAGGTGTGTTGTGTCTGGGGTTCTGGCCTTTGTATTTTTTGTTTGTCCGGGGGGTGTTTTCGGGATGTGTACTGTGCTTGTGTATTTGTGCGTGCCTTGCTGTGTGGACTTGTTGGCCATGTTGTGTGCTATTGGTTTTGTGTGCGGATGGTTTCTGTGCAGGTACGTGGGCGCCATGGCTTCTGCCGTGTCGATTCTCATCGGCGTTGTTTGCGCTGGCGGGCGGTATATTTGTTGTTTTTCCGCGCTCATGGCGGTGCGATCGTAATTTCACGTGCGGTGTGTCGGCCGTGTGGGCGGGCGGTTTTGTGTTGTCGTGCGTGTTTCCGTCCGTGGCGGGCGGTTTGACTCCGACTCGGACGATGGCGGGCGGTATTTTGTATGATTTTCCGCCGATGGCGGTTTTCAGTTTGTGTACTCATAATGGCGTGGTCGGTGTTCAGGCGGTGTGTGCGGGCGGATTTTTGCCGCTTCCATGCCTGGCGGATTTTTTTACGCCGGGTATCGTAATGTGCCCCTTAATTCTTACGAGAAAGCTTGTTGAAAGATATGTGAAAAAGATAAAGGAATCTTAATATTCAGAACTGCAATAATTTGTATGCCAAACAGTATCCCAAAACGTGCAAAAACTAAGGAACAATGAAAAAAAAATTATGGTCAAGGAAAAATCAGATCCTGAAGAAGACCAACAGTTCATTTTGAAAAATACCTGACTTTCCGGAATAGTCTGTTTTTGATTGAATACAGTGTTTGAGTAGTACTGGCCAATCTTGATGTACAATACATTTTCTAACAAATTTTATTCCAAACTAGCATGGGACTATTTATATCTAACTAATTCTCAACAGCAACTATAATTTGGATGTGTCTCTATTTGTGTACCTAGTTGTTAACACTGTGTTATTAAAGAATGCTCTAGAGGCAATTCCACAGTGAAGGAAAATGAAATTTACAGTATGTCCTCACTCTTCATACCTGGCTGTATGATCTAAATCTAGAATGGTCTCCCCCCAAATGTTTTGCCTCCACCGCTCCTGTTTCCTGAAATGTGTTTTTATTGGCATTAGGACTCTGCACTTTACCACTGCCAATCAGTGCTAAGGTGCTTGTGCTCTCTCCCTAAAACATGGTAAAACTGACATACATCTGATTGGCATATTTAATTTACTTATAAGTTCCTAGTATATGCTACTACATGTACCCAGGGACTGTATATCAAATGCTACTAGTTGGCCTATAGAACTAATTGTGCCTCCCAATAAAGCAGCACTATGAAACATGTCCCAGGCCTGCCATTGCAGCTTGTAGCGCAGTTTTAAGCAGCCAATTCGATCTGGCAAAATAAACCTTTTGCCCGGCCTAAATTGTATTTTTCAAATTATGTAAGTCACCCCAAAGGAAGGCCCTAAAACTCCATAGGCCAGGGTGCATTTTATTAGTAAGACATGTGGGTTTAAATGTTACATGTACTGGTAGTGAGGTAGGAGCAGGTAGGAATGTCATGTTTGGATTCAAATTAATTGTAATTTAAAATCTCCTCTAAGTTACAATTCTGAAAATCTGAAAATTACACTTTTAGAAAGTTGGCATTACCCTGCCCTAAACATTTGGTGCCTGCTGCCAGTGTCCTGACTGACTCTCATAAATGTGAATGGCTCTGCTGTGGGGGTTTGTCCTTTCCTCCCAGAATGACTGTGAGAATGTGTGACAAAGGGCACTAGGTGTTGGCAGGATGGGCCATCATGGCTGGGGGAGAAACTGTTCCCTACTTCACTTACACTTCACAGGGCTACCTCCAGCACACACACACAAAGGAACCTGATTCTAGTATTTTGTCACTCCAGATTTCTTGGAGCCTTGGCTGGAGAAGGGAGGTACTTTCCAGAACTAGATGTGAGTGTAGTGTAGGGAAGCCCACCACTTCAACGGCTGGCAGCAGGTATAAATGTCGGATGTCTTGAGGCACTCATCAGTGTGCTCCTGGACCTGTGGACTACTGAAAAAGTATTCCCTTGTTTCCCTTTTCCTAATCCTACCAAAGGACTGCCCTGCTGCTTAATGCCGGCTATTTTCCCCAGGGACTGTTATGCTGCTTGAAACCTATCCTGCTCTCTGTGGACCTGCTCCCTTCATCCCATGCTAACCTGAGTGACCCCAAGGACAGTTGGCTGACCTACAGTTCTAAGCTACAGGGACACAACAAGAGGCCTCCCTGCACTGCCTGTCTGACTTGCTGCAACTGGACCTGCCTGTACCTGCAACTGGACATGCCTGAGCCCTTTTCGCCTCTGCTGGAGGGACTTCCTGATCCCCAAGAGTTATCTTCACAGGTCATGGACATTTGTCTGGCATCAGATGAGCTCCTCCTGGATAGAAACAGTGAAATCCTGAAATTCTAGGCTCTTCACCACTGTCAACGGGCCCCTTCTTACTGAGACTCTGCCACCCATGATGACAGCCAACACAAAATCTGCACTTCACACTACAGTAATGACAGCCCTCTGTGACAGCAAATGCGATGCTCCATCAACCACCATCTGTGACATTCTACCGGATCTTCATACTACAGCGATGACCGTCAGCGATGCCAGGCCAGCTCTTTGCGCTACACCATATATGACCATCCGCAATGCTCTCTTTGAGGCCTCCCCCACTTGCGTTGGACTTTGAGAATGAAACGTTTTCAGCGGTACTAACCTGGTCCCTGTATCTGGCCGGCACTCCATCGCAGTTGGCTCAAACTTGTAACAGTCCCTCGATTGGACCAGATGACCACGAGTTGTGCTTTTTGCTTTTCAGAGCTCTACTTACCCAAAACATTGAAATTCAATATCTCCTGTTCTACTAATTGTATTTAATCCGTTTTGGTGTCATTTTATTTAGTATGATGTATTCTAATTTACTAAATTAGTTTGGGATTTGTCTTGTGTTTTCAATTTATTACTGTATGTGTGCTGCATTAATACTTACACAGTGCCTAAAAGACAATGAAAATGGGTTCAGAATACAGAAGAGGTGAAGGCAAAAAGTTTGGCATTACCCTGCAGAAAGGACCAAGTCCAACAGGTGGTCTTAACGCTTGGTGTGTGACCTTGTGTGCCTAGATGAAAGCTGGAGCCAGCGATATGACAGTGGGAAGGAGGGGGGTTCTTTATACGATATACTACCATGAAGGTAACTCGCCTTTGCACATTGGTTTCTTGCCCCAGTGCCATGTGTAAATTAGCAAGAGCTCTCACATAGAGGAGGTAGAGGATCTAATGGTAGTGTTCTTGTGTCTTCCAAGCCTCACGTCACTGAATCAAGTGCAAGGATCCTCTGAAGAGGGTTCATGTGCCACCAGGGTCAACCTTTGAATTTCTTGGATCAGGCGGTCAGAATCCTAAAATGAATAAAATCCCCTTCAGAGGAGCGGGAAGAGTCCTGTATGACGCAAAGGAGGGGGCCCTCTTATTTGCTGGCCATTCATGAAGTCAATCTAGCATTGTGGTATGCCCTCGTCCGGCAACGGGGTAAGTACTCAGTCCATATGCAATACAGAAGGGAAGGAATGGTGCCTGCATAGTAGGGACTTGCTGTACCTGATACCAGAGAGAATAAGGCTGCCTGTCCTAATTCTGATCCTATTGTATTGTAGTAAATCCACTCCAGGCTCTGTTAATTATGAGGCTTGTCCACCCCAGTTCCACTCTGGGCAAAGGAATGCATCCTATCATTTTGGTATGGTCTAGAAGATCAGGTCACAGAGGGGGCACATCAAAGCTCTGCTGTTTATGATGCGGGTATTCTCCTTTGTGGGCTTTAAAGTGCTCATGTCTCACCCCCGCCAAAGGCTCTGGGATCAGGAGAGAAGAGGGGCCTACCTCTGGTGCAGGGCCATCACAGGGCTCCTGGTTTCCTGGGTCGATTATGTTATTGGAATGGACAGTGTTACTATCAAGGCTGCGTCCACTGCATTTAATAGCCCCTCAGACAAATGGATGATCCTCTCTGATAAATGTTTCTGTCTGTCCAAAGTCAGGTACAAGGGCAGCGATCACTAAAAAACTAACCTCCATGGTTGTAAACCTCAGATCAGAAAACCCCAGCACAGACATTACAATCTCGGGAGACTTCAACATGTGGCTTATGACAGATCTTGCCGTAAATGAGATAATGCAGCTACAAGAAGACGACGTGGCTATACCACGCCAGGATCGCCCCTGGTGGGGCAAAGAGGGTCCTCCAAGGAAATCTGGAACACCTTGGTCTAAGAGCCCTTAATGGCCGTTTTCACCCCGATAAGCCACCTGGCCTTTCATACTTGATCAAGACTGGGGCTTCCTTGATCGACTAAACATTTGTCAGCCTTCCTTTGCTAAATCAAATCACCGCATTTGGTTTCCGTGAAAACTTGGAGAGCGACCATCCCCCTCAAGAGCTCACCATTAACATCCAGTTGAACCAATACAAGGCGGCAGCTGACCTAGGCTTTGAAAGCCATACAATTATTCTAAAGGGTATCAAGTGCTCCATCAACAACCTCCCGACCCTGGTCGCAGAAGCTAAACTGCTCCTAGCCAGCATCCACAAAACAGAGGGAGATCCAATCCTCAGCTGGTCAATGTTCTCCGAAAAACTGGCAGACCAGTTTGCAAAACCGGTACTGGGCAAAGCAAAGCTGCCTGTCTCACAAAGGGAAGGGGGAACAAAAAAGAGAGCAAGGACTGTTGCGTGGGACCGTCCCCGTCCCGAGGTAAATATATCACAATCAACTTAGACGGACCCAAGATAGATAGCTCTGCAATGCTTGTAGTGCCAGGCACCACTAAGGTTTGTTAGAAGAACCCTCACACACCAACCTAGTTGGTGTCATGCTTCATCATCGGGTTCCCAGCTGAGTAGCCGAATGCTACCCAGCTGTGCTACGACGCCTGGTTACAGCGGAGTGGGAATTTTTTGTGTGTGTGGTGAAGTAGTGTGAATTAAAAATACCTCTGGGGATTCGTACTGTTAAATTATTTATTCCCAGCGGCCCAGGGTATGTTAACAGCAGAAATGCGGATAATGTATGAAGATTAGTGATTGGTCTTTATTATCCTACTGGTCAACACGTTTCAGCCTTGTATGAAAAAATTGTAAGGCTTTCTTCAGGACCACAATAAAGTGAAACGGTGATAGAGAGTGATAACAAAGTGAAAGTGTTAAAAATTATGCCACGTGTATTTTGTTTTTTCAGCACACACTCTAAGGTGTGCTGTGCATGCGGATCCACTGCTAGAGAATACATAAGCTGCAAGAATTGTGAAACTATTCTGGTCCCTGGAGGGGCGTGTCCCTATAGTCAAACATTCATCAAGGGAGAGCGCCCGCCAATACACCTACTCCGGTATCCTCGGGAACAGGATGATGTTCCTGAGGAGACCGGAGTAGGTGTATGGCATAATTTTTACCACTTTCACTTTGTTATCACTCTCTATCACCGTTTCACTTTATTGTGGTCCTGAAGAAAGCCTTACAATTTTTTCACAAAGGGAAGGCTCAATTCATCCTATAAGGTCTGCCAAAAAAATGTATCAACCGGCTGTGGAGAAATCTCAAAAGGTCACCAATGAACCCAACAATAATATTCAAACTTACAAAGGCTCGAAGACAGCTTAAGACAGCATAACATGAACACCAAAGGAAAATCTGGAACGCCTTCTGGGCTGAATTACTGCATGATATCAGGACAAACAATTCTGCAAAGTTGTGGCGCACCATTAATGGACTAGGGGGGCTCTCTCCCTAAGGTGGGGAGAGGAGTTGGCCTAACGGCTAGGGCGTCCGACCTCGAACCTGGGGAACTGGGTTCGAGTCTCAGCAATGACGCTGAACATCCTGTGATTCTGGGCAAATCACTTAATCTCCCCGTGCCTAACAAAAATGAATGTGTGTCCTAATGTAACGTAACTGGTGCTATGTAAAGCGCTATATAAAACTCTGCAAAAAAAAAAAAAAAGGTTCTTCTTTCAACATCCCGTAGTCAGTGTGGTACCACTTCCTGTATGATCATTTCAATGCCCAACCATCACCAGATCAACTCCTCACGCAGGAGGGAGGCCATGCGGCCAGTGGTGTCCAGGAAGTTCTAACCAAGAGCTATGACCAGGCAACTGTTGGGTACCACATCTCAGAGGCCCTAATCCAAAAACAAATTGCTAAGGGACGCAGGTATGGGGCTCCAGGCCCAGGCGGAATACCACCAGCTCTGTATAAGGATGACCCAACATTCTGGGCTATCCAACTACCCCCGCTTTATTCATCCATATTGGAAAAGAACTGCATCCCCCCTTCATGGCAAGGTTTGATATGCGGTCCAATTTTCAAAGGGGGTGACAAAAAATCTCCTGGGAACTACCGTATGATAGCTCTGATCAATAACTAGGCCAAGTACTTCGCTGGTGTGCTGCTGAACTCTCTACAATCATGGGCTGAAGCAAATAAAATCATCCCCCCAAATCAAAATGGATTCACTAGGCACGCAGGGACAACAGTGAACTCTCCTTTTTGATCGACCATGTGGAATCTAGCACCTGCCCCTTAGATATGGGGTTTATAGATTACAAATCTGCATTCAACAGGGTCGATAGAGGGAAGCACTGGCAGAAAATTGCCCTCCTTAACATCCCTGATACCCTGCTCAGGGCTCTGCAGCTTCTGCAACACAATTCCTGGGTCAGAATTAAGATCGGGGATGGATCCTGCCTGTCACAGCCTATAACCAACACACAAGGCTTCAAGGAAGTTTGCTGTCTTGCGCCCACTCTATTCAACTTATTTCTATGTGATCTATCTCTGGTCCTCAACTCAGTAAACACGCATCCACCCAAACTGGGTGGCCTCTGCCTCTCAAATTTACTCTATGCAGATGACCTGGTCCTTATCAGCAAAATAAAGATTGGTCTGCAACGCCTTCTGGATGCAACTGCCACATTCTCTAAAAGGAACGACCTGCAAATAAACAAAAAGAAAAACAAGATTCTCGCAGTCTGTGTTACCAGAACTCAAAAGCCAACATGGTCTCTCGTCCAGGAGAAATGAGAAGTAATCAACTGCCACAAGTACATAGGAGTCCTTTTCAATGACAATGGCAGATATTCGAGCAAGATGACGGAAATAAAAAAGAAAGGCACTGCACTTTCGTTTTCTCTCAGATCCGCTCACATAAAACTAAAAGGCCCCACCTTTACACCGATCTTTCAGGCCTCTCAGGCGAAGGTTCTCCCAACTTTAACATATGGGTGCGAGGCTCTGAAAGGGCAGGAGAGCAAGACACTAGACAAAACGCTCACAAAGATCTACAGATCAGTTTTCCAGCTCCCCTGCTACACATAACCAGCACAAATAAGACTGGAATTCGTAATTTGTAGACAGGCGCTGGCTCGCAAGGCTGGCTTTGCTATAAGCTGCCACAAACAAAGAATGTCCCTGGCCCACCACTTATGAATGGACTTGGCCACAAACCATAGGTCGACGGGTAACCACTATCTGACCTAAGCCCTCAGCACCCTTGGCTTGGGTCCCACCTGGGACTTACACACCAGCCATCGGGAATTCAAAAGGCTGGCAAAAATTTGCACAAAATGGCTCTCCTCAATAGAAGACAGGGCCAGTCTCTCTGCACAGTCGCACGGCTGGATGACCCTATGCAACTTCAAACAACTGACACCCCAGTGCTACTTAAACAACCCCTACAACAAAAGGATAACGCTACAGTTCATGAAGCTGAGAATAGGGGTCATCCCCACTGCCGGCCATCTCCCAGCGTGGAAAAGGGGCAAGGTTCAGGCAATGTGTCGGCTCTGCAACCAACAGATAGAGGACATAACACGCGTCTTGTGCCTGTGCCCCACCCTTCTAGAGGATAGAAGGGCTTTGCTACGAAGGAGCTGGATAGCTAAGGACATAAGATCCTGCAGAGGAGCAGTCCTGGCCTGCTTCGATCCTTCGAATACCATCCTGAATAGTGCCTTGGTCAAATGTATGGACCGTTTCTCTAGGAAGATAGAGGCTCAGAATCGTGCATGCGATGGGCTGACAGTTATTGGGCTTCAACTGGGCCCTCGCAACCGACCACTCCCCCCTAACGTCATTCCCCCCTTTTCTTCTGCCTAGTGATTAACAGACACGCTCCAGCTCATGCAAAGGTGTTACGCATAGTAGATGCTCATCGACTTGCACAAACTTTCCTTATAATTTCATCCCATTCTCCCACTCAGTGTATTCGGCAACTTCTCATTATTTAACTCACACATGTATGCACTTTTTATTCTAGCACCATCGTGTTAGTAACATGCAATATAGGCCTTATGTGACTGAATGATTTTTTAACTTTTATTGTTTTAAACCTGTATCTTAAAAGATGTAACCTTATGGAAGATGCAAACTGTGTTCTGATGCCACCTTTTCAAAGGTTTTAACTAATCATGCAATAATGTCTTTTACCCCCCCCAAACAAATTTGCGGAAAATGCCAGACATAGATTTATTTTAACATGTTTTAGGCTGGATACATTCCAGCGATGGATAACTTTTCCTACTGTAAATGGTTGGTCTGAGACACTTGTTAAGTGCCCTTGTGACAATTTGTCAGATCAAAGTACCATGCACCTTATCTTTTTTTGTAAATTGTATAAAGACTTTAGAAAGTATATTTTTACCATAAATTTGCACAATGTCACCCTGCATATTTGTTTTTACAATCATTACCCATGCCTTTGATTGGTTGTACTGTGTCTGCTTATCTATTGTCAGGGATTATTTATAGGAAATGTTTGTATATCTGCAATGACCCTGCTATTCTAAGATGAATTGATATACTTTTGCACTGTTTGCACTATACATTTTTTAATATGATATATTCTGTTTGTATGTTTTGATGGTTTTAGTAAAAAATCGAATACATCTTATTTTAGCTTGACTTTGACTTGGCCTAAAGAAAGGGACACTTTGTCCTGCAGCTATGTTGCCAACCTGCACCAATTAGTACATGTGAAAGGTGGCCAGAGTCTCATAAATAGGATCCCAAATATGGGTAAAATCTCACAAAGAGAAAACATCGTCTTAAAAATGTTATCAAATCTTGACTGAAGATTAAGATCAATAATGAAGAGACAGCAAGGCACTAAAATCCTCCTGAAGAGCAGGGCGGAGAAAAAAACCAAGAAGAATTCTAGTAGCAGAATCCAGAGAAAAGGTCCAGCTGCAAGGAGCAAAACTCAGGGACAAACCTGGAAGCAAAGATGAAGTATGCATTAAAAAATATGGGAAGAAATGCTTTGCAGCACATCCTTCACTTAGAATTGCCTTCTTACACATTATGGAAACAGCAACAGATGTCACAGGAAAAAGACCTTACTTCATCTTAAATTAGGATCCAGACATGACATCCTATGGCAGAACAACCATTTTGAAGACTTAGGGGCCGATTCCGATCTCGGTCGGAGGCGCACCCAATAGCATTCGGTCGGGAAAAAAGCCATGCGAAAGCCTGTTTCCCGACCGATCCGTACAGCACACCGAACGAGTAAGTACGATGCGCACAACAGCAAAGAATCCGGCCGAGCCGTACTCACCCAAACCAGGTCCAGTTCCCCGACCGAGACGAATCCGGAAACGCCGAATCGAGTCGCACGGAAGGAAAAATGCAGCTCCGTCCGGCCGAACGAGTACGATGCGCTTTCCGTACGCGCCGAACCCGTCGCTACGCACGGCACGTCAAAGCATCTGGGAGAGGCGCACATAAGCTCCGATTCGCGCCACAACACGATCCACGGCTCCGAGACGAACACGCCAGCGACGAGGCGAAGCGACGAGGACGACGCGAAGCGACGAGGACGACGCGAAGCAACGAGAAGGATGAACGACACGAACCAACCATGAATCCCTTCGTCCCGATCATACCAATATTCTACATTTACTACCGGAACAGGCACGGACGCGTACAGCGCAGAAGGTAAGCCAGACACCAACCACAAAACACATACAACACGTACACGACACATCACACACACACAGAGGGATGCAGAATATACTTACACCAGCAACAGCAGCACCATAGGGGCAGGATGCCCATCACCAATGCCACATATGCACACAGGGGCCTGAATGCGCACCACCACCCCTACCCAGGGGGGGCAGGATGCCTACCACTACTACCACCCTTAGCCAGGGGGGGCTGGATGCCTACCACTACTACCACCCTCACCCAGGGGAGGCTGGATGCCTACCACTACTACCACCCTCACCCAGGGGGGGCTGGATGCCTACCACTAATACCACCCTTACCCAGGGGGGGCTGGATGCCTACCACTACTACCACCCTCACCCAGGGGGGGCTGGATGCCTACCACCACCCTTAGCCAGGGGGGCTGGATGCCTACCACTACTACCACCCTCACCCAGGGGGGCTGGATGCCTACCACCACCCTTAGCCAGGGGGCTGGATGCCTACCACTACTACCACCCTTAGCCAGGGGGGCTGGATGCCTACCACTACTACCACCCTGAGCCAGGGGGGCTGGATGCCTACCACTACTACCACCCTCACCCAGGGGGGCTGGATGCCTACCACCACCCTTAGCCAGGGGGGCTGGATGCCTACCACTACTACCACCCTCACCCAGGGGGGCTGGATGCCTACCACCACCCTTAGCCAGGGGGGCTGGATGCCTACCACTACTACCACCCTCACCCAGGGGGGCTGGATGCCTACCACTACTACCACCCTTAGCCAGGGGGGCTGGATGCCTACCACTACTACCACCCTTAGCCAGGGAGGGCTGGATGCCTACCACTACTACCACCCTCACCCAGGGGGGGCTGGATGCCTACCACCACTACCACCTCACCCAGGGGGCTGGATGCCTACCACTACTACCACCCTCACCCAGGGGGGGCTGGATGCCTACCACCACTACCACCCTCACCCAGGGGTGGCTGGATGCCTACCACTACTACCACCCTCACCCAGGGGGGCTGGATGCCTACCACTACTACCACTCTCAGCCAGGGGGCTGGATGCCTACCACTACTACCACCCTCACCCAGGGGGGCTGGATGCCTACCACCACCCTTAGCCAGGGGGGCTGGATGCCTACCACCACTACCACCCTCACCCAGGGGGCTGGATGCCTACCACTACTACCACCCTTAGCCAGGGAGGCTGGATGCCTACCACTACTACCACCCTCACCCAGGGGGGCTGGATGCCTACCACTACTACCACCCTCAGCCAGGGGGGCTGGATGCCTACCACTACTACCACCCTCACCCAGGGGGGCTGGATGCCTACCACCACCCTTAGCCAGGGGGGCTGGATGCCTACCACTACTACCACCCTCACCCAGGGGGGCTGGATGCCTACCACTACTACCACCCTCACCCAGGGGGGCTGGATGCCTACCACCACCCTTAGCCAGGGGGCTGGATGCCTACCACCACTACCACCCTCACCCAGGGGGCTGGATGCCTACCACTACTACAACCCTTAGCCAGGGAGGCTGGATGCCTACCACTACTACCACCCTCACCCAGGGGGGCTGGATGCCTACCACCACCCTTAGCCAGGGGGGCTGGATGCCTACCACTACTACCACCCTCACCAAGGGGGCTGGATGCCTACCACCACTCTTAGCCAGGGGGGCTGGATGCCTACCACTACTACCACCCTCACCCAGGGGGGCGGGATGCCTACCACTACTACCACCCTCACCCAGGGGGGCTGGATGCCTACCACCACCCTTAGCCAGGGGGGGCTGGATGCCTACCACCACTACCACCCTCACCCAGGGGGGGCTGGATGCCTACCACTACTACCACCCTTAGCCAGGGGAGGCTGGATGCCTACCACTACTACCACCCTCACCCAGGGGGGGCTGGATGCCTACCACCACTCTTAGCCAGGGGGGGCTGGATGCCTACCACTACTACCACCCTCACCCGGGGGGCTGGATGCCTACCACTACTACCACCCTCACCCAGGGGGGCTGGATGCCTACCACCACCCTTAGCCAGGGGGCTGGATGCCTACCACCACCACTACCACCCTCACCCAGGGGGGCTGGATGCCTACCACTACTACCACCCTCAGCCAGGGGGGCTGGATGCCTACCACTACTACCACCCTCACCCAAGGGGGCTGGATGCCTACCACCACTACCACCCTCAGCCAGGGGGGCTGGATGCCTACCACTACTACCACCCCCACTCATAGGATGGACAATGCATGACACAACCAGCACACCACAACCTAGGGAATGCAAGAAGAAGACATCCCCCAACACCATGACAAGCGTGTGTAGACTGTGTCAAATGCCTACAACACCGAACATGACTTTGAACATACAATGTGACCCCCTAGCACATGTGCCACACATATATGTGTGTGGCACCCACAATGCAAGCAGGCCATGACCATTGTGGCAATGGGGTCTAAACCCCCATCACCACAGTGACCAAAAGGTAAGTGTGGGGTCCATAGCTGAAGCACATTTTGAACATTGTGGCAATGGGGTCCAAACCCCCATCATCACAGTGACCAAAATGTAAGTGTGGGGTCCATAGCTGAAGCACACTTTGAACATTGTGGCAATGGGGTCCAAACCCCCATCATCACAGTGACCAAAATGTAAGTGTGGGGTCCATAGCTGAAGCACATTTTGAACATTGTGGCAATGGGGTATAAACCCCCATCATCACAGTGACCAAAAGGTAAGTGTGGGGTCCATAGCTGAAGCACACTTTGAACATTGTGGCAATGGGGTCCAAACCCCCATCATCACAGTGACCAAAATGTAAGTGTGGGGTCCATAGCTGAAGCACATTTTGAACATTGTGGCAATGGGGTCCAAACCCCCATCATCACAGTGACCAAAATGTAAGTGTGGGGTCCATAGCTGAAGCACACTTTGAACATTGTGGCAATGGGGTCCAAACCCCCATCATCACAGTGACCAAAATGTAAGTGTGGGGTCCATAGCTGAAGCACATTTTGAACATTGTGGCAATGGGGTATAAACCCCCATCATCACAGTGACCAAAAGGTAAGTGTGGGGTCCATAGCTGAAGCACACTTTGAACATTGTGGCAATGGGGTATAAACCCCCATCATCACAGTGACCAAAAGGTAAGTGTGGGGTCCATAGCTGAAGCACATTTTGAACATTGTGGCAATTGGGTCCAAACCCCCATCATCACAGTGACCAAAATGCAAGTGTGGGGTCCATAGCTGAAGCACATTTCGAACATTGTGGCAATGGGGTCCAAACCCCCATCATCACAGTGACCAAAAGGTAAGTGTTGACAAAGAAAGAGGTGCAACTGCCAAACTGCATGGATGATTCCTGGTCACAGAACAACAAACACATCAGTGGCAAAGTAGTGTATGTGTCCCATTGCAACATAAATTGGGGGAGCCAAATACTGCAGTGCAAATAAGACATACCTTTGGCCATGTGCAGACAAACAACACCCATGGGGGCTGACACCGTCAACAATCATCAATGACACAATGACAGAAGTGACCATCAGAATGCAGACCCACATATTTGCACCAATGGGCACACACATGCAGATACCCTGTGGAGACTGCAGATGTGAGGTGAACAGATACCATACCATGGCAGCAATGGGACACACAAACCATGATCATTGTACTGACCGATGACCTAGGAGTCCCAGGGACAGTAGGGGAAACCCACCAAACTACATACAGCCAATGGCACACACAAGATATGCCAATGCAGTGGTGCAGATGCACAAACACAAACAGGCAGACCCACACTGCACATCATACACAACAGGTGAGGGGGGGGGGTGCCAGTGTCCCCAGGCAACCACACAACACATGAGGAGACCTGAATACCAATCATACAGATGTGCATACAGTGCCACACAAAGGTAACTCATGGATCCAAATCCCCTATGTGGGCAAGCAGGCATTGTCAGATGAGAGGGAGCACAAATCACACATGTCACACAGGCACGTAGGGACAGCAACTGACACAGCAAGACACAGACACACCACAGCACCACCCCCAGGGCCCCCACAATGTGGTGACCCTGGGCTGCATTACAATCCCACTGTGATGACAAAGCTAAATGTGGTTCACACTGTTAACCACAGTCATGTGTCCTGAGCAACTAACTACCATCACACCTACACAAGCACAAATCAAACAGCATGGCCAGTAAGCCAAGGCCAACATGGAGGCAGGGGCCTAGCCGGGCAACAACTCTCATCTGCACACACTCAACACCACACCCCTCGACCTCCAACAATGTGCAGCAGTGAAGCACACATGCACTGGTGACATTGCACATGCACCCATGACTATTCCAGGGTGGTGGGTGGGAACCAAGGTGCAGAAACACATCACACATGGACACTCAACAAGACTCCTGAATGTCTGACACACTGCACACTACGCTGTACATGGACATGACGGCAATACCACACCAACCAATGGGATCCCAGCCACAGTCACACACCAATGAAGAAGCCAAGGTCACCCACAAAGAACACACATAGACAACAACCAACATTGCAGCCCGGACCCTGAGGAGTGCCAGCAGTCACACACACAACGTATCACAATCACTGAAAGATAACACAAACTGGAAATCACATGACAGGGGCAAACAACAAGTGCCAAGGGGAAACCTGACTGTGACCCATCTGCGTCTGCACACAAACTCAGCCCTGACAGCAAACACACCTATGGGTGACACCCTGATGACCAGTAATGTGCCATGCACCCACATCACAGAGAACCCAGGGCGAAGACTTTGGGGGAACATAGGTCAACTCAGCTAGCATCACAAACAGGTACAATACTAGGGATCACAGCATGCACAGCTAAACGGAAGTGAACACACAGACATGCACATACAACACACACCTTGGGCGCAGGCAATGTCACAGGAGTACACACTGCCATGAGGGGACTCCACTCCTGTGTGAGGAAAGCTGTGCCATATGTTGCCTCAGTAGGGCCCCATCATGTCAGCTGAGCACTTGGTCACACAATCAACAATTAGCACCAAATGAGGGCTCCCGTAACATCAGCCTGGTCATGGAAGTGCCAACGGAATCATCAGCACAGATCCAACACACTTGTATAGCAATGTTGCACTGACAACACAGATGAGTCCTTCCCCATTGATGCCCAAACCTGCATGTCCACTGGAGATGGCCACACGGTCAGGGAAGTAGACGAATTGAACAATGGCAGGCACAACAGATGTGCAGGGGTGGAAGCCACAGATGTGAAATAGGCAATCTAAGTAGGAAATCCCATTGCCAAATACTGAACACATGACACCCTCAGATGCTGCTATGGATGACATGGATACACCACAGGATAGGACACATTCCCCCTGGACCACATGGGTTCCTGCACAGTAACACTTCATTATCATGAGACCAAATATCACCATCACTGCAGCAAGGGCATGGTTAGCATCATCAACATCATGTACATCAGAAGCAAAAGCACTAGAGAACAGAAAGTTGCTTTATTCAGCATATGTGGCATTAAAAGTAGAAGTCCAGTAGAAAATAAACAAAGGCCAATGGCCAGTCCATCAACAAAGTCACAAGTGGGTGACAGTGGCAGATGCCACCCTACACATGCCTGCACAAAACCAGGGACAATCCACTAGGAGGGGCAACCGGGGGTAGGCCAGGCACCGCAGGGACAGGATCAGGGCTCACCAGGAGGAAGCAGGGAAGGGGTGGTGGGTGCTGGAGAGCCACTGACAACTGCAGTGGAGGTGTCTGACATGGTGTGTGCCGGCACAACTGGGGGGCATGGCTCAGATGTTGTGGGTGCTGGCACGACTGCAGTGGACCCTGCAGATGGAGTGGACAGGTCCGCCACTGCAGTGCCCAAGTCAGACAGGGTGGTAGTGGACTCCACTGCAGTGCCTACCACCAGGGGAGGAGAATGGGGAACAGGCAAGGTGGGCTGGACAGAGGGGGAGGACACCTCACCACATCCGTGGCACAGACAAGCGCAGCGGGGGGTGGTGCCGGGAGAGCAAGTGGCAGGGGGAGAAGGCCGGATCCTCTTGGGGATGGTATATCTGTGGGTGGGGGAACCTGGGGCAGGGTGTGGTGGGGGCACCTGTGGAGTGGGGGCCTGAGGGATGGAGGAAGGAGACCTGGTGCTTGAGCTGCAGGGCGGCGGCGGGGTCTTGCTCTTACCACTCCGGGGGACTTGCGGGTGGGGGCCTCAGTCTGTCTGCGCCTGGGGGAGGGTGTCCAGGGGCGAGGGGCACTCTGCTCCGTGTGGGGGCTTCCTCTTCCCCCTGGATGCTGGAGCAGCTGGATCGGAGGGGAAGAGGCCGAGGTCCCTGAGGAAGAGGCGCTGGGTCTTTGGGGTTGCAGGTGAGGCAAGGGAGGGTGCTTTGGAGGGAGAGGCAACTGAGGACTGCGCAGTGCCCGTGGATGCGTGTGTGTGTACCAGGGCCCCATCCCCTGTGAGTCTGGTTTCAGTCCCCTGACTGTGCGTGCGTGTGCGTTTCGTTTGTGGCGTGTGTGTCTGTGTGCTGGACGTGTGTGTGCTGGTGTGTGCCTGTGCCGGTGTGTGTGTGCTTGGGACGGGTAAGGTGCTGGGGAGTGTGGATGGAGCAGAGGCAGGAGGGGTGAGGGACTGTCTGAGGAGGGACACTGCTGCCGTCAGGGAGGAGTCCATGGACCTATTGCCCCTCTGCAGGTCAGACATGCCCGATGAGATGCCCTCCATGAACGACACCAGCTGAGTCAACAGAGCGGTGTGCGCATGGAGGACACTCAGCATGGCTGTCTGCCCTACATGGAGCTGGCGAAGGAGGTACACAGACTCCTCACTCAGGGCAGCACGGGACACAGGGGCAGGGGGTGCGGTACCTGGCCCAAAGGAGACACGCTCCCGAACATGGGAGCCTCCACGGACCTGGGGAATGGGAGCCGATGGGAGGGCGGTGGTGGTGCTGGTGGTGGCGGGGACAGCAACACTAGCTGGGGTGTGGTGGCTGCTGACACCCGCCTCCATAAGGGAGTCATCCTCCGAGTTGCTCTGGTCCTCAGCTGAGGTGGATGGTGCTGAGGACTCCTCGGTGTGGCTCCCCTCGCCCTCCGTGCCACTGGGTCCCTCCGACCACTCCTCGGCTGCTGACCCAGTCTGGCTCTCTGGCTCCTCCTGGTCCGTGGAGCTGTCCCCTTCCGTGGCCGTGGATGTATCTGCAAACAATGGGGAAACAGACAGACATCAGTCACCTGCACCAAACGCACACACCACTGTGAGCACAGCACATTACAGAGCAAGCCCTGGCATCATTAGTTGTACATTGCTAAAAGTGCCCTAACTGAACAGGAGAAGCCAATTGTCAGTCTGATGCCAAGCATGGCACTCACATCCCACATGGCCTTGCACCCATCTGTCTGGTGTCTGTTGGATTGCAACACCCCAGTGTGGACACATGCACCAAGTACACAGTAGTTGGACAGTGCAGAGGACACGGTGTGGCATGTGGACATGCACACATCACAGCTCTTGCCACTGAGTCAGTACAGGTTTCCGGATGAAAGGGATGCCCAGAGTCAAATAGGAAATGCATGTGATGCATACCAGCGACAGACACCATGATGCACCCATGTCCTGATAGCCATCGCCACAATGGTGGGCATGTAGCACATGTCACTCCCCTGCAGGACCACCAATAAGTTGACACATGCCATGGCAGAGGCATGACTGCTAAGTCATACATCACTGTCTCAGTGATGTATGACTTGGCAGCCAGACAACAACACTATGCACTGTGTCACAATAGTAGGTCATGGGGAATGCAAGTCCTGGAGCTGCACAAGTGCACATGTACATCCCCCACACAACACATCATCTTAACCCTCATCTGTCCAGGTCATACCTATTGGACATATGGGAGACCTGTGACACTACCCTCTGAACCTGAGCCCCTCACAATCTGCTGTGAATGGGGAACAGCTGTCTGAACTTCACATTCGCATACCCCAGTCTGCACGGGCAGCTGATCAAACACCTATGTGACACACAAGTATCGTCTCCTATGGTCACATCTCCAGGGGCATGCTGAGCCCCTACCAAGAAACACCCCAGCAGTCCTGGCAACTAATCCACAGCACACTGACACAGAGGCAGACACCTGAGGGGTCAAATCACTGCGCACAATGTGTCAGCTGATACACGGGAGTGGGAGTACAGAGTGCATTGCATGGCCTGGAGTAGGCATGACTGTCCTGCTCCACATGAATGAGGGATGAGCCCTGGACAGTGGATAGCTGGCTATGTATGTGTGACACACGTAATCTGCACACTCCTGGGGCCCAAACATTGTTCCCACCCGCTGCATGGGCGTGTGCCACATACCCCAGGCACATGTGGTGGCTCAGCTCAGCAAGTGGACCGCATATCAAAGCAACACGCAGATTACATGTCCGAACACAGGCGTTGTGTGAACAATGGACCCACCCATGATGCCCACAACAGAGTTAGGGAAACAGATGCTGTCCCCCACCTTTAGTGAAGCGAACTGCAAGGACACAGTCCCAAGTGACACAATTCCCTGAATGTAAGGGCCACACCTGGGTATCAGATGAGCAGTGGGCAGTGCACAATAGAGGGACATGGCTCCTGGACAACATGACTGCTGTACTGTGGCAGTTTAACCAGGCCAGATGAGGGCACATAGCATGTAATACAGAGTTCACAGTGCAGTCTTTGACTCACCCCCTCCTTGCTGCTGTCTGGCCTTCAGCTGCCCATCCAGGTCTGGAAACACCACCGCCAGGATCTGGAGCATGTGGGGGTCAGGGTCCGTGTTCCGCCCCTCCTGCGAGGAGGCGACAGCTTCAGCTGGACCCGTGCAATCCTCCGGGTCCAGCCCCGAAGGTCCTGCCACCTCTTCTGGCAGTTGCGGATCCGGCGCTTGTAGACCCCCACGGACCGGACGGCCCGGACGATGTCCTTCCAGATCTCCTGCTTCCGATGGGCATTAACCTGTCAGGATGACAAAGTGAAAAGGCCATTACTACACATGCAACATATCCGTGCATGACACAGTTGTATATACATGTCTCAATCACAGGGGCACATGATGTACACAGGCAGTGCAAAGCTGCCCATGGACAGTTTGCCAGATGTCACTACATGGTATCATTGCATGGGAAGTAAAACCTTGTTCAAATGCACTGTCACTGCACCATACCTGTCCAGTGCATGTCACTACACACTATGGGGGTGACAACTACTCAGTGAGCCTTCTAGCCAGTGGCGTGCAGACTTTCAGCCTTGCTAGTCAGACAATATGCACATTCAGAAAGGCAGTGCACAGAACACTCACCTGCTCCCCTGGTGTCCCATACAGCTTGCTGTACTGTGGAAGTAGGCTGTCCAGCAGGGCCTAGTTCTCCTCAAGGCTGAAGGCAGGGGCTCTCTCCACAGTATGTGCCATTGCAGGGTCCAGAGGGGCAGAGACAGCAGCAGTGCAGTGGCAGATGTCGTCCTGGAGCATGTAGTGCAGGCAAGTGAGCTCTCAGGGGAACAGCCAGCAATATATATGTGCTGGAGAGGCAGATACTGTCCCTTGTGTCCAAAGTGATAGGTCCAAGTCGTTTGCATCTTCTGAATCTGGCCATTCCATGGAATAGCAGCACCAAAACACGCCCACAGCATCCTTCAAATCTTCAACTTCATGACATACATGATTTTGCAACATTGTTGTGGGTGACCAACTGATTTTCCAGCAACCGACTCGCTCGAAATTCAAAACGCGTCCGTTGCCAGGCAAGCCCTTTGTCAATGGGTGCGCACCGATCGGTCCATTGCGGTACAACGCATACAGGGGTACAACGCGTACCCGCACACATTGAATGCAATGGGCCGGCCGGGGGCACCGATCGGTCCATTGCAGTACAACGCGTACAGGGGTACAGCGCGTACCCGCACACATTGAATGCAATGGGCCGGCCGGGGGCACCGATCGGTCCATTGCAGTACAACGCGTACAGGGGTACAACGCGTACCCGCACACATTGAATGCAATGGGCCGGCCGGGGCACCAATCGGTCCATTGCAGTTCAACGCGTACAGGGGTACAACGCGTACCCGCACACATTGAATGCAATGGGCCGGCCGGGGCACCGATCGGTCCATTGCAGTACAACGCGTACAGGGGTACAACGCGTACCCGCACACATTGAATGCAATGGGCCGGCCGGGGCACCGATCAGTCCATTGCAGTTCAACGCGTACAGGGGTACAACGCGTACCCGCACACATTGAATGCAATGGGCCGGCCGGGGGCACCGATCGGTCCATTGCAGTACAACGCGTATAGGGGTACAACGCGTGCCCGCACACATTGAATGCAATGGGCCGGCCGGGGCACCGATCGGTCCATTGCAGTTCAACGTGTACAGGGGTACAACGCTGCACTGCGCACATTGAATGCAATGGGCCGGCCGGGGCACCGATCGGTCCATTGCAGTACAACGCGTACAGGGGTACAACGCGTACCCGACACATTGAATGCAATGGGCCGGCCGGGGCACCGATCGGTCCATTGCAGTTCAACGCGTACAGGGGTACAACGCTGCATCCGACACATTGAATGCAATGGGCCGGCCGGGGCACCGATCGGTCCATTGCAGTACAACGTGTACAGGGGTACAACGCTGCACCGCACACATTGAATGCAATGGGCCGGCCAGGACACCAATCGCCCATTGCAGTTCAACGCAGCATACAGGGGTACAACGCTGCACCGCACACATTGAATGCAATGGGCCGGCCGGGCACCGATCAGTCCATTGCAGTTCAATGCGTACAGAGGTACAACGCTGCACTGCACACATTGAATGCAATGGGCCGGCCGGGGCACCGATCGGTCCATTGCAGTACAACGCGTACAGGGGTACAACGCGTACCCGCACACATTGAATGCAATGGGTCGGCCGGGGCACCGATCGGTCCATTGCAGTACAACGCGTACAGGGGTACAACGCTGCACCCGCACACATTGAATGCAATGGGCCGGCCGGGGCACCGATCGGTCCATTGCAGTTCAACGTGTACAGGGGTACAACGCGTACCCGACACATTGAATGCAATGGGCCGGCCGGGGCACCGATCGGTCCATTGCAGTACAACGCGTACAGGGGTACAACGCGTACCCGCACACATTGAATGCAATGGGCCGGCCGGGGCACCGATCGGTCCATTGCAGTTCAACGCGTACAGGGGTACAACGCGTGCACCGCGACACATTGAATGCAATGGGCCGGCCGGGGCACCGATCGGTCCATTGCAGTACAACGTGTACAGGGGTACAACGCGTACCGCGCACATTGAATGCAATGGGCGGCCGGGAGCACCAATCGGCCCATTGCAGTTCAACGCGTACAGGGGTACAACGCGTACCCGCACACATTGAATGCAATGGGCCGGCCGGGGCACCGATCGGTCCATTGCAGTTCAACGCGTACAGGGGTACAACGCGTACCCACACACATTGAATGCAATGGGCGGCCGGGGCACCGATCGGTCCATTGCTGTTCAACGCATCACTGTACATGTGACTGGCATATGTCAGCATGCCTGTCTCAGATGGGCATATGCCAGCCACAGATAGCTCCCAGGGAGTGAGGGGCACACCTACATCACGACAGCCTGTCCAAACTTTATCATAAGGCATGTAAGGCTGCATTTCCTATTGTGTGTATGTTGGTGTACATGTTGTCCTGTGGGTGTCACCTGTGGGCAGCCACCCCCAGGCTGTGCACGTGTACATGGGGACAGGATCCTACGTGTTACGTGTACATGACCACTGTGATGTGCAACTGTTCATATCTGTGCATGTGCCATGGTCACATTTCACGGTGGTGTATGTGTATGTCATGTCACATACCCTGTGAGTCCCATGTGGGACGGTATGTTTGAGCCAGGGTGTCCCAGTGGCACAATAGTGATGGTCCTCCACAGTCTTTGTGCATGTAGTGTTTACAATGTCTCTGATTTCATGTGCACAATGGGAGACAGTCTCCACATCCAGGTTGTGTGTGCATGGACTTTGATGTTGTGCGTGTGTGTGTCACAGACGTCCATGTCTGTCCTGCCGTGGCAAGTGGGACCACTACCTGTGGGGGTCATGGTTGTTTTGCTGTGGTGTATACATGATACTCCATGTAATGCCAGTGTCCATGTGGCAATACAGGGTCCCTGGGAATGTACCTGTCGTTGAGCTGTGGTGCCTGGGGCACATCTGTCCTCACATGTCACTGTGGGGGGTGATTGTGACACGGCAGCAGGAGATGGGAACTGTGACACGGCCTCATGATATCCAATGGGCCAACCTGGGACTAATTGATGCCACCTTTTGGACCGTGTTGACAGATGTTGGCCATGTATGTACCATACATGTCCTTACGGAACTGCACACTTCATGTAGTTGTGCCTCATAATGATGTATGTTGGTATATTGAGTGTGTTCAATGCCGCATATGTGGGCTGACTGACAATCTTGCTTACTTCTCCTCTGCACTGCAGGGCTCCTGCTGTCCATCGACCATTCCCAGACCTGGCAACGATGGTGGAACGGGACAGCATCCGACGGTACCGCTTCACCAGGCAGCTGATTGAGGATTTGGCAGTGCAGTTGTCCCCACATTTGCAGCCTGGCCGGCCGTATCCTACAGCGCTGACCCCCAAGGTGAAGGTGATGGCAGCCCTACACTTCTTTGCCACCGGTACCTTCCAACATACTGTGGCGACTGCTGGTGGCATGTCACAGACCATGTTGAGCTGTGTGCTCCGCGATGTTTTGGCGGCAATGTTGCTATTCCTGAACCGGTACATCTATTTCCCTAGACTGCGACGACTCACTGACGTGAAGAGTGACTTTTATGCCCTGGGGAGGATGCCGCATGTCATTGGCTCCATTGATGGGACACATGTGGCTTTGGTACCACCACAGGCCCAGGAGCAGGCCTACCGTAACCGCAAGCACTACCACTCGGTCAATGCACTGGTGGTGTGTCTTGCAGACATGACCATCACACACGTGTGTGCCCGTTTCCCTGGTTCAGCACTCGATGCCTTTGTGATGAGGAGTAGTCGCATCCCCAGGATGATGGCACAGATGCAGAGCCAGCGTGCCTGGCTTGTCGGTGTGTACTGACTTTGTGCCATTGTGTGTGATCTGATCTGTAGTATTCTGCCCACTTTTCCAAGTCAGCTAATGTGCACTTGTCTGTCCGTAGGTGACTCGGGATACCCCAACATGCCGTGGTTGCTGACACCCCCCAGGAACCCTGTGACACCAGCACAGATGCGCTACAATGAGGCACATGGTCGGACCAGGAGAGTGATTGAGCGGACATTTGGTCTCCTGAAGAGCCGCTTCCGCTGCCTGGACAAGACCGGAGGGTCCCTCCCATATGCCCCTGCGAAAGTGTGCAATATTATCATCGTCTGCTGCATGCTCCACAACCTGGCAGTGCGGAAGGAGTTGCCTCTCATCCAGGATGACAATTACCAACATCCGCCACCTGTGGAGGATCCTGGCCTGGACCACGATGCCAGTGACGATGATGATGATGATGGTGATGTCCGCACACAGCTCATCACCAACTTCTTTAGCTGAATGTGAGTATCCTGAGGTGTCATGTCAATGATGTGAGTTGGCATGATGTGTAGGTGGTGCTCTAGTGCTGTTGGAGTGTGTCCATGGGCTACTTGACTGGATGTGTGTTGCGATGTGTGCTTACAGGTGGGCTGTACTCCCCAACAGTGTTGACATGCTAACTTGGTTCTGGGTGGGTATCTTGTAACATGTATTGTGCATGAGTTTTGCTGTTCTGTCCTGTACTCCATTGCTTTTGACTGTGTGTCATTTCTGTCCTTCACAGGGTACTTTCAGATTCGTTTGGTCAACTGTGTCCACCGACGACGTGATTGCACTTCCAGGCTGGTAGCTGTTGTGTCCCTACAGGTGATGTGCGCCACACCCATGGACTTCCTTCCGTCTACAGTTGTTGACTGTGTGCCCACTGCCAGG
This sequence comes from Calotriton arnoldi, assembly GCA_963921515.1. Classification (NCBI taxonomy): domain Eukaryota; kingdom Metazoa; phylum Chordata; class Amphibia; order Caudata; family Salamandridae; genus Calotriton; species Calotriton arnoldi. The sequence continues at coordinate 339,012 of CAWUFW010003209.1, read as the reverse complement.
TGGGATTACCTTGCATCTGTAGTGGTTACGACATGTTGCAACTGTGTAATAAACCTGTGCTTCACTTTGTGATGTGCGTTGTCTGTGGTCACACATTTGACTGCCATTTGCTTACTGCACCTGTGGGCTACTTGACTACAACTGGGAATGGGTGTGGTGTCTGTGCATTGCACCGTCTTCCCTGGCAACATCAGTGTAGGCAATGAGTCAGATGGCCTAGGTGTGTATGTGTTGTGTAGCCCTGGTGGTGTGTCTCCCTCATATGTGTCACGTTGCCTTTACTCACATGCCTGTATTGTCCTTGCTGTTGCAGTTCGCATACACAGTGTAATTTTGCAGTTCATCATCCCCATAACAGCACCCACGTTGGAATTACAACAGAGGCAAGTATGGTGTATTAGTGTGTTTATTGTGATACATTTGTGTGAATAGTGCATAGGATGGGTAGTGCTGTACATAAATCTTGCAATCCGAAGTTCCTAGGTGAATTGAAAGTCCTGGTAGACAGAATCCCCAGTATCGGGGCCACAGTTGTCTGACACATTGGTCCAACTTGTACTCCCCATGCAATGTGTGGGAGTAGTGTTGCCGTCAACAGGGTGAACAGTCTGTGCACAAAGGTGAACATCCAGAACAGGTTCAGGCTTCCTGGGAGTTGCGCTTGGCCATCAGTCTCTCACTTGCCCCTCCTCGGACGACCCCTCTTCTTGGGGGGGGGGCCCTCAAGTACAGGCTGCTGCGGTGCAGGGGACTCTCCGCCAGAGTCATCCTCCCTCCCTGTGGCAGTTGCAGTTTGTTCGGCACCAGATGTTGTTGTCACACAGGGAGGTGTGGACTGGTTGCTGTTCATCTGGCGGAGGCATTGTAAAATGTCCCTGTGCTCCGCCGTCATCTCATGCAGTGCATCCCACTTGGACTCCACGCGGGACATGTGTGAGTCCACGCGGGACATGTGTGACTCCACGTGGGACATGTGGGAGTCCAAGCGGGCATGATGGGCAGCCTGCTGCTGTTTCATGTCTCTGAGGAGCCCCACTACCTGGCTGAGGTCTCCGGTGCTGGACTGGTACGCATCAGCTATGCGTACCAGTTGTGGGTCATCATGCACACCAGCAACCTCTGCAAGCAGCGACCTCTGTCTCCCACCCTCCCACCACCCCTGCTGACATGTGCAGTGTGTGCAGTGGCACGCACAGATGACCCTGGTCCACCTTGGGGGTTGGTGGTGGTGGTGGTGTCCATGGCCCCAGGTTGGTCCAGGGTCCCTGTGCTGGTGTTGCTCCTTGTTCTGTCCATGTTGGCAGGGATGGTAATTGTGGTGACAGTCGTTGGAGGGGTGGGTGCAGGGGGTGCAGCTGGTGGTCCTGCTGGTGCTGCATGTAGACTTGCACCAGATGTGCCAGGTTGGTCTTCATCGTCCGAGGAGGACAGAGGCTGTACGACGCCAGTGAGCTCCGCATCCTCTTGAGCCTGGGACTGGGACTCCTCAGCGTCTGCTGCTGTGTCCCCATCATCACCTGTTTTTGGGAGACACACACAATGTATGTTATGTTTCTGCAGGCATCAATGGTTGACACACATGACAGTTGTGACTGTGCCTCTGGGTGCGGGCCTGTACATTGCATTGTCCTAAGTCGTCACAGTCAGGGGTTGATATTGGTGTGGCACATTGTCCTGCATTATTTGGGCATTTCTATGTATTTTTGGGGTGTGAACATGGTCTGCATTGGTTGTGTTTGGTTGACAGCCGGCCCTCCTTCCCACCCACCCAGCCAGTCAGTTATCCCACCATGGAACGTGCTTGCATTGCAGGGAGTGGAAGTTGTCTCTCAGGATGTCAGTCAGTGGTGTCCTGCTGTTTGTTGGTGCACAGTTGCCAGCAGGGCCTTGTGCTCCCCACAGCAGTAGCCAGTGTCAGCCATCTTGTGAGTCCTTCTCCACTCCCTGTGATGTGAGCATGGTTCAGGGTAGTGTTGATGGGACAGTTGTGGGGGTGAGCTATGTCTGTGACTACGACTCCCATCATGCTATTGCCTCCACCCCACTTCCCAGCATTCCCATACTTACTTGCTTTTGTGGGGAGTTCAGTGTGTGTGGGTGTGAGAGCAATGGCAAGATGGCTGACAGTGGTGTCCTGCTGTTGGTTGGTGTGCAGTACCCAGCATGCCCTTGTGCTCCCCACGACACAGCAACAGTGTCAGACATCTTTGATGGGCCTTTCCACTGTCTGTGGGATGTGCATGCGTGAGTGTGAGCTTGCTGGGCCATGTGGTGGGGGATGTAGAGCTGTGACTACGACGCCCATCATGCTATTGCCTCCACCCCCCTTCCCAGCATGCCCATGCTTCCTTCCTTTTGACTCTGCTTCCCTGTGGGGTGGGCTGGCTGTGCTGACAGGATGGCTGGGAGTGTTGTCCTGGCAGGTGTTTGGCTAAAAGTCCCAAGAGTGGCCCTGTGCTTCACACAACATAACCCAGGGTGGTGGTTCTTTGTGGGATCTTGTGTTAGGATGGGGGGCATTGCATTCTACCAGGTGGGTTCTGTGGAGTTTGTGTTGGGGTGTGTGTGAGGGGAGGTGCTTGTGACTATGGTCAGTGCTGCAAGTCCTCCTTCCCACCCACCCAGCCAGCCAGATATCCCACCATGGAACGTGCTTGCATTGCAGGGAGTGAAAGTTGTCTCTCAGGATGTCAGTCAGTGGTGTCCTGCTGTTTGTTGGTGCACAGTTGCCAGCAGGGCCTTGTGCTCCCCACAGCAGTAGCCAGTGTCAGCCATCTTGTGAGTCCTTCTCCAATCCCTGTGATGTGAGCATGGTTCAGGGTGGTGTTGATGGGACAGTTGTGGGGGTGACCAAGATCAGTGACTACGACTCCCATCATGCTATTGCCTCCACCCCCCTTCCCAGCATGCCCATGCTTCCTTCCTTTTGATTCTGCTTCCCTGTGGGGTGGGCTGGCTGTGCTGACAGGATAGCTGGGAGTGTTGTCCTGGCAGTTGTTTGGCTAAAAGTCCCAAGAGTGGCCCTGTGCTTCACACAACATAACCCAGGGTGGTGGTTCTTTGTGGGATCTTGTGTTAGGATGGGGGCATTGCATTCTACCAGGTGGGTTCTGTGGAGTTTGTGTTGGGGGTGTGTGAGGGGAGGTGCTTGTGACTATGGTTAGTGCTGCAAGTCCTGCTTCCCACCCACCCAGCCAGCCAGTTATCCCACCATGGAACGTGCTTGCATTGCAGGGAGTGGAAGTTGTCTCTCAGGATGTCAGTCAGTGGTGTCCTGCTGTTTGTTGGTGCACAGTTGCCAGCAGGGCCTTGTGCTCCCCACAGCAGTAGCCAGTGTCAGCCATCTTGTGAGTCCTTCTCCACTCTCTGTGATGTGAGCATGGTTCAGGGTGGTGTTGATGGGACAGTTGTGGGGGTGACCAATATCAGTGACTACGACTCCCATCATGCTATTGCCTCCACCCCCTTCCCAGCATGCCCATGCTTCCTTCCTTTTGACTCTGCTTCCCTGTGGGGTGGGCTGGCTGTGCTGACAGGATGGCTGGGAGTGTTGTCCTGGCAGTTGTTTGGCTAAAAGTCCCAAGAGTGTCCCTGTGCTTCACACAACATAACCCAGGGTGGTGGTTCTTTGTGGGATCTTGTGTTAGGATGGGGGCATTGCATTCTACCAGGTGGGTTCTGTGGCGTTTGTGTTGGGGGTGTGAGGGGAGGTGCTTGTGACTATGGTCAGTGCTGCAAGTCCTCCTTCCCACCCAGCCAGCCAGATATCCCACCATGGAACGTGCTTGCATTGCAGGGAGTGGAAGTTGTCTCTCAGGATGTCAGTCAGTGGTGTCCTGCTGTTTGTTGGTGCACAGTTGCCAGCAGGGCCTTGTGCTCCCCACAGCAGTTGCCAGTGTCAGCCATCTTGTGAGTCCTTCTCCACTCCCTGTGATGTGAGCATGGTTCAGGGTGGTGTTGATGGGACAGTTGTGGGGGGCAATATGTGTGACTGCGACTCCCATGATGCTATTGGCTACACTGACTTGTCCAGCATACACAGAATTCCTTCCTTTGAGTGGTCTTCACTGTGTGTTGGTGTTGTTGTGGTGGCTACATGTCTGGATGTGTTTGTTAGTTCTATTTGTGCCACTGCCTAGCTGTAGTTGTAGTTGTGTTTGTACATGTGATGGCACAGTTGGATGTGACTTTTTTGATGGCATGTGTTGTGTTTATCTGACTGACATACACATTTTGGGATGATTCTGTTCTGGTTGCTGTGTAATTGCTATGAGTGCATGGTTTGACTCTCCCTTGACAGTGATGTGTGTGTGTTTTGTGGCAGTATATTGTGTACATTTGTTGTGTACTCACCAGGCTCTGGGATGTCCTCTAGTCCATATACGCTCACTGGCGGAAGGATGGCCCGCACCTTCTCCTCCCAGGGCCTGAGGTATATTGGCTTGGCAGGAGGGCCACTGCCGGTGTGTTGGCTGTTGATGTAGTCTTTTTGAGCAGGTCCCGTACCCTCCTGCGCACGTCATACCACCTGTTCTGGATGTCGCTCTTTGTGCGCCGACATGGTGATTGTGCGTTCACCCTGTTGATGATCCTCTCCCACATCTTGGTTTTCTGGGAGATGGGGGTCTGTTGGACCAGTGTGCCAAACAGCTGTGGCTCTACCCTGAGGATCTCGTCTACCATTACTTCCAATTCACAATCTAGGAACTTGGGATTCTTCTTGGGGGGCATGGTGATGGGTGGTGATGGTGAGTGATGTGTGTGTTGGTGTGCAGGTGAGGGTGTATGAGTGTGTGTTTTGCTGGGTGTATGTGAGGTAGGTATTTGTTGGTGTGCTGATGGTGTGTGGCTTGTGTGAGGGATGAGCTGTGGGTGTGTGGTTGCTTTCTCTTCGGTGCTGGCAGTGGAATGGCATTTGCAAAGGCTCATGGTTGTGATTTGTGTCCTTTATATTGGTGGAGTTGTGGGTGTGTCTTTGTTCTCTGTCCCCACCCACCCCAGTATTTATTGGCTTTGTAATTGCTTGTTTGGCCTTTTTTGGGTGATTTTTCCTTTGTACTGTCTGTGTATGTTGGAAACGTTCTTGTGACCGAGTCGGACCCTGCATTTGTCTCGTACGGTCTTCTCCGTTTCGTTCACGCTGTGTATGTGCAGTTTTCTATGCTGCGTACGCGTCGGTCGCGGTGTTTTGTGTTGCTTCGGCTCGGTTTTGTATGCGTGTCGGTCGTACGGCTTGGCCTCCGTCCGACTCGCTCGTGAGTTTTCGCGCCTTGCATCGTACTTTGCGGTTTGAAGTTCGCGTGTACGTTTCGGTCGGATTTGTTCTGGGTGCGTGTCGGTCGGTTGGATTCGCGTGTTTTTCCGACCGGATTGCTGTTTTCCGTGCGGCTCGGTCGGTCGACTTGGGTTCGGTACGTGTCGGTCGGATTTTGCACGCCTTGCATCGTACTTGGCGTGTCGGGCGCCACAGGTACGTGTCGGTCGGTATTATTTCCGGATCCGAGTCGGTCGGTGCTTTTTCCGGCCCGAATCGGAATCGACCCCTCAGCATTTACTTGTCAAGAGAAGAAGAAGCCCACTTTAACACTTTTTCCTGGGACTGCATTCCGCAGTCTCATCACCGCAATTCTGGTGCTGCACTTCAAACGGCTTGTGGTTTGTCCTTCTGGACAACAACGAATGTGGAGACACTAGGACAGGCCAAGTGGCACAGGCAAACGGGCACAACTGTATGCAGCATCCCAGAACACACTGTCTGACTACAAGTGCCTCTTGTAAGAAAGCTATATTTTTTGCAATTTAGACAAAAGTGCCAAGACTCTCTGGGGCCGATTCCGATCTCGGCCGGTAGTGCTCCGAATCGGATTCGGATTCACCGGATCCGATTCGGAGCCCTGTTTCCCGACCGAATCGTACGCGGGTCCGGCCGAGCGAGAACTATGCAAGCACCCGCGAAATCGCCGACCGACTCGAACGCGGCTTCAACACGCTCTGACCGACTCGCATGGACACGACTCGCACCGCGCTATGGAGACGTTTCCCGGCCGGGTAAGTATGATGCGTGCCGCGAGCAGTCCGACCGACTCGCGCCATCTGGCTCGAAAAAGCTGTCGGAGCCGGACTTTGGGGGTCCGCGTCGGACCCCCTGTACGCGTAGGCGCGCGAGTCGCACACAGGGGGACCCATGGGTCCCCCTACCTGTGCATGCACGCCGCGATGCGCATGGACGCGTACACGCTGTAGGGGGCGCCCTTGTCCGCCTCGCACCCATTGAGTCAATGGGAGCCCGCGTACGCGTTGAACGACCGGCTCCCATTGTCTTCAATGGGAGTCCGACCGACTCGAGTCCAATAGCATGCGAATGCATCATACTCGTCCGGTCGGACTGCTAGGGTCCGATTCGGTCGGAATTCTCTCCGGGCCCGGCTCGGTCGGAGAGATTTCCGGCCGGAATCGGAATCGGCCCCTCTGTCTCTTAAATGCATTACCCAGTCTTTTATCATTTAATGAAATAATTCTCAACATTTGTAGGTATATTTATTCAATATATGACTGAGTTGCATAACAGGAATGTAAAACACAACATGTAAAAATGAAGACTATAGAAAGGGAGCACTTACAAATAAATTAAATATATCAGAAAACACAAATTAGGGCAAAGAATAGGACATATCAATAGGAAGAAATATAACCTTAAGTTTCATAATAGTGTGCAAGTGTTCAAAATGGCCACAACTGCACAGTAAAACCATACAATGAACATAGATTAAAAGGCCTTATCACCACCATAATAATAAACCTCCACTTACACCAACAATGATAAAGACTGAACAGAACATTTAAGCCTTAACATACATTACCAACCTGAGAAGAAAATAAAACAGGAACATAGGGGCTCATTACGATGGCGGGCAGACATCAGTCGCCCACCATCGCTGCGGAGCTGGAACCGGCCGCCGGTAAGGCTGCGGTCCCGCTGAGAGCATTAGGATGTGCCTGCCACTATGGCGGGTGCATCCGGGCCCCTGATCATTGCGGACGGTGCTGCTGGCTGCAGCACCGTTCGCAATGCACAAATGGCACATAGTGCATTTCCATGCACAACGTGGCAGGGACCACGCGGTGCCTGCCACCTTGTGCATGGAAATGTAGGGGGGTACCACGGTTACCCCCCCAGTGCACATAGACCCTCCCCTCCACACAAAGGGGGCCCGCAACGGGCCCCAGAACCCAGCCTCCGCCAGCCTTTCCATGGTGGTGGAACCGCCATGGAAAGGCTGGCTGACGCCAGCACTGGAATCTGGCAGGCGGTGCCTGCTAGGCACCGCCGCCATTTCACACATGCTGACCGCTCCGCCAGGCAATCGTGACAATTGCCATGGCGGAAGCGTGGAGGGCAGTCTTTGTGACCGCCGTGGTCAGTAAGCGATTCCCCCCTCCATCCTAATGTGGCGGGGGGAAATGGGAGCCAGATAGCGGAGGGACTGCCACCGCCGGTCCGGCGGTGGCGGTCCCTCCGCCATCGTAATGAGCCCCATAGTGATTGGATCACAAGTTGGTACAATAAGAAAATAACAATAAATTATCACCAGTGCAAATAAAACTTACAATGAAACATAATACTAACATATACATAGATAGACTTTATAGCAAACAAGTATAAACTACTATGTAGACATCAACACATGCAGACACACTACCAACACAGATGACACATGAAACCTAGCCTTTGTAGTATCGAATTATTTATTTATTTGAGTTTTATATAGCGCTGGCTAGACCCGGAGGTATCAGAGCGCTTTACATAAGGTTCCACAAAATTACATCAGTTACAAGAAAACATTTCAAGAGCGTCGGAAGATTAAATAAATTATGTTCTACAATTATGGATAAACAACCTTAACTTTACTTGCTTGTCATAAATAATGGATTATTCTATATATGTGACTTTGAACAGGCATTGATGGATGAATGGGACCATATTATAATTTAAAGGAATTCAGTGCAGTCCAGATACAAATCCAGAAACTCTTTCTTACTATTAGTTGCTGCGCTGTCCATATCTTGACCAGAATATAACGTATGAGCATAACATGACAGCTGTTTCATTTCCTTTGCGGAAGTAAGGGCCCCATTTAATTATTTGTGATTGGGCAGTTGTTTTGCCAGGAACATGGAGTCAATTCCTCTGTCGAGGTCCTGACTGCCAGATTTATAAATGACCGCCAAGCTGACAGATTTTTGCATCAGTTTTCTTTTTTCATTTTCAAAAAGAAAATCCTGAAAAGGTATTTTCTTTTCTAAAAGATATTGTGAGGGGGACATTATTTCTTTCTTAGTGTCACTCAGCGAAAGGGTTTGCCTGCTGGTGACACAAAGTAAAAAAAAACACTAAAGGGCTGATTACGATGCGGCACAGAATGGCTCCGACCGCCAGTCGGAGCCTTTCCGGGCCGCATCTCGGTTTAATGCTGGCGGTCGGAAATTAAACCTCCTGGTCATTCCGGCTGGCTTTCAAAGGGCTCAAGGAGCCAGTCGGCCAGTCGGAGGCCAGCCCGTAATCCCATAGGGCAGACATTCTGCCCTTGGGATTACGATATTCGGTCTCCAGCAGGCTTTCCATGTCGGGCTTTCCGACATGGAAAGCCTATCGGAGAGTGAGTATGGGGACCTCTAGCAGGGCCCTCATAGCCTCTGTGGCTTCCGGTTGGGAGCCGAAGGGGCACCTATGGTGCCCCCTTGTTCATCCCTGCACCGTGTGGCAGGCACCATAGGTGCAGGGATGAACACAGACTCCCATTCCTCTATGAGAGCTTGTGTTACAGCCAGTTTACGGCCGTAACACAAGCTCCCATAGAGGAATGGGAGTATGCAACCCAACCGTGTTCAGTCGCATCATAATGAGTTTTTACTAGTGAATTATCTATTGCAGTTTTCTAACGCTGTTGCTATTTTGCTGCTAGCATTCCATGCAGTTTTTTACTCAGTAGACAAGAATTCTATTAACAGAATGGTTTATTTGTTTTAATTTTATGGCAAGGCCCGGAGGACAATATTATGCATTATCTCTTTTATTGCCTCATTCACAAACACAGAAGCAACAAGAACATAGAATTCGAATAACAACAACACTCTAGAATCCTTAGAACATGTATATATTCACTGAATGCAGAGCCATTTCCCTTCTTTTTGTTGCTGCTCATACACAGATAAGTACAGTGTGCCTGTTGCTTACTTTAGTATTTGAGATGGAAGTTTAAATATATTGAGTTGTTTTTAACATTTATAAGTTTCAATTTTAAACGTCTGATGACAGTATGTATGTTTGGAAGATTTCTGAATGTTAGTATGAGTATGAATGTCAAGCATCTCTGTGTGGGCGAGATAGTCAGTTGAATCCAAATGTTGGTGTTTTTAAAAAAGAAAATGATGACATTCTACGGGAAGATACATGCAGGAATAGGTGCATCTTTGGGTCGATTCAGATTGAGACCACTATGACTTTGGTTCATGTTTTAAGGGAAAGATTGTTTTTCCAGGACTAAAGGATGCTCGTTTGGTTGGTCAAATATTGTTGGAAGATATTTGTGAATTTTTGAGGTGTAGGACGATGCGTCGCAGGTTCGCGTTGTGGTTTTTGTAACCATGGTGGATACTTTCTGGTGTTTATTTTGAAAATTCTAAGGCTGCGTGCAACAAGGGGAGGCGTGCAGTTGGGGGTCCCACAGCCGATCCGAGTTGATGGGCAGTAGCCGATCTGTGGAAGCAGTTGAGCGGGCACTGGACGCAGAGCAGATAGCTTGCGCTTGTTTTAGGCTTTTAGTCCCTTGAGAGCCATTTTAGGAAATTGATAAAAAGGCCATTCAGAGATATTTAAAACCAGGAGGACATGTTTTGGGAAACAACAATCCAGTTTAGTCTGAGGTGTTTAGATGCATGCCGGTAACCTTCATTATGATCATCTGAGGGAGGACGCTGAATCTTAGGGCCTTTGCGAGAGTTATCATGTAGACTTTGTAGGGGTTCCGCTTTAGGTGGAGTGTCCAAGATTGTTGAGGTATTCCAAAGAAAAGGAGGTATTGGTGACTTGGTATTGGTAAAAAAGCACAATAGAGAGAGCAGAAGAGGTTCCAGGGTGTTTTGTGAGCAACAGTATCTTTAGATGCATAGAAGGACAAAGGGATGGCACCTGTTATAAATCTGAGGGAATTGAACAATTGGGTGTGTTACAACCACTTCAAGATGGAAGGGATACACATCTTAAGAGATTTGCTGAGGAAAGGAGACTGGTTGGAAAGATTGGACTTGAAGGATGCTTATTTGATGATTCCAATGTTTGTAGAACACAGGGATTACCTACAGTTTAGGTAGAAGGGGATTCGATGGAGAATCAGGAGTCTACCATTCAGGCTAACGTCGGCTCCATGGCATTTTACAAAGGTGATGAGGCCAGTAATAGCGTGGTTGCGTTCAAGGCTGTCCATCTGATTGATTATCTGGACACATTTTTAATAATCGATGGTGTAGGAGCAGACAGAATTGTCTGTGCAGATGTTGGAAGATTTAGGGTTCATAGTGAACAGAGACAAATCTTGTTTGGAACCAGCACAGGAGATTAGGTTTTTAGGTTTCCGGACCTTAGAATGCATGTTGAAGGTACAGATGGAGAAATTGAAGAGAATTGCAGGGAATTGAATTTGGATTGAATCACGTTGCATCAGTTAGTGAGGTTACTAGGTCTGCTGTCAGCTTAAATTCAGGCAATCTTTCTGGCTCCCCTCCCTTGCAGGGTTCTTCAAAGGTTGAAAGGTCATCATTTGGTTTAGGGGTGAAATATTCCCAGAAGGTGTGAATGAATCAACAAACGATAGAGGAGTTGGAATGGCTGTTGATGAACATTGAAGCATTGAATGGAAGGGCAATTTTCAGGGAGTTCCGGAAAGGTAATAAAGTCAGATGCAAGGCTGCATGGTTGGGGACCAAGATGTGGCTCAGTGATGAAAAAAAGAGAAGAAGATGCATATAAATTGTCTGGAACTCCTGGCGGGTCCTTCGCAGTGAGGAGTTTTGTGAAGGATCAGGTAAAACGTTGCATGCTGTTGAAGATGGACAACACAGTGTGTAATGCCAACAAGTTGGGTGGTCCACGCTCAAGAGGTTTGGCAGAGATGGTGAAAGAATTTTTGATGATTTTGCTTGGACAGAGAGATAATAGTGCAGGCTCAACATATTCCAGGGAAGAACAATTTAGAGGCAGATTGGAATTCAAGGTTTCTAATAGATGCGAGCAATTGTAGGTTGGACAGGGAAGTGTTCATTATTTTGGTGACAGGATGGGTTCCGTTGGAAGTGGATTTGTTTGCGGACAGACTGAATGCAGAGTTGCCAAGGTTTTACAGTCAGAGACCAGATCCAGAAGCAATAGGTGTAGATGTGTTTCTACAGGATTGGGGGATAGGAAGGATGTATGCTTTGCCTCCTATCGCGATGATACAGAAGGTGCGAATGAAAGTAAGGAGAAAGAAAGCGGAGTTGGTGTTGGTCACTCCATTCCGGCAATCTCAGGTATGAATTCCAGATGTGATGAACTTGTTGTTGGACGATCCAGTTTTGGTACCATGTTTCCCTCACTTGGATGCCCTGGGGAATTGTCATGAGATGATAGAAGCAGGACTGTTGATGGGTTGGTTGATTTCAAGAGATTTTGGCAAATGGCTGGGTTATCGAAAGAGGATTCAGAGCTCATTGAAGAGTCAAGGGCGCCAGGGACAACTAGAGCATACAGGTTGGTATGGAGAAGATGGTGTCGTTGGTGTGTTGCGAGGGCATTGGATCAAATATCAGCACCTGTAGTGGAGGTAGTAGATCATTTGCAGAATTGTTCAAGAAAGGTTTGGCATATAATTCATTGAATTTAAGTAGGTCTGCAATTTCAGCAAGACATGAGGTGGTGGATGGAATACCAGTTGGTCAGCATGTGTTGGTGAAGAGAATATTAAGTTTGGGCATATGGAGTTTCCTCCAAACACAAACTATAATTCTCTATGGGATGTCTTTCTAGTGTGAGGGAAGTTGAAAGTTGGGAGGAAGTGGTTGTTTGACTTTAAAGTTGTTATCTTGGAAAATGCCCATCTTATTTTGTTTGGTTTCTGCTAAGAGAGTATCTGATATTAGAGCTTTGGTGGTAACTTCTAGGAGTTTCCAACCTGAGGGTGTGTGTTTTGAGTTACTAAGGCTAAGACTATGTCTAGGAACATTTTTTATCCTAGTATGGAGGGACATGACGATTTATGTGTGGTACATTGTTTGAAAGAATACAAGAGAAGAACTGAGAGGTTGAGGAAACAAGGATGTTCACAGTTATTGATTTCTTTTAAGCAAACTTTTAAGGCTGTGTCGGCACCTAATGTGGTGAAGTGGGTTAAGGAGGTGATGAAAATGGCAGGTATTGATAGAAGCATTTTTGGGGTTCACTCAGATAGGGGGGCAATGGCTAGCAAGGCCTTTTTGACAGGTTCCAGTCTAAGTAGTATCATGAAGGTTGCATATTGGTCTAGTGTCTCAACGTTTAAACGATTTTACTTTAAATCTGTGGAAAATTCTGTACACAGGGTATTGGATGAGCTTTGAACATGCATAATATTAGCCTCTGGGCCTTGCCATAAATGCAGATCTTCCACAGTGTTAATGGGAAGAAAATCATAATTTTATTAAAGGCACAAGGCTAATATTTTTCCTCCATTGATTGTGCTCAGCTGATGTGTTTAGTTTTGTGTTTTCAGGTCAAAGCTAAGAAGAGACTTTCGGAACTTCAAGAATTTAGATGGATTTGTTTCTGGTGAATTTACAGTTTAATATGAGGATGAACATTTGGTTTATTCACAGCAAGGAAAGAAGGAAGATGGTTGTGCGTTCAGCGAATGTATGCATTTTCTAAGGATCCTAGAGTGTTGTTCTATTCTAATTCGATGTTCTTGTTTCTGCTGTGTATGTGCATTATGCAATAAAAGAGATGATGCATAAAATTAGCCTTCATGTTTTTAATAAAATCATGATTTTCTTCCCATTAATACGTTGGAAAATCTGCATTTTCACATACATTCATCTTATCCCTCAATGCAGACAAGCAAGGCCTCACTAACATAATAATGAAAGGGACAGACAGCAAAGAAAACTGGCCCATATTAAATACCACAATAGATCAATTACTTGAAAGCTCTTATTTCATTTTCTTTCTCAAAAAGTGCAAATGTCTATTAAACTAACATATAATTTAAACAGCCAGGCAGAGAAAAGGATCCAATGAAAAGGATCCAATGGAAACATACACAAAAACCCAAAGTGACTCCCCATGCTGACAGTATGCACACTACTGACCCGGAAGGATGTCACCACTGACTGCACAGGAAGTCACTCAAATTATCTAAAGGTGAAAATCAGTAATTTAGAATATGTTAGGAGGTCCACTCCTGTCCTCTACTGTCCCGGCGGAAGAGCACCCACCATAGCTAGAGATCCTTGCTGTGTTAGCCCATGTCATTTTAGCAAAAATGCTCTAGCCTAAACAGAATAAAAATGTTTAACAAAACTGTTAAGTCGCAGAGCCACCATGTCTTGGCCTTGAGGATTTATACACAGACATCAGTCTGGTAATATGGTGGGTTTCATAATTCCATTAGGGAAGAAACACGTTTGAACACAAACTGTAAGAAGACTTCACTCACAATGATGGTAGATATTACACATGAGTTGAGAAATTGTATTAATCAGGATTTGCAATGCTATCCCTGATGATCACACAACTGTGGAACTTCCAGCCTTTCTAAGAAAATTACTCAAATTTTTGTTGTCCCTTTTACTGATCTATAGACATAGACACTTTATTTTTTTGATTAATTAAATTCCTACCAAAAAAAAAATAATTACAATTCATAAAACAGAGAATAAGTTCTAAACAGGATTCAAACTGATGTAAAATCCATAAATGCATAAGTGCTGTCTGAGGTTTGTCAGATTGGCAGCTTGTCCAGAGTCCTCCCTGTGCACTGGATTAAAGTACAAGTGTACAGATAAAAGGGGTTTTACCAGGCTGTTTTGTAAAGTTAAAGCAGACACACAACTGTCTCTGGAATCAAGCCTTCAACTTTGTCGAGAGACTCCCGGGTGCCAGACGCTTCCCAAGATTTTGATGTTGATGAATGTTTCCCGGCTGACAACCTGGCCCAGATGTTGCAACAGATACTAGAGGTACTGGGGTCCATGCGTATAAAATTAGGTGCGGCGTGCAGATAAGCAGCTTTTAAAGTCAAGAGTCCATCTAGGTCAAAAGGTCCAGCGGGCCAGGGAAGATTTTTAAAGTGCTGGTCTGCAGATTAGAAGCTTATAAATTACATGTGTACTGTCTAGAGGTTGACTGGCCCAGGACTTGTCTGATGGCCTCCCAAGGACCTAATTTAAAAAGCAAAGATTGAAGATGTAGTTTTCTTTTCCAGGCTGTTCTATGAGGTTGGAAACTTTGCACAACTCTATACAAGTGAATCAAGCAACTTTATCGTGGATCTTCAATGAGCTAGGATGGGCCAGGGTTTTGATATTAGTGACTCCACCCCGGCTAGCAGCGTTTGCCACAGATGTTTTTGTATTTGTAACCAGCCCCCTGCTTGTGACTGTTTTCACTCAATATGACCATTTGCTTGTTTAGTTTTAGTTCGTATCACAATAATCCCGAGCACCAGTGTGCAATTTACAAAATTCGCACAATAGGTTGATGTAGATGTATTCTTCCTTTTATTTAACGTGGCTGTCAACCCATATGGCACACCTGTGAATTTTGATGGAGTACTCTCCGTGAAGAAATGTGTGATTGTGGACAATAAACGTGTGTGAATTTGACTGAAGGACACTAATTTTGATGCGGGTTGGCGGCCATGTTAAATAATACTGATTTTGAAAGACACAATATGATTTTTTGTGCATGCAACAACAGTTTGTTCACTATTGAATCATTAGCCCTGATAAAGACTTTGGTATATCTACCATAGACGAAGCGTGTGTTGTCTACATATCGCATTTGATATATTGGATGCATATGAAGAGTGAGAATAAAGGAAGAATACATCAACATCAACCTATTGTGGGAATATTGTGATTGAACACTGGTGCTTGGGATTATTTTGATTATAACTGGGAGAAACATTTTTTGTTACCTACCAAAAACCATGGAGTCGCTGCTTCGTATTCCTGTAGCAACAATTTGAACTTTTTGCTTTATTATCCTATGTGATTGTACACAGAGATTACCCTGCCACACCACTGTTGTTTAGTTTTAGTCTGTGTTTCTTTTATATTTCATGAAACAAGAGTTCAAACTTTGCACAAATGTGTACAGGTAATACTAGCCCCGGCCTGGGCAGGATGTTTTTGTGTTCCTAACCAGCCCCCTCCTTGTGGCTGTTTTCTCCGCAACTCAATATGACCATTTGCTTATTAGATAGTTTTAGTTTATTTTAATTTAAAATTTCATAAAACAACTGTTCATACTTCGCACAGCTGTGAACAAGCACGAAGAGCAATTTAGTCAAGGATCTCCAAGGAGCCAGGATAGCCCAGGGGTTTTGATAATAGTGACTCCACCCCGGCCCAGATGTTTTTGTGTTCATGACCAGCCCTCTGATGTGGGCCGGTTTCCCTGCAACTCAATGCGCTTGTTTAAGTTTCATGAAACGACAATTCAGAGTGGGGTCATCAGGTTCTAACCAGGATATAACATCCTGCCTGCATGTACGGATCCCTTTGCATATTAATGAAGGTTTCAAGAGACACCTAATCTCCACTGTTATCTCAGGGCACATGCAGGTCAGGTGCAGGAGGTTCTCTTTGCTTGAGCTGCATAAGTGGCATGCTCTGTGACTGGTGTATAGCCATGTATGTTTTCCGCTAGTGTGCATAGGTGACCCAAATGTCACCGCAGCAACTTTAATTTCAAATTAAGTGAGTATGAACCGGCTTATTATGGCACTCGCTGTAGCTTTGGGTAGCTGTAGTTGACTGTCCAGGCATGACTTCTTTTAGCAAGCTCCTCTTTGTCTTTTAGGAGGTAAGTTTTGGCCATTGCAGAATTGACTGGCTTTTTAAAGGCCTTATATGACAGGGGGCAGATCCCAGAAATTCCCAAGGTGCAAGTTTCCTAAGGCTTGAACTAGATACACTTTGAAGTTGCTTGTGTAATTACAGCTACCCAGATTGTTGATTGCAAACCACAGGGTGTTGTTTTAAGTGTTGGGCTCTGCTGTTTTAATTTAAACCAGGACTAAACAAATGAGTCTGCCATGCGATTGATTGCCCCGTAAAGCTTATCTCCAGCCAGATTTGATTTAGAGAATAACTCTGTGCTAGATTTAGCATATAATGAAAGACTATAGATTTTTAGTTGAAGCTTGTCTAATAGGGCTGAGTCACGGCCGAGATGAGCCTCACTGCAGAAGGTTAAAGTTGGCACGATTTTTGCCACCATTACAGAGTGAATCAAGTGTTGGGCCTTTCAGTTTCTTGCCCAGGGTGTTAAAAGTGACAGTTAAGGCGTTACTCTTGTTTGTGATGGCCCAGGTTATGCTGTTGTGAGGTAACACTGAATACCCATTTTTTTCTACGCAAGAATTTCCTAGGTCTACATATTTCTGTTTGAATGTATGTCTGTATTATTTCTAGGCCTGGGCTATGCGGAACTCTGCGAAGTGACAAAAAACCTCCAGCGCGATCGGCGGATTCCGCGAGCGGCGGAGTGCATTAAAGTCTTGCCGTTCACTGTGATTTTCAGCGCCGGGTGTTTGTCCTGCACTGTAAAATCATCGCGAATGGCCCCATGCTCATCGCAAGAGGGCTCAGCTTCCTTTCTGCCGCTTGAGAATATTTTCTACCTGAGCTGCAGCTTTCTCAACGTTAATGGAAGGCTTCTCACTGTGAGCAGTCGCGACCTGCCACGACCACTCGCATTGAGAAATCTGACTGCCCACATTGAGATGCATTGCCAGGAGGTTGGTTTTCCTCCCTCGTGCTCACCAACTTGACATTGACATCCGCGAGAAAGAAAAAATCTCGCCAGTAGGTGGATTTTCCTCGCTTGTGCTCACCAACTTGACGAGCACGGAGTGTGGAAAACTCCGCAAACTCCACGAACGGAGTGGAGTTCACTGCACAGGCCTAATTATTTCTATGGTTTCCTATTGTCAGCAACCATTATGTCCACTTTTAATAAACTAAATTTTACTGCACCCTGAAAGCCATGTCTAACAGCAAGATATTTCAGATGTGTGGGCTCAGCTAAAATTCTAGTAATCAGTCAAATGTTTCTGTAGAGATGTGAAATTGCCACAAGGCATATGACATTTTGTGAATGTGTAACTAAAACCAGAATGATGACATTCTAAAGAACTGTTTCTTGTCTTTATGTACCAAATCTACTGCAGTGCAGATGGATCCCAGCTGTATGAACTGTATAGTGACCGTTATCGGTGTCTGTCTTTCGCTCTTTCATTCCATTCCCTTTTCACTGGGTTCACTGCTGCTCAGCAAAATATATTTGCAGGGCTGTCAGTGAGGTCAGAGGATTACAATCGCTCCTGGTTCATCTAGTTTGCTAGGTTTTTGCAAATGTAATGCAATATCAAAAGGTAAACTTTCATGTAAGTAAATGTGTATCTGTAAGTTTACTTTTGAGTATGTTTTCTAATTTTGGATATTCACCATTTACAAGTGTAAAGTTACTCAAACGTATAGACTTTAATGTCTCCACCCCAGGAAACACGGAGGGGAGCCAAATGTGTAACTTACTACAGTGAAAAAGGAGCTGTAGTAAGTTCAGCACCACACAAAACCATCTGCTGACACTGTAACATCCAATACAATAGAACCCCATAGTGTTACGTTAAAAAAAAATTCAACTTTAAAAAAAAAACACAAATTAAATGGAATGGTAAATCATTATATTTGAAAAATAAATATCATTTAGTGATAAATATTTGAATGATCTTTCTTATTCTAAAAATAAACTTCATTTTTTAAAGAAAACATTTAAATGAATTTCATTTACTTCTATACATAATATTTTGCAATTATTAATACATAGTAAGTAGATACAAACATTTTCCTTTAGGTGTGATTTTGTAAAAATATTTTAAGGTAATTTGATATATGTAAATTAATTTAATAATGATGGAAAAAATAATTTAATAGTTTAAAATTACTTTTAATAATACTCACATGTAGTCAGACGTCTCTGTGACCAGCGCAGAGATATCTCTATAGGAAAGAAAGTAATAGTATATTAAACTTTTGAAAAAAAGAAAATATATAAAATTATTGATATTAAATAAGGGTACCTAAATGGTCTAATAATAGAACAATATAAACAAAATGCTACAACAGTAACAACAATTCACAAGTAATTGTTTTTATTTTGTTCAATTAAATTAAAATGTATTTATGTTATTATTATATCATACAAAATTGCACCTAAAGTGAAAATACTATGTTGTTTTATTGTGCATTAAAAATTATTAAACGTGATTAATTAGAAGTAATTTAATAATATTTTAATAAAAATGTATGTTACATTACTTTTTAAATGCAGGAAATGGTTATTAAACAAAGTAAAATTTAAAATGAAATGTTTTATTTTCAATATTATTTTAGTGCTAAATTAAATGCATTTATATTTTAACTACTTTGAATAATTTATTTTATTTTAACATTATTCCTAAGACTACCACCATTTTTTTCTATGGGAGGGTGTTCAGGCACCAGTGTTTGGTCATGTGTGGCGTTGGCTTACTCCAGCTCTGAGGTGGATTAGATTTACAACTGCATTGGGTCTTTTCTAGTTGTAGCAATTTTCGAATTACAGTTTGTTTATAAGAATGGAATTACTTACTTTTGTTTGTGGGTGCACATCCCTCTCTAAACACCCCTTACTCCTCCCTTAAGCGCTCACATTTTACAGGGAGTGTTTCCCATTTTACAGTGATTTGTCTCTGTCCCTTACACATTTATTACTAAAATGTATACTGACTTGTTTGGAAACTGCCTAGTCGGGCGGAGATCTCTGCACAGAAAAGATAGGAGAGTTGGAGATGGAACCTTGGCACAGAGGGTTTTGAATAGTATGTTAGTAGTACCATTGTAGTTCTACAAACATACTACAAAATGCAGTATGTGAAAAGTCCTCATAGAATTTAACTTCATATTTCATGTTTCTCTCCCTTTTCCCCCATCTGCGTATACCGGCCACAACGTAACATCTGCGTAGGCTGGTATAGGCAGAACGGGGAATGGGGTATCCACATCGCTCCTGCAGCAACACTGCTTGGAATGAAGGTTCATGGTCTGAGTTCTGCTGCTATGATGGTTGCTCTCACTAAAGGAGTCACAGATGATTTGGGGGCACTTACCAGTTCTGGTCACCTGCTTTCGATTCAATAAATAATGTGATAACATGTGCAATAAAAAGACTATTGAAAGATGTAGACACGTGTCTCTATATTACACTTTTAATAATTACCAGCTTAATAGAAACAATCTAAATTATTTCTAAATGTCAATAATACCAGCCTCAGACAGATTCTATTCTTTTGTTTGAGCACTCTTCAGACATCCCTCTCATCAAAAGAAAACAGCTTCATTACCCTTCATCGCATACCCATGCAGTCCACACACAACAGAGTCCTATTTTTGTTTCATTCATAGGTCCCTGCAGGTTACAGAAGTGACTCAGATTCTGCAAAATATGTGATTTGATATTGTAGAGACTAAAATTGGCACAAAAAAATGTTTACAATTTTTGGCAAAATAAATGTTGATATTGAAAAATGTGATGTCGATGTACACCATGATATATGTACATTTAATAAGGAACTTGCATCTCGCATGTTGAATTCACCCGTTTGTGGGCTTACCAGTGGAAGCCTGCCCAGAGAAATTTATTTAGACATGGCTTTATGGAATCCTACCGGCTGACCAGATGTCCCACTGCTTCCTCTTTGAATGGGCCCAAAGAGTGTTAACTCAGTGTCCACCTCTGTGGGGCAAGCCGAGGGCGAACATCAACCGTTTCCTCAATTACCAAGAAAGAGACTTGATTCTACACATGGCCAGACTCAAAGGGGACACCTCATACAACTCCTCAAAGATCCTGATTTTTCAGGATTACGCTTGATCAGCCCACCCACAGCATAATCCTTTGAGCAAGTGTGAGACTTGCCATCCTTAGTGTGATTTATCCCTATCTTTTTGCTTTTAGATCTCCTGTTTTGTTGACTTTAGGACTCTGCAGACTTTGCCACTGCTACCCAATGCTACAATGTTTGTGCTCCTTCCATAAAACATGATAACATAGACCCAATTGGCATATTTATTGCACTTTTATGTCTCTAGTAAAGTGCAAAGCATATGCCAGGGCCTGTAAATGCTACTAGTGGGCCCACAGCACTGATTGTGCCACCCATTTAAATGTCTTTTAAACATGCCTCAGACCTGCCATTGCATACTCTGTGTATGCAGTTTTCACCTGCCATATTGGCCTGCCAAATTAAATCTTTTGCCAGGCCCAAACCATACATATAAGTCACCCAAAGGTAGGCCTTGGACAGCCAAGAGGGCAGGGTGCAATATATTTACAAAGTAGGACACATATTTTTATGTTTTACATGCCCTGGTAGTGAAAAACACTTACATTCATTTTCACTACTGTCTAGGATAACAATGGAGTTGCCTTATTATGTTTTATAAGTGTATTTTCCTAACTGGAAGAGATGACCGGTTCATGTTCGGTGTTTCTGCAATCCTAATTTTAAATCCTAATTTATGGCAAAGTTGGATTTTAAATTGCAATTATTAAAAGGTTACCTATAGAAAGTTGGCATTTTCTTGCCTTAGTCATTTGGTGCTTGCAGCCCGTCTCTGGTCACATGACTGGGTGTAGTTGACAGTTGGGCTTTTTATATTACTTCTAGACAGCCACGCACAATGGGAGCTTAGGTGTGACTGGAGGGGCCATCACTGACAGTATGGGAGGAAGAAGCTGGGCCAAGCCTCACTTGCATCTGAATAGGCTGTGTCCTGCCTCCACCCAAAGGGCTGCATACCCCCTGTAGTTAGTCTGGAATCAAGGCAGGGAAGGCATGGCATCTGTGCACTTCAAGGGCATGCCTCGAAAAGCTTCTTCCCAGCTTCCAGGGCACAACTGTGTATAAAAGAAGGACCTCAGATGACACCACCTCAGTACATTTTTGTACCTGTGGATACTCTGCCAGGAATAAGGACTGCTGTGCTGGTTCAATGAATTCCAATCTGCTGGACTTCTGCTCTAAACAAACTGCTGCTCTGCTTCCATCTTGCCTGCGGAGGAAGAATTAGACCTGCAACTTCATCTTGAACCCAGGATCCCCAGACTGGCTCACCAACAGCTCCTGGACCAATCTTCATTGACTTCCTAACCCCCAAATGGTGCCTCTCAGGTCCTGGACCCTTGGTGTGGCTCTTAGGCTCTTAAAATCAAGCTTTTGAGCTCCCTGCGACTGTGAAAGGGACTGTTTGCACAGCAAGCACGCAACTCACATGCAAAATCAGATCAAGCAGCCACCAGCCCGTCTCTTCGCACAGCAAGTCCCAATGGCCATGGAGGACTGCCAATGCGAAGCTCCAGCCCCCCCAGTTTGCGACACATGATCTGCTCTTCGTGCCACACCGACCACCAACAGAGCCGCTCTCTTTGCTCCACATGACCCTCTTTGATGTGGAGAGGTCTCTTGGCACAAAACGTTGACAAGATAAAACTTCAGTGGAACTAATTTTGGACTGTATCCGAGCCACGCTCCATCACGGTCAGCCTGAATTTTTGACTTTGACCCACCTTTGGTACTATAGTGCAGTTTATTCTTTAAACCTTCAGAACACCGGTTCTAATGATTGGATTTTTGTTGTTTGGGTTGTGTTTTGTTTATTAGATTTAGCTATAATTTTCTAACCTTTTGTGCCATCTTTTTATGTGGTGTTTTCACTGTGTTACTGTTTGAAGTGTTGCACAAATACTTTAGACAGTGCCTCTAGGTTAAGCATGACTTCTCTGTGAAAAGCTACCAGGGGGTGAGCACAGGTTAATTTGGGGTTTGCTTGTTCTTTACCCTGACATCTGTCTTTGAAGGTCCGTAAATGTAAAATGATAAATAGAGAATTTAAAGGCATCCTTATTTATTCCTTGGACTTTGGAGACCCACAAAAAATTGGCTTGCGACTCACCACACTGGCCTATATGCTTTGTCCAAATATATTTTAACATTCCAAATGACAACATCACCACCCTTATGTGAACTGCAAATAGGAGTGCTGGCACCCTTAGTGTGACCACTATTAATCAGTAATTGGTCAGATGAAATGAAAAGAGCCCCGAAGGAGAATGCGGGTGTCCCAGACCAGGTATAGTAACTGTTGACATGAAAAATTAGTCCCGTCTGAAGTGTGTTTTGTGTGACAATGAAGAGTGTGTGAAGGCAGCATCGCAAGGGTGCCACCTCAGCCACACATCAATCAATCCCAGGGAGGTCACCCATCTACTGAGAGCTAAAGTTCTAGGGGAAGGTACAGTGGATTTGGTGTCCATGGATCGATGCATATTGGCATTAAAGTCTCCTCAGGGTACCCGTGTGCATGGCTGGTTTTGTAGAGGTATCACAGATAAGTCATAAAGTGTCGTGACAATCGGGGCCGGAGGCACATATATACTGGCGATGGTCCATTGTCAACCCTCCAGGGTGCCTTCTGGGAATATGTTCCTCCCTTATGTGTCCAAGTGGGCTTTCATGACTACTAAAGGGCATGTAAGACGTTGTAAGATCGTCACACCCCTGGCCCTTGTCACAAACCCTATGTGAAATACTCTGGTGTAACCTTGTTAGGCAGGAAAAGGGCATTTGGAGCCCAGTAGCTGAGTCTCCTGGAGGAGGAGGATTGTGTGGGTCAGCTGATTAACCTACCAAAAGACTGCATCCCTCTTAATTTTGTCCAAGAGACCATTAATGTTCCAGATTAGCACCTATAATATTCGAGCCCGTAGGAGGGAGTTTAGCCATGCAGAGTATGGGGACTGCCGATGTCTAGTAGTGGGTAACACAGTGTGCCTCATACATATCACAGCAAACAAAAACATAACAGGAATGGAATAAACAACAAAAACATTCCCAACCCCCCTAGCCTCACCTCCTCCTTACACTTCCCACACGGAAGCATCTGTCCCCAATCAACTGTAGAACTATCTCATAAGACAAAAGGAGAAGAGAAAACAAAAGTAAAGAAGCCAACAATAGGCAGGGAAACGTGGGGTAGTGCCTGCATTATCAGATAGTATTGTCCTCATCAGGTGCCTAGAGGGACCTAGAGATTTGGTATTGGCTTAGCCTGGTCCGGTAGGATCCCCTGTTTCTATCAGTGTTTGTGGAGGACCATATTCTCAAGATGTTGTATGTTTCAAACTATGGTTGAGATCCCCATATTGGGATCTTGCCTTCTGGTCGTTGGAACCTACCATCCAGGTACTCTACCACCCCTAGCCCGCCTTTGGGTGACCGTTTCCATCTGTGAGGTGGTGCCAGGTCTGGCTAGCAGAGGTCATTCTCTAATCCATTCCCAAGCCCTATCAGGATGATCAACGAATAATGTTTTTTTTCTGGAGGAGCACTTTCAGCCTGACTCAGAATAGGAGCATATATTTCAAGCTCATGCAGTTTCTGCTTTACTTGTGAGGAAATTGGGATACTGGTTGACTGAGGTGTGATCCCTGATCAAGCAGCAACCAGAATCCTAGTTGAGGGGTTCCCCACAGTATTTAATAATTTATTGCAGATGCCTATTGTAATTACTGCCTAGGCCATGCTTTTAACTGCTAAGTCTTTACCACAGGGGAAAGTGTTTAATTGAATTGAGCTGAAGTGTACACCGCCAAGAGTTGAAGTGTTTTATGTTACAGGTGTACTGGAATTGCGACGTCCACTGTACTGAATGTGGGCGCGCCCAGATTAATGCAGGCCTATTTAAATGTAACGTGAAAAGCCTTCTTTTAAGTAATTGAATATGCTAAAGTGAACTGCATGTTTAGGCCCATGTTTTATTAACGTACCTTGAGATCATTATTAAGTGCTACGTTTAGGAGATAATTCCTGCGGCCTCTTAGTGGCCTACAATGTTGATGAGCTATGATGCTTTATTTAAAATGTGCACCAGTTGGGTAATGCAATGAATTTGAATGTAGATCTGAATTAATCTGCCTCATCTGATGCCAACTTAATTTATATATAAAAGATCTTGATTTTAAATACACAAGCCTAGTGTGGTGTCATGTTATTGCGTTCGCATTTCTGAGTCAAAGTAAGAGTGTGCTGCACAACTGCCTTACACATTGCCTTCGCGTGCTTTCCCGCTTCGCGCCATGCTACCGTGGCGGACTCGGTAAACCCGGTTCCAACATTTGGTGTTCAGCGGTTGGATAAGGACTGGTGTTTGTGCAGCACCCTACAGTGACTCAGTGTGCGCCGCAATTAGACACCTATTGTAATGCAAGTGCTAGGAATTCTTTTGTAATTGCTGATTGTGTACATTCCTGCGTTAGACCTGCTACCTACAGTCTAGAACCCTTTCCTTAAATTGTCTGGGACCCCACCTAGGAGGATGGAGTTTGAGTTAGCCAACCTAGAAAGGTATACGGTGACACAGCTCAAGGAGTTCTGCCTAGAGAGGGGGTGGCCGTCAAGCGAGGCGCCAGGAAGGAGGTGCTTCAGAAAGCTTTGAGGGCATGGGTAATGGCCCACCCGGAGGGAAGAGGGGACGAGGAGCAGGGGAGGCAGACAACCCAGGAGAACTGGACCTACTGCACATTGATGTTAGCGAGAATGTGTTGCCAGGAAGACGTTCCAGGGCAGGCAGTAGGGCGTCAGGGGGAGGTTGTCGGCAGAGGAATTTGAGGACAGAAGGGAGCAGAGGCGATTAACATTAGAACTTGCTAGGATGGAAAGGGAGCGAGAACAGGCAAGGCTAGCCATGGAGGAAAGGAAGCTTGCGCATGAGCTTAGCCTGAAGGAACTAGAGCTCCGAGCCTTGCAGATGGAGATGCAGGGCAAAGTGAATGGTGGCAGCGTACCTGCTGGGGTTCCACAGGAGCCCAAATTTTATCTACCAAGAGAGGTGATAGCCAGTTTGGGGAGTGATCCTGAAGGGAGTGGTGCAGGGATCTTCCAACCCAGCGAGGTGGGAGAGGTGGAGAATAGCCCAGCTAGGTCCCAGGATAGTGAGCGGGTTGTAGGGCCTCACATCCTATCTATAGGAAGGAGTGAGACGGGGAGGTGTCCGAGGTGCCCCAACCACAGTCTCAGGGCCTGGAGAGTTCCATAAGGGAACCCCAGGTTGGGAGCCTAGGCTGTCCCGATGGGCCATCCATGGAAGGGGATCCCCCAGTGACAGAAGAACCCGGGGCGTATGTATTCAGAGCTCCAGGGGTTCTGGGGTTTGCCCAGCCACAGGATTTAGATCCTGGGCTGGGGTGCCAGGTTCAGGGGCTGCCTGACCTGGCGGGAGGGACGTCTGTAAGCAGTGTCCCTCCGGAGCTGACTCCCAGGGGTGCTTCTCCAGGTGGGAGGGTGCTGAACTCTGGGAGGGGGTGCAGAGGAAGGGAGGACTCGCCTCTGGCACCGGGGCAACCTAAGGGTTTAGACCCTGGGTTGGTGGATCGGATGCAGGGTCACGGCCCTGGAAGAGTGAGAGAGTGGTGGTCTGAGGGTGCCCTGCATAGGAGGAGAGGGCGGAACCCCAGAAGGAGAGGTAGGGGGAGGAGAGCCTCGCCCCTGACTGCTGGTCAGCCTGAGGGTGCGAACCCCAGGTGGGTGGACCAGTGGCAGTTTGGAACTGCAAGGAGGAGAAGGAGAGTGGCCAACGGGCCTGGGGCTACTGCCCCCCGCTCTGTGAGACCGCAAGGGCCAGAGACATCTGGACGGCCTAGCGCCTGGTCCTGGCCGCGGACAACTAGGGAGCACCAGTGGGGTGGCTTCGTTGGTCCAGGGAGGTTTGAGAGAGGGAACCACCGGGTTCCAGAATGGAGAAGGACCTGCAGGACCTTCCTGCAGCTGGAGAAAAGGCCCGCGTCCAAGTTTTCTCGCCCGAAGCAGGGAAGCCCATCAAGGCATTGATCAGTCTACCCTGGCTTTTGGCTGGGAGGGGGTTGTGTTGGACTTGGCCCTTCCGCTGCTTATTGCTTTTATCATGGGATTTGATGTTTACAAATCCTCTCACTTTGCAGTCAGAGAAAGAAAAGTAAAGTGAATCATATGACACTCCTGCTGGGGTACATGAGGTGTGAAAGAAAATGAAAGGCTGTAGGATTTATTTTTTTCCTATTACCCAACCAATTGTAAATACCTGTGAATGAAATGTACACATTCAGCAGTTGTGATGAAGACACAAATTTGAATAGGTTCAGAGAAAGTCAAGATATTTTACTTGGTGATGCACAGATAATAAATATTCAGTGCAACGCGGTTTCCATGCATACTCATTTGTGTGCAATATAGTTTGATCAATTGTCTGTACAAATTTAGAGATCATTTAAATGGAAAATGTGTTGTCTGTAAAAGACATTGTGCTACCACACATTGGGGCATATTCTCAAGGATCTATTGCCGAGTTATCGGCACTTTATCACAGCCAAAGTCGCAATAAATTTACCGCCCCATCCACAAGCTGGTGCAAACAGCAGACACCACCAGTTTACCTGCGATAGCAGCCGCAAAAAACATCGCCACGGATGACCCCGGCAACTATCGCTAATGAGATGCAGAGTAGGCGTTCCCGAGCAAAAAGCCGCGACAACACCACACCTCAACATTCCCAAAGACCAGCCAGATCGGCGATGAGAACACAAAACATGCGATAAGGCGCGTTAGCTGCAGGAAATTAACACCTGCTCTGACCTTGTGCAAAGTCGGACTACAACCTGCACCATCAAAGGGAGCCCAGCCCAGAGCCACACCTGAAGAACAACAGATGCCATGGAGCCAACGATCATGCAGCTCGGACACCCAAGAGGGCCACAACACCCACCGTCACCCACCCCCGTACCACCCCTGCTCCCCCCCAGGGCCCCACCCCAGGCACCCCCACCTCCCCCGGACCAAGAGATTGCACATCAACGTCACGAAATCATGAACAAAATCATTCGCCTGATGCCGCAGAATCACAACAACTAACAGTCATGTGAGTACAGAAAAAGCAGAATCAATCATCCACCATTGAGAGTTCAAGCAAAATATCACAATCAAATTTCACACCAAACAACTATTTGGAAGAGTCATGGCGGGTCATCCCTGGACAATCCGTAAGTGACAGCCTGCAAGACAATATCCCAGATAAGAAGGTGTGTCAGGCACTCATCAAAGGACAGAGAGAGAGAGAAAGAGAGAAAGAGAGAGAGAGAGACTGAACAAGGAGCGCAAGGACAATCGGGCCCTTGGCACATACATGCCAACTGTTGCGTGTGTCTCGCAATTGGTGCACCCAAAATCTAAGGCCTGGCAACAATTTCAGTGCGACGGCCACATCACATTTCAGAAATGCAAGCAGTAGTCAGACTAAAATCAGGCATGAAAGCTCCTTTGTCTCAATACACAAGGCGGAAGGACATCCGAACCTCCGACCTTGGTCTCCAATGCGCCCGGCACCCCCTGAGTGAGATACCATGCCAGACTCTGGCGACTCCCACACCACGAACTGCGATAATGAAAGAGCAACGTGTCCACACCCCACACACACTTGTCCCTGCTCGAGCTACACCTGCATGGCATGCCCCCAACACATCGGTAAAAAAGACAACCCATACATCCAAACGTTGAACACACATAGGACTCATTACTCCAAGCTGTGGCATATCGTCCACAGAACTGCCGCCGGTCTGAGGAGTGCTGGTGGTACGAGACCAACAAACGCAATGGCAGGCAATCCCGGGCACATGCACAACCCCAGTCACGTGGAACTGTACCGTGCACGAATGCTGCATCTGTTGGGAGCTCTGCCAATGGCAGTTTTGCGAATCAGTTACCGTCTGAGTTTCCGACTTGCATGCGTCCAGCCATGGTCCCACTGTCGATCATGCACATTCGAGTGGCCCATGGAGGTCTGCCTATCCAACACAACGGTAGCTGAACTGGATTATGACTTGTGAGTGCGCCCCCTGTTGGCCCACGAACAGGAGTGCAACCGGGATACCCGGGCATGGGATGCCTTGATATGTGGTGTCTGTGCCAGCAGCAGTGGATGGGAGATTGCACAGGTCATCGTGTGCAGTGACCACATTGAGGCGCTCCCCTATTGGGCTGTGTTGCGGATTGGTGAAACTGCATGGCCGGAGCACATCTGTCCGGACCAGTTAGTGGATTAGCTCTCCCTCGTGTTCCTTGAATTCGAGAATGATGTACTTCTGGAACTGATTGCCTATGAAGCAGCGCTCACATTCATGGACGAGTAACTACCTTCCTGCAGCCACAACTGATTGACACCCAGAGCACAGGTCCCAACACCGTGTTCCATCGTGGAGGAATGGTCCCATAAGCCAGTACAACAGTGGACATGTCTGCATTTGCTCGGACTCAGTATGCATGTGCGTGCACCTACGCGTGTTGTCACACACCTGTGCAAGGTGCTGCAGCCCCATGGGCGGAGCTGCACAGCGTCGCTTGGCGAAGTTCCTAAATCTGACATACTGCTGGAGGGAGACTACACACATGGCAATGTAGCACGACATGTGACCTTGTTGGTCCCTTTCATCTGCTCACTCTCAGCAGAGCACACAGTCGGCGCAGTCCGGTGGTACAGCTCCATGCAGATCCCATGGGCTGTGAGTCATGTCCCCTGACACGGGGCAATGAGCAGACGCCAAACATCACATGACTCGACCAGCAAGGCAAGGTGGGCTGAGACCGTTGCCAACCGTAAGGATATGT
This sequence comes from Calotriton arnoldi, assembly GCA_963921515.1. Taxonomy (NCBI): domain Eukaryota; kingdom Metazoa; phylum Chordata; class Amphibia; order Caudata; family Salamandridae; genus Calotriton; species Calotriton arnoldi. The sequence continues at coordinate 309,985 of CAWUFW010003209.1, read as the reverse complement.
GTTCATTTTTGCCACCCCATTCCTTGCACCTCAACACGTTCCCATTCTGCCTGTAAGTGTCTTAAGCATTTGTCTGCCTGTTGTGGCCCATCACTTGCACGTACTGACACGCACATGTAATAAAGTCTACGCAACTTCACCAGTGTACAACTGTGATGAGTGTTGATTAGTATGACAAATCGTGTGCCTCAATGAGCATTGTCCAGACACCGTGAGGGACAGACTGCCTCTGGTACATAGGTGGTGGATCCCTATTGGCAGCTCCACCTCTGTGAGCCAGACATTGTGTTTGGGATAGTTGCTGGTAGACCAGTGCTCTTACGTGTCTTCAGCAATGTGAGTATGGTGTCCAACTTCTTGCCATGTGGATCAATATTATCCATTCAAACAGACTGTGTCCACACTGATGTGTGTGAGTACGTCATGCGAAGAGATGTTCTGTAGCCACATGCGATGGGGGACACTACTTCAGGCGGGCTACCGATTCTGACATTTACACACACAGCCCTATATGATACATGGGCGTGGGGCTACGTTGGGGGATGCAAGATTGTTGTTCATGTGCAATGAGGCCACAGCTAGTTCACACCTTCACATTCAACTAATTGGCCATGTGGGTCAGGCTCAAACATGCGCATTGATGACATTTACCAGGGTGTACCTTTTAGTGCAATCAACGTCCCTATATACCTCCGTACTTGTACACGTGAGTGAACATGGACATGACACATCTGTGTGATTTGGAATGTTTATTCACATTCTGGGGAGTCTTGGAGCTGGAGGGGTACATGGCCAGTTCAAGCCCACATTGAGTGGTTGCCCATTGGTGGACCAACCAGAGTCCTTGGAGGAATGCAAAGTTAATCTGAAGCGGAAGAGTACAGTCCTCAGCCGGATTGATGTGTCATTGGTACAAGAGCAGATATGGCAGTCCATGTCGGGGTCCAGGTAAATGTCGCAGTGTGTTCTGGGGGACAGTGGGAGGTGTTGTTCCAGAGCATGATGCTTAGGGCTGAACCATGCAGGGACAGGCCATGTGGCGGGTACGGATGCTACTGCCTCCTTCCTCACACAGTCATTACCCTCCACATCTTACTCCTCTGAGACATCTTCTGTGTCCGGTGTGCCAGGTGTGTGTGGTGGTGTAATGGCCGCATCACTGTGTGCCAATGACACATCAGGGGGTGGAGATGTGTGTGTCAAAGTTCCTGCAGCAGTCATCTGGTACAGGCTCTGTGGCAGCAATGGCAAGATGAGGATCTGCAAGGCCTGGAAGATCCCAGATACATGTCGCTGGTGTTCAGCCGTGGCAGCCCTACTTCCAGCCTGCATCCGCTCCATGGTCTCCATTGTCCTCCGCATCTGTGCCAACTCTGTGCTGTCATCGCTGGAGCCTGTCTGACTAGACAGTTCTTGTATCCGAGTAATGGCCCCAGCGAGGTCAGCCAGGGATTGTCGGTGAGCATGGTGCGGACAGGGGGTGTCCGTTTGCGACTGTACGTGGTCCTGATGGGACTCAGACACCCACGTATGGCATCGAGTTTGGCTGCCACGAGGTCGAAACCCACCCGCAGCAGATCAGCCAACTCCTCCTGGCACGCTAACACACAGTGTTGGAATTCCATGTGTTGGTCTTGTGGGTCCTGTGGGCGAGCCGTGGTGGTGTGTGCTTCCTGCTGTGTGGTCTGTGCAGGGTGTGGGCTCACCGCAATGCAGCTGGGCTGCCCTGCTCCTGGGGATGGGGTGCGGAGGCTGTCCACGAGCCGTTGGAGGGTGTCTGGGCAAATGTGCAGGGTGTCCTCTTCATCATCACTGTAGAGATGTGTGGTCTGCTCTGCAGGAGGTGTTGATTGTCTCTCTGCAATGTAACGGGGAGATGCAGGTTAACAGTGTGTTCCATGTATGTTCACGCATTGTACATGTTTACATACTGACTGCATGACAATGTACATTGTGACTGTTTTGGAGGAACTGGCTATTTGATGGGTGACAGTGGACATTTCTACTACATGACGTATGTGAGGTTGTACTCGTACATTCTCATCTCACAGTGTCATGCAATGCCAGATGTGATTGGCCATGTTCTACGCACGAGCAGCACCAGTTGTGTCCTCTGTCCTGTTGTGTGAGTGTTGCACTTTGTACCACATTGTCGTCAATGTTGATGTGCTGTGATTGCTATGTGTGTGTGCTGCATTGTTGGCGAGTCGGCCGGGCAGCTCTGATTTGGCGGCCCCTCATCCCGGTGTGCCTTTGACTTGTGTCTTTTCCATAAGAGTGAGGATATTGGGCAATGGTTTGCCGCCTACGAGATAGCCATGGTGTCCCACCGGGTCCCTGAGAATGATTGGGGAGCGGGGTTGTGGGGACGCTGTGTGAGTGATGGGAGGGATACCCTGTTGGATCTGCCTGAAGAGAGCAGGATGGTGTATGCCCATATGAAAGAGGCCTTGATGACGCGATATGGTTTGACCCCAGAGATGTACAGGCAGAGATTTAGAACCTGTAAGAAGTTAGAGGGTACCACTTGGGTTGAATATGTGTCTTTTTTTTGCAGAGCAATGGATCGCTGGGTAAAAGGTAGCAAAGTGGAAACCTTTGAACAACTGTATGATTTGTTTGCATGGGAGCATTTAGCTAGTAACTGTTTTCCAGAGCTACGCCAGCACCTTATTGATAGCAAGTTAACTAATTCTAGGAAGCTTGCTGAGGAGGCGGACCGCTGGGTGAGCACCCGGGTTCGGAAGGGTCATGTGGGAGACTTCGCCAAAGGTGGGCAGGGTCCCCAGCAGAGAAGTGGGGGGGACAGGGGTAACCAGAGGGAGTTACAGAGAGGGCCCCAAAGTAATTCCCAAGGGAACCCAGGAGTAGTGTCCCAGTCTCCCCCTGAGAAGAAGCCAGTGCCCCCGACAGGTAGGCCTGTTCATAGGGGGCCCCTTACTTGTTTTAAATGTGGTCAAGTGGGCCACCGGCATTATGATCCCCAGTGTCCCCAGAGGGCCCTCAATGCACCACCCTGTGCAACAACCCACCAGCGTGCTAGTGTAGCCCTGGGAGGGGAGGAGATGGATGCCCCAGGTGGGTGGGATTCCGTAGAATTGACCCTTGTCTCGCTGGGAGACTTTGAGAAGGTCCTAACCCCACGCTGCCTGATAACACTAAGAAGTACAGGCAGTGGGTGACCATCAATGGCCATAGGGTGGAGGCTCTGAGGGACACCGGAGCAAGTGTGACTGCTGTCAGCTCCCGGTTGGTGTCCCCAGAGCAGGTTGTCCCCATGCATTCTGCCCAGTAGTGTCAGTAGACAACTCTGAGAGCCAGTGTGAGGTGGCTCAAGTTCCCTTTGAGTGGGGGGTCTCAGGAACTCTTCAAGTAGCTGTGAGGCCAGCCATGCCGGTAGACTGTCTGTTGGGCAACGATTTAGAGAACTCCCCGTGGGCTACGGTGGAGAGGAAGTCTCACTTGGAAATGTTGGGTCTGCCTGAGTGGGCGTGCGCGACCACTCGGTCCATGGCAGCCAGTAAGGACGTTCAGAAGGACCTGGAGCCTGAAAGTATGGCCCAGGCCCCTGCCTTAAAGAGAAGGGTAGGGGGCGCGGGAAACCGGCCCCCATAGTTCCCACGGCCCAGGAGGGAGCAGACCTTGAGGGGGATGCCCTGGAGCCTACCGGGGAACAAGTAGCCGAACTGGGGGACCTGCCTGGGCTGACCCATTGGCAGCAGGAAGGATGGCCCACCAGGGAGGAATTTTGTGAACAGCAGAGAACGTGCCCTTCTCTTGAGGGGCTGCGGTGACAGGCTGCGGCCCAGGCAGCAGGTGAACAGTCAGGGTCACATCTGATCTATTGGGAGAATGACCTCCTTTACAGCGAGCCTAAGGTTGCTGAGCTTGGGTCAGCCTGTGTGCTGGTGGTACCCCAGTGCTTCAGAGCCTTCCTACTGGGGTTGGCTCATGATTTCGGCGTTTTTCAGCCCCTTCGGGTGGCTGCCATACAGAGATTAGAGCTGCCAATATCTTTTTGGATCGTCGATACCATATCCATTTTTTAACCATCTGAAGGACTAGCAGTTCGTCTGTCCTATTGGATACAGTTTATCAAGCAGGACCTCTTTCTTGAGGAATCGGCTATTATACTAAACATTTCTCTCTTTTTTGAGAAAGGTCATCAACTTTACAAGAACTCCACAGATGTCTCCTGGGTGACGAGTATAAACCTTTGATGATACAAGATTCTATTTCGACCTGTACTATTTAAACAGCTTATTTGTCTGCATACATATGCTGGACAGACTTGAGCATAACATTCTGAGGTGGAACTCCTGATGAAGACAGTGTTTCTGTCGAAACGCGCGTAGAGTCAGTTTGGAAACCACCCAAAAGAGCCAATCATTCATCAAAGTGCTGTTGTTGTTTGTTTGTTACATCCTTTATAAATGTTATCATGATTAATGAAAAGATTATATATATCAATATGATTATGTGTATGTAGTATGTTTGTGACTGTGAATGAATGTGGTCAGAATGTTGTATATTTGTCAGTCTCTGTATGAATTTCTTTATTTCTAATATATGTTTTTATATTTATCCAAAACAAAGATAAAGATAATTAATAAATAAACTTTTTTATATTATTCTAATTTTTTAGTGTCACTATAGTTTGTTCTTCTCCTCATAATGGTTTGAGGGATTCAAAGGTCTGAAGTAGCCTTAGATTATTTACACTAAAGTTGGCTCATGATGTGCCATGGGCAGGACATCTGGGGCAGACCAAGACCTTCGAGAGGCTGGTCACCCACTTTTATTGGCCCCATATGCGCAGGAGCTCAGATGCTCACTGCAGGACATGTGAAACTTGCCAGGCAAGTGGGAAGAGTGGGGGGAAGATCAAAGCCCCACTCCAGCCCTTTCCAGTTGTCAGTACCCCATTCGAGCGAGTGGGCATTGACATTGTGGGGCCTCTGGACCCCAAGACAGCCATGGGCAACAGGTTCATCCTGGTCTTGGTGGACCATGCCACCCGGTACCCTGAAGCCATCCCACTCCGGACAGTGATGGCCCCCGTGGTGGGACGTGCACTGATGGGGATTTTCTCCCATGTGGGGTTCCCCAGAGAGGTGGTGTCCGATAGGGGTACTAACTTCATTTCCAAATATATGAAGTCTCTGTGGGAGGAGTGTGGGGTAACTTATAAGTTTACCACCCCTTACCACCCCCAAGGTAATGGGCTGGTTGAGAGATTCAACCGGACCCTCAAAGGCATGATTATGGGCCTAGAAGAGTCCATGAGGAGTAAGTGGGACGTCCTCTTGCCATGCCTGTTGTTTGCTTACCGTGAGGTGCCACAGAAGTCCCTAGGGTTCAGCCACTTGAACTACTCTATGGTCACCCGGTAAGAGGGCCTCTGGGTCTGGTCAAGGAAGGCTGGGAGCAGTCTCCCAGGAAACCTCCCCAGGATGTGTTTAGCTACATGCTGGCCTTCAGGAACCAGACTCGGCATTTCAGAAAGCTTGCTGAGGCAAATCTGGAAACCAGCCAGGAAGAGATGAAACGTTGGCACGATCAGAATGCCACTCTGATTGAGTTTCAGCCTGGTCAAAAGGTTTGGGTCATGGCCCCAGTGGAGCCCTGTGCGCTCCAAGATAAGTGGACCGGACCATTTGAGGTGGTGGAGCGCAAGAGTCCTGTTACCTACTTGGTGGACTTGCGGTCTCCCCGGAACCCCTTGCGGGTCCTGCATGTCAACCGCCTGAAGCTCCACTTTGAGAGGTCCGAAGTGGGCATGCTCCTTGCCACAGATGCTGGGATGGAGGAGGAGAGTGAGCCTCTTCCTGACCTCCTGTGTGCAAAGGAGCAAGATGGGTCAGTGGAGGGTGTGGTCTTCTCCGCCACCCTGACCCCTGAACAACAGAGTGATTGTCGCCAACTGTTGGGACAATTCAGTGATCTGTTCTCCCTGGTGCCTAGTGTCACTGATTGGTGTGTCCATGAAGTGGACACTGGGGACAGTCCTCCTGTTAAGCACAAGGCTTACCGAGTGACTGACCGGGTTAGGGCATCCATTAAGGAAGAGGTTTCCAAAATGTTTGCTTTTGGGGTGATTGAGTCCTCTAGCAGCCCTTTGTCCAGCCCAGTGGTCTTGGTACCAAAAGCTGCAGCATCTGGTGCCACCCCAGAACTTCGGTTCTGCATGGACTACCGAGGTCTCAATTCAGTCACAAAGACTGACACGCACCCCATCCCCAGAGCTGATGAGCTCATAGATCGGCTAGGGGCTGCACGGTACCTCAGCATGTATGATTTGACGTCTGGGTATTGGCAGATCGCCTTGACTGATGGGGCAAAGGAGAGGTCAGCATTCTCCACACCGGATGGCCACTACCAGTTCCGGGTGATGCCCTTTGGGATGAAGAATGCCCCTGCCACCTTTCAGAGGTTGGTCAACAGGGTGTTGGATGGGCTGGAGGATTTCAGTGCCGCCTACCTGGATGACATTGCAGTGTTTAGTTCCTCATGGGAGGACCACCTGCGCCACCTCTGGGAAGTGTTGATGGCACTGCGAAGGGCAGGCCTCACAATCAAGGCAAGTAAGTGCCAGATTGGGCAGGGTTCTGTGGTGTACTTGGGACACCAGGTTGGGAGCGGCCAGGTGGCGCCCCTACAGCCCAAAATTGAAACCATCCTGGCTTGGGAGCCCCCAAAGACCCAGACACAGGTGAGGGCCTTTTTAGGACTCACAGGTTATTACAGGAGGTTTGTCAAGGGGTATGGCAACATTGTTGCACCCTTGACTGAGCTGACTTCTAAGAAGAAGCCAAAGATTGAGAACTGGACTGACACCTGTCAGAAAGCTTTTGACGCCCTGAAGACTGCCATGTGCACAGCGCCTGTACTTCAGGCGCCCAACTTTTCAAAATAATTTGTTGTCCAGACAGACACCTCAGAGCATGGTGTGGGGGCTGTTCTGTCACAGATCAATGAGGAGGGTCTAGACCAACCGGTAGCCTTCATTAGTAGGAGGTTACTTCCACGGGAACAGAGGTGGAGTGCAATTGAGCGTGAGGCATTTGCTGTGGTTTGGGCACTGAAGAAGCTGAGGCCATACCTGTTTGGGACTCACTTCCGGGTTCAGACGGACCACAGGCCCCTCAGATGGTTGATGCAGATGAGGGGTGAGAATCTAAAGTTGTTGAGGTGGTCTATTTCCCTACAGGGGATGGACTTTACGGTGGAACACCGCCCGGGTACAGAACACGCCAATGCTGATGGTCTGTCCAGATTTTTCCGCCTTAGTGATGAGAACCCCCAAGTGGGTGGGTAGTTCTCCCCACATTTCAGCTGGAGGGGATACGTGTTAGACCTGGCACCATTGGCGTGGGTCTCCCTTCCATCTTTCGCATTTTGCCTCCTCTGTGTTTGCTGGTGTTAGATGCTCTGGGCGCTGTGCCACTGCCATTCAGTGCTACAGCGCGAATGCTCCCTATTGTAAATTGACTGGATGAATTGGTATTCCCATAATTGGCTCATTTGATTTACCTGTTAGTCCCTAGCATAGTGCACAATGCGTGCCCAGGGTTGGTAGACCGAATGCTGCTGGTGGGCCTGTAGCGCTGATTGCGCCACCCACATAAGCAGCGTGTAAAGTGTGTCTCAGACCTGCCATCGCAGAGTCTGTGCGCAGTCCAGAACTGCCATTCTTTGACTGTAAAGTGAACCCACTTCCCAGTCCCTCAACCTTCCCTTGGCATCATGTAAGTCATCCCTATGGCGGGGTGCGTTGTATGTGAAAGGTAGGACCTGCCTTGGTCTGTGTGGCATGTCCTGATAGTGAATTACACTCCATTGCGTTTTTCACTATGGCAAGGCAATCTGTTCCCTTAGGCCAGAATGGGCAGTTTTGATTATTACATCCTATAATCCTAGCTGACCCAAGGAACAGGTTTGGAAAGTCGAATTTAGTATGCCTGAGCTCAGAATATTAAAATACATCTTTTAGTGAGGATTATTTTTATATTCTGCGTTTGAAAATACCACTTCTAGGAAGTAGGTATTTTCTTGCCCAAGTCGTCCAGTGTGCTCTGCTGTTATGTGTATTGGATGTCTGGTCTTGGAGGGTCAGGGCAGGCTGAGCCCGACCTGAGTTGAATAGCGAGATCTGCAGCTGGAGTATGGGGAGTGGTGACCCTTTGATCTGAGCAGGGCTGGGCCTAGCAAGGTGAATGATGGCTCCAGCCCCCACTGTGCGTCTGATGGCAGACCCCCTCTTCCTCAAAGGCAAGATGCCGCCTCGTAAATAAAGTGCTCCAGGACCACATCGAACTGGTTCTGGCTGGGTTCAGTGACTTGTGACCTTTGAGAACAAAGACCTGTGGGGTATGAAGATCTGGGCCGAAACCCCTAGAGGGTGTGTTACTTCTGGATGTCAAGACGAACCTCTGTCCGTGTAACAAGAGGAAAAGGACTTTGAAACTTTCATCCATCTTGCTGAAGCAACTACCCAAGGGCCTGATTTGAGCTTGCCTCCTGCTGAACTCTCAGGGACATTAGACTTCACCCATCAGCCTTCTGAATTCCTATTGAGAAGGGTTCTACTCGCAGGTGAGGCCTCTGTCGAGAATTCCAGAGCCTCTGGGTCTACTGCGGGGAACGCGGGCTGAGAATCATCGCTATCGCTATTGTGGGCCACTGCAGCTGAGGAGCTGTTGCCGCTGAGAGCCCGCATTTGTCTGTGCTACGAGAATCATCGCTATCGCTATTGTGGGCCGCTGCAGCTGAGGAGCTGTTGCCGCTGAGAGCCCGCATTTGTCTGTGCTACGAGAATCATCGCTATCGCTATTGTGGGCCGCTGCAGCTGAGGAGCTGTTGCCGCTGAGAGCCCGCATTTGTCTGTGCTACGAGAATCATCGCTATCGCTATTGTGGGCCGCTGCAGCTGAGGAGCTGTTACCGCTGAGAGCCCACATCTGTCTGTGCTACGAGAATCATCGCTATCGCTATTGTGGGCCGCTGCAGCTGAGGAGCTGTTGCCGCTGAAAGCCCGCATTTGTCTGTGCTACGAGAATCATCACTATCGCTATTGTGGGCCACTGCAGCTGAGGAGCTGTTGCCGCTGAGAGCCCGCATTTGTCTGTGCTATGACAATCATCACTATCGCTATTGTGGGCCGCTGAAGCTGAGGAGCTGTGGCCGCTGAGAGCCCGCCTTTAATCACCGCCTCAGGATCATCGTTAGTGCACGCCGCGGACCGCTGCAGCTGGGAACTGCGGCCGCTGCGAGTCCGCCTGTCATCATTGCGGCTTCCTCCCGAAACTGCGTGGCGTGCCCCTTTAAACCTCAGGTACACTGTGCATCACCGGGTAGTGTAGACCTCGGTCTCGAACTAAGTTCGTTTCACCCGCTTTAGAGTGCTTTATTGCCTTTTCAGTGAACTTATATTTACGTGCATTGTGGCTTGTTGATCGTCTTCGAGCCTTGTGTTAAACTGATATAAAGCTACTCATTTTTCTATAGTTACTGGTGTGGTGTCCCTTTGTGGTGTCTTCACTGCCTTATTGTGTATGGTCATGAATGCTTCACACACTGCCTCTGAGATAGGCCTGTCTACCCGTGCTACGTTACCACAGGGTTGAGCAGGGGTTATCAAAGGGTGTAGCCCCCTTACTCTGACTTAGGAAGAAGGGTCCCTTCTTGGACATTGGCGCCAGCCATTGCCAACCAGAGATCCCCATTTCTAACATTGGTGGCAGCGGTGGGATCAGGGCTTGCAGTTGTGATCCACATACAATAACTGGTGTACACTACTAGTGAGTGCAGACCTAAACGCAACCACATACGTTGTTGATCTTGTTCTATTTACGTTGTTGATCTTGTTCTATTTACGTTGTTGATCTTGTTCTATTTCTGATCGTAATTGCCAGTTATGTCTACAATGGGTAAGCCAGCATGCAATGCTTCTGAGGATCTCACCTTTGAGGAAGAGAGGTTAGAAACCTACACTGCCAAACAGCTAAAGTCTTTTTGCAAGCAATTCACCGTCCCTATTGCAGGCCTCTCTAGGAAGGAGGAGTACCAGAAGGCGCTAAAGGCCTGGTGGGAGGCGAGGGAGTCCCCCGGGAATGGGGGAGAGCCTGGGGACGGGGGAGAGAATGCCTGAGGGCAGCATGTTGACGAAGTGGATTTAGTGGGAGGTAAAGCACTTTCCAGTCCAGGTACTAGCGTGTCCTCAAAGGGCCTGTCTCCAGAAGAGATGGAGGACAGGGAGAGAGATAGGAGGCAAAGTTTGGAGATGGCCAAATTAGAAGGTCAGAAGCACCTAGAGAGTAAAAAGTTGGATATTGAGAATAACCGGTTGGCATTCGAACTTGAGAAAATGAAACTGGAGCATGAAAGAGTATTGAGGGAGCTGGAGATCAAGGCTAAGAGTTTAGAGATCTCCCTCTCTGGTGGCAGCATACCTTTAGTACCTACCGAGAGTAGAGTTTATATACCCAAGGATGTCATCAAGGATTTCCATAAGAGTGAGGATATTGGGAAATGGTTTGCCGCCTACGAGATAGCCATGGTGTCCCACCGGGTCCCTGAGAAGGATTGGGGAGCGGGGTTGTGGGGACGCTTTGTGAGTGATGGGAGGGATACCCTGTTGGATCTGCCTGAAGAGAGCAGGATGGTGTATGCCCATATGAAAGAGGCCTTGATGACGCGATATGATTTGACCCCAGAGATGGACAGGCAGAGATTTAGAACCTGTAAGAAGTTAGAGGGTACCACTTGGGTTGAATATGTGTCTTTTTTTTTGCAGAGCAATGGATCGCTGGGTAAAAGGTAGCAAAGTGGAAACCTTTGAACAACTGTATGATTTGTTTGCATGGGAGCATTTAGCTAGTAACTGTTTTCCAGAGCTACGCCAGCACCTTATTGATAGCAAGCTAACTAACCCTAGGAAGCTTGCTGAGGAGGCGACCCGCTGGGTGAGCACCCCGGGTTCGCAAGGGTCATGTGGGAGACTTCGCCAAAGGTGGGCAGGGTCCCCAGCAGAGAAGTGGGGGGGACAGGGGTAACCAGAGGGAGTTACAGAGAGGGCCCCAAAGTAATTCCCAAGAGAACCCAGGAGTGGTGTCCCAGTCTCCCCCTGAGAAGAAGCCAGTGCCCTCCGACAGGTAGGCCTGTTCATATGGGGACCCTTACTTGTTTTAAATGTGGTCAAGTGGGCCACCGGTATTATGATCCCCAGCCTTGGCTGACATCGCTGGAGTCATGACTCGAAGACAAGAACACCTGTCTAGTCAGAGTGGCTCCAGCAATCTCGGCCGGGAGTTGGGACACATGCGGAGGCTCATGGAGGATATGGTGCGGAAGGATGCGGAAAGGATGGCTGCCATGGCTGCACATCAGTGACATGTAGCTGGGATCTTCCATGCCCTGCAGATCCTCATCATGGCATTGCTGCCACAAGGCCTGGCGCAGATGAATGCTGCTGCTCCTACACCATCCACATCTCTGCCCCCTGATGTGTCAGTGCCCCACAGTGCGGACGACAATCCACCTCCGGCACCTGATGTGTCACTGCCACACAGTGCGGACGACAATCCACCTCCGGTCCCTGATGTGTCAGTGCCCCACAGTGCTGCAGCCGAAACACCACCACCCACAGGTAAGGCACATCACACATCAGAGGACCATGATGTGGATGAGACTGCCGTTGTGGTAATGAGGAAGCGGTAGCATTCATCTCCGCCATATGGCCTGTTTCAGCTTGGTTCGGCCCTTTGCATCATCACCTTCCACTGTCCCCCGATACACTCTGCGGCACTCACCTTGGACCTCGACATGGACTGCCATATTCTGTTTGGTTACCAATGACACAGCAATCAGACTGTGGACTGTACTCTTCCTCTTCCGATGAATCTGTCCTTCCCTAATGGACTCTGGCTGGCCCTCCACGGGGCAACAATGTAAAGTGGGGTTTGCATGGCCCTGTACTGCTCCAGCTGCAACACTCCACTGAATGTGAATAAAACAATCAAATTCACACAGATGTGTGATGTCTATGATCCTTCAAGTATGACAGTATGGATGAATGTAGGGTCACTGATTCCCCCTCACGTCCAATTAGCACATGTTGTGGGGCTTGGGTCACAGGGTGCAACATTGCCGATTGCGGTCCGGGTGGCGCATACACTACAACGGAGACACACGCATTGGTTAATTCCTTGTCCAGGCAAGAACTGAACCATGCCCAGAGACCCGGGCTCATTGTTCACACCCCTACGCTGGACTGGCATACGCCAGCCCAGCCCAGTCCGCTTATGCTCACAGGGGGTGACGACACAGCTACATGTCCCAGGTCTTCCCCGTAGTGATCTGCTGGTCACTGGTCTAGTCGTCAGCATGCCACAGCCACTCCCTGAGGGCTGGTTTACACCCACACCACACCCATCCAGCACAGGCGTCAGGGGACATGTGACCCTGCCAATAAAAGGGGCCCACATCCCCCACTGCCGGAGGTGACAAGATGGCGTCCGCATCAACGGAACACAATCATAAAGGGTCCGTGACTTGCGTTGCACTGAGTTTGTGGCACCCGATGGCCTGGGTCCGGCATGGGCCTACCGCCACGTGGCGATGACTTGCGTTGCACTGAGTTAGGCCCACTCGATTTGATTTGTGAGCCCTGCTGGACCGCAGTGTACGCGCAGGCAGCAGCCAGCACACACATGATTCCGCGGTGCGGTGCTGCAGGGTGCGCTGGGGGCCTGTGGCGCAGAATCCAGCCATCAGCTGAGGAGGTTGCACAGGCATGTGGAGGGCCCTCTTGGAGACACGCTGGTGGCGGCAGGTGAGCATTGAGGCCTGGGTGCGCAGGGGCGGGCAGCCATCGCTGGGCGGTGGACCGGTCTGGGGCCAGGGCTGGGGTGCAGCAGGTGCACAGGATCGCGCAGGCACCACCGGTCATGGCGGCAGCCTCGTGGCTGGGTGGGGGGTGCCACCCTGGCAGACACGGCCCTGCATGCACTGACGAGATGTGCGCAGGTTGGCTTAGGACGTAGTCACCTCGTCTCCAGTGTGAATGCGGCCGTTGAATGTGGTCGGGCACGTGTGTGTAGGCCTATGGTCACGATATGGCGGACACAGAGACACACGCAGTAGTTACTGTGGTGGCCATCCCGGAACTGGACCATGCCCAGGGCCCGGGGGTATTCATTTGCGACATACGCCGGCCAAGGCCGCTCCCCTCAGGCTTACAGGGGGGGGCACATGGCTACATGTCCAAGGGCTTCCACACTGCCTGGGGTAACCTGTTTGCATCCACTGTCCACTACACTGCAAACACCAGCAGTAGATGTCCACATGGACATGTCTGTGCTCTGCATACTGCAGTCTGTCCAGCACATCTCAGCAACACTTGGCATTGTGTCCTTTCTTGTTGCTGGGTCACTTGCCTCCTTCGCACATTCTTGGTTCCCACCTCTCCCCACATACTACAATTGTGTGGCAGAGGGGCTCTGCCTTTGTGGATGGTTTGTCTACATGTCTGGCCCCTGTTACCACGGTTACTTGTGTTATTGTGTCCGGTAGTTGGGCATGTTGGTTGGCATGTTGTATGTGATTATGTTACGTGTGCTCTCCCACAGTTGTGTGTTGTGTGATTGTGGAGTACAGGTGTGTGGTGTGTTCAGTTAGTACTTACCAATGAGCAGTGCATTGCCATATGTGCCATCCTGGAAGCGCTGGTTGATGATGGGCTGTCGGAAGATGTATGTATCATGCACGCTGCCTGTGAAGTTGGCGACGACATTGGTGAACTGTCCCGGGTGGTCCACTATTGCCTGCACATTGATGGAATGCATGTGCTTTCTGTAGCGGTAATTGTGTGCAGGGTCGGCAGGGGGCACAAGTGGTACATGTGTACAGTCACTTGCCCCCAACACGTGCGGTAAGGCAGCTATGGCGTAATTCCCTTGCATGGTCTCCAGCTGTTCATGCACAGCGTGGGGGAAGTGAAGGTGCAGGGGTATCAGGATGATACAAACCGTGATGTTTACAGGTATGATGAATCCTGCGTAATGAGACCGTAACAGATGTTTGTGTGGTCGTAACCTTCCTTTTCTTTCCAGCGGAGGTTACGGGCACACGGACTGCTGTTAATCAATCAATCAATCAATGCATTTATAGAGCGCGCTACTCACCCGGGAGGGTCTCAAGGCGCTGGGGGAGGGGGGAGTTACTGCTCGAACAGCCAGGTCTTGAGCTGCTTCCTGAAGGAGAAATGGTCCTGGGTTCGCCGAAGGTGAGTGGGGAGGGAGTTCCAGGTCTTGGCTGCCAGGTAGGAGAAGGATCTTCCTCCGGCGGTGGCTCTGCGGATGCGTGGTACGGTGGCGAGGGCGTGGCTGGTTGATCGTAGCTGGCGGGTGGGCGTGTAGAAGGTCATGCGGTCGTTGAGGTACTTGGGGCCCAGGTCGTGGAGGGCCTTGTGTGCGTGGGTGAGGAGTCTGAACGTGATTCTCTTGCTGACGGGGAGCCAGTGCAGGTCTTTCAGGTGTCCGGTGATGTGGCTGTGTCGGGGGATGTCCAGGATGAGTCGTGCGGAGGCGTTCTGGATGCGCTGGAGTCTTTTTGAAGTTTGGCTGTGGTTCCGGCGTAGAGGGTGTTCCCATAGTCCAGTCGGCTGGTGACGAGTGCCTGGGTGACGGTCTTCCTGGTTTCAGTGGGGATCCATCTGAAGATCTTGCGGAGCATGCGCAGGGTGTTGAAGCACGAAGATGAGACGGCGTTGACTTGTCTGGTCATCGACAAGGAGGAGTCCAGGATGAAGCCCAGGTTGCGTGCGTGGTCCGTTGGCTTGGGCGCGGTGCCCAGGGCCGGGGGCCACCAAGAGTCGTCCCAGGCGGAGGGTGATGAACCCAGGATGAGGACTTCCGTCTTGTCTGAGTTCAGTTTAAGGCGGCTGTTCCTCATCCAGTCGGCGACGTCTCTCATCCCGTCGTGTAGGTTGGCTCTGGCGGTGGTGGGGTCGTTGGTGAGGGAGAGGATCAGCTGGGTGTCGTCGGCGTAGGAGATGATGTTGAGGTTGTGTTGGCGTGCGATGGCTGCGAGGGGGCTCATGTAGACGTTGAAGAGGGTAGGACTGAGTGAAGATCCTTGTGGAACGCCGCAGATGACTTCGGTGGCCTCGGATCTGAACGGGGGAGGCGGACTCTCTGGGTTCTTCCGGCGAGGAACGAGATGATCCATTCCAGTGCTTTCTCTCGGATTCCGATGTTGCTGAGGCGCTTCACTAGGGTGCGGTGGCAGACGGTGTCGAACGCCGCGGAGAGGTCCAAGAGGATGAGGGCTGCTGTTTCCCCGTTGTCGGTTAGGGTTCTGATGTCGTCGGTGGCTGCGATTAGGGCGGTCTCGGTGCTGTGGTTGGCTCGAAACCCGGACTGCGAGGGGTCGAGGGATCCATTCGTCTCGAGGAAGGCGGCAAGCTGTCTGTTGACGGTCTTCTCGATGACTTTGGCCGGAAACGGAAGGAGCGAGATGGGACGGTAGTTCTTGAGGTCGGTGGGGTCCGCCGTTGGTTTCTTCAGGAGGGCGGTAAGCTCGGCGTGCTTCCAGCTCTCCGGGAAGGTGGCGGTGTGGAAGGAGGAGTTGATGATGTCCCGGAGATGGGGTGCGATGGTGGCGTCGGCTTTGTTGAAGACGTGGTGTGGGCAGGGGTCGGTTGGTGATCCGGAGTGGATGGAGTTCATCGTGCGGGTGGTGTCTTCGGTGCTGATCGGGGTCCAGTTGCAGAGGGTGGTGGTGGCGGGCGTTGGTTCGGCGGTAGGGTGCGTGGTCTGTGCGTCGAAGCTGTTATGTATGTCGGTGATCTTGCGGTGGAAGAACGCGGCGAGTGAGTTGCAGAGGTCTTGCGAGGGGGTGATGTCGTTGTTTCCGGCGCTGGGGTTGGAGAACTCTTTGACGATGCTGAAAAGTTCCTTGCTGTCGTGGGCGTTGTTGTCCAGTCGTTCTTTGAGTGCCGACTTCTTGGTGGCACGGATCAGCTGGTGGTGTTTGCGGGTGGCGTGCTTGAGGGCGGTCCTGTTGTCTGTGGTCTGGTCGAGTCGCCAGGCTTTCTCGAGAGTGCGGCAGTTCTTCTTGGATTCCTTGAGTTCTTTGGTGAACCAAGGGGTTTTCTTGCTTCCGGGTCTGCTGGGAGGGTTTTTAGTGGTGCGAGGTCGTCGGCGCAGGCGGTCAGCCACTTGGCGAGGTTGCTGGCTGCTTCGTTTGGGTCCGTTGTGTTAGTGGGTGTGTTCTGGCTGAGGGAGGCGGTGAGCTGCTCGGCGGTGATCTTGCTCCAGCTCCGGCGGGGAACCTGTTGCGGGTGGTGGTGGGTCGCAGTCTTTCTGAAGCTGAAGTGGACGCAGCTGTGGTCGGTCCAGTGGAGTCCGGTGGCGTGGCTGAAGGAGATGTGCTTGCTGGAAGAGAAGACGGGGTCAAGCGTGTGGCCGGCGTAGTGGGTGGGCGTGTTCACCAGTTGCTTGAGTCCGAGGTTGGCGAGGTTGTCCAGCAGGGCGGTGGTGTTTCTGTCGTTGTTGGACTGGATTCATCATACCTGTATGCATTCCGGTTTGTCTAAGTGCAATACACTCTACCAGATTACGTTTGTGACTATGAGGACACTTGACCATTGTCACCATTTCTCCAACAGGTTTCTGACTACTGATTTCGGGATATGGGATGTATTGGGGAGTTCCCGCAGCATTTGCAGTTTATTGGATCCACACGTTGCCCTGGTGAAGTTCCCCGTTGGGAATGGAACGCGTTGGCTGAGCTTTTCGTCTTGTTGTTTATGTATTTGTAATAAAGTTCTGTTTTTCCACTACCGTTGACTACTGGACTTCATGACCTGGGGGGGAGGGTCCGGGGGGTGGTTGTGGTGGGTGTTGTGGCCCTCTTGGGTCTCCAGGCTGCATGTTCGTTGTCAAAAACAACAATTGATGGACAGTATGCAGAACAATGTCAAACATTCACCCCAGTACAGAGATCTGGGCCTAAATCCATCGTTTTTTTGCTCACCATGCCATTCCAGTTTGAACCCAGTCATATGCAAATCAGTCGTGACCCTGTGCCTCAAGGGAACAGTTCAGCCCGAACTGCCAAGCAAGGTCCTCCCTGGACTGGAAACAAGCATCCTCGGACCGGTTTTGGGGTTTCACCCCTCTTCCGCCAGGATAGCTTGATTCCAGTGGCATGGAGAGCACGGGACCCACGTCTGGGCATACCCGTCCCACTCGGGGTGACAAATGCAAAAACAACAATTGATGGACAGAATGCAGAACAATGTCAAACATTCACCCCAGTACAGAGATCTGGGCCTAAATCCATCGTTTTTTTGCTCTCCATGCCATTCCAGTTTGACCCCAGCCATATGCAAATCAGTCTTGACCCTGTGCCTCAAGGGAACAGTCCAGCCCGAACTGCCAAGCCAGGTCCTCCCTAAACTGGAAACAAGCATACTCGGACCGGTTTCGGGGTTTCACCCCTCTTCAGCCAGGATAGCTTGATTCCAGTGGCATGGAGAGCACGGGACCCACGTCTGGGCATACCCGTCCCACTCGCCCTAAGTCAGTGAAATATGTCCTGGGGGCAGGGCATTCAAGTGAAATATGGAGCGGCTTCACTGTGCAGGCGACAACCCGCCTGCACTTTGAAGGGGGATTAGAGATCCCCTTGCAGGCGGCTGCAGTCAGTGACTGCAGACGCCTGCAAGGGGATGTTTGGGGGGTCCATAGGACCCCTTTTACACCCTGCAGAGAGCTGCTCTCAGGGGGCGCACTGACAGTGCACCACCTTTTAGGTGGCGCACTATCAGTGCGCTTCCTGACAGCTGACAGTTTTTTTGCCTATTTGCATGTGTCTGTAATATGGCACAGGTGCAAAGGCAAAAGGATTCCCTCATTTGCATGGGGCACGCCCCCATGCAAATGAGGGATATCCCCCTGCAGATAGCGCTGATGCTTTATGCACGCCAATGTTATCGGTATTACAAAAGGGGCTGCACAAGCGTCTGTGGCCCCCTCTGTAATACCAAAGTGCCCAGGGGCCCGTAACGCGGGCATAAACGCCTGTTGCGCCCCTGGGGCACTCTCTGTAATACAGATCCAGGACTTTGATTATTTGTCACACTAATTACATGGTCTCACCTCTGATAAATCCAGGCGATCTTATTTCATGGAAGTACTATCAGGACCATGACATTTTAAATATTAGAGCATTTACATACATTTTAGAATATTGATGGGAATTATCTTGTGTTGCACTGTCATTTGCGGATAAGTGTGCAAGCAACTGACCTCCTATTAAAGTGTTAATGTTATACAGGAAAATATACAAGGACCATGGAGGCAACAGGGAATAAAGATCACACCATAAGGAAAGCTGGATCTTTTGAAATTGTGTATTAAGTCGCCAGGAGGAGTTACTACAGAAGAGGGACTACATGCATTTATGTAAATGTGAATTTAGCAGCTTACTAGGAACCTTGAAATTTGGCAGGAAAGCCATGAGGCCAGGATCAATTCACGCAATTTTGTTTAGCAAACCACAGAAATTGGGTGTTTCTCCAGGTGCATAGACCCAACTATGGATTACATGCTGGGTTTTTTGTCCTTTCTGGAATGTTGTAGAATGGACATTTGAACGGATTTTTGACAATATTGACAATGTATGTAAAGGTGAGAACCGTTTATATGTGGTTCTGCTATAATAAAGTGAAATAAAGTCAATAGGTTACTATGTAAACACAAGTATTGTGTTATAATCCATTTTAGGAATTGCGCTTTGACTTTACATGTCTGTGATGTTTGCACTACTTAAACTCCTCCTATAAAATTGCTGAATGTGCCATCCTGATTTGCATATGGCTGGGTACAAACTGGAATGACATGGGGAGCAAACAAAATGTATATAGGTTCAGATCTCTGTACTGGGGTGAATATATGGCATTGTTCTGCATTCTGTCCATCAATTGCTCTTTTTGCATTTGTCACCCTGAGTGGGACAGGTATGCCCAGACGTGGGTCCCGTGCTTTCCATGCCACTGGAGTCAAGCTATCAGGGCTCATGAGTGGTAAAACCCTGAAACCGGTCGTAGGATGCTTGTTTCCACTCCAGGGAGCACTTTGTCTGGCAGTCCGGGCTGGAATGTTCCCATTGGGTGCAGGGTCAAGACTGATTTGCATATGGCAGGGTCCAAACTGCAAAGGCATGGGGAGCAAAAGAATGATGGATAGAGGCCAAGATTTCTGTACTGGGGTGAATGTATGACATTGTTCTGCATTCTGTCCATCAATTGTCCTTTTTGCATTTGTCAACCTGAGTGGGACGGGTATGCCCAGAGGTGGGTCCCGTGCTTTCCATGCTTCTAGAGTCAAGCGATCCTGGCTGATGAGGGGTCAAACCCCAAAACCAGTCCTAGGATGCTTGTTTGCAGTCCAGGGAGGACCTGGCCTGGCAGTTCCGGCTGGACTGTTCCCATTGGGCGCCGGGTCAAGAATGATTTGGATATGGCTGGATCCAAACTGGCGTGGGGAGCAAAACAACGATGGATATAGGCCCAGATCTCTGTACTGGGGTGCATGTATGACATAGTTCGGCATTCTGTCCATCAATTGATTCTTTTTGCATTTGTCAACGGGAGTGAGACGGGTAAGCCCAGATGTGGGTCCCGTGCTTCCCATACGACTGGAGTCAATCTATCCTTGCTGATGAGGGGTGGAACCCCAAAACCATTCCTATGATGCTTGTTTCCAGTCCAGGGAGAACCTGGCCTGGCAGTTAGGGCTGGACTGTTCTCATTGAGCGCAGGGTCAAGACTGATTTGCATATGACTGGGCCCAAACTGGAATGGCATGGGGAGCAAAAAAATGATGGATATAGGCCCATATCTCTGTACTTGGGTGAACGTATGACACTGTTCTGCATTCTGTCCATCAATTGTTCTTTTTGCATTTGTCATCCCCAAGTGAGATGGGTGTGCCCAGATGTGGGTCCCGTGCTTTCCATGCCACTGGAGTCAAGCTATCGTGGCTGATGAGGGGGTGAAACTCCGAAACCGGTCCTAGGATGCTTTTTTCTAGTCTTGGGAGGACTAGACTGTTCCCATTGGGCGCAGGGTCAAGACTGATTTGCATATGACTGGGCCCAAACTGGAGTGGCATGGGGAGAAAAAACATTATGGATATAGGCCCAAATCTCTGTACTGGGGTGAACGTATGACATTGGTCTGCATTCTGTCCATCATTTGTTCTTTTTGTATTTGTCACCCCGAGTGGGACGGGTATGCCCAGACGTGGGTCCCGTGCTTTCCATGCCACTGGAGTCAAGCTATCCTGCCTGGTGAGGGGTGAAACCCTGAAACCGGTCCTAGGATGCTTGTTTCCAGTCAAGGGAGGATCTGGCCTGGCAGTTCGGGCTGGACTGTTCCCATTGGGTGTAGGGTCAAGACTGATTTGCATATGGCTGGGTCCACACTGGAATGGCATGGGGAGCAAAAAAAACAATGGATATAGGCCCAGATCTCTGAAATGCGGTGGATGTATGACATTGTTCTGCATTCTGTCCATCAATTGTTCCTTTTGCATTTGTCACCCCGAGTGGGACGGTTATTACCAGACATGGGTCCTGTGCTTTCCATATCACTGGAGTCAAGCTATCCTGGCTGATGAGGGGTGGAACCCCGAAACCGGTCCTAGGATGCTTGTTTCCAGTCCAGGGAGGGCCTGGCCTGGCAGTTCCGGCTGGACTGTTCCCATTGGGCCCATGGTGAAGATTAATTTGCATATGACTAGGTCCAAACTGGAATGGCATGGGGAGCAAAAAACAATGGATATAGGCCCAGATCTCTGTACTGGGGTGAATGTATGACATTGTTCTGCATTCTGTCCATCCAGCCCTTGTGCTCCTCGATCTGTCAGCTGCTTTTGATACTGTAGATCATTTTCTCCTACAACAGCGGCTGGAGAGTCTGGGGGTCAGGGGTACAGCATTAGCCCTACTGTCCTCCTTTCTCAAGGACAGGAGATTAACAGTATCGGTTGATGTGTATCATTCTGAGCCGTATACCTTCCCGTGCGGAGTACCTCAGGGCTCCTCCCTAAGTCCTTCTCTTTTCAATGTTTACATCTCCGAACTGGCTCCTCTGATCTGGGGTTTTGGGTTTAGTCTGACGTCTTACGCCGATGACACCCAGATTGTGGTGGCTGCATATAGAAATTAGGCCCCTCCTACTCAACAATTTCAGAACTGCATGAGTACAATAAATAGATGGATGAGTACACATTGTCTCAAACTCAATTCTGAAAAAGCTGAGGTCCTAATTTTTGGGAATATGCAGCCAAACTGGGGCAATCTGTGGTGGCCGGCAGAGATGGGAGAATCGCCAAAACCAGCGGTCAAGGCTAAGAACTTGGGAGTATGGTTTGACAATAACTTATCACTTTCTCATCAGACAAATGCTGTTGTCTCCGCCTCCCACTTTCTTATTAAGAAAATAAGGAAGATCTTGCCTTATCTCCCCGCGGACACTAGGAAAACTGTGGTAACATCGCTAATCCAGTCCAAACTGGACTATTGCAATGGGCTTTATTTGAACTTACAGAAGCAATGTTTAAAGAAGCTTCAGACCGTTCAAAATACAGCAGCACAGTTACTGGCCAACATTCCTAGGTACAAATCGGTGTCCAAAGAGATCTGCGGCCTGCACTGGCTCCCTGTATCTCAACGCATCAAATTTAAGGCCCTGTGTCTGGCTTATAAAGCACTGAACCACACAGGTCCTTCTTTTCTTCAAAATCTTTTTGTCTGGTACAAACCAGCCAGACAACTCCGCTCTACAGGGGCCAGACTCTTGACGGTACCTAGAATCAGTACATCTCACTGGGGCGGCCGCAGCTTTCTCTATGGCATCTCCAAACTCTGGAATACTCTTCCGAGTGAACTTAGAAGTGCTAGCTCCCTCAACATCTTCAGGAAAGGACTAAAAACCTGTTTATTCCAGAACTAGACGCTTGATCGGGCCAAGACACCCCCGGGTATACGTGCGCTTTATAAATCCCGCTAACATTAACATTAACAATTGTTCTTTTTGCATTTGTCACCCCGAGTGGGACCGGTATGCCCAGACGTGCTTTCCATGCCACAGGAGTCAAGCTATCCTGGCTGATGAATGGTGAAACCACAAAATCAGTCCTAGGATGCTTGTTTCCAGTCCAGGGAGGACCTGACCTGGCAGTTCGGGCTGGAATGTTCCCATTGGGTGCAGGGTCAAGACTGATTTTCATATGGCTGGTTCCAAACTGGAATGGGGAGCAAAAAAACAATGGGGCAGATTTACAAGCCCTTTGCGATACTTTTTCACCGCCGTTGCGTCACTTTTGTGACGCAGCAGCGGCATAACCAATGAGGCTAATTTACAACGTGACGCATCTAGGGAGATGCATCACGTTGTAAAGCCCTGCGTCAAATTATACCTGCATCAGGTATAATCAATGCAGGGTGGGCGTTCCCACGCAGGAAAGCCTCCTAAAAGTGATGCAGTGAAATCTACAAGATTTCACTGCTCCACTTCTACGACGCCACTGCGTCAAAACCTTATGCCTGCTTAAAGCAGGCGTAAGGAGTACAATAAGTATAGGCCTCAAAATGCATTGCTGGTGTTGCGTCGTGCTTGCGTCACGACTCCAGCATTGCATGACTTTTGGGCTAAAAGATGCGTCAGAATATCTGACGCATCTGTCAATCCTTGCGTCATGGTGCGCCGTATTGTAAATACAACACACCCATGGTGGCGCAAGGGTATCGCAGGCTGGCGCAGGGAAACTGAGGCATCTCTACAGATGCATCAGTTTCTTGTAAATCTGCCCCAATGGATATAGGCCCAGATCTCTGTCCCGGGGTGAATGTCATCATTCATGATAGCTATGGAATTTATCAATTGGGTCTTCATATATCTTTCACTTACATACATCTGCATTTTCAATATTTTTACTGGAACCTTTTGACTTGCAATACTTGTTATGTTTTCTTTTAGGTTGGTTTGCTTTTTCTTTTGTTTTTGTTTAACGGTGTTACTGTTCCTAGACATTGTTTGCTCCTTGTTTTTGGGTGACTCTCCTATGTCCAAAGACAAATTCTACTATTACTCTGGATCCCTTTTCCAATTTTGCAAGACTGCTGACTTAGCCAATGTTTGCTCACATAAATATTGTTGAAGGTGGACTATTCCTAATTGGATGCAATCCATAATAGATACTTTTGTTAAATGTTACTATTTCCACAATCTTTTTAGTCTTAAAAGACAAATTAGATAAACACTTAAACCAAATTAGCCCCAACACTGTATTGCAGCATCTGTGAAACTCCTGATGACTGTCTGGCTAGAATGTCTCCTATGCTGGATACCTTCAACATCAGGATTCCTCCTCATTCTGTCAACAAATGACAGCAAAATTATTGATAAATTGCCTTACCATCATCTATTGGGAGTACCCCATAAAGGGTATTACTATTTTGCCGGGAGTACTTAAAATCCTGCAACATTCCTGTTCTAATCAGATTTAGCAGAAGACATATTATAAAGACTACTACAGAACAAAAGGCATATTATTATTTAAAGAAATATGGGTTGGATATTTTAGAACTACATGCCACTAACACTTCTAGGGGTCCCAGTTCTTACCACTTCATGCAGGACTCCTTCACTCTTGCCAGTTATTGTCCTCAGTTTTCCACCCAGTAGAAAAGGCTAATTAGGGATGTAAATAAGACATATGGCTGCAAAGTGATATCAAAAATGAATAAAATTGTTGTCAATAGGTTTTCATAATGACTGGGACAATTTTCTGATGAAGAAGAGCTATTGGCACTGCCAAGTGGAAAGATTCATATTCTCATCTCACCAGCAAACGTTATTCATATAAAGAGCAATGTTTTTCTTTACCTAAGTTTTCATAGAGTGATATATCCAAGTCCGAGCTTGTTCTTAAAGTTCAGTATTCCGAACAACTGGATTTGTTCTTTCTACCCACCCACTTCCGCCTGACTAACCACCTTCCCTCGCCACTTGTTTAGCAATATCAACGTGAGGGGCTCCAGTTACTTGATTCCACCCCGATGAAGTCACTCACTGTCAAACATTGTGCTAAATACACCTTTTTCCAAAATACTCTATTTGGGCAGACCTCAAAAGAAACAACTTTCAGATCCCAATTGTCTGAATCTGGATAAATATTAAACGGAATTATTCCAAAGCATGTGCACATCAATGGGGGATTTCCTAATGACATATTTAATATCAAATCTGTGAGAGGAAAAAAGTCAAAGAGCTTCCTATGTCAAACGTATTTCCAAAATAACTAAATATTGATAAATGAATAAAAAAGAGAAATGTTTACTTCACTTTTAAAAGGAATCATATAACATGTAATCTTTTTTTTCTTCAGATACAGATGAATGTATGAAATGTCCAGACGACCAATGGCCCAATAGTAAACATGACCAGTGCATCCCAAAAGTGATAGAATTCCTTTCTTTTGATGAGCCCCTTGGACTTACACTCTCCTTCGCTGCTGCCTTCTTGGCTCTCATAGCTGCTTGCGTACTAGGAATCTTTCTTAAATATGGTTCCACTCCTATCGTCAAAGCCAACAACCCCAGACTCAGTTACCTGCTCCTCCTCTTCTTAAAGCTCTGTTTCCTCTGTTCCTTCATATTCATCGGTCGACCCACAAAACTATCCTGCATGCTGCGTCAGACTATCTTTGGTATTATTTTTTCCATCAGTGTCTCCATGGTCCTCGCAAAGACTATACTTACTGTTATTGCCTTTAAAGCCAAACTCCCAAACAGCCCGGCAAGGAAGCTGTTGGGAGGAAAAACTCCAAGTTGTATAGTCTCTCTTTGCTCTCTGATACAAGTGGTTATTTGTGCTCTTTGGTTGGCGAAATCTCCTCCATTTCCAGAGCCTGACCTCTTGTCGTATAATGAAAAGATAATTGTCGAATGTAATGAAGGCAAACATTTCTTCTACTGGATGCTTGGATACATGGGCCTTCTGGCAACAGTCAGCTTCATAGTGGCCTTTGTCTCAAGGGATCTCCCCGGAAGCTTCAACGAGGCCAAGTTGATCACCTTCAGTATGGTGGTGTTTGTCAGTGTGTGGATCTCCTTCATCCCGGCGTACCTGAGCACACAGGGGAAGTACATGGTGGCTGTGGAGGTGTTTGCCATCCTGTGCTCCAGTGCTGGACTGCTGGGGTGTATATTCTTTCCTAAGTGTTATATCATTCTGTTCAGGCCTGATATGAACAACAGACATAATATTATTGGAAGAAAAAATGTTGGTACTATCAGAAAACATCAAGAGCACAAAAGAAGAAGGAGTTAGCTGGTGAAGGCATGGGCAGAATAAGCCTAAACTACATGTTAATAATATTAATAATAATAATAACGTTGCTGCAAGAGGGTTTGTGACTACAGATAAAGCAATCTCTCCGTAGACTAGAATCCAGCAATATAACCACTCAGTGGACCTTTCACAAGCTAATAGAAGGCAGGAGGAGGATATTGATGAGTATGCCTAACAACATGTCACACAAATGTATACCACAGCACATTTAGATTTTGTGACTATTTTCAATACAAACAGAGCCTCCAGCAATCTTTCAACATTGAAGATAACTAAACTAGGGTTGTGTAATGTTGTGATATTGTATGAGAACTGAATTCACTTTTCAAGGATTTAAAAAAACTGGGCAAATTACAGGTTCCTCCCAGCAGTGGAAAATGTCCCCACTGCCAGGAGAATCCAGCCCGGGCAAAGGTTGAGCTCACTATTTAGTAGATGCTTGCATTTTGTCATAAATTATTGTTTTTGTGCCGAAAGGTGTCTTATTGTATAGCTTACATTTAGTCTCCATTTAATTTTTGATTTTAACTTTGCATTGTTTTCTAATGGTAGTTTACACATGTTTTTCCTAATGTGACAATATGCCCTGCACGCTTTTATTTCTGATAGTCATTGTCGTCCTGTAGTCTGCACATTTAGTTCCAGGGACGCACAACTCAGAACACAATGCTTTGTTTAATCTTTTTAGTTTTGGTTGTAGGACACAACTATTTCTGTCTACACCTCTGGCACAGTGTGATAAGCTTGGCACTTTATTATTTAAACAGCGTCCAAGCGGAGGTTGGTGACAGATTCACTTCCCGTCAGGGTCATCAAAAAAGCTGCTGTGAGATGTAATTCCGCTGCACCCGACCTTCAGGCGGAGAAGGGAGATAGCCTTGCAAGAGAGGTATACAGGCCTGCAAACTCAGACAGTGGTTTATTCGTTAACACACTGAGACAAGCGTCCTGACATACACCAAGGTATGGGGTTAGCTCATTACAAAAAGCCTGGAAGATGGGTACTCTCGACATGCTCTCTTTAGCATAGAGAAATTAGTAATAGATAGGAGTAATCTTAGTAACATTATGAACAATTAACGTGGTTGAATTGTTTGTGTTTTTCACCATTCTAATAATGTTTATAACAACGATGTGTCTCATCTTTCTGATAATTGCAGTTCATGATTTATTTACAAAGATTAGGGCTTTTCAATAAACGTTTAAAAATGCATTCTCGTATCTTTTCTTTATGACACCTTAGGCATGCAAAAATGACAAATGAAAGGGTTAGATCTATTTCCATGCATTCCTTGGGAATTTAGGGGCATATGTACAAGAAAATGCTCGAGCGCGGTGCTAATCCAAATTTGACAGTGCCGTGCTCTGACATTTTTTAAACGCAGGGATCCTCCATAATTACTAAAATATGGTGCACCCCTGTGTTTCCCCTAGTGCTGGTGCAAAGAAAACTGCCTAGCACCATGCAAGGCACCCTGCCGCCATGTTGCGAGGGTGCCTGCGTTGCAGGGACACCTTTCTGCACATAAACAATCAATAATGGCGATTTGCTCTTTCTATGTGTGCTGCAGAATGCAGCATACAACACATAGAAAGAGCAAAAAACGAGGAGAAATTAATAATTTCTCCTCTTATTGCCATTCTAAGGCCAGCTACTACCTGGCCTTAGTTTTTGGTGCTGCCCAAGCCCTCTAAATCTGGGGCAGCGTCAAAAAGCAATGGGTTTTGCAGTGGAACGTCCACAGCAACACCCATTGCCCACTCTTTGCCACAGCGGACTGCGACAGAAAGGGGCATATTTACAAGGTGGCCTAAAGCCAGGTTAAGTGGCTTATCTCCACCTTGAGAATATGGTGAATGGCGCAACACCACCAGAGCGTCAAAAAAGTGACAATCCGGTGGCAAAAGGGGCTTGTAAAAATGCCCCATAGAGTCATGCTCGAGGTTGCCAATAACATCTATATCTCTATAAGGTGAGGAATTTAAATGTGGTGGTGTGAGGTAGCCAAACAAATCAACAATTACTGTTTATATAGGAAGTCGCAGTCTCTGTATTATGAAGTTTTCTTGTTCTAAATACACAAACCTCCTAAGTTCATAGGAACTGTTCAACATGGCGCCATCAACGTTCTAGGTTTGTTACCTATTTAATGGGTTTCCTGAGTAGTATACTAGTGTGTGCCCAAGGCTCATTTATTACCTCCATACAGAGACGTTTGTGGTGAAAAGGATTTATCCTCCTTCAGCTTAATAGAAAGCACCTTTTTATGTCGGTAGGTTATTCAAGCTTGAATGTTTAGAACATTTTTCCAGAATAGTGTTTTCCTTTCTTCTTATTCCATTCATTAATCATGGCACAGCCAGTAGTTCTGCCTAATAATTGCAGACAAGCTGTAACTGCTCACTCATCTGGACATGGGCTCGCCAATGGGGTTGCAGAAGTTACCTTTGAGGTATACAAAGCATACAGATGTGAAGTTTTTTATTCCTTGGTTGCTTTTCCCACAGTCGATGCCACTACACGCACATTTCACACATACACTGAGGCTGCAGTTCCAGCTGCATATGGGCCTTATGAATATTTATAAATGGCATTAACTTATAAGGAACATCATAATTGGTTGCAAAGTGCCCTCACACATACACTACACAATGTCAGACTGGGTCCTCACAGTAATTACTGGCAACCTGGCCAGTATTAGCAAGCTATGCACTGTATCCTAATGCACAGGGATTAATGAAACTTGAGACATTTGCTCTCTTGAACCATGTGGTCAGGTTGCAAAAATGACTGATGCAATATATTATGCATACAATCACTACTGCCCCAGCAAGGGCTCCTCAAACTGGACAAGCTCAGATAGCTGCATCTACAATTAGCCCTATTAATATTAATGCTATTATGTGTAAAGTCACTACTAAACATGTTAAAATTTCATTTTGGATTGCACAAAAACAAATTGGCTTGAGGCAGTGTTACCCTATGTGGGACCACAAGAAAAATGTTGAATTCTCACTATGTGTCTTCCACTTGGTATGGAACCCCTGTAGAGAGGTGTAATATGTGGGGTACTATATTTGCTGCATTCTACACCATCACCCACAGTACTCCATCAATTGCTGTATTACCTGAAGTCCTTAACCAGATTTGGGCTGAACACGGTGTGGCTCCTGCCCTGGATTTGGTGATGAAACTAATTGGCAACTTTGGTACAATGTTCTCAATTATTTTAGTAATATTAACTGGGAGGTGGATTCTCTGTCGATACGCCTATGGTTCGCTACAGTTCCATTAGCAAACCAGGAATTTGAGCTCCCTAAAATTATTTCTGAAACCTTTATATTTATAAGTCATGATCGTTTGGGAACCAGGCCTAGTAAGCCTCAACTTAAAGGCATATCTGATACTGAAGTTATCAAGCAGACACCTGAGAATTTTTTTAATTCTGAGATAAAAATAAAGCTAAAACACAAAATGGATCTCCGCAACTGGAGTCTTTCGAAAAACATTACAATTTACGTAACTGTGATGCAATTAAACAGCCTGATAGGTATCAGTATGCTGATACACATCCTTCTCGATCATGTCAAGACTCTACAGACAAATGGTCAAAGAGAGGAGGACGAGGCAAACGCAGACAAGATGAGCATGTGAAACTAAAAACAGACTCACAGCACACCACTGATGTCATCATACAAAAGGAACAGAAACTTTCACCACAAAAAGTACAATTGAAAAAGAAGAGAGTGGCTGGAAATCTGAGAAATATCCCACAATTACTTAGAACTCTTCATCAGAACAAGACGGCAAGAACTCTGATCAACATCTCTGCAGAGGTCACATCAGTTCACCAGACTCTTCAAGAGTTTCTAGTGGGAAGACTTACTAATGACTACATTCAAGTAGAAGCTCCAGATCAGCGGCTCAGCTCCCCTGAGAGACTCTATGATTCTGACATTGAAATTGAAGGCAACATAGTGCGCAGTATTAAAGTAATATTCTGGTAGAAGGTAACTAATAAATACAACATTCTCTTGGCTGAGACTGATTGGCCACCAGAGTTTGTTAGAAAAGTCCCACAAGAGGAGAATGTAAGTATACCTTCCATTATTATTCTTGAGGATGTTACAGTAGCACTTCTGCAGAATGGGCTCTTGCTCAAGCCTCAGCATTATGTCATAACCAGCCTGGTTGGGATAAAGACTCATCTTATTATGTTTTATCTATAAGGTCCAGCCCACTGGTGCAAGCACAATACCCTATTAAAAATGACGCTAAACGTCCTGTTAGGTAGGGATAGTCTATCACAATTAGAATATCAAGGTGTCTCCCCTATAAATAATCCATTGTTTCCTGTGATTAAAACAGATCATTCTTATTGTATAGACTTATACTATAGACAATTAAACAGTCACACACGCACTTTTGCTGTACAAAATTCATAGCGTACAGGCTTAATATCATTGTTTGGAAAAGATACAGAACTACATTGCCTGATAATTTTATGAGAAATTGATTCAAAAGCGTTGTCATTAGGCCTGGGCGGAAAACTACGCTACGCTCGCGTAGTTTGCGCAACTACGCGCTACGCGAATTGCACGTAGCACAGTGCAAAAACGCGTAGCGTAGCGGGCATTTTTTGCTTGCTCGCGGTCCTCAACGTCAAGTTGGTGACCGCGAGCGAGCAAAATAACATCCCGGCGAGACTTTTTCCTCGTTCGCGATCAGCAACATCAAGTTGCCGATCGCGAGCGTGGAAAATAAACCTCCCAGCGAGATTCTCAACGCGGGGAGGTCAGGTTTCTCATTGCGAGTGGTCGCGTATGCTCGCGACCGCTCGCGATGAGAAACTACCAGTCCGCGTTGAGAAAACTGCCGCTCGAGTACAAATCTACTCGAGTGGCAGAAAACGACCGCTTGCACTGTGCAAGATGCCGTTTGCAATGATTGCACAGTGCGGACAAGCATCCGGCACTGTGCAATCATTGCGAACAGCATTTCTTACCGCACTACGCAGTTCGCGTAGTGCTACGCGTAGCTCGCGTAGTGCGAAGTGCACTTCGCGTAGCTACGCGTAGCGCTACTACGCGAACTACGCCCAGGGTTAGTTACCATATGTTGATGACATTTTGCTCACATGATGATTTAAACACACATTTGGCCAGAGGGGATCGTATTATTCTGGGATTCGCTGACCATAGCTATAAATTCCATTTTCCAAAATCTGAAATTTCCTTTCTTATGGTCCTAGATGCCATAAAAGATGGTGTATTTCAGGCACCATAAACACATATAGAACCTTTAGGTGACTGCACCGCTCAGCTATAATTGAAAGCTCCAGTTCCAGTTTTGTAGAATATGGATTCAGAATTCCCCCACATTTATAGTGAGTGATTCCTATTACTACGTCCAGGTCATTAATGATAATTTACCCTATTGGTGCTTGAATAGATTCACTGCTTCAAAAGAAACAATTATAAAACATAAGCTTTTATGGGGGTAGGTGGCGGCACTCAAGGATACTTTGCCACGGGCTCATGGAATTCATACACTGAGTCATCAACGTATTGTTGCACACATTGCAGGGAATTAATTGGCTGATGATGCTGCCATTGCAGGTGTTCAGACTGTTTTAGTAACTGTGATTACTCGTTATCATACAAGGATTGAAGAAGACATAATGGCTGCAGTCACTGCTTTGGCGAGCCCTTACCTAAAGGTTTAAGCTACAATGTGTTCTGTTGGGTATCCCAATTGCTTTGAGTAATCGAAATGGTATATAGACTATACCATCTGTGTATGTAAATCAACCTATGGTCTGGAGAGTTGAGTAGACAATGTCCACAACATAAGTAGAGTGTGTTCCTATACTCGACCAATGTTTAACACCCCATAGTACAAATCAATAAAGAATAGACAACACACAACATAGCCATTACTTATTGCATATATTCACAATCATATATCCAAATATTCTACACTGTTTTCTTCATGTAAGGCTGTCATGAACACAAACATGAAAATACAAAAAATGTACATGAAACACAAAGAGAAAAATGTCCGTCCTTCTTGTATTAACTTGTTCAACATGCACCCTATCTCATCATTAATTCCATTTAAAGGATGGTTGACCAAGGAGATGGACCAATAAAATTGCTGATGACATTTATTTTTCGACCCTTTGTGCATGTGTTAGTTGGTACACATCACGGAAGGTCTTCCTCAGGACCAGTAAATTAAGGACAGCCAAGCTGTAATGAGATCCACATCAAGGGTTTTAACAGTATCCCACAATTATCTTCCAAGGAGGAAAGATTTTCTGAAATAACAATATTTCCATTTATGTGTCCAAGTTCACTGTATAGAGGTGGAAAAATCTTTGATTCCTCCAGATTAAACCATTCTTTACAAGGAAGGGGCCATTCTGTAGACTTTGTGAAGTCTTCAGAAAATTCTGAGATGACTCTCTTCTCAAGGTGAATTCTTCACGCGGCATGGGAAGAATTCACTTTGAGAAGAGAGTCATCTCAGAATTTTCTGGATACTGGGTACTCTACAGAGCTTTACTAAATTCCTCTACACTCTTTATAGTGGATTTTTGTTTTTGACTATCTGAAGCTGCTCGTGGGCTAAAGTTTTATAGCTTTTGCATCAAATGCGGCATGAAGACAATTGGCAAATCTAGTCTGCCAACCTGAAGTACAGTGTGCATCCTTTGAATCTCAGGCCTAATGAACCTTTATCACATGGGGCGCCTTGACTGGCAGCAGCCCTCCTCCTCACATGTTCCTATACCGGTCCCTGAGGGTAGTGCTGCATCCACCCAAGCACGCTCTGGGTCGGGGTAGACTAGCCGCCTGAAACCACATCCTGCGCAGGCATGCAGCTCTGCAAATACATCTCCTCCACATGAGTGACTATCAGTTTCCAGACGACACCAAAGCAGCACACACTAACTTGTCACTGTGCTCGGGTGACCTAGTTACCAGACTTCCCTACTTTTTCAGACATTAATTACGTGGTGTAGAAATTCATAAAAGGCAGCAGCATGCCAGATCCCGCAGGGTGTGCAGTGAGTCTGCATGGTTCGAGGACAGCACCTTGAAATGTACTTGGCTGCAGCAGCGCTAGTGACCAGCCAATAGCACAGGCGCGCACTGGAACGATGTGTTGTCTGCCCCATAAACCTGGGTGACCCTGTGGGGCAGAACATGATATACCCATGTCCCGTTGATGTGTTGCTAGTGTTTATCTCACACGTTATTTTTCCAAGCGCTAAATGCTCCGCATGTGCCTCCAGTGCTGTGATCCAGTGCAAGTCATAGGCCATATTTATTCTGGTGCGGCCTTTGTGTTTCTATCCGATTTGCTAACGTGTGCCTGTGCCTATTTACCATCCTAGTACAATATTAGAGAATGATCAGTTGCTGCAGTGTGGCTTTTATCCGATTCAACAGCAGGCTACTCCGAAGTCCCGCCAATTTCACTTCACCCTTCCCCGACCTAGTACATTTGGGGTTCAGTGGCCTGTTTAGATGCAGACAACCACAAGTGCCCTGCTATCAGTCATAACGGGACAAGGCCAGCAGCAGTTCACAGATAGAGAAAGATCAGATGACACTTTATATAATCTATCCTGTGCTGTGATAGAGAGCAGAGAGTTGGAAACAGGGGGGGATATTCTCAAGAACTTGCGATAAACATCCCCAAAATAGGTTAACGCAAGTTTTCATATCGCTGTCTATCGCGGGAAAATAACTCTGTGTTAACTTCGTATTTTCAACACAGTGGTAACATGAGATAGTCTCCCGATAACGCCTCAAATGTCCGCGATAACATTACCGGGACGGCGATGAACATCCAAACCTGAACGCGAAAAAAGTTGCGATGGGCCCAACCGCGATAAGACAATCAGCGAAAAGCAGCGCCAGGCCTGCAAATCACACACGTCAGGCGGGAAAAATCACTACAAAAGCAGAAAAAAAAAACACAAACAAAAATCAAACTGCAGCGAAGCACAATGGAGGCAGCCGGAGCAGGTACAGAGGACGACCAGAACCCCACAAGCCCCCCGGAGGAGCAGCCTGGGACCTTGGGGACAGGGAAGGGCAAAGACAAGAAGAAGAGGAAAATGCGGTTCAGTCCGCAGGAAAACAGGATCCTGATCATGGAGGTGATAGAACACCATCAACAACTGTTCATCACCTCCACTGTGTCATTGGCAACAAAAAATGCAACATGGCAGTCCATCCTGGACAAGGTGAATGCAGTCGGAGTGCTGAGGTGGACAATGGAAGAG
This sequence comes from Calotriton arnoldi, assembly GCA_963921515.1. NCBI lineage: Eukaryota > Metazoa > Chordata > Amphibia > Caudata > Salamandridae > Calotriton > Calotriton arnoldi. The sequence continues at coordinate 276,260 of CAWUFW010003209.1, read as the reverse complement.
CTCAAGAGGCGCTGGAATGATGTGAAGGGCAAGACCAAGCAGAAACTCGCCAACAACCAGTAGGCAGCAATGCAGACTGGAGGTGGGAGTCCAGCGCCACAGGAGGAGCTGGATGAGATGTAGGAAATGGTGTCCACAGTCATCAGTGGAGAGACGGTGGCAGGAGTTGGGGGACCGGACACTGCTCAACATGACCTGACACAACAGCAACAGGGTGAGTAACCACCAGGGACTGGGGGGACGGAGGGAGATGGGCACAATGGCACACATGCACAATAAAGCGGAGCACAGTGCACACCCACAATGACTCTGGATCATGTCCCCGATCCCCTTGGCACACTGCAGCACACATAGAAACAGCACGTAGGCCCCCGTCGACTATGTGCCCAGAGGAGGCCCGCCCACACATCACTTATCTCACAACCAACCCATGCACATGTGCTGAACCCAGCAAAGCTGCGGGTCCGTGAGCCACACTGACAATGCAAGTGACACTGCATGACGATTAGCATGGCTGCAGTCCGATCATCATGACATGGTGCACGCCACCACACTGAGGTGGCTGAGTGTGGACCACATCCGTAAAGGAGCAGGTCACACTCTGACACATCCACCTGCACAAACAACCCCTGACATCAACAACACATCTGCGGACAAACCATGCCCCAGAGTCCCAACTCCCACCAAGACCCAAATTCACCTAAGTCTGCAACATCTCAGTACTGTATGGGCACAGAAGTCAAAGGCACACCGCCTGAAAGGAACAAGGGGCAGCAAAATCAGAGCTGCAGGGGCGACTCTCCCAAAATGCAGCACACACACATGACATTCAGAGCACATCAGCATTGACAACAATGTGGTACAAACTGCAACACGTTTACAACAGGACAGAGGACACAACAGGTGCCGCTTGTGTGTAGAAACTGGCCAATCACATTTGGCATAGCAGGGAAATGTGAGATGTCAATATACAAGTACAAACACATATCCGTGATGTTGACGAAATGTCCACTGTCCCGCATCAAATAGGCAGCTCCTCCTAAACAGTCACAATGTACATTGTCATGCAGTCTGCATGTGCACTTGTACAATCCGACAACATACATGTGAACACAATGTAATACTGCATCTCCCCTTCACATTGCAGAGGGAGCATCAACACCTTCTGCAGAGCAGCCCCAACAACTCTTCACTGATGACGATGAGGGCATCCCCAACATCGACACCGAAGCCCTCCAAACCCTCATTGTCAGCTTCGGCGCCCCACCTCCAGGAGCAGGGCAGCCCAGCTGCATCGAGGAGACCCCACCCCCTGCACAGACCACACAGCAGGAAGCACCTACCAACCCGGCTGTCTCGCAGGACCCCCACGAACAACACATGGCCTTCCAACGCCGTGTGTTAGAGGTCCAGGAGAAGATGGCTGATCAGGTGTGGGTGGGGTTCGACCTCATGGCAGCCAAACTTGATGCCATACATGGGTGTCTGATTCCCATCAGGGACCACTTACAGTCCCTAACGGACACCCACAGTCCGCTCCATGCTCTCCAACGAACCATGGATGACATCGCTGGAGTCCTGACTCAGAGACAAGGACAACTCTCTAGTCAGAGTGGCTCCAGCGGTGTCAGCCGGGAGTTGGGACACATGCGGAGGATCATGGAGAACATGGAGCGGATGACGGCGGAAAGAATGGCTGCCACGGCTGCACACCAGCGAGATGTGGCTAGGACCTTCCATGCCCTGCAGCACATCGTCATGGCATTGCTGCCTCAAGGCCTTGCGCAGATGAATGCTGCTGCTGCTTCTACATCCACATCTCCGCTCCCTGATGTGTCAGTGCCTCACAGTGCGGCAGGCAATCCACCTCCGGCCCCCGATGTGTCAGTGGCACACAGTGCGGCCGACATTCCACCACCACCCACGTGTGAGGCACATGTGACATCAGAGGACGAAGATGCGGGTGAATCAATCTTACTGGTAAGGAGGAGGCAGTAGCATTCATCTCCGCCATATGGCCTGTTTCTGCTTGGTTCTGCCCTTTGCATCATCACCTTCCACTGTCCCCCGATACACTCTACGACACTCACCTTCGACCTCGACATGGACTGCCATTTTCTGTTTGGTTACCAATGACACAGCGATCAGACTGTGGACTGAACTCTTCCTCTTCCGATGTACTTGTCATTCCCTGAATGACTCTGGCTGGCCCTCCACGGGCCAATAATGTGAAGTGGGGTTTGCATGGCCCTGTACTGCTCCAGCTGCAACACTCCACTGGATGTGAATTAAACATTCAGGATCGCACAGATGTTTGATGCCTTTGATCATTCAAGTATGAGAGTATGGATGAATGTAGGGTCAGTGATTCCCCCTTACGTCCATGTTGCTCATGTCGTGGGACTTGAGTCACAGGGTGCAACATTGCCGATTGCGGTCCGGGTGGCGTAGACACTACAACAGAGACACAAGCATCAGTTACTTCCTTGTCCAGCCCAGAACTGAAGCACGCCCAGAGCCCCAGGCTCATTGTTCCCACCCCTACGCTGGCCTGCCATACGCCAGGCCAGTCCACTCCGCTTACGCTCAGAGGGGACGACGACAAAGCTACATGTCCCAGGTCTTCCCTGTAGTGATCTGCTGATCACTGGTCTAGTTGTCAGCATGCCACAGCCACTCCCTGAGGGCTGGTTAACACCCACACCACACCCATCCAGCACAGGCGTCACAGGACATGTGACCCTGCCAATAAAAGGGGCCTAGCATATCACATTCCCCACTGCCGGAGATGACATGATGGCGTCCGCACCACAAGACCCAATCATAAAGGGTCCATGACTTGTGGCACACTGAGTTAGTGGCACCCGATGCACTGCGGCCGGCATGGGCCTACAGCCACGGGATGATGACTTGCGGTGCACTGAGTTGGTGGCACCCGATGCACTGCGGCCCGCACGGGTCTACCGCCACGGGACGATAACTTGCTGTGCACTGAGTTGGTGGCACCCGATGCACTGCGGCCAGCATGGGCCTACCGCCACGGGACGATGACTTGCAGTGCACTGAGTTGGTGGCACCCGCTGCACTGCGGCTGGCAGGGGCCTACCGCCACGGGACGATGACTTGTGTTGCACAGGGTTAATGGCACCCGCTGCACTGTGGCTGGCAGGGGCCTACCGTCACGTGATGATGACTTGCGTTGCACAGGGTTAGTGGCACCCGTTGCACTGCAGCTGGCAGGGACCTACCGCCACGTGACGATGACTTGCGTTGCACAGGGTTAGTGGCACCTGAAGAGCTGAGCGGGTGTGCAGCCTGCGATGATGCATAGGCCTCGATGAGCCGTCCTGCTAATCTTGGTTCGATTTGAATTGTGAGTCCTGCTGGACCATAGTTCACGCCGAAGGCAGCAGTCAGCACACACATGACTCCGCGGTGCGGTGCCGCAGGGTGCGCTGGGGGTCTGTGGCGCGGAATCCAGCGATCGGCTGAGGAGGATGCACCGGCACTTAGTGGGCCCTCTTGGAGACACGCCGGTGGCGGCAGGTGAGCATTGAGTCCTGGGTGCGCAGGGGCGGCCAGTCATCGCTGGGCGGAGGACCGGTCTGGGGACCAGGGCTGGGGTGCAGTAGGCGCACAGGATCGCGCAGGCACCACCGGTCACGGCGGCGGACTCGTGGCTGGGTGGGGGGCGCCGCCCTTGCTGACATGACCCTGCATGCGATGATCGTGATGTGCGCGGGTTGGTTTGGGACGTAGCCACCTCGTCTCCAGTGTGAATGTGCCCATTGAAGGTGGTCGGCCACGTGTGTGTAGGCCTATGGACAGGTTGTGGCGGAGACTGAGACACACACAGTAGTCACTTTGGTGGTGGATTTGTGCATTCCCACAGTTGTGAGTTGGGGGATTGTGGAGTTGAGGTGTGTGGTGTGTTCAGTTGGTACTTGCCGATGGGCAGGGCATTTCCATTTGGGCCATCCTCAAAGCGCTGGTTGGTGGCGGACTTGCAGACATGTGGGAATCATGCACACTGCCTGGGGAGTTTGCGACGACATTGGTGGACAGGCCACGGTGGTCCACTTTTGTATGCACAGTGATGGCATGCGTGTGGTTGCTGTTGCGGTGATTGTGTGCAGTGTCGGCAGGGGGCACAAGTCATACACGTGTGCTGTGAATTGCCCCCAACACGTGCGTGACGCCAGCTATGGCGTAGTTCCCTTGCCTGGTCTCAAGATCTTCGTGCGCAGTGTGGGGGGAGTGAGGGGCAGGGGTATCGAGCTGACACACACCGTGATGCTTTCAGGTATGATGAGTCCAGCATGATGTGACCGTAACAGCAGTTTGTGTGGTCGTTACCTTCCTCTTCATTCCTACGACGGTTACGGCCACACAAAGTTCTGTTATGGTCTTCTCATGTATGGTTTATCATGCCTGTCAGCATTCCGGTTTGTCCAAGTGCAGTACACTGTACCAGATTAGGCATGTGACTATACGGAAGTTTGATCATTGTCACCATTTCTCCCACAGGTTTCTGAAGACACGTTGCCCTGTTGAAGTTCCCCGTTGGGAATGGAACGCGTTGGCTGAGCTTTTCGTTTTGTATGTTTGTGTATTTGTAATAAAGTTCTGTTTTTACACTACTGTTGACTACTGGACTTCATGACCTGGTGCACCCACATTTCGGTTACTACGATCTTGGGTCTGGGGCACGGAGGTGTCTAGCACGGCTGGCGTTGGGGTTGGTTGCGCAGGTACACTACGAATTGGTACTATTGTGTGGTGCGGATACAGGGGCCCGCCGTTGCTTTTGTGGACATGCATCCATGACATGTGTGAGGGAGTTTGATGGGGCTGGCTGTGTGACTCCTCCAACTCCGGCAGTTGTTGGTTGGAAGGTACCAGGGGCCAACAGGTGCAGCACAGCCAGCAGCTTTGTCTGCGGCAGGATGTAGGTTGTCCGCTGAGTTGGTACCGTCAGCCTGTGGGCAATGTGGGTCAGGATGCGGAGGATGGTTGTCCTTTTGAGCCTGTGTTGGCCAATGGCTTCCTCTGGCTTGGAGTCTCTGGGGCTGGTGCGTTTTAGGGTCGTCCGCTGTCCTGCACTGCCTAGGTGGTAATCCGGAGGGGGGTGGTCCGGGGGGGGCCTGGGAGTGGTGGCGGTGGGTGTTGTGGCCCTCTTGGGTCTCCGAGCTGCATGATCAGTGTCTCCAGGGCATCTGTTGGTCTTCAGATGTGGCTCTGGGCTGGACTCCCTTTCTACTGCAGTTAGTCGTCCTGCTTAACACCAGTAAAAGGCAGGTGTTAAATCCCTGCTGCTAACGCGCCTTATTGCCTGTTTTTGGTTCGCATCGCAGATCTGACTGGTCGTTGAGAATCTCGCGAAGTGGTGTTTTCGTGTGTTTTTGCACGGGAATGCCTACTCTGCATATCATTAGCGTTAGTTGTCGCACTCATCCGTGGCGATGTTTTTTGCGGCAGCTATTGCTGGTAAACTGGCGATATCGGCAGTTTGCACCAGCTTGAGAATAGGGCGATAAATCTATCGCCACTTTTGCGGCGCTAAAGTGCCGATAAATCGGCGATAAGTCTTTGAGAATATGCCCCAGGGGGTAGTAACTGACATGGCAAAGGACCTGGAGCTCCTGTTAAGCTGTGTAGTTTCTTTGTAGTTCTAGTAACTGTGACATATGTTTCTTTACCACGCTGTTTTGCCATTTTAAAATGTTAGGACAAACTTCGACATGTGTGTGTTTCTTACCGTTAAGCTACAGCTCCTTGTGTCTGCCACAGTTCTCCCTGGATTAGAAGGTGGCATGTCTCAGCCGGGCAGGGACCGAAAACACAATGGGGCATATTATCAAGTCCTGGCGATAACAATCGCCAGCGCCAATTAGCGGGAGTTTTTTTATTGCCTTCTTTCCCTGACAATTATCGCCTTGTTATCGACGTATTATCAACACGTCGGTAACAGGCGATAGTGTCAGGGAACGGTGTAGTAAACTCCCGCTAACTTCTTAGCGATGGCGATAGGGAATCCAGCGATAGCTGCCGGAATCTAGCGATAAGGCCATTAGCGGCAGAAAAGTCCCTTCTACCCTCCCGGCAATAAGTCCGTGATAATATGCCCCAGAGAGCGAGACGTGCAGACAGAGGTGATGACAGGCAGGTGATGCAGACAGATGGGCTGACAGGCAGGTGATGCATGTATTCATATATATTTGTAGGTATTCAATATAGCGTGAGCCAAGCTCCGAGGGGCATCAGGGCGCTTTACAGAGAGCATGAGGGTCTCTGCACAGAGCAGTGCTGGATGTGGGCCTAGTGGAAAAAAGACATAATCCGGAAAACTTTGCTGCTAATCACTGAAATGTAATGTATCATTGGAGGCATGCAGGTTTAAAGTAGTTTGTCTAGAATCACAAGATTTTACGTCAAGTGTTGAAGCTGGGATTAGAACCCTGGTCAGCAAGATTCATCTTCAAAAACTTGTTCATGGAGAAATGAAGAGATAAATCAATATAGAGCAATGCCCCAGAGAGAGAGAGAGCTGGAGGGACAAGGATTGAAAGGATACAGGGACAGGCAAAGGGAGAGACAGTCAGGTAGACTGTAAATAGACAGAATAGATAGAGGGCGACGTGATCCAAAGAAAGAGTGAGAGAGAGCAAGCAGGTAGAAGACAGGACGACACATAGGAACATGAAACGATTAGCAACGTGGTCGACTGGCAGAGAGAACTGACTGGATGGATGGATGGACGGACATAAGCATGTCGGATTTGTTAGCTGGCTAGGTCGGTGTATGAATGCATGGTTGAATGGTGGATGGATGGACGCTCAGATGGATGTTGGCTTGGTGGATAGTGAGTGGACGGGAGCACAGATGGATGAATGGATCAATAAGGTAGAGAGGGAAAATGATGGACGGACTGAAAGAAACTAAGAGATCGACAGGGTGAATGATGGCTGGAAAGGTGGATGAATGGGTGGGTGAACAGAGGGTCCTAGAGACAGGGAACGCGACAGGGTGGGTGGGTGCATTGATAGAAAAGTAGAGAGAAAGGCAGGTAGACCAACTGGGTGGATAGTTGGAAGGCAGGGCCAGGGGACAGAGAGGAACTGGATGATGGATGGATGGATGGACGGACGGCTGAAATGCAGACCAACAGGATGGATAGCTGGGTGGTGAACCAGGAGACAGGCAGACCGACTGGATAGATGGACGGACGGCTGAGATGCAGACCAACAGGATGGATAGCTGGGTGGATGAGCCAGGACACTGGCAGACGAGGGCGACCCTGCACAGGCCTGCCTGCTGTCGGTGTTATGATGCATGCTTCAGATGCATTGCCTCTCAGAGAGGCTCGCGGCAGGGCTGTGCGCTAAGCAGGGCTTTAGTGGGATGAAAAAACTTATGGGGGTGGGGGAAGGGTCTCTCAAAGGGATGTGGCAGTTGTAATTAAGGGCATGGTTTCAAAACACAATAGCTAAAAATCTCTTCTTAGCATAGTGTGCCGCCCCACTGATATTTTGCTGCTTCTGTCATTGCATACAGATGTATAATACAAGTAACAATACACCTACAACAAGCCAAGACTATTGGCTTTGTCAATGGTTGTAAGTTGCGTAAGATAAATAGGCTATAACTATAGATTCATTGTATATAATATTGAAAATGCTTCCGTCCTTAAATGATGAGACTGAAAGAACTATAACGAGTCTCGTTGACGTTACAGTAAAGGCAGTGAAATGGGGGGGTGCTGCAGTGTTTGAAGGGGCCATTGCGCCCAATTGGTGACTGATTTTTACTACTGACTTGGGGAGCAGAGGGTCCTATTTTCCTTCTTTGAATTATTTGAGACATTCTTGCTACGACACTGACCCCATTGGTTTACGTGGCCATGATAACAGGATTCTGAAATATTAAAGTGACAAAGTCCAAAAATGAAGACACAGAGCCAGCAAACCACAGTTAAATAATTACACTACATAGAAATATATTCATAGGTGCTCTTCCGGTCTGGTGTTATTATTTAAATGTGACATACAGAGCTTCTTTGGGTTAACACAGAGGGTTACAGTAAATTACCATATGTGAAGTTCCATTGAAGCAGATGGAGCAGAGGGACACCAAGGTATGAGACTCATGTGAAACTTGCAACCTTAACAAGACTGACTGCAGTGCAGCAGAGTTCTCTAGTTACAAAGAATCACTTCAGTTTCAAGAACAAATGTTAAATACATTCAGATGAAGAGGGACTGTAACCAGTAAACAAGCACTTGCAATGCCAAACGTTTAGTCCAGAGATAGTGTATATTGCAAGGTAAATCTGGGGCTCGTGGCTAAGGAGATCGGGGAGGTTCTGGTTGAGAGAGGTACTTGGGACCTTGAAATAAGAGGTCAATGTTATCTTTGCTCAGGACACACTGACCTCGGGAGGAGTTCCTGTTACACACAACCTAGATCGGAGTGGATGCAAAGTCCTTAGGAGAAATATAGCCTTTCTGGACTTCATTCATAAGTCAATCTCTCAGCCCTCGACCCCAGCCATGGCCTACATTTTGTTTACTGCTGTAGGGTGTCCTGCTGCAACCTCACCGACCTGCTATCACAAACTTGTTTTGTTTCAATGTTGCAACGTTCTAGACCCCACACCATCAACAACTTTTCATTAAAATGGTGCCAGCTTTGCATTACCGAGCTCTGCCTATTGTCAGTGTGGGACTGGGAGGTTGCTAAGAGGATAAGAAGTTGAACAAGTATTGCCTCTGCTGTAGTTGTTTGCTGTGTGAGGCTTCCGTTACTGCTTTACATGCTGTAGTTGTTCTGTGTGTTTTGCTAATCTTGCACTACTGCTGCCTATGTAGCTGTTTTGTGTGTTCTGGTAATCTTGCCCCACTGGACCTGTGTCTGGAGCCTGGATGCCTCGCTGTACCTGCGTCTGGAACCTGGATGCCCTGCTGGACCTGCGTCTGGAGCCTGGAGTGGGATGTGGAGGAGCTGTGAAGTCGATGAGCCGTGGCGGGAGACATTGATGCGCGACGATCGCCCGTACCTGGTGGTGAAGTCTGGCAGGTTGCATGGAGACACGTTGCTGACCTGTGTGAGAAGACCGCCTTGCGACCCTTGGAGCTGTTAATGGTAGAGGCGCTCCTGCGCACCAACGTTGTGAGGTCCGCATCGCATACTACGATCCACCACTACACCGGGGTGCACGGAGGGGATTACCAACGGTGTGTGCCGTCTCCCTGCATCACAGGCCATATGATGTTGGGCTGGCCGTATGCTGTGGAGGCTGAGGCCCCTGTACTACAGCGAACTTGTGTGGCGTGAGCGCTGCGCCTTCACGGCTAAGGGAGGTCCACCAGCATACTAGGCGGCGACTGCTGTACCCAGCCGAGTGAAATCACACCTGGCTGAGGCTCCTGCTGGCTGAGTCACAGATTTGGAGAGAGTGCAGTGGATTGCGCCACGGTGTCAATGACCAGGTAAGGAGAAGGTGGGACGCATAGCGCAGGAGGGCCGGGGGTGAGTCGCTCATGCCTAACACGTAGATGACACACCCCCAGTGGCGGCTCTTCCGCTATGGCGGAAGAGCGTTGCCCCACCGCCTCAAGCAGTGCAGAAGAGGAACAATCATCACATGATGATAACTCAATCAATGAATCAATCAGGGGAATTGTAAGCACGCTACTCACCCGTGAGGGTATCAAGGCGCTGAGGGGGGCGCAGAACTGTTAGCTGAAGAGCCAGGTCTTGAGGGTCTTCCTGAAGGTGTTCAGGGAGGGGGCGCATCTGATGTCTGCCGGCAGCTCGTTCCAGGTTTTGGATGCAATGTGGGAGAAGGATCTTCCGCCTGCTCTGGCTCTGTGGATGTGCGGGGTTTCGGCCAGTGCGAGTTTGGAAGATCGGATGTCTCTTTTGGGTACGTGGAAGTTGATTCTGTTGTTGAGGTATTTGGGTCCATTTTTGTGTAGGCCTTTGTAGGCGTGAGTGAGGATTTTGAAGGTGACTCTTTTCTCCACGGGGAGCCAGTGGAGTCTACGTAGGTGTTGGCTGATGCGTTCGTGCTGGGGGATGCCGAGGACGAGTCTGGCGGCGGTGTTCTGTAATCTCTGGAGTTTGCGGAGTAGGGACTTGTAAATGCCGGCGTAGAGTGCGTTTCATTAGTCCAGTCTGCTGGTGATGAATGCATGGGTGACTGTCTTCCTTGACTCCGGGGGGCTCCATTTGAAGGTCTTGCGGAGGATGCGGAGGGTGTTGAAGCAGCTGGAGGTGACGGCGTAGACCTGTCGGTTCATGGTGAGGGATAAGTCGAGTACGATGCCGAGGTTTTTGGCGTGGTCCGAGAGGATAGGTGGGCCTCCGAGGGCGGCGGACACCAGTTGTTGTCCCATGCTGAAGGGGTGGTTCCAAGGACGAGGACAACTGTCTTCTCGGCGTTGAGCTACAGGCAGCTGTTGGTCATCCAGACTTCGACGTCATGCATTCCTTTCTGGAAGTTGAGTCTGGCGGTAGTGGAGGCAGGAGAACTGGCCATGGGTCGTGTTTGGCGAGGCCTGTTGTCAGTCTCTGAGTTTTCCGTGGTTGAGTGCTTGGAGGGTGGCTGAGCTGTAGCAGTGGCTGGCTCGAGATCCTGGGTTCCTGGCGCTGGTCGCGGTCGGGTCACAGACGGACCCAGATGGGCTTGGCTTAGGCGCGCCTTCTGCACGCCAGCGGCGCACGTCCGCTGCGCAACCGCGCAGCGTCCACCATTTAGTAGGGGAGGGGGAAGGAACGATCAGCTGGGAGGCGGCAATGGGCGAGGACAGGGGTGCGGGGCCACAGGGGCAGCAGCGGCGGGAAGTGCCGGCTCCGAGAAGCCAAAAAAACAGATCAAAAGTTAAAAACAAGGGATAACTAACGGATGTAATCATGCTATGTATCCTCAGGGGGTGGGAGGGTGGGTAGGACTACTCCAAACACAGAGCAGGGCATGGGCGGATTGGCATGCCCACTCAAGTGAGCAATGACTGTTTGGTCGGCCCACTCAGGCCGCCCGAAACAGTCATGCGCACTTCCCTGTTCGCAATGCAGGCTGCATTACAGCCTGCATGGAGAACATGGCCACCCCTACGGCCCCTGGCTGCATGACTTGTCCCGTTGCCGATTACCAATCCCACTGCTGCATTGCAGCGTTGTGATTGACTCAGGGGAGGGAGCCTGGCTGCCTACTTCCTTTTCCTGGAAGCAGACGCAGGAGAGCAGGAGCTACAAAGACACGGGACACAGCTTCGAGGTAAGACTTCCCTCAATAAAAAACAACACACGCTCACACACACATCCCCGCATCCACGCACCATCCAGTGTTATTTGCGGCGTTTACCACCTCACAGCTGTCCAGCCCCCCTGCACTTCTCAATGGTGGCCGCTGTGCACCCATGCACAGCGGGCGTACCACTCGTGTGCCAAAGGCACATACGTAGTTGCGATGCATGCCATCACCTCGCATTCCATTCCAATGCATACTAATACTAGGCACATAGCAACAGTACAGTGGGTGTTGCATAGCGCAGACATAAAGATCACTGTTCCCACTTCAGTGAGTGCAACCCAAAACTAACCTTTGCACCACAAACCCAACCGTGAACCCTGGAATTCCTTTTTTGAGCCCCCAAAACACACACAAAAATCACATTTGAGACAGATGCACACCCCATTTTTCACATTTTACCACAAAAAACACCCCATTTTTCATATTTTACCCCAACAAACACCCCATTTTTCATATTTTACCCCCAAAACACCCCATGTTTCATATTGTACAGCATTAAAAACATACATTTACAAATTTTACCCCAAAACCCATACACACCTGAGAAACTTTAAATTACCCCATTACTGACCTCACAATGCGTTGTGATAAAATGCGATGTTAAGGCACCCGCGTTGTCGGAGTTGCGTTGTTAACGATGTACTGCCTGCATTGTGATGGTCGTCTCCTGTGCCAAAGGCAACCCATAGGCTACGCCGTTTGCGTTCGTCTGCCCCTGGACCGCGCTCAGCACCAAGGAGCATTCCTCTTGGACACTCCACCGATACGACGCCAGCACCCTCCTCGCCATCAACCCTGAACGCCACCTCACCTGCCAGGACCAACCTCTGCTCCATCGCCTTTGCCATCACTGACGGCTGCAGTATTACCCACAAGGAGCACCCCAACCGTCAAGGAGGATGCATTGCCATCACCTACAGAGGCACACTCCGACTGACAACGCACTCTAATGTGCCAAGGTTGACCATGGACCACGTCAACTCCCAGATCCAGAACAAGCCCAAGAACACCCTCATGTGCAGGCCCCCGGGCCATGGCCCCCCATTCTCCAATGCCATTGTAGACCTCATTGCACCCCAGGGTCTCCCATTCACCGACGACATCCAACTCGGTGAACTGAAGTTCCACCTGGACAACCCCAGTGACCAGAGCACCACCCCCTCCTGGGGAGGGTCACCGACATCAGACGCAAGCAGCAAGTCACCTCAACAGGCCACATAGCAGGACACACGGTGGAGCACATCACCTCCACCAGCGGGTACTTCAACTACAGCCACAACACCGGACTCTCCTGGACCGACCATCATTGGTAACATCACGTCTCCACCTTGCCGACCGGACGCCACCGCCATCATCGCACCCCCTCGCAGCTGGATCAAGGCCAGCGATGAACATCTCGTCAACTCCCTCCACACCAACACTCAACCAATGCTTCCAAACGATGACACCGCAGCGTGCAACCACCACCGATGGATCTCCAACAGCGCCGACATTCGGGCACCCCTCATGAACAGCACTGCTCCAGTATCTTCCGCCTGCCTGATGGCAGGCGTGAGGTTGAGGCTGTGCCACAGGGATAGGCTGGCCCCATGCATTGCTGGAGTTGTGTCATGGTTGTGACACGACTGCAGCAATGCGTGACTTTAGCGCAGACAGATACGTCAGGATTCCTGACGTATCTGTCATTACTTGCGTCATGGGGCGCTGTCCAGTGATTACAGCACATTCATGCTGTCGCAAGAAGGGCATAGTGAGAAGTGTTGCAACGCTGTCTTGTCGCAGCGCAGCAACACTTTTCATGACCGGGGCACAGGTATGCGCACTATCTTATTGATTGTGCGCATTCCTGCACTGTAGTTTTGTCGCAGGGCAGCGCTGCAACATTGCTTGCAGTGCTGGCCAGCGCCAAAACCTGCAGAGATATGGGCCCAAGTTTTATCACCATTTTTAAGACCAGCTATTTTCTGGTCTTAAGTAACTGGCTTTAACTACAGTTAGAGCCAGTTTTTTGGCTCTTCAGAATTTCAAGGAGCCCCTTGATAATATGGAGTAGTGGTGTTTGCGTGCCTTTTTGCACGGGAACGCCTACTTTGCATGTAATTAGCGATAAATATCGCTAACATGCTTTGAGATGAAAAAACGGGCCGCTATCGCCAAAAGAATCGCGCTAAGGCCCGTTTGCTGCAGCTTGCTAATAGTGAGATAAAATTATCGCTGCTTTAGCGGCAAAAAAGTGCCGCTAAAGCGGCTATAGGCCCTTGATAATATGCCCCATTGAATCTAAATGGGGAACTTTACGGCATGATTTTTCCTATTTAGGAAATAAACCATTGACAAAGATCTCATTGTTTGTCAGCACAGAGAGGGGGAGACATAAATAGTAGTTCACACGGTGGGGATCCCTTTCATGGTCCCATGAGCTGAAGTATTCCTTACTTGAGCTACAGTTGGACGCTGATTTACAACGGGTCGGTTCCCTGCCGCTCACAATGACATAGCCTCATGCCTTAATGTAGTTTTATTTTCTCTCCAGTCAGTTGCAACCCTGACAAGAAGCACATCTTTAGCAAGTCATTTTTCTGTGAGAAAAGTTATGCATATTTGAAGCACCTGATGTCTGTGAGTCTGTGACGTGTTATGCAAATTCTGCACCAGCGTGCTCAGAAGAACAGGTTGAATTGGAAATATGTTGGCAATGCCAGTCCAGTGAAGTATTCAAAATAAATAGTCCCGCTACCTCTAATGAAATGAGTTAAAGTAAGAATGTGAAGCAACAATGCCCTCAAGTGGCCATTTGAAGAATATTATGAGGCTGCCTAACTGCAAATATTAGTATTAAAGTACATAACAGGCCGTGAACTCTACAAGTTTAGAGTACTCTACCCGCTCGCGGAAGTTCATGGAATTTTGCTAAGTTTTCCTACAACGTTGCGGAATTCCATGGAGTGAAACCACGCGAGCTCTGCCCGGGCCTAACAATTTGAGGTGGTGGGCAAAGCTAGTTGGTAAAGTCGGACTAAGTGCCTGATTTGAATTCAACTTCAAATTTGGCCTATAGGATACTCTCAGACGCACGTGCCAAATACAATCTATACAGCCTGTTCCTTTCCCTGTAGTGCAGTGCATCGTTTTCCCTAACGTCTACTTACCGCAGACAGGATAAGAATATCCACATTTTTTGTGCATGAGGTGTATGACCTAGTATCTTATTTATTGTTCATCTTCCTCGTTGGAGTTAGGGTAGAAAGTGAAAGTCATTTGGAAAAGAGCAGAGCCATTGGAATTAAAGATAGATAATTGTCAACTACAGCTGCCCCAGCTGCAGACAGTAGCAAAGTACCCGATGTGCTGACTAGCATGCCTTTATTAATTTAGCACACCACAACTTGTAATCCATAGTGCATAATGCCTTACTCATTAATGAGAGGTAATGTATTTTATTTTTCCAGTCAAAGTGTCTTTTTAGTTACTAGAAAATCCTTTCAATGAAAAAGCAATCAAATCACTGTTTTTTAATCTGGTGTTATTCTGCCTTAATAATTTTCTGCCAGACAGTCAGTGTTTTTTGTGTGAGGCATGTGTGTGTAAAATTCAAAATTGGCTTTGGCTCTCTCCTAATCATAATCACATCAAGTTCCAATGGCACTAGGGGGGCAGCAGTATACTGCTCTTGTGCCACCCACCAATCTTTAAAAATTGTTTGCACAGAGCATTATTTACAATTTCTATTTTTTTCTTTTTGTTTTCCTTGATATAGCTACTCCAGCCTGTACCACCCAGCAGGCAGGAGATAGTGGGCCGTCTGCGGCACCAGAGGCTGGACCTGATCCAAGTGGAATATCGTCCCTGGTGGCCCAGGCGAATGAATAAGAAGAGGCTGGAAAATCTGCCTATCATTCAGGCCGTAGGGCAGCCAGTCAGCCACAGCCTCCAGCCTCCCGGGCATCCCATCGCCAGTGCCACCACCAGAAGTCAAAGATCCTAACTGAAACTGCTGCCACCTCTTCCCACTCTGACATAGGCAGGAAATTGCTGCGGCCTATCCTTCTGTGGCTGAACTGCATGGAGAGGGATGTGGAGAGCCGACTGGACTGGATTGAGCGGAGCCTGGACCAGCTCTGGACTCAAATGAACAATGCCCTCTTCTAACCCTTTTTACATTTTTTTTTGTTTTGGTGGAAGGGACTTGTTGTGGGTGGAGAGGGTGGGAAGGGGGTTGGGACTGGGTTATTTGTTGAAATATTGAACATTAATTGTGGAATTGGAATGGGTCAATTTGTTTGGAGAGAGGGGTGGGCCTGTTGTGGGTGGAGAAGTTGGGTTTTTTGTAAAAAACAATTAAAGGCAACATGTTTATTTCTTCACCATTTATGCCTGAAGTAGTTTATGTGTGTTTTACTTTTACTTTGCCCTGGTGCCTTTTTATGCAGCCTATATTTTTTTAATTTTCTTATACCGGTTTGTTATAGTTAGATGTACTTCTGTAACTGTCTTGACCATGAGGGAGGATGCTGCCATGACCTATATTGCCTACAACAACTTAAATAAACAATTTCTTATTCAGTAGCAGTTACTTGCTTACTTACTAACTTAACTAGTTCACTCCACTCCATAGGTCTCTTACTTGAATACAGATGAATCAATAACAGGGAAGGCATGACAACTTCACAAGCGAGGTCCCACTCCCACCCAAGTGAGCTCCAAATGTAGGATTAATTGGAAGGATTATTCATTGTAGGCACCTAAATGGAAATAAAAACACTGAGTTAGCGGGTTATAAATTATATCATAGCTTTACAAAGAATTGATACCAGTCCACTACATGACATAACAAATAATAACTGTTGGTGATAAAAATAACAAAAAACAGCAAGAGTAACTTCTTCTTAGCAAAGTGGAGCTAGTATTTAATTAAAACTAAAGTTACGAAATCCTCAATTCATGAAAAGTGGACTCAAAGTCTGGAGTGGACAAGGTTAAACATTTACACAACACAAGGTCTGCAAGATGCTGCTGATGACTAATGTTCTTCTATATCTAAAATATGGATCAATTATATGTGCGGTGGGTAAATGGGGCCAGTGTGGGCTATTGCTTCGGTACTAGAAGGTCCTGCAGTTAGTTGCTGTAGCTTTCACCACATTTGTCACACCAAGCATCGATTCACAAAGGTAAACTGAGATGAAAGTCTAACTTAATCACTTTCGGTATACACAAAGGGCAAGTAGTAAAGTTAGACTTTTGTCTCCGTTCAACCTAAGTTTTGGTCGTAAGTTTAACTGAGACCAAAAGTATAACTTTACTACTTGTAACTGCACTTTGGTGAATACCGAAGTTAGACTTTTGTCTCAGATTACCTTTGTGAATTGGGGCCCAAGTGTGTGATCCATTTATGGTGTAAATTAAGTCACACTTCAATAAATCACACAGTCCACAGAAAGTGGGTTAGGTGTTTGATGAACGATTGGGAAGGGGATTTGGGGAAAGGTGTGACAAAGACAGACATTACAGAAGGACAATATTCATCTGGGCAATAAGCAGCAGATCATCGTCATCAATCTGTTGTGGAACGAAACGAAGGAATGAATATGACATAATACAGTTACATGCATTGCAAATAGTCCTTCTGCCCCAGAGACCCAAGTTATCAGATATCTAAATGCTCTGTCTTCTAGGTTTAAAAAATCAAATTAAGGAGGAGTGGTCCCACCCAGTTCAAACATTATGATCTTTAAAAGAAAAATGATACTGTATTGCAAAATTAGGTGGTGCATCTGCATTCTCCTCAGGAATGACCATCACTCTTGGGTGCCTTTCTGGACTGGTCTGGTAGGTAAGCAGGAGTGTTGAGTTCAGCTTTCACATTTTGTGCAGGAGACGAGAAGGCCTGCTGGTAGTAAAACAAAAACAGTATTTTAGAGTAAAGGAGAAGGCCGGAAGGAAGGTAAGTTATTGAGAATTGTATCACGAAAACTCAGAGACAGAGCGCTTTTTCTAACAGTCCAACACACACATTCAGCATCATTTCACAAATCAACGCACCTCTTTCCATTCCACATAGCTGAGTACAATGCCTCAGAGTCATGGTTTACCTTTGAAGTCGATAACTTCTTCCTTCTAGCTGTTGATGAGGAAGTCCTACCCTGAATTCTTTCATCTGCCTCCTTACTCTGAGTAGCTCTGTCCCAGTCAAGATGCGAGCAAGATAGACATGTAGTGCACTGCTGTTGAAGAACAAGTAGAGAAATAGAATTACAGTATTTTTAATAGGTTTTTGTTTGTAAACTAAAGTGACTGTTATGACCTCTGAAGAACCAGAAAAAGGTAGGGAAAAAACAAGTTTATTTAGACAGTTGTCAATAAAACATTCTAAAAACACATAAAACAGTTAAAATCGATGATTTAATCAATCAATCAATCAAAGCTTTATTTCGATAACAAAGTATCTTAAAAGCATTAGCATTCTTACTTCCATCCATAAAAAAATATATATATTTATACAAAATATATAAAACATTATATAAAAGCATAAAAATCCATCAGTGCATATGATTCATGATAGCCCAAAGCTAACAAGGGTGAACTGCAGGATGTGAGAGCACAGTGCAATAATAAGAGTAAGTTCGGTTCTAGCTCTCCACATCTAAAGTGAGAGTGCATCTTAAGCTATACAAATCGTTATGGTTAAAAATAGCATAAAAACATAAAATTCATCATATTGCCCCAAACAGGCTACAGGAAAAAAAAATGACAGTGCAATTTAAAGTGTACAAACCATTTTAGCTAATAGCTAACATAAAAACATATTAATTCATCATGAAGCCCCACGCAAAGATTTGTGCCTTGTTATCCAGGCGCGACCAAGATACTTGGCCACGCCACAATCGAAAAGGGTCCGTGCATCTGATTTTAGAAAAATGCGCAGAGCAGTACAATGTTCTTGGGTTCCCAATTGTCTACAGATAGGTTTAAGCCATCTCATCCTAGCATTTTTGTAAAAAGGGCAGGCAAACATGAAATGGGCTACACTCTCAGTCGGGGCCTTGCAGCAGGGACACTCCTCTGGAGTTTCGTATGGCACACACCATTTTGCTGTTAGCTCTCGAACTGGAAGTGATCCTATCCTGAACTGTATGTAAAGCGCTCTGTCGCGTAGTGTCTGGATAAAATCTAAGTAAGGTTCTAATGAGATAGCCTGCTTATGGAAATAAAATTCTTCTGTAAGCCTACCTACCCTAGGGTTGTTAAGCTCCTGGTCATTTATCCAAGCCCAGTAGCATCTTTTGAGCTCGGCCTTGCTGGGCGGAATTTGCGTATCCCCAGATTCCTTAAAGCCGAGCGCAAAAAGCATTTTTTTTAGGGTGAGCACCCAATAAATTCTTTGGCTGCCATCTAAGGCCATAACTTCTGCCAATGCAGAGGCATAGTTGGAAAGCTCAGGAGTCCGGCACAAGCGAGCCCAGAATAGTAGTGGCCGCAGCCTAGCTACATCTTTGAAAGAACGTCTACCCATGTCGCTCATCAGTGGTTTCAGTGGAACATTAGAAGGGAGCGACACTAGATCTCTTAGGAACTTGTGTTCTGATCTGCTGATATTATCTACATTCTCGAAGCCCCATAGCTCAGCACCATAAAGGGCTGAGCTAGCTGCTTTGGCTGCATAGATGGTAAGTGCAGGGGCTACTGGTCTGCTTGCTGAGGAGCGGTGTTCTCTAATTAATGCTCCTGTCGTGCGCTTGTGCTTTAAGAGCATTTTATCAACATGGTTTCTCCACTGCATTTTCTCGGCAAGCCGAATTCCTAAGTAGTCAAATGTTGTAACTTTTTCCAAACGTATTCCGTCTAGGGTAAAGTTGCTTCTGAATAGCCTATAGGGGTTGAATACCATAAGCTTAGTCTTGGAGATGTTAACAATAAGCCCCCTAGATTCACAAAAGAGATGAAATCTATCCAGGAGCTTTTGAAGCCCTGCTGGTGTCTTTGAAATGAGGAGGGTATCATCCGCAAAGAGGAGAGTGGGAACTCTATCACCCAAGAGGGCTGGGGCATCAGCTGGAAACTCTTGGAGAAAGGTGACCACCCCGTTCATATACAGGGAGAACAGGGTGGGCGCCAAAACACAGCCCTGACGGACTCCTCTATTAACCGGGATTTTATCTGTTTTCTGACCTTGAGACCCCCACCTCACTTGTGCATAATTGCCCTCATGTAGGTGGATCAACAGGTTCAACAACAGCGGTGGAATCCCCATATCGCCTAAGAGGCGCCACAGCCGCACTCGGGGGATCAGGTCAAAGGCAGTCTTTAGGTCAATAAATGCCAAGTAAAGACTGCCCTTGCCAATAAGGACCACCTTCCAGTAAATTAAGAGTAACCTAAAAGCTTGGTCCACTGTCCCCGTGCAGGCCCTAAATCCCGCTTGATATTGGGAGAGAATATTTTCTTCATCCACCCAACAATGGATTCTCTGTAATAACACCCTGCCGACTACTTTCTGCATAGCGTCAATCAAACTGATTGGGCGGTAGTTGGCAGGGTCGTCCCTGGGACCTTTCTTGTAAATGGGTATCACCTCTGCGCCCTTCCATGACTCGGGTACTAAACTGCCCAGGGCAAGACAGTTAATTAAGAGCGTAATATAACTAGCCCAGTTATGGGAATCTGCAAGAAAAAGATCCCCAGGGATGCCATCAGGTCCCGGGGCTTTTGATGGAACAATTTTCTTTACAGCCACCTCTACTTCATCTAATGTGAAAAGGTCGGTAAAGTCCGACGTGAGATAGAGGCTTAGTTGATGAGGGGACCCCGGTTCTAAATATGGATTGGGCCCAGTGTAAAGGTTTCGAAAATGATTGTACCAATCCTGGCAAGTAATATGGTTGGGGATAAGGTCAGGATCTGTATGACCAGACCGCCTGTCAAATTCCTGAAGAGGTTGGGATCTCTAGCTGTACTTGCGTCTTTTAGATTCTGCCAGTGGGACTCGTCCCACTCAAGCTTCGCACGCGAGACAGCAGTTTTATAGTTCTTTCTAGATTCTCTAATTAAGAGGCAATTTTTGCTTCTTATTGCTAAAACTAAAGCCTTTTTCCCCCGTCTGCAATCCCCATTAAACCAGGAATGGTGCTTTTTACTGCCTGCATTTGGTTTGCCGGCTTTAGATGTCATACTAAAGAAGGATCCTACCTGGGCTATCATTTTATCGTATGCTTCTGGAATGATTGCCAAGCCATCTGTTTCGCCAAGGGCCTCTTTTAGCCCAAAGATGTTTTCACACAAGACATGCCTAATGGCTGCCATTTTAGATTCTTGTGCAGCAACTTTGGGCCATTTTAGAAACCTTCTACAATTAGAGGGTATCAGTTCTTTGGTTGCCATAAGGGACCCTGGGGCCTGGATTAGGAGAGCCGGGGGAGCCCATGGACTTCCCATTGTCAGGCTTAATACATTATGGTCACTATCAGGTGTGGGGAGCACTTCCATATCTATCAACAGTCTCCAAATTCTCACATCTAGTAATAGATAGTCAATTCGAGAAGGACAGTTAACCCTATTGAACGTGTTAGCTCCTAAGGCATCCGAGATAGTTCTTCCATTTACAGCCCTAAGACCTGTTTCGAGGGCCAATGCGTTTATTTGGATTGCTATCTGGGACCATTTCTTAATGGGAGGAATATTTAGCTGTGGAACACCCCATTTAGTATCTTCTTTCTCTGTCCCTAGCAAGTCCTCGGTGCCTAGTGGTTCAAAGGTACAGTTAAAATCCCCTGCAATCATGATATGTGAGTTTGGAGGACAGTTAGATAGTTCTTGTTCTAGGGTCAGGACAATATTTGAGAGTTTACCCCCTGTTGTTCCCCTTATGTAGGCATTAAACAGCTCTAGGGATTGTCCACCCCTGCTCCCCTTAATCGAGAGCCACATGATGTCTGGGCTATTACAATGATGTTCAGTGATTTGGCAGCCCATGTCTATCTTAACCCAGACAGCAAGGCCTCCAGAGGGGCGCCCCTTCCCATGGAAATAGCAGGTTTAAAGAAGCAAGTATAACCTGATTTGTATTGTGGGCCTAAGCTCCATGTTTCTTGAAAGATACATATATGATGTTCCTCTATCAGGTAATTCCAGTCAGGACACTGCATTTTACTACAGAGACCTGCAACATTCCAGGAGAGAATTTTGATCTGTGTTCCCAAGATTCTATCACTCAGAGGAATTCGTTGTATAAAATGAGGTGAGACAGAAGATGAGATAAGAGCATTAGTTGGTGCTATAATACCCAAGTCCCCCGGAATGCAACCCTGATCACCCACAGTACTACTAAGTTTCAATTGGGTTGGAGATCCATCTGAGGTTATGTTTAATTGAACAGTGTTAAGGGCACTTTGAATACTGGTGGTCATGGGGAGCTGTAGTTCCTGCCAGGGCTGATAAGCCTGACCTAGTCAGTCAACAGACTCAAGTGAAGACCCCCTTGGTACAGGTGTAGATTTCGTGCTGTCTTGAGCCCTGAGCACTGAAGTTGTGGGAGAACATCTGACCTGAATAGATGAAGAATCAGGGGAACAGGTCCTAAACTCCAGTGCTAAGAGGTTTTCCGCCAGGTCAGGATTAGTCAGGGTACGTTCGATGCAGTCCAAGGGTTCATGAATGGACGTGCATCTCCGTGCCCCGACTATGTCCTCCCTGATTATGGAACGACAACACCTGACGTGGCGTAACCAGTGTATGGACTTATTTATCAGGGAGTCATGGTTCTCGAATCTGCTTCTTAAACCAAGTTTAGGGACGTTAACCATAAAAACTATCCGGGCCTGTACTGGGGGAGGGGTTGGTTGTTTGCTCTGTTGAGAAGAAATGTCACTGACCATAAATGAAGCTGGTGGAATATCGGTTGACCTTCCACGGTGTACGATGGCATCTGAGTAAAGTTGTTTTTGACTAGTATTGGGCAAGAAAATTCTAGGAGGGCCTACCGACTTTACGGGTGGGGCCATAACGGCTCCCCTAGAAAAGGCTATAGGATCATTGTCTGGAGAGACTCTTGGCATTGCAACCGGATGTAAATTGGATGGAACACAAATAGATGGTGCGTGCATTATGTTGTTCGGGACTAGTAGTTTAACAGTGATAATAAGCTCCCCAATCATTGCTTTCAAGAATCCAACCTCCTCCCTCAGTGTGTTAACAGTCTGAACAAGGGTCTGTGAGAAGGAGGAGGGGGTGGCATCTGGCTCTGATGGGGTCAACTCTGTGAGTATGTTGGGATATGAGGATTGTGCGTCATCACGAGAGTAATGTTCCTCAGCCAATACTGCAAATCGGTTAGTGCAAATAATAGGAGGCTCTATGTGACGTGTGATGTCATGGGTAGAAGCAATAGACAGATGGGTGGAGATGTTAGTCGCCGGAAGCAGATCAGGGCCTAAGTGTGTGGACTCCTGACTGGACACTAGATCCTTGCGACGAGATTTCTGGAACATTGGGGGAACAATAGGTAGGCGCGAAGAAGCATGTTCCCCTGCAGATGCAGGATCAGCGCAGGCAGGGGGGGCTGTAGAATCTGCTCCCAATAACCCTTCGCATTCAGTAATAAGATCATCAATTCTGTCCATAACACAATTATTAGCTATAGATGTGATCTTGGTTGTTTTTCTGGCCTTCTTCCCCTTACCTGCCCCACTTACTAAACCATTCAACCCTCCTATACCCTCCATGAATTTCCTTTTGCCCATTACAATGCAAAAGGTGATAAATTTGCTTCTACAATGAATCTCTATAAAACAGGTATTTGGCGGAAGAGAATGCAGCATAAATTAAAACATTAGCACACTTGTACTATAATTAAACAACTTCGAAACTATAAGAAGGAATTCATAGTAACATGATACGTTAAGCTGATTGTCCACGAAACAGCACAATACCTTAAGGAAGTTCGTGAGTTTGTCCCAAGGGTCCAAAGAGTCAAGAAAAAGGGATGTGGCCCTGCCCTGCCTCTTCCTGGCACTGACGGGCAAGGACGGGTCCGCCCTTGGCCCGGGCTTCGCCCGCGCTGCGGGAGGGCAGCTGCGCTTTTGTCCAGGCAGGAGGCACCTGTGCTGACGCTGTTTCCCAGCGCCGATGCTGGCGCAGCTGGGAAGTGTAGGCCGTTCCCCTCACGGCGTGGAGTTGGTAGGAGTTGAAGCCGTTCCCATCACGGCGATAAAGACAAGAACTGCAAAGCTGTTCCCCTCACAGCAGGTATAAGCAACTTGTAAGCGCGTCCCGCGCTGTGGGAGGGCAGCCGCGCTTTTGTCCTGGCGGGAGGCGGGAGGCGCCTGTGCTGACGCTGTTTCCCAGCGCCGATGCTGGGGCAGCTGGGAAGTGTAGGCCGTTCCCCTCACGGCGTGGAGTTGGTAGGAGTTGAAGCCGTTCCCCTCACGGCGATAAAGACAAGAACTGCAAAGCCGTTCCCCTCACGGCAGGTATAAGCAACTTGTAATCCCATCTTGGCTGCCCGACACCCCACTCCTACTACAGTTCATCATTAAAACTCTGCTTAACAGACCGTAAAAACAGAGCAATTCCTATTGCCACATCTAAATAGCACATTTCTGATAACAGCTTTCCCCCTTTGAACGGTTTTATAATTCAAAAACAGAAGTCTTAAGAACTTAATACGATTTGAGAGATAAAAAAACACAGTCCATAAATATATGCAGTGGAGAGCATTTTACATTCAGGGGGCAGGGGCAGAGAGCACTCTTATCCTGGACCCTGGCCCAGAAAGGGCGGGATGAATGGATTGGATTACATCCCACTCTAGCCCTTAGTATTTCATTACACTTCCAGGGTCTGCTAACTATTACATATGGGAAGACAGTGTCCTGGCCTAGACCTAGAATAGAAATTGAGAAGCTAATAGATGGTTTCTTGCTCAAATAGGCCAGGTGATTAGTCTCGGTCACCAATACTGCGGACTCTTTCAATGCTTGTTTGCCTGGGATGGGGAACCAGGATGTAATTATACCACTGTCTGAATGGAGGTTCTAGATAAAGATCAATCTACTTCCTTTGCCCACCTTCTTTCACTACCTTGAATCTCACCCCAGCAGAGTTTAGATACTGTAATCACTTCATCGTTCTCTGCGAGGCTATTAAAATATCTTGTGGCCCAAGTGAAGGCCAGCAGACTCCAAGAGACCAGTAGAACTCTCTACTTATGGCCTGGACCATATTGCCTGGAGGGCGCGATAGAAGTTTTCTAAGAACTGCCCCTTCTAGTCAGTCCCACTCATAAGGGGGATCAAGGGATAAGATCGCTCCGCCATACAGACCCAGTGGAGGTATCTTCCCTTTATAAGCCCTTAGTAGAGGAAAATGAGATAGCCCCCCAAATTTACTATTGAATCTAGACAAACAACTGGCCTGCAATAGTGCCTTCTGCTTAGTGCAGTCCCAATGCGTGCTCCAGTTCAAGTTCCTTCTAAAAGTCAAACTCAGATATATATATTGGTTGATTTGCTCCACCTCCCGTGTATCTAGGTACCAGGTAAACTTTTTTACTTTTTTCCCAAAAACCAGAATTTTGGTCTTCTCCAGATTAATTTGAAGCTGGTTCTATTTACTATAAGTTGCTAGGGCGTTCAATTTCCTCTGCAGACCAATTAGGGTACAATCCAATAATACCAGATCATCTGCATAAAGCAGACAATCGATGTGCTGTTTTCCAACTTTGGGGGAGAAATACTTTGATTGGGATATAAAGGTGGTAAGGTCGGCTAGAAATAGACTGAAGAGCAAGGGTGCTAGGACGCACCCCTGCCAAAGGCCATTCCCAATGGGAATTCTTTGAGATAGTCAGCCCGATTTATCTAACATCACCTGAGCCCAGTTGTCAGAGTGTAAGGATTGGATTTCACTAAGGAGGATTGAAGGGAGCTCCCAGGCAGCAGGTTTTCCCCATAGAATGTCTCTGTCCAGAGAATCAAAGGCTGTCCTGAAGTCGACAAAACACCAGCACAGCCCTTTGATTTACTTCCCGGGCCTTCTAGAATAATGGCCCATAACACAAAGCAGTGATCTGTGGTGGAGTGGCCCTCCCGAAAGCACCCTTGCTCTATTGGGATTATCTTTGATTCGGTAGCCCAGTCTTCCAGCTTAGATAAAATAATTTTGCAGAAGACCTTTAGCAAGATCTCCAGAAGGCTGATAAGCCTATAATGTGTGGGGTCTGAGCCATTCCCTTTTTTTAAAATGGGTTTTACTATGGACTCTTTCCATGATGGGGGTGAAAGCCAGATGAAGCAACCCAACTGAACAAAGAGGAATAAACCGCAGCCCACCAAACACTGTTTGATTTACTTATAACTACGTATCGGGGCCTGCGGCTTGGGAAAGCTTTATTCTCTCAATGACTGCTCTTACCTCCTTTATTGAGAACCAGGTGGGGGGAGTTTGTGTCCAAGAGTTCCCTGGGGTCTAGCTGGAACAGAACGTTCCCTATATAAATCTGTCAAATAGGTAGCACACTGATCTGCTGGAATCAGTGTGCTCGTTGACCTTCGCCCAGAACTTTTGTTGATCCTTGAAGAGGATAATTTCCTGCATCTCATCCCACTTACTGTGGTAGAAGGAGGCTATTTTTTCCTTCACTAGGGATTTATATTGTAGCTTAAGCTTAGCCAGCTCCTGGGAGGCTACATACCTTGGTGTCATCTGGCGCTCCTGGTTCTCCATCTCACCAATCGCTTAAGCTCTTGACAAGCGGGATCAAACCAGCTCACCCCCTTAATACGGGGATCTACTCAAGGTCCCTTCTCACTAACGTTTACTGTTATACAGCCCAGAACTTGATGTACAATTTTGTTGTACTACTCAATAGTATTCTCGAAACAAATGGAGAGGATATCGATATTCTCATTTAACTGAAAGGCAGCTAAATGTTGGAGATGAATGGGATCTAGGCGTGTTGAAAGCCTTGGCGGATAGGACATCCCTTGTGGCAATACCCTCTGAGGCGGTCACCGGCTCAAACAGGCTAAGAACCACTGAGGTTGCCCAGTGGTCACTACCCTCATATTTTGTCACTTCAAAGCCCAGGAAGAGACTAAAGTGCCAAAAGGACGTGAATATATAATCAATCGGGCCTGGGGACAGGCCCTGCCAGAAGGTTGCGGCTGCTGGCATATCGCTTTTATATCAGCCATTTAAAAAGATCAGACCATTGTTGACCAATCATTGGCTCAGCACTCTGGCCACCTTTTTAAGAACATTGTGCTAGAGGAATGTTATAAGATTTCAAAGCTTCCTCCAACTGTTAGTCCATCCTTGCAGGAAAAAGATGGGCGTTAACATCTCCAGCTATTATTATGACTGCTTCAGGTTATTTTGCTACCAGACTCTGGAAAGAAAGTTCAAATGATTCAAGCCAGGCTTTCATTGGCCGGTGGTTTTCTTTAATATTATAAACATTTATAAGAAGGAAGCATCTATATATGTTATTGCTCAAGCCTATTTCAACCATAGAAAACTGCAACAACTTGACATGTATATGACCCCCAATGATTTCTTAATTATCTTAGTGGATATTAAGGTTAGGACTCCTGTGGATACTCTCCCCTTACACCGGCTCTGCCTTTACTGTTCAATACCATAAAACCTTCTACTGTCTGATCCTCTCTCAACCAGGACTCCTGTAGGAACACCAAATGAAAGGCGTTCAAACCTATGGATATTCCAACTCAGGATTCTCAGGTTTGGAGAGGACCCCTCACTGTATGGAAACTAGGCGTGGCATTCCAGTCGCCATCCTCCGAGAGTTGCTGTAGGGGAGAGAAACTGTTACCCTGCCCCATACAGTTTCCCCAGTCTACTCAGCTGGTCTACCAGAAAAAAGGAGCAGACCCTGCAAGTAAATCCGGCTGAGTATGAAAGGGCCAATCACCTCCAGGAATAAATTATCACCCATTATTCAGGCCCCAAACATTGCAAATCATCTCAATAAAGTTCCCAAATTACAGTTGAACACCCTCCCTCACTGTTTGCCACCACATGAATCATCAATCATCACTCACAATCACTCAATAATATATTACTCAGTGCAATGGTTACATGTTCCAATCCAAGCACGGTGGTACGTAAACTATCTCCTCTTTGATACAAGCAACAGATTAGAATTTGGCAGTCTTGTAAATCAAATGATTGTCTGGGGCAGTTGATGAAAACATAGAAGGGTCATAGGAGTGAACCATAAAGGTTAATATGTGCTAAGTATTTTTCTCTAAATACCAACTGCCTACAGGAAAAAATGATCACCCATCGTTCAGGCCCCAAACATTGCAAATCATCTCAAACAAGTTCCCAAATTACAGTAGAACACCCTCCCTCACAGTCTGCCAACACATGACTCAACAATCATCACTCACAATCACTCACTCACTGTTGCAACAGTTGTAGTTACCTCTTCCAATCCAAGCGCAGGTATGTTAGGAAGTAGGTATACAATTGTATCTTTTATGCAGGCAACACAATGGAATTTGGTATTGGTACTCTTGTAAATCACCAATCTTCTGGGGAAGCCCTGCTAAGTGATGCAAAAAAGGATAGGCATGTGAGGGAGACAGGTATTGTCTCCAATGCCATGAAGGATTTGAGGAGGCTTCTTCACTGCACACTGGTCCAACTGCAATCCGGCAATATATGTGACTAACAAATGGTGGGGCAGCATAAATCTGACAAAAAACATAATGTTCCACTGGATACTTTTAATTTTTGCAAAGAAAGAAGTTTAACGAGAAATAATAAAACAGTTCTATAGTGGCACTGGCATACTCAATCTGGGAAGTAGAGTTTGTCCTCATACTGAGGTTGTTCACCCAGACGTTGGTCAGCTAGCACACTTGATTCTGACCAATCATCCTCCTCCATCCTGTGCTGTTTCAGGAATGGTGTAATTGTGTGGTATGAAATGTTGGCTCATTTTGATCATAGTCAATCTTTCCATGTTTTGAGGTGAGAGATTGGTCCTTCTCATTGTAACAACTGAACTAGTAGCACTGAACCCAAGCTCAGCAGGCACACTGGAGATAGGACAAGCCAAATACTTTATTGCCAGCCTGCTGAGCTCTGGCCATTGGCGCCTCTTCCTATACCAATACATCAATGAGTTTTGATCCACATAGACCTCTTTTGGTTCATCCAGATACTCCTGGAGCATCCTCTGGATGGTCATTGGTGCTGCCACTTGCTCGACTTCTTTTTCATCACCACTGGACTTAAGCCCTGCCAATTGAGTTCAATATATTGCAGATGTTGTGTTTGGTCCTTCTGTTGCTGTTGTTGCCGGTATTCTGGTTGATGGTGTTGCTGGCTGCTGTGAGACAAGAGTGCCCTCTCTGGAAGTTGAACGCAGCACCCCAGAACTGCGTATGGGCCTCTAAGTTCCAGTCGTTCTTCTTCCAGGTCTCTGGCTTGCTCAACAACCCATCTCATGTATTTTGAAACATCCCCTATAGAAAAAGGAATGAAAGATGGCAGATGTACTCTTGTACGAGATGATGTTATCTTACAGCCTTGCATTGGGAACCTATCGAAAGAGTAAGCTCTCAACCAAGAAATGCACTTTTGTGTTTTGTTCACACCTGCTGGGTCAAAACTTTCAGACACTTTCTTCAGCTGGTCCTGTAGCTGATGCAAGAACAGAATAACATGGCCCGATGTACTGTCCTCCTTGCTAACGTCCTGTGTGAAAACCTCAAAAGGGAGTAGCATCTGTGCCAGGCATTTGATTAGGCCCCATCTCTCCGCATCCATGGTTATAGCTTTTCCAACTGCATCACATCCTCTTTGAATAACATAATCAGTGATATATTTGTACTGCTCAAGAAGTGTGGCAACATGCAATAGGGTGAGGTGTGGTGCAGCAGCCAGAGCAGCTGACTCCGGAGGGCAGGGCTCACGGTCCGATCCCCGGGACCGGCGGCAGCTCAGCTCAGCATCATATGACTCTGGGCAATAGCTCACTTAATCTCCCCAACAGCCCCCAGTGCCTTGAAACCCTTAGGGGTGATTAGTTCATGCTTTACAAATACCGGTTTTATTATTTAATAGGTCTGTTATGAGTCCCAATGTACCCCAATATAGGCCTTGGTAGCTGCACAAACATTTACCTACATTTGTCCTATCTTGCCCTACATAATGGTTCTGGTGCTGACCTTTTACCTACTTATGTGCCGAAAAAATGTGTGGTGTTCTTTGAAAACTAGCCACAAATATTATGCATGAGGATTCTTAGTATCATATCTTAATCTCCTGCCTAGGACATACACATCAGGATTACCATCTTCTGTATAATAACTCTGTACAAAAGTCACAGCTATCGTCATCCTTGAACGACAGACCCACAGTACCATTACACATCTAGGTAGAACCCCTGTGGGTACCTTTCCGGTATAAAAGAACCACATCTTCACTGGGCAACCAGAGGAGAAGCTTTCACGCTGACACAAGATGCTGAGGTCCCGGCCTGCAGAAAGCTACAACACGCAGCGGTCTGACCTCCCTTGGGGGTGTCCAACTCGAGACCAAGACAGGGTCCTTCATTCTATCACATCAGGTAATGGGGTTGGCTCTTTCCTAGGAGATTCTTGGCTTTACACCCACATCCACTTAGGTACACTTAGATAGAGTTTGCATCTTAGGAATACACTTGATTTCTGCTATGTATCAATATGCCTGCATATATTTACTGTTTTAGCACCATGGTAGAATTCTACCTTTTATTTACTCTGTTGGTGCTTGTAATCTTATGTATCTGTTTCTATCTAATGATTGTCTCAGCAAACATGTTTTATACTAGAATGACGCTGCTTCAATCAATGATTATTTAAAACGTCCCCACCGTTTATTCTGTGTATCTTCATGTGGAGGCGGAGCCAGCACATCATGGCCGCTCTGAGCTGTTGCTCCGTAGTGAACCCTCTTTCCAACTTCGTGAGCATCGCTCTGCCGCATGGTTTTTCTACCTAAAGCAATTCCGCCACCGGAATGCAAGCGAATCTCCTGGAGATAAATTCTACCCTTCTCTGATCGAGAATAGCGGAGATATCAGAGCTGACGACAAAATCGGCAGTTCCGGGCTCGTCTGTCCCGAGAAAGCAGAGCAGTTGAAGCGCAACACCTTCGCGCATAGAGACAGCAGCGACCCTCCAGGAGTGACACGGTGGAGGCGCAGTGAGAAGCCTGCCGGTACGAAGGGGGCACACACTACACGGGGAGGAGATAACACCGATCCCATGAGGATCCCGCCCGCCATTGCAGACACTCACCGTGAGACGAAAGACGGTGAGCGGGGACATTGTTGACATCGCCGGGAGCGCCGGGAGTCCCGATGGTGAGCCCGCGAGGCTGGGGGCTCCCGACACTGTCCTCCTTAGTCTTTTAGGGCAACGGATTCAGTTCTATTCGAGAGCCTTTATTTAACGCGCCTGACTCCAAAATGGTGGCTGCAGAAGATCGTCGCCAGGGGTCTAAAAAGCAACACCCCAATGGAGGCCCCCTTTAGCACTTACAGTGTAGTGGCCGCTAAATAGATGGTAATAGCAGCAACAGCTCCGGCCTCTAGGAAAGTCTATGACCAGCTTTATGATCAACCGAGAGAGACACCGGAGGCGCCCCTCCTGATCCTAAAATGGCGGCCGTCTCTCCCCCTGGCAGCTATAACTCGGAAATACTCTCCTCCTCGGGAGGCAAGCGGACACTGGCTCTGCCCTCAAGCTGCTCTTCTGCACAACAAACTCCCCCCTTATTGAACGAAAGATAACGATGGGAACCGGCTGAATGTAACACCAAGGTCAGAACCCCTTGCCTGACCCCAAGATGGCTGCCACAGTTGTCCCTTCCACGTGGTGCTACTACTATGGGACAAAAAAACTTGATATTGACCAGACCTCGAACCTTTCCCCCATCCTGCCTACCCATCAGGACATTGAATCTGTGAACTTACCCCCGACCTTGGAGACCTAGCTTTTGGCTGATGCCCGGTGGAGCTACCTGATAGCTAAAAAGTCGATGGGCTGTTGGACTTCCCCCTCGGCCGTCACCTACCCAGCCGGATGTTGGGCAGACTTTCCCTCATCTCTCCGTCGTATTCTCCCTCCTACCCCTTTACCCTACCCCATTACCCCTCTACGCTCCATTTATTTCGTCCTCTATGTTCTTTCAATGTTTTCCCGTTAAGACCTAGCTATTTGGCCGATGCCCGGTGGAGCTACAATCAATCAATGAATCAGGGGTTTATAGAGCACGCTACTCACCCGTGAGGGTCTCAAGGCGCTGAGGGGGAGGGGGGGCAACTCCGGATCAGTTGAAGAGCAAGGTCTTGAGGTCCTTCCTGAAGGCGTGCAGGTTCAGGGAGCATCTGATGCTGACTGGGAGCTCGTTCCAGGTCTTGGCTGCGATGTAGCAGAAGGCCCTTCCTCCTGCTCTGCGTCTGCGGATGCGGGGGGTCTCTGCTAGGGCGAGGTCGGTGGATCGGAGATTTCTTTTGGGTGCGTGGAAGCAGACTCTCTCGTTGAGGTATTTGGGTCCGATGTTGTGGAGGGATTTGTAGGTGTGGGTGAGAAGCTTGAAGGTTAGCCTCTTATCAACGGGGAGCCAGTGTAGGTCTCGAAGGTGTTGAGTCATGTGTTCATGCCGAGGGGTCCGGAGGACGAGTCTGGTCGCGGCATTCTGGATGGTTTGGAGCTTGTGTAGAAGGGTCCTGTTTACACCGGCGTAGAGGGCGTTTCCGTAGTCCAGTCTGCTGGTTATGAGTGCGTGGGTGACGGTTTTTCTGTGTTTGGGGGGGATCCATTTGAAGGTCTTTCAGAGGATGCAGAGGCAGTTGAAGCTGGTGGAGGCGACAGCGTTGATCTGGCGGGTCATGGTGAGGGAGGAGTCGAGGATGATGCCGAGGTTCCGAGCATGGTCTGTCGGGGTGGGAGGACTCCTGAGGGCGGAGGGCCACCATGTGTCGTCCCAGGCGGAGGTCGAGGGTCCCAGGATGAGGACCTCTGTTTTCTCTGTGTTGAGCTTCAGGCAGCTGTCCTTCATCCAGGCCGTGACGTCCTTCATTCCTTCCTGGAAGCTGAGCTTGGTGTCTTCGGGATCCTTCGGGAGGGAGAGGATGAGCTGGGTGTCATCTGCGTAAGAGACTATGTTGAGCACATGCTGTCTGACGAGGGCGGCGAGGGGGGCCATGTAGATGTTGAAGAGCGTGGGGCTGAGCGATGATCCCTGTGGTACTCCGCAGTTGATCTCTGTAGGTTCGGAGATGAAAGGGGGGAGTCTGATCCTCTGGGTTCTGCCAGAGAGAAAGGATTGGATCCAGTTGAGGGCGGTACCTTGTATTCCGGCGTCGTGCAGTCTGGCTGCGAGGGTGTGGTGTGAGACGGTGTCGAAGGCCGCGGAGAGGTCTAGTAGGATGAGGGCTGCGGTGTGTCCCTGGTCGAGTAGCATGCGGATGTCGTCAGTGGCGGCGAGGAGGGCGGTCTCGGTGCTGTGGTTGTGGCGGAATCCGGACTGGGAGGCGTCTAGGATGGCGTTCTCTTCGATGAATGCAGTCAGCTGGGCATTTACAAGTCTTTCGGTGATTTTGGTGGTGAAAGGGAGCAGAGAGATGGGACGGTAGTTTTTCAGGTCCGTTGGGTCGGCCGTGGGCTTCTTAAGGAGGGGCTTGACCTCCGCCTGTTTCCAGTCATCAGGGAAGATGCCGGATTGGAGGGAGGCGTTGATAGTCCGTCCTAGTTCAGGGGCAATGGTGGTGGCGGCCCTCTGGTAGATGTGAGGTGGGCAGGGGTCCGTGGGGGCTCCGGACCGGGTTTTCATCATGGTCGTGGTGATGAGTTCCACTGTGGCGGGAGTCCAGGTGGTGATGGTCGGCTGGAGGTCGGTGGAGGGGGAAAGGGTGGTGAGCGGCGTCTGGTAGCTGAAGTGGTCGTAGAGGGCCTTGATCTTCCGATGGAAGTAGGAGCTGAGCTTGTTGCAGAGTTCCTGGGAAGGTGTGACATCCGTGGCCTCGCTGGGGGGTTTGGTGAATTGCTGTATGACTTTGAAGAGTTCTTTGGCGTTGGTTGCATTGGTGTTGATTTTGTTCTTGATGAAGGTCCATTTGGTGTCCCTTATGAGCTGGTGATACTCCTTCATGGCGCTTCTAAAGTTGTTTAGGTCTTCTGTGGTTTTCCGGCTTCGACATTTTTTCTCACGGCGTCTGCAGGTGCGCCTGGCGACTTGGAGTTCGGTGGTGAACCAGGTGGCCTTCAGGGGGCGTTGTTTGGAGGGGTGGCGGAGGGGGGCGATCTTGTCGGCGCATCTGAAGATCCATCGGTGAAGTTCTTTGGCTGTGACCGTCACCTACCAAGCCGGATTTTGGGCAGACTTTCCTTCGTATCTCCGTCGTATCTCCCTCCTAGCCCTTTACCCTTACCCCCTTCCCCTCTACACGTCACTTATCTCGTCTTCTATGCTCTTGTAATGTTTTTTCTAGCAACTGATGTAACTTGTAACTGATGTAATTTTGTAATTTTGTGGAACCTCATGTAAAGCGCTCTGATACCTCCGGGTCTAGCCAGCGCTATATAAAACTCATCAATTAATAAAATAAATAAATATCTCTCTGAGACCAAATGAGCACGAGTGACTGAGCAAAAAGTAGTGCACTGTCTCCACGATCCCTGAAAGATCAAGGGTTGTCATGTTCAATAGTTGCCAGAAACTATTCGCTCCTCGGTAAAGTTAGGGGGCTTATGGTGGCACTGTGAGCTAGCTGGTCTAAAGGCTAACATATCTTTTGGGGGTGTCTAGAATCAGTCTGAACACCAATCCATTAGTTTATGTTCTCTAAACACACAGATCCTATGTATTCTTAGGAACTACACGACAGGTCAAGTTCCAACATGTTGGCACAACTTGTATCAGGGCTTTAACTGCTACTCTATCAGCATGCTCACTAATTTGCAACTGCTTTGGGGCTTTAAAAGAATGGCTGAAATGAGTGCAGATTCTTCTGCAGGTGGTCAGTTTATTACTGATCATGTCTTCTTTTTGGAGGAAGTGTTGCACCACCAGGTTGATGCAATGGGCCAAACACAGGACACTGAAATAACCACTGTCTGCCATGGCCTTGACTATGCTGCTGCCATTGTACATGGCAACAAATCTAATTCTGAGACCTCTGGGTCGCAGCCTTTCATACATGTTGCTGTTAAAATTGTCCAAGATGTTAACTGCTGTATGTGATTACTCTGTGATGGACAATGGCCACGTTTGCATGCTGCTGAACGCTCTTACAACTTTCTTTAAGGGCCAAGACCTGTAGATAGCTCTTGCTTTACCCCCGCAGAAGAGATCCAGTGTGCAGTGTCACACATGTAATAAGTCGCCTGATTACTGGTCCACATGTCTGTTGTCAGGTAGATAGTGTTGACAACACTTTGATGCAAAGCTTGTCCAACCAAGTTTAGCACATCATGATGCAGCACTGAAACAGCAGCTCTGCCAAAATAGGTCCGATTTTGAACCTTCCGTTTTAGGCAGATGGCTGCCACAAATTCTAAGAATCACACTTCTTCTGCAAAAGAAAATGGGATGAGGTCCAGCACTACGATTTGTGCCACCTCCCCATTGTACAAACGTGCCCTTGCATGGTTGCGATGAAAGGGCCCCTCCTGACAGAACATGCCCGTAATAGTAGCCTGTATTTTCTTCTTCTTTTCTGAGGCCAATGATGCAGGCAACTTTTGAAAAGTAGGTGGGGGTAAACTCAGTGTGTGTTGTGGTGTCTCCATCTGACTCCGAGTTTTGTGCCACTGTGAAGTCACTGAAGCGTGTGAATCTGCTGGCGCACTGCTGGGGAAAGGTCTGCTTTGAATGAGGATATCACCCTCTTCTTCCTCATCATCACCTCCCACCATGATTGGACTTGTACCTGATGTTCCCCAGCTCTCCTGAACTTCACCACCACGTTCAGAAATGTTTTTAAAGTGCTTCGCTCAACTGATTTCGTGGTGTTTTCTCATGTGGGTCATTTAGCCTCCACTACCAAATTTTGTACCAGACTTTCCTCGACGAACATGGGTGTTGTAAATGCTGCATACTGCAATGTGCTGCCCCTCTTTGCTAACAGTAAAAAAGTCCCACGCTGAGGAGGAGTACTTTTTAGGTCTCGCGCCTAGCGTGCAGCGCGCATGCGCTGCACGTTTTGCGAGAGGCATGGTGTATATACTATAGCGGGTAAACTTCGCATAAGCTCCGCCCACTCTCCGCCCATTTTTTTGTTTGGCTTATAGCCTAAATGCTGCCTCCTCATTGGATCTGTCTTGTTAGTCCCTCCTCCCGACGGCCGTGGCGTAATTTGTACGCTTCCGAGGCTATTGGCCCCTTTACTGAAAAGTATTTTTTCCCCTGTGTCCCCCCACCGCCCCTTCACACAGTCCGTGACTTTTCGCCAACCCCTCACCCCCCACTCCCGTTCGTGCCTTTTTAACAGCCTAACTCCCATTTTCAATGCAATACGTCTCGCGTAAATGCGAGTCGTATTGCATTGCAAATGCTTGTTTAAAATAGTGCTCATTACCATGCGCGCGCTGCCTTAGATTCTGCGCATGTGCCAAAAGTCCGCGCGCTCGTGGATCCCCTGGCTCACCCGGAAGCTTCGCATCAGGCAGCTTTCTCATTGCTGTCCTGCCCCCGGGCTAAACATTCAGCATTATCAACACGGGCGCCATATTTTAGCAGGCGCCCCTGTCTCCTATCTTAAAGTGTGCGCACCGCTCTGCAGTAGTACCACCTCCGCACTCTGCATTGCCAATGCTTGTTTCTTAAACATTGCCTGACTTGCCTCAAGTGCGCATATTCGTAATCGCGCCACTAACGTGACACCTGATGGGCGATCGCCGACGGAGGAGGAGTTCAGACCTCATTCCCTTCCTTTGCTGTCCTGTGTAAACACATGCGATTAGCCGTGTGCTTATCTGCATTAGTATTATTAGAAATGAAACCCTATTTTAATCTGGACTCTGCTCTCCTCTCCATGTCAGCCCGTTTCTGGACCAGTACAGAGCCCTCCTGGTTGATACCATAAAGAGATTACTGAGGCCCACTGTAAGTATGCTTCTGTTTCCTCCCGAACATTGGCTTCAGAATAAATTAGTCTGCACAATCATTGCAAGAGTAATGGAATGGCAGGATTAATGTCATGTAATACTTTAATACTTATTATGTCCAACTTCAATTGAGTCTTCTAATCTATCAGATTGTTTCCTAATCATAAACTCGGCAACTCCCTCCTCTTGGCCTTCCGATAAGGCGCGCAGCAAGTAGTAAAATAAATGAAACCGCTTCAAAGATAGCGCGCGATTATTTTTTATCAAAGGCTTGCTTAAGTATGTCGCTTTGATAGCAGTGTCTGCACATTAAAGTAAAAGTTCTGTCTCCACAGTGCAGCACGTGCATAGTTCCAGATGATTGCCGGATGTCTGTCTAGCTGTGTGTCTGCTTCCGAGTGGAAGTTAGATGCTGTCTCTAGTAAACTGTCGCAGTCTCTCGGATGCAGCCATTGCTGGTTGAGCGTATGTCTATAATATTGGGGTTGTCTGCCTGTCCATCGCAGGCACTACTATGGAGATACTGAAGCCTGTTTATGCCTCCTAGACGGACTATATGTTTCTTTGCCTCTGATGACCCCTCAGAAACGTTTATTAGATGCGGTGATTGCATGTGCGCATTATTGGAAGGCTGTGCACTCCTCTGTTAGGATGTAACATGTATGTTTTATAGCTAGTGTGCCTCGCTGTAGTGTCTGAACTCGGCAGTGTTGCAGGGTTAGAGGCTACTTCCATAGGACGTCTGCTTGCCCTCACAGCTCCTTAGATCCAATCAGCTGCTAGAGAGAGCACGGAGAGTCATGCACATGCCCTCCTGACCCCATAGTCCCGTGGGTCAGATTTAATTTGCATCCCTTTCAAAATGGCCTTTCAGAGCCAGAGCCCGTGCTAGCCAGGATGCACGGTAGCATAGCTTGATAAAACCCCCATTTTTTAGAGTACTTTAACTAGGCATATTCCCGAGCTTTCGCGCGTAAAACCCTGTCAGAGTTCCGAATTTGGTAGTAGCAAAGTCGAGAGTTCCAGGCTTGGAGCACAAACGTGACTTTATTAGAGCTCCAAACCCAGCACTGTCCAACCCTGAGAGATTCGCAGGCCTCTGAGCTGCGATCCCGCGCCACACTGCACATATAGAGACCAGCACCTACGAGAGGCCCACCACTAGAGTGTCAGAGTCTGACATCACCTGACAATGAAAAACAAGGCGCTATAAAAGCTCTAGGCACCTGACATTGCTGAGGTTTAAGGGTTTGCGCACCATTTATTTTATTTTAGTCTGCACGTTTTTAAAGTGAGATCATTAATATATGTTTCACATTGTATTCTCAAAAGTAATCATATTAAGTTGTTTAAAACCACTTTTCTTTATTGAATTAAGCCTCAGGGAACGCTTTGGATTCAGGGCGTAAATCCCTCTTGTAACACTGCGTAACTGCTTCTCCTTACACATTACAGGTTGTAATATTCGTAAGTCTGACAGCCCCTTCTAGCATCAACCCTCTCTGGAGCTCATCCACACATGCTGAGGTGTAACCATGGTTTCCTGACATGTACAATAACTACCAAACTCGGGCATCATATGTCTTTTTGTTACTAACCTGTGTAAATTCACCTATTCTCACACAAATACGATTGTTGCCATGCTGACGCTAATAGCTTTTAGATTAAGTAATTTTTTTAAAACATAACTTAAACACATTGGTAGTGCCAATAGCTCTGGCTAAACACTTACAAGGTCCCAAAGGCGAGACCGATTGCATTGCAAATGCTTGTTTACTATGCCACTGCCAAAGCCTAAAGAAGAACTGGAGGTAGGTGGGTGTGTCATCGATTGCCTCTCTGCAGTACATACTTCTACTTCTACTAAAGTAGTGGTTAGTTCAGATCTCTGCGAAGGCTTTGCAAATATGGGAGCTGGCGGTGCTACCGGTGCCACATCCCTTGGAGCAGGTTAAATAGCAATGTCAGACTCCTCTGTGTCACCTTCCACAATGACAAGCTCGTAGTGGTCATCATCCTCATCATCCCCTTCCATAATTCTAAGGCTTTAAGGAACTTTTCTTTGCCCTTTCCTCTCCTGGCATCTTCTGGACACTGGCAGAGTCCACTCCATTTCCCTATCATCATCATCAGAAGTGGTGCTTGGAGAAGGTGGTGGAGTAGTACACTTCCTTTTCTTTGCTGGAGATCTGGGAGCCAAGGATTTTAAAGGAGGAGGTTTTTGCTCGAGATGATGCTCGACCTCCTGTTGTCCTCCAACATCAGTAAGATGTGCAATTGCTGGCTGTGGCTGCAGTCCACTTTGCTCTGTTTTCTGAAACAATTGAGTACTACTTTGAGAAAGGAACAAATCCAATTCCCTGTCACTGCTAATCGGCGTCGCCATGATTGCAGTGGCCACCTCTCTGACAGACATGGTCTTGGGCTTAGGTTGGGGTGGTGCGTTGATGTGGGAGTGCTGCTCTTATCTTGCTCCCCAGAGGCCAATGCGGCAGGCACATGATTTTGTCCAAAAAAGGTTTGGGCCAGCACGCCACTGGTGGGAAGCTGCTTCTTCTCACTGACCACTTTCTTGGACGCCTCTTTCTTTTGGGCCATCTTAAAGCCGTCAGTTGGCAGTTTCACTAAGCTGCACAAGCAGAGGTGATTGCAGGGCTGATGTGTGACGTCACAGCACAGGCCTTCTGTTCGGCAGTACTGTGGGTGATGATTCTTCTCTTGTGCATCTAAAAGCAAACAAGCAAGAAAAACATTTAGTGAAACATAGCATTGTAGTACTTTGAATTAGTACAGACAAAAGCAATATTAGTGTGGTTGTTTACTTAGGTAATAACCACTTTAAAGTCTAATCACATCACCATACCATCAAATTAAATTACATATCAGGATAACACACAATACACAAAATGAAACTGCATGGGTAAATGGAATAGTAGTCTTTTAAAAATGGAGGTTAGGGTGCGCCTATGACAGGCAATGTGGTCCAGTGGGAAATTGAATAACTGTTACACAAATTAATGATGCTGATGTGTTTGAAGTGTATCCCAGACAGGGTTCCAGGAGGAAATGGAATTATATACCTAAAAAAAACTGAATGCTTTTTCAGGCTGTGCACCTACGGTAGATGAATTGATGGATCAACCGAGGCAAAATGAAAAAAGAAAATGTAATTTAAAAAAAATGTAAAAATAAAAAAATAAAAAAGTGAAATAAAAAAACAATTAAAATAAAAAATAAAAACATTCAAATAAAAAATGTATAATTTTAAAAAACTAATCAATAATTGCTGATGCTGTTATTGTGAGGCAAGGAGGTGCAAAATAAAAAATGCATACAATGCATGCAATATATAAGCACTGTTCATCAAAATCATATTCTTAATATACATACTACAATGATCTTCAAGCATATTATTAAACTATGGCAAAGGCACACTGGCTGGATGCACAAAGTGGCTGCCAGCCAGTGCCACATGATCAAACAACAACACTGAGCAAGGAGGCATGGGGAACAAAGAACACATGCAAGCCTATGGCAAATGCACCCTGGCTGGATGTACAACATGGCTGCCAGCCAGTATCACATGGTCAAACAAAAACACTGAGCTAGGAGGCATGGGGAACAAAGAACACATTCAAGTCTATGGCAAAGGCACACTGGCTGGATGCACAAAATGGCTGTCAGCCAGTGCCTCATAGTCGAACAACAACACTGAGCAAGGAGGAATGGGGAACACAGAACACATGCAAGCCTACTTCAAAAGCACACTGGCTGTATGCACTAAATGACTGCTTGCCAGTGCCACATGGTCAAAACAACAACAGCAAGCAAGGAGGCATGGGGTACAATGAACACATGCAAGCCTATGGCAAAGGCACACTGGCTAAATGCACAAAATGGCTGCCAGCCAGTGCCACATGGTCAAACAACAACACTGAGCAAGGAGGCATGGGGATAAAAGAACACATGCAAACCTATGGCAAAGGCACACTGGCTGGATGTACAAAATGGCTGCCAGCCACATAGCCAAACAACAACAGCAAGCAAGGAGACATGGGGAACAATGAAAACACATTCAGGTCTATGGACACAGACTCCACAAAATGCCCCCCGGCTACATGGCATGGAGAACAAAGACAAATCAATGATGGCCTACGGCAAACACACACACACACACACTGGGCAGACAAAGGATGCATGGTAACATTGAAGAAAACACTACCATTAATTCAGTAATGCCAAAAATTAAAATTAACTGAGCTAAAACAAATTTACAACAACACACATCCTCCCAAGGCATCAAATATTACCCCACATATTTACACTTTTTGTACAGAATAAAACTTGAAATACAAAAATAATACATTTTCAATTCAATCCAATGTAATCCCAGCCCTAAATAATGTTTTTAAACCACATATACCACAGAAACAGTTGTTTCATGCACCCATGACTAGCACCGGCCTGGGCCTACAGAATGGCCCCTTGGCAGACTAGGCCACATAGTAAAATAAATAAATATTGAAAATTTAACGAACATGGAGAAAACATGCTGAACTGCGCAACATTGTTCCTTTACGAAAGAGGAAAAATTAAATGCAAAATGATAACTAGGCCTCTACTGAAAAAATGCAGGCCACCCACCACAATAACTTTGAAAAATCAAAAGAAAAGTACAAACAAATACTGGTGCATGCCATCTATCAAACAAACACAACACCCATATACAATAGTTTTTTGAACTTACTTGAGAAATCTCAAATACAAAGTCCTTAAATCCAATGGTATATGCAGCAGACAAGGAGAGTGATCTTTCCAGCTCCAAATCCAAATGAAAAGTGACCAGGAGATGGACAAAGCACTGGGAGAAGCCTGCTGGAAAGGAAAAGGAAATTGGAGTCTCTGGGGCATTTATGTCCTGTTGAAAAAAAAGTAAAACGATGAAAAGGCTTCTCACACACAAAAAACAACTCCAACAGCCCA
Organism: Calotriton arnoldi; assembly: GCA_963921515.1. Classification (NCBI taxonomy): domain Eukaryota; kingdom Metazoa; phylum Chordata; class Amphibia; order Caudata; family Salamandridae; genus Calotriton; species Calotriton arnoldi. Next base: position 234,842 of record CAWUFW010003209.1, on the reverse strand, counting down.
TTGGAGAAGAAAATCCACATAAAAGCCTCTTAGCCGCTTCCCGAGCTCAAAAGCTACTCAAGTATTGCGTTTGCAATAGCGATCGGCACTACATGGGCACCGTCGCGGCTGGAAGGCATGCGAGCGAGTGCAAAATTTTGTGCATTCTCTCTAGTGGCCAGAGAGTATCATGACACTCGTGAGCAAGGGCCAAAACAAATCTCGACTGCGTGAACAGAAAAAAAACTCTGCTTTGTGCCCGGTAAAGCAGAATACCGGAATTCTGCACTCCTCTGCATAGAGCAGAGTACCTGAATTCTGTAAACTCCACATGCAGAGGAGAGTTTACCATCCGGGCCTACTCTCTTTGTCCTTTGGATCTTGTTCTTCAGGCCACTGTTGATGTGTTGTCTACGAAAGCAGGTTCAATCCTGATCCCCAATGACATTCTGGATATAGGTCTCTTGAACATACAGGAAATGCCACATTTATATTTGGATGGCTCCTAGACTCTTTAATTGGCTTTTTTGGTTTTATGAAATTCTTTTTCTACATTTTTTATTAGTTTGTGTTTTTTTTTTAATTTGGCATTTTTTATAGCTTTTAGCATCTGCTTATGCTGGTAAAGTGTCTATGTGAAATGCAAGTTTTTTTTTTACATATATTCCTTGCTATTGCTCAATTTTTGCATGAGTTGTCTCTTTTTGACCAAGGGGAGGGTGTTGTGTAGCTTACATTTAGTCTCCATTTTAGCTTTTGGGTTTAACTTAGCATTGTTTTCTAATGGTGGCTACACATGTTTTCCAAATGCAAGAATGTACCATGCTCGCATATATTTATGGTAGACATTGTCGCCCTTTAGTCTGCACATTTAGGGGCATATTTATGTGTTTTGCGGTACAGGGCAGCACAGCAAATCACCTTACTGCACTGCCCTGACTTACAGGTAAATGGCAGGAATGAGCCGTATTTATCCAATATGGGGCATCTCTGTCCTTTTCTGTTGCGCTGGTGCCGTTTTGACAGCCTAGCGCCAATGCAGGCACTCTTGCCCCAAGATGCGAGGGCACCTGTGTTGTAGGGAGTATTGTTTTCTACAGGAAGGGTCAGCTTTCTGTATGAGAGGCTTTTTCCTCTTTCAATGTATGCTACAGAAAACACCAAACATAGAAAGAGGTAACAAGAAGGAGACATAAGCATATTTCTCCTTTTTACGCCTCTCCTGGGGAGATGTATCTTTTTGATGCATTCCCAGGTTTACCAGGTTTGATAATTTGGAACTGCATCAAAAACCATGGGAGTTGTGTGGGAAAACCAGAAACCACTCCCTTGTGAAGAGCAATGCATTGCAGCAATTTGCACTCCATTGAATTACTCCAGACTTGTAAGGCCATTCAAAGCCACGGAAAGTGGATTTGCGTGACTTCAAAAACGTGACGTAAGGTTTGCGTCGCTCTTGCACCACAATGCAAACTGGGTCATAAATATGGTCCTTAGTTCCGGGGGTGCACAACAAAGAACACAATGCCTTGTTTTATTATTTATTTCTGTTGACTATTTCTCCCCAGACTATTTAAAGACACTATTCTGTACTTCTAATAGGCCATGCGGATGGGTACTCCTGATATGCTTGATTTAGCAGAGAATTATTGGTAATAGAGAAGGGTAATCTTTGTAACATTATGAACAATTAACATTCTTGAATTGTTTATGTTTCTACCATACTAATAATGCTTATATCAATAGAATGTCTCATCTTTCTGATAATCGCAGATCATGTTTTATTTACAATGATTAGAGCTTTTAAAAAAACATTAGAAAATGCATTCTCATGTATTTTCTTTTTGACACCTTGGACATACAAACGTGGCAAATGTAAGGGTTATATCTGTTTCCACAAATTTCTTGGGAAGTTAGAGTCATGTTCGAGGTTACCGGCAACATCTATAACTCTGCAGGCTTAGGAGTTTAGATGTGGTACTGTGAGCTACCCAAACAAACCAATCGTTTACTTATTATACAGGAAGATTGAGTCTCTGTATTATGAAGTTTTGCTGTTCAAAATACACGGTCCTACTAGATTCATAGGAATCACATAACAGTCTGTTCCTGCACAAACAAAATCCTGCCTGTAAAGAAGGCACCCTTGCACCATTGCATAAAGATGCCTGTTTTGGCGGTACAAAGCACCAAGGTCATCTTTGTAAATATGGTGTTGCAGGGATTCTGCTCAGGAACAGAACTATGCTTGGGAGCATAGAATGTCAGCATGTAGGGACTGAATCACCATACCTCATCAGTATACATGGGCCCAAATCCGATGAGCTATAGTCCCTCACCTGCCCTCCTAACCTTACCAGAGAAACATGTGATTTGGCGCCCCAGAACACAACACTCCCGACCCTCTCAGAGATGCGGTAGCAGGTCACCCCCTTTTGTTCTCTCACTCATACGTGTCCACAATAAAATAGAAAAGAAACACGAAGGAAGTGTACAAAATTTATTTAGATAATTGTGTTCTATTATGCGATAGGAGCACCACACCTACAAAAGAAAACCGGGTCAGTACTTAGAATGATTAGCAGACCATATACGATAAAAAGCCTTGTCATATTATCTGACAGATTTGCCTAAATCCACCCTCACAACTAAAGTTTAGGAGATTATAGATTATAGCTCTTTGGGCTTAGTGGCAGACCCCATACCTTAGCATACATAGATGGTTGCTCTACATCTGAGTCATTGCATCCCTCTTGTCTCAGGACCATTGCCTTTATTTTTTTAGAACAACACGTCCCGGTTTATATGATAAAATATGTGTGTTCAAAAACAACAGTTGGGCTTCTCTATTATGGCTAGGTGCTAGTGCCTGACCCCAGAGAATAACAAGGAGCAATGTTGTTTGACCTTTCCTAGGTTGTTCCGACTAATTCCCAGGAAACGAACAAAACATAGATACTTGTGTGAGAATACAATATGGCACAAAAACAAGTTTGATATTTGGTAACGACTGCAAAGCAAAAGCGACCTACAATTAGGCTAACATAGGGAAAACAACAACGGGCAATACAGGAAACACACAACACCCACCCTTTGGTCAGCACAATAGCATGACAAATAACTTCGTAATATGAATGTGATCACAAAATAAGCAAACTCAAAACTTTTTCTGCTAAGCATATTTTTAAAATGGAATGCCAATATATAAAAACTACTTTGTCAACTTGGATTAAAAGAATACGATTATGGTGCGTCAGAGGAATCCATGATGTCACTTGCAATTTCAAAGGCCAGGAACTCCAAAAGGGAGTCTGTCTATGCAGAAGAAGATTGTTCAACAGCCCAGGTCACAAGTTTCAGAGAACAGACATGATCTTCGATCCCAGCCGATGCTGAGATAGTTACCGGGTAACATGCATCTGCGTTATTAGAGCCAGTATTCAGTGATCCATGTGCTGTTGCTCACATCTCCTCAAAAAGGAGTGGCTCGTACCTTGCATTGTGGAGAAGCTGCAAAACCAAGAAACAGTCATGAAAATATGTCACCAATATCTGTTGCTGCGAGCTTCTGCAGAGCTAGGCAAATATCCAGTGCCCATTCGAAGAGGTACCAGAGGCAGTGGAACATGGGTTGCACACAGGTAAACCATACCGGCTAAAATGCTAATGACAATCAAGATCTAGTTCTACTCAGAGAAGTACTTTTATTTCTCCTCTTTTTTTTGCTCTTTCTTTGTGTGCTGCATTCTACGCCACACATAGAAGGCATTATTGTTTTGGCGCTGCCTCAGATTTGCAGATCCTTGTAAGTCTGGGGCAGTGTCAAAAAGCAATGGGTAGTGTGTGGGAACGCCCACAGCAACACCCATTGCTCACCTCTGTGCCGCAGAAAGCTGCTTTGAGGAGGGATATATTCACAAGGCGGCATCAAGGCACGCAAATTGACTCCAGAGCATTTGAAAATGTGATGGTGTGGTGGCGCAATGCTCTTGTAAATATGCCCATATGATGGTGTTTGGCCCTTTGTGGCAGTAAGTTGGCTGCCAGTACCAATTTGAGATTAGCCAGAGGAGGCAGATACGCACACAAGCGCACAGGCCTGATTAAATCGATGTGCGCCACTCTGCAGATAACCAAATCTGATTGTGATGAAATGGGGTTAACCTCAGGAATCCCCTCATCTCCGGTAACTACAACACACCCCTCACGGGACCCACCGCATATATCAGAGGAGGAAGATGTGGACTGCACCCCTATCTCATGTAAAAGTGTCCAGTAGCATTTATCTGTGCCACATTCCCAGTTTCTCCTTTGCCCTGTGCTTATGAACATGCTAGTGAAAATCATCTGGCACTATCCGCAATTTGCTTTCGCATGTTGACCTCAACCTTTTGTGGACTGCCAATGTGATCTCTTCTCCCTAATGCCAATGTGGTCATCCTCCTCACTGAAGCACTCCTCTCATCAAAATGTCCCATGACATGTTTGCCCCATGGACTCTGTCTGGACTTCGTCTGGCTCAAAACATCTTTTGGGGTTGTTTTTTCATGAACTGTCCCTGTGAGCTGCATAATGATCTGCACATGAAAATAAATGCACCTAGTACTATCCGTATGTTGTCTGTGTGTTGGAGTCTGGACCTAGTTGAACATTGTGCATTGTGTGAGGCAAACACACCAACTACTTGTGTTGCTTGGAGTCAGGAGCAATGCTAGACAGTGAGAGTGGTTACTCGAGGTTGCAAGCGTAAAATGTAACAGGTTTCATGCAGTCATTGTTAATGGTGAATGAAGTCACTCCACTGGTGCCAAGCCCACCCATGGATCCTAGCAAGCAAACAACATTCGGCTGACGAGCAAACGGTGCAAGGGTGAGTGTGCCCTGGACAGCCATCAGTGTGTGAGTCAAAAAACCTTCACAGTTAGGAGAATGTCTTGACCACAACATCCTACATTCTATCAATGCATGTCACAGGGCGTACCCACACAGAGAATTGTATGTGAATACATGTGTTGCACTGTGTTTACATTCCCATCATGATTGACATGTACACTTCTAAATGATGTCTGTAGATAGATTAGGTAAAGCCATGGGTAACCTGACCGCTCCCTGTCCCTAGGCAAACCACCTACTCACACATGTTGCCAAACACTGCTAGCAAAGACAAATGCATGTACATAACAATACCTCAGCAGACATGCTAACTACCACACAGTAAATCATGATGTAGACCTGTATGTAGCAAACAATGGCATTTAATGTCAACAGAAAATTTAAGAGTACTAAAACAACCTAACCTACTCTAACTAACTAATCTAACCTATCCTCCATACTATCTAGAACTATCCTATCTTAACCTATCTTACTGTACACATATAGCACAACATGATAAATATCTGCCTCCCACCGTCTTAAACTACACCTAAACATCAACTAACTACACATATAACCCTAAACAATCATATGTATTTTTTTTTAGAACACAGCACCCACCCCAAAAAACACGAAGTACCCCTACCCACTAAAATTGTACCCACCCCTACCAAATCCCTAAAATACTACCCTTACACTATAACTACACTAACTAACCTAAAATAAGCTTCAAAACCATTAAGAGCAACAATAAATGTACAGTGGGAAGGGCAGAAAGGCTCCCTGTGGCTGACTGGGGGCTACGGTCTCGCCACTACCTGCTTATGCTGCAGGAGTGTTATGACAAAGTCCACCTTGTGCTCCAGCACCACCACTCTCAACTTAAGGTCCGAAAGTTCCTTTCTCATGCCCTTCTCAAAGGAGCTAGCCCCTCCGGTAGGCTGAGGTATGGGGACTGCTGGTTGTGTGGGTTTGCTGCTGGAGGTGCTAGGTACCGGTCCCCTAGAGGTACCTTCACCTGCGTGAACATCTTTGTGTTTGCTTGACTTGTCCAAGCGTGTTGGCCCCTGAGGGAAGAAATGCCATTTACCATCTTCCTTCTCCTCTGTATTATGCTTTCCAATTGCTTTGTGAGCCTTTGCCACTTGCTGTATATGAACAGTCCTTCCTGAGGTTGTGCTGCCTCAACTGCTCTGGTGTCATGTTGTCTGTTTAAGCAAAAAGGAAACTGTCATTCAATGGGTGATAAGGAACAGGTACAAACCTAGGTACAGCCTAAAATCATTTTGCAGCTTACAGTGAGCATACACATTTCTATTATTAATCATCTCAGATATTTTATTTAAATTTTATATAGCACAACTAGACTTGAAGGTATCAGAGCACTTTACATGAGCACCAGTTGCGTTACAGACGGATACATTCATTTTATTCAGGCAAAGGAGATTAAGTGATTTGCCCAGAATCACAGGATGTTGAGCGTCCCTGCCGACACTCGAATCCGGTCCCCAGCTTCGAGGTTGGCCGCTCTAGCCGTTAGGTCATAGCCTTTACCCTTCCTTCCGAGGTCATCTTGTTTGTGAACCAGCCTCCGTTTTGGTCCCCGTCATGGTCGCCAGAGGAGCTAGGTACTCTTCTGGTTAGTTAATAAAGCAAACAATCTAGGAGTCATTGTGGACAGTAAACGTACCTTTAGAGAACAGGTGAATGCTGTCATCTCATCAGCATTCTACACTTTAAGGAAAATTAAGAAAGTCCTTCCTTTCATTCCATAAGATACCAAGAGGACTGTGGCAACTGTCCTAACCTTATCAAAAGTTGATAAAGTTGATAACTGTAATGGCCTCTACCTCAATATGCAGAATCAAAACTTGAATAAATTGCAAATTCTTCAGAATGCCACGGCCAGACTGCTCAATAGAATTCCTAAATTTAAGTCAGCTTCACAAGCTATTCGTAATCTAAACTGGCTCCTCATTAGACAACGTACCAAATTCAAGGCCCTTTGAATTGCGTACAATGCTTATTTGACACACAGTTTTAGAGAATATGAGCCATCCAGATATCTGCGCTCATCCGGAGCAAACAATTTGCCCATTCCCAGGATTTACAGGACCAATTGGGGTGGTAGAAGCTTTGTGCTGGGCACTGACAGAGTTTGGAACGAACGGCCCTCCAATATCAGAGCCATGCGTAGCTTACTAGCATTCAAAAAGGCACTTAAAACATGGCTTTTTGTCTACATCAGTTGCTGAATCCTAACCTACTTCTCTGAACTAGTGCCTTGACACCTCCGGGTATTTGTGCACTTAAAACTTTTAATTAACATAACATAACATAACTAAGGCCAAAGTACAAAGGCATGGGAAATGTTATACAATGCAATTGCACCACCTTTGCATATCTAGGTATGACCATGTCAGTACATAGTATGCTTAGGAGCAATTCTCTTTTGTGCCCATGGTACGGTACACATGCCATCTTTACTGAACATTAGTGTGCCTTCTGCATCCTGCAATGACCTTTAAGCCTTTGGAATTTGCCACAGTAAGATGTACAATGTATGCAAAGTACATGTATTGTCTCACAACGTAGTGTACCTGATTGGGCAAGAGCCACATCAGGACTCATTGCTAACTATCCTGAATACTTGGCAGGTATTAGATGTAACAATGAAGGCTGGATAAGCAACTCTCATCACACAGAGACATATAAAACATCTCCTATCTGATCTGCTGTAAGTCCATGGAGGGCCATGCCATTGCTCGGTATATGCTCCAAATGTCATAGCATGTGCAACTGACATGCGTTTAGAAGTTTTGGCTATGTTCAAATGTGTATCCACTACCACATATTTTCACATAGTCTGCCAGTGTGATCATGGCTCCCCTGTCAAGCCTTCTATCATGTGGTCCATCCCAGATTGGCAATGTATTCTTCTTGACATCAGTCAGAGGCTGATGCCAAGCTACAATTAACAACCACTTTTCTGACCTATTATTAATTATACAAAGGTTTCTATGTGATAGGGATGCACATTAAATCTGGTAATTCACACAGCAGCCAACATCACACTCATTCCTTGCACTACACAATTAGCACTGACAAAGGCACTCACGGGTAATATTGGGATCCTTGAAACCCTCCACCTCATCAACTGTTTATCTGGCAGGTCCACCTACAAGACATAACATGCAAAACAAATCAGCTAACTTAGAACAAACATATTGTATGCAACAGAAGCACAGTACATATGCATAGCTATTGGCTATGTAACCCTTCAAGTTGTAATGAATCTAATGACACAGTTGACATGCCTGAAGGATACGCATCAGTAAGGCAGGCTGAAGTGTACACACATATGATGAGAAACACATGCACCTGTTGGCCAATTTATTGAACCAGTTCTTACACCTCATCACTACTCTATTTCCCTATGGTAGCTGAATTTGATGAGTCTCTGCACCTACATAACTTACATACCATACTCAGAAAGGTATTGCAATACCCATGCCCTCTCAATTGTGACACGAGGAAATGAGTGCGCAGCATATTATGAGTCCTTGTTCCTTAATTTAAGTGAGTTCTATACCTGTCATATACCTGCAGAGTACCAGATATAGTTCAGATATGTCCGTGCATCCCCTGAGGCCATGCAAAGCTAGCATGCAGGATTTGCTGTGCATTCAGAGGTGTGGAGTCAGGCAAGCCAGTGCAAAGCACAGCGAAGCCATAGCAGACATCAAGGAGTCATACCTTTCACACTGGAATTGCTGTTCAAGACCAGAGAAATGTGTTTTGTCACATTCACTGGCTAGCTAAGCTGTGTAAGCCATGGCAGGATACATTAAAGCGTGACTACCCAAGGGAGGTATGCCACGGAGGATCATCGGCATATCACTATGTGTCATTCAGTGTCGTATGTGTGCTGCATTCCATGGCACACATACAAACGTGTTTAACTGTGCCATTGTATTTCTTTGTGGTGAGAGCTGTCCATTCCAGTACAATAACAATCATGTCAGCAATGCACACACATGTGCATCATAGGTCAAGGGTACATGTGTATGCTAAGAATGCCAAGGAGCTTATTAGAAAGCCCCTTGTGCAGCAGAGGCCTCACTTTTTTACATAGTGATGCACTGGCGCTGCTAGGGGCGTGTAAATAAGTACCCTAGTTGGTAAGGTGGTCCGATATAACCAATCAATCAAAAGACTTTATTTCGATCACTTTAGATCATAAAAGTACAATAGAACAAGACACTAACATAAAAGAAAAAACAGATATAAATACCACAATGCATACATAGTACATAAAACAGCCAAATTTTAGACATTTTCATCTGTAAAACACATTATAAAAATAAACTTCCTCTGTAAAAAATGTACATCTGTTAAATACATTAAAATAGCAGCATATGAGAAATAGAGCGCCTCCAAATAAAATTCAGCAAGACACTGTCAGCAGCACAACAAGATAGCAGCATAAGAAATAAAGGAATCCGCAATTGAAATAGAATTGGAGGCTAATTTGTACATGCTTTACACGTCTCGTCCACGTTGCCATTAAAAACGTAGCCAGGCAATAAACCACAATCTGACTTGTGTCAGTTTGTAATATTCTGAATGCCTCCTGGTGCTTCCTAATGCTCAAGTTTCTGCAAAGGGGAGCAATCCACTTTGAGCGAAGCTGTTTATAAAATGGACAAAAGAACAGTACGTGGATAAGCGACTCAGAACCCCTATGGACATCCGTACAAAGATCATCAGCAATAACCATTTCTTTTTGCCACTTCCTGGAAAAATACTTTACAGGTAGGGATCTATACCTAAATTGAAGGTAAAGCCAGTGTGGGAACAATTTCATCAATAGTATTCTCATACAATGTCACAGGTTTAAAATCAATAAAAGCAGCAGATATTGATCCCGTGCACTGTTGAATGTTGTCAACTGCACTACTGTCCCAAAAATGGCTTTAATACTAGCCTTTGGGATTGAGCACATGGTCTCGGGAGAGGCCCAGTATGTATCAGGGCTCAGCCTCTGAAGAAGTACCTTTAGATTACAAAGCCACTGATCCTGCTTACACATTGTGGCGTCATAAGATCTTTAAGACCCACCCCATATGATTCTAACGCCAGTGTTGACCACAACTGGTGCCAAAAAATAAGGAGTCTATATTCAATCTTATGGGCAATTTTCTTTTGTGCCAGATCTGAATAAAGAGGAGTCAAAGGGGTACTCGCTGGGAGGTTTAGTAAGGATCTCAAGAATTCATGTTCCACTGTAGACAGGCTCCAAAATAACTCAAAGGACTGCCCCTTCATTAATGACTTCCGCCCAAATCTGCATTTTCTCAGTCATGCTGGCCTGCACAGGGCAAATCCTAGTTGGGATGAGCAGCACCACCACTTGTGCTTTGCACTCCCACAGAGGTTTGCGGACAACTTCATGTGTAACGTATGTTCTGTAATGGCCCATCACAACTGTACCTGACAAATGCTTGTGGTGAGAGAAGCACCTCTGGAGCTAACCTGCACTACCTGGTTTGCCATATTATGAGTTGTCTGGATGGGTAATGGGCATGTGCGTCAGCTTCTTGCCTCCCTGGGACTCAACTGTATCATCAAAAGGGCCACTAACACCTGTGTGGCCCGCTCAGTGACACATATAGCAGTGGTGCAAGGGCATTGCGCCACCAGTGCATCACTTTTTCCAATGCTCCGGTGGCGCAATGCCATGCTCCATATTTACGAGGCAGCGCTAAGCCACTTTGTGTGGCTTAATGCTGCCTTGTAAATATGGCCCTCCTCGCCGCAGTTTTCAGGCGCAAAGGGGCATGCAATGGGTGTTGCTGTGGGCATTCCCATGCAACACCTACTGCCTTTTGACACTGCCCCAGATTTACAAGGATCTGTAAATCTGAGGCAGCGCCAAAATCTAACGCCTTTTAAGGTAAGGCATTAATGTGGCACAACAAGCAGAAATACTTCTATTTCTATGTATTTTATGCTCTTTCTATGTGTGCTGCATTCTGCATCGCACATAGAAGGCGCAAAACACCATTAATGATTGTTTTTGTGAAGGAAGGTGCCCCTCCTGCACAAGCACAATCATCTCTGGAACGCAGGCACCCTTGCACCATGATGCAAGCGTGCCTGCACTGGCACTAGGCAGCATTTTTAGTGTTGGTGCAGGGGAGAGCACATTGGGTGCGCTGCATTTTTGGAAACACGGCCCATCCTTGCATTTTGAAAATGCCGCAGTTCCGCGCTGCAAAATTTCTTGCAGCACCACTATGCGCCATTTTCATTGTAAATATGCCCCATAGTGCCTGTGCTATTGCCGCGGCATTTGCCTCATTTGCATGGGGGCATGGCTATTTTCAGCAAAACGTTATGTGAGCCATAATTACTGTTACTACTAGTCACAATGAGTAAATGAGAAAACACACAAATCGTGTACTTACCAACTTCTCCACCGACTTGGATGTCAATGTAGTCTGGGAGGTCTGACTCACGGCCAACCACATCTGCTCAGCAATGTTTCAATTGATGGACCAGTCCGGTCAATGACAGACAGTCTCTCCATTTGTGCCCTCACCTTCTCCCACCGTTGCTTCCACACCGCTGTGGGGTAGCCCAGGATTACACATCCATCACTGGCTAACATGTTTGACACGTAGAAATTAATCAGCCACGGGAAGCTCCTAAACTCCTGGGCATTCATGGGGTGTGCCCTACCCTTCCCAGGCATTACCCAAACAAAACACAACTAACACTCAAACAAGTCAGAACCCCCAAAGACCCAAAACTAGCCCTATTACAACAATACCCCAAAAGACAAACACCCAACTGAAAACAGGACAATACACTACAATACAAAATAAGAAAGCACAAAAAAGAGTTTAGGGACACAACAGGGACAGCATACACTACTAAACAGCTCCAGACACACCTAACCACTCTCCAGCACAGCCAAAACACAACCACTCAGAAGCACAGACAGAACAACAGTGATTTAAAGTGAAAATGAAAGTAACTTTACAGTTCCAGGATTGCAGCTTGCATGATCCATGACCTCACTTCTGGGGCAGATGCGTCATGTTTTCAGCTGATGCGCTGTTTTTTTTAACGTTACCAGTCAATGCATCAATTTAACACAAGGCCTGACAAGGCACCATTCGGTCATTCAAAGGCGGCGGATGGGAATTGTCATTTCCGTCTGACTCAATGCCTGCAAAAATCATGCTTTGCATTCTAGCGTCTTCTTTTTAACTTAATAGTGTAAATATGTGTTTCTAGGTGTATTGTGATGTGCAATGCATGTAATCATTTACAGGGATTGCTGTTTTGAGTGTGAATAGTTGAGTTGACCTGCTTTACCGTCAATGCATGTGTTTACTGTGTGTGTTGATATTGTATATAGGTGTGTGAGTTCATGCTTTTCAGGGATCATACGATGCATAGGACCCAATCTCTCTGGTAGCGCAAGGGCCCACCTTACAAGAAGTGCCCAATGTGCTAAATTAGCATTAGCACCAATTACATTGCTTTAGCTTCCCCTAGGGATGCCACAAACTTGCACTGCCATGGGGTCAGTGCACCCACATCTACAACAGTGCAACCTACTGCCAATCTGCACTGTGTACCACAGTGCAGGCAGCAGGTTGTGTAGAAACGTGTGAGGGTTACATATTACCTTGCAGGAGAGTGCTGCGATTGGCTGCAACCAATTGGAAGGGGATGTATGGATGGCGCCATATGATTGGTTGAGTATAGGCCATTCACATTCAAGGGCCATACCCCACATGAAAGTAACATTTGTGGGCCACATAATTCTCACTCATGCTGATGGTGCTATGCTAGAGCACCATGCATGCCTTGGCGTCACCTCCTACATATTGCTGACAGTAAGGCTGCTTAAATTAAATCACAGCAGAAGTACACTCTGCATCATTGCGGGTTGCTTGTGTGTCGCAGTGGGTGTTCACATGCAACACTCATGTAGTTTGACACTGAGACAGCTGATGAGACTCACATGGACCTAGCACAGTCCAAAATTTGACAGACATCTCCAGCAGGAGCAGCCCGTGCAGCGGCCCATGCAGGTAAGAGCAGTGGGGCGTGGTGGGGGGGACTGGACAGACGATAGAAAATTAATTAATTTTCCCTTGCCGTCTGTCAAGTCAAAATGCATACACACTGGTAGTGCTAAAATATTTTTTTACATATACTTGTAGTGTTACGGGGATTCTGCACCCTGACAGAACTATGCGCAGGAAAACAGGACCTCGGTGTATAGGGATGTACCAACCTACCACCTTAGTGCCCAAAATCCCAAAACTGACTAGCTATAGCGTCTCGTTCGTTCTCCTCCAAAAATCATGAAGCTACAAATGAGTAGACAAACCAGAACACAACACTCCCGATTCTCTCAGGAATCGCGGTCGCAAGACATACCCTTTCGCTCGCTCACTCGTACTTGTCCACAATAAGAATTGGCTTAGTCACTGTAATAGTTTAAAATGTTTATTTTAACTATCGTGCTCTACAATACAGTATACGAGCCACTACCAGCAGCAAAATGCATAAACTTAAAACAATTAGCATTGTTACAATTCTATAGAGTACGAAGGGGGAAGTCATTATATAAAGACAGTGGAAAAAGGACTATAAGGCCTAACCACCCTCCCCTTGACTGGAAGAAGTTTATTATATAAAGGAAGATCTCTGGGCTTTGTCAGCAGACCCCATACCTTAAAGCCTGGATGTAAGGTTTACATCATAGGAACAGCATAGCTCTTCTCCATGGAAAGGGATCTCTCCAAGTGTGTGTTAAAACAACATGGATCCCCATAATATCAAAGCACGAGTCTCCAGCATTGCAGCTGTGTTTAGCATGTTATGTCTAGGTGCTAGGGACTGACCAGAACAGAATAACAAGGTGCATTGTTTATCGACCTTGCACATCGTGTTCAGACTAAACTCCAGGAACTCAGCAGAGAACGTGAAACGCAGACAGTTCTCATGTGAAAGGCATAAACAGAGTCTTGCAAAAATAAAGTCATGGAGTAACGTGCGCAAAAGCAGCATCATGGCAGCAAAGCTCATGCTAACTTAGCAATGTCGACAATGACCCTAATGGCCATATAACACCCTCCCCTTGGTAAGGTCATAGGCCATAGACAAAGGATCAAAACAGAGTTCAACAGATGAGCATAGTTCAAAGGCGTGTGAAAAAACCAAATTGGAAAAAGTTAAAGAAATTGTTTTGCATGTTTTTGACGTACAAAAGAGTGTCGTCTCCAGGAAAATGGTATTATGAAGGAGGGGGTTAATCCATCAAAGTACATGAATTTAAGAATGCAATTCCCTCCAAAAAGATCATCCCTATCGTTAGTAGAAAAAAGGGATGCCATCCACTCAAGGATATCGAAGGAACAAACGTACTCCTCGTAGTCTGACGCTTACAAAAGCATAATCGGGCAACTTGCGTGATATTCGATGAAACTCTGATTCAGGAGGTTCTGCGCAGCCGCACAGATTTCCCATTCAGCCAATACTCCAAGTGCTGCTGCACGCGCCATACGGCCATCCCCAGAACAAGCCTGGTCATGAGCCTCTAAGGGACCCATCAACTGGATAAAATCCGGGACTGGACATGACGTATTGGAGAGGCATAAATCCATAGCCCAATAGAAGGGGCACTGTCGACAGTAGAACACTGGTTGCACGCAAGTTAAGTAGGCAAAGCGAAAAGTTAATTCATAACTCACACCAAGCGTTGCTAATGGCAAGCATCCAACAACCTGTTGCATTCGTTCACTGTACAGTTGCAATTGGCCTGGTCTGTGCATTACCACAAGATGAGCAGCCATTGCGCAGCAGGAACAGAAGAAGCAGGATTCCACCAGCTAACGCCAGTAATAAAGGGAATCCGCCGAAGACGCTGGAAAAAATATAATGAATAAAGCCGGTATTACTCCAAATATTGTCTGAAAAGAAGTCGCAAGGCCGGATCCCACATGTTTAAAAAAATGTGCAAGGCCTTTAGTGTCCGATGCATTAAATATTTGATGTATAAGCTCTCCAAAGTAAAGTGGGAGGTTAGTGTTCAGAAGTGACTGAATCTCGCTGGATGTTCTAGCCACCTGTAATTCGAAGGTCTCTCGAGCTGAAGTGAGAGCCACCTCTTGTTGGAATAGTAGCACTTTGAGCCTGCTCAATTTGTTGAAATCTGTTTTCAAAGTCGGAATGGAAGGCCAAATGGAACTATCTACACTCCCATGCGGGGGCGAAAAAAGCACATTGCTACAACAAGTAACTCGTTGTCAGACTGTTACTAAATACGGAATTCCTGCCCGTAAACCACAGCAGTCTTGATTGTTCAAAATAAGATAACTGCCGTTAGTAAGCAAGGTAAAAGCGGGAATTATTGATGGGACTGGAGTTCCTTTAAAAAAACAAGCAAGATTAGGCGCTGACACATTACAAGCACCGTGCAACTTAACGTGTTTACAAACCAGGGAATGTCCCACTGTGGAATCGCAGTCCTCCCCTGTTAGGAAAACTTCCTTATCATCCCGTTGACATCTGTAAGTGAAAGGTAGGGACCATAATTCATGGAGAAATGCACTACCCAGGGGTTCAAAGCGGCTAATCGGAAAATGTTGCATACATGATTTAAATTGAAACTATGAGAATGGGAGAGATATCACCCCATGAATTAACCAAACAGCTGAATTCCTCTCCGACACTAGGAACGGCAAGGGCTCTAGTTGTTCAATGTGCAACAGTGTGTATGTAGCATCTTTCATGGACATAAATCTCTGTTTATCAGTCAGATTAAACGGTAAAAACAACGCAGAAGCATTCAAGTAATCCCAAGGGACTTTTCCCATTTTGAGAGTCTGTAACGTCCATGCAAACTGCATAACTGATCGTAATTGATTTTGACCATGGTATAACACAGATACATCACTCTGAACAATAGCAATAACAGAAGAAACAATATTGTCCAATGTATAAATCTGTGAAGAAAGTGTGTTGATGCTATTGTCGACCACGGCAAGGACTTTCTCTAAATTTGCTTGATCAATTTGGCGCAGATGAAGCGCTGCCTCAATCTGCGAAAGTTTCCAAATTTCATTGTAAGCGGCATATATAAACCTCTTCGATCTAGGAACCCTAGGTCCTAGGATAAAATCAGCCAAATTGATGTCACTTGACAAGAGCGATAAGTGTTGCTTCACAGATGAAAGGGTGGAATGTTCGAACCATTGTTGGCATAATTTACCCACCGAGTACGTGGTGACCGAATGTGAATGTGGATAACGAGGGTCCGGTCTAGTCTGTGTGAAACCAGGTGTTACATTATAAAAACACAATTGACAAGCATTTGAATTGATTTGCCACACCAACCATCCGGATGGATCAATTTCAGTGACATTAAAAGTGTCATTTTGAAACAAAGCTTGCAATGTATCGATAGTATAATTTGTCTGAGCGCCCCAATTGTCATATTCTGCCAAGGACGGAATCGATGGGATATTCAAATTTTTTACGGTAGCCAAGCCAAAGCAAGTGGTTTGGTACACTGTATCATTTAAAAATAAAATTTGAGTTGGAATCAGGCAGGCACGATGTAATGCTTCAGTTCCCTGAACCTCCCAATGCTTCGTGCCCCAAATTGATTTTAACCCAATAGTCTCTTTCCAGTAATCATAAGCCTGCGTGGCCAATTTAGTCCTAAATGAGTTGGAGTAAATCAATTTAGCGTGGGTCAAGATAAATTTGGATCGAGATGACAATTGTAGTTTAAAGAAATACGAGTCCGGATTAGACGTGTCATAATCTGTAAAATATGTGAACTTATCTCCAAGAGTTTTAGGACTCCCCTGTATGGGAGTAGGACAATGTTCCCACTGAGTGTGATTAAAAATTGGTCATAAAGTTTTTCGTTTTATGCAAAAAATGATGCCCATAATGTTGATAACAGAAGAGATTAGCATGGTTGGCAGAATTTAAATACAAATCTTCAGCATCAAAAGCAGCATATTTTAAATCTGAAAACAATGAATGTACTGCTTGCACATCCCAATCGTCAGAATGTATGTCCCGTGTTACCACATCTCCTAACGAGACGTGAAACACGTCTGGCACCCTGAGCACCTCAGTCGGACCGTGAATTTCAAAAGCTACATTGTCCCAAAAAATGCCATCTGCAACCGGGAATGCTGAATTATTCACAAGTGTCTGATCACGTTTCATGATATGGGACGATGTGTGAGGGGCGAGAATTCCATTGACCAGGTTCACAGCAGAACGTTCTGGCAAATAATGACCATTGATAAGTAAGAAGAACACTGTCACATATCCAATCGACATAAAGAGGAAAATTAGGATAAGCACCAACCAGATGTAGGTCCATGGTGGGACCAGGTAAGTCTTTTTGAACCACGAGATGAAAACACTTAATTTAGTCGGTGGGACTGCCAAACTGGAAGACGAGGAGGATGAGTCATAAGAGAAGCTGGCATGGTCCCCAAAATAACTGTTTGCATCCCTCGGTATTAAAGGTGGGTGGGATGTATCAGCATGATGTTGTCGAGGATTGCGTGGCACTTCCCTCTGGGACTCATCTGTGGGATATGTATATTCGACATCCGCGGTGAAAGAGGATGGTGGCAGAACAGGCGAAAGGTCAACAGTAGTTTCCATCTCATCCTCACCGGTACGGGCATTAGGCATAGAGGTTAAGGATACCGGATTCAAAGAAATAGCGTTGCAGGAAGCAGCAGGTGTTACACTATTCAGAATCTGTTATGATTCCACCAGCACGCACTCACTATCAACGTGAGGCTTGCTCTTTACGAGCTTTTTTCCCTTCATAAAAACCCACCCCTATCCTGTGCACCAGCATGCCATATGTGATATATATGCTAGTGTTGTAGAACTATGTAATGTATAAACATCGTGTATTGCATTTATATTTCACATAACCTGTATTGTACTTGGTCCAAGAAACTTGGGGGCATATTATCAAGAACAGCGTTAAAAATTATCGCCGGTTTAGCGGCAGAAAACTGCCGCTAAAGCGGCGATAATGGGCTTGATAATATGCCCTTGAGAATTCCAATAGAAGTCCATGTTCTGGTGTGAACATGGGCTTCTATTGGAATTCTCCAGGGCATATTATCAAGCCCATTATCGCCGCTTTAGCAGCAGTTTTCTGCCGCTAAACCGGCGATAATTTTAACGCCGTTCTTGATATTATGCCCCTTGATGACTAATGCGAGTGTAGCATAGGTTACGTGATCCTGATAATGCTAAGAATAATGTTTGCCAAGCAAGACTGCTTACGAGAAGAAATAGGAATGGTTCGCAAGTGTTTGGCAAAGGACATGGACGATGACACGGTTCTCAGTTTGCCGGTACTTTGACGTTAGGCGCATGTTACGCTTAGCTTACGGCGGCCATCTTGGGTGTGGCAAATCTATAAATAGCCACACCCATGTTCCAGAAGACGCTTAGCCTTCCGACGGTTGCTGAGGAAACACCTGATTCCGGTTCTGAAAACTTACCTGACGTCGGACTTCTCTCCTTCGGTGACTCCTCGTGGTGAGACCTCTGGAACACGCCTGCAAGGAAAGAAAAGAAGCTAAGTACATATGTTGTTAATATTTTTGGAGTCCAACGCAAGAAAGCATCAACGTCATCACTATTGACATTATTTAAGACACTTTTTGGGAACATTGTTTCTTGAAGTAAGGGAACAGTGGAAGAATCACAGCGCTATTGGAGAACTGAACTTTAAAGGCATAAGGCTCCATTCTAGAGGAATCGATGTATGATAGTGTATAGTGCATTTCTTTATTTTGTAGTTTTCAGTACAAGTGATGGTGAGAGTTGCTGGGATCAGTGCAAGTAAGTGAAAAGCACCATTGTAGAGATAGTAGTGAAAAACTGTTGAATGTAATTTCAAAAGTGACTTGTATATGTGTTTATCACTACAGAAAATCCTTCACACAAGGTTGTTACGTCATCTCTTCCCATCTCATCATAAACAACGCATGACATCAGAGGACCGCTTCATCTCAACCATCACTCGACAACACGGACGTGATGCAGCACACCTGTAGATCGCAGGTAGGATAACGCATAAGTTAAAACTACAAAAAGTTAAAACCATAGCTGGTAGAGCAGTATTGTGTAAGTGTTAGATAAACAGCACCCCAAATTTAATGCTATTCCGCTCTTGTTGCCTCGCAGGTCGACAACAGGAACACAATAGCGTCCAGGATCCAGCCCTCCTCCCTAACTTTATCGTATAGCCTAGTGGGTAATTAGAAAACACGGGTTGTTCGGTAGGGATTTGGGAAGTCTGGCACATAGAGTCTCTGCGAACTCCAAAAAGGCACCCAACAGGTAAGAGTGCTTATTACTAGTTTGACAGAATCGGCCAGACGGTGCAACTTGACATTGTCCACTGAGATGTATCTGTTGTCTTTGCGACCAGGAAAAGGTGGTAAAATAACTATACGAGCACCCTTCAATCCAAGTACTGGAACTGGTGCACGATAGTAGGGACCAAATTCTTTTTTGTTCTCCAGCTTTTCTCGTACCAGATCTCCAACCTTAGGAAGCCAGCCGGCAACCGGAATCAGCAGTGCTGCATCATTGGAAGAGGATAAATATTCAGTTGCGTAGCTGTCACGGATCTTTTGTAGATCCTGTAACACAGTAGAATGATTATCTATGTCAAAGGTTGCGGCTGTCGCCACAACGTCTAGGCTATCAAGGTCTGGCACAAACATTTTAATGCCAAAGAGCATTTCATATGGGGTCCGCCCACCCAGAGATCTTCTAGGGAGATTATTGAGTGCACGTTGAACACCATACAAATGGGCCAGTCAGTTCCTGCCAGTACCTAAGATTCTAGCTGTCAAGGATTGCTTTAAGTCACGGTTCATTCGCTCCACAATTGAATTGCCCTCAGGCCTGTATAGAGACGAAAACTGCACAAGCACCCTCATTGACTTAATCGCGTCATTGTACGCCTTAGAGGCGAACGCTTGACCTTGGTCTGAATGGAAGGAGCCACAGGCAGACATCCCGACAAAGACACGCAAATCCCTGATGACATTTCGAGCGTCAGCACTGCGTTGTGGCCAAACCCAAAGGAATCTAGTGCAAGAATCAACTGCAACAAATATATATTTATACGCAGTATCAGAAGAGAATGGACCGCAGTGATCAAGATATACACAGCCAAATGGTTGATTAGAAATACACCGCTGTGTTTGAGGTGGACGTGTGACCGTAGAGGGTTTAATTTGTTGACAAATGTCACAAGAAAATACATAATTACGGGTTTGTTTATATAAACCACACCACCAATAACGTTGCTGTAAAATCTTGCTTGACTTATCGGCAGCCTTCGATACTATTTCTCATCAGACCTTGCTCAAGAGCCTTGGGGAAATTGGCATCCTTGGGAGTGCTTTGAAATGGACGACGAGTTTTCTGTCTGACAGAACACAAACTGTAAATCTGGGCACGTTCCGTTCTAAAACCACAAAATTGACTAAGGGAGTGCTGCAGGGCTCCTGATTGAGTCCTACTTTATTCAACATTTATGTGGCCCCCCTTAGCAAGACTACTAAGGAACTCAGGTTTTGTTCCCATGTCCTATGCTGATGATACTCAGCTTCTACTCTCCTTTGACAAGAACAATCCCAATGACCAGGTAATCTTCGCAGAGGGTATGCGCTCCATTGTAAGCTGGTTGCGAAATAAATTTCTCCAGCTTAACCCCTTCCATGCGTCGGACGGCCCCCGGCCGTCTGACGTCACGGTGGGCATGTGCGTCGGACAGCCGGGGGCCGTCCGATTTGCGCACACGTAGAATTCGCCCGCACAGCAGGGGAATGTGCGCCGCAGCGAATGGGTTAATGCAGGGAAAACGGAGATAATGCAGTTTGGCAAGGCAATGTTGAGGTGATCTCCTGGGTGGTGGCCCGAGGAAATGGGCACCGCACCTGCGCCAAAACTAGTGGCAAAAAACTTGGGTGTCCGTTTGGATCAGAAGTTGACTATGAAAGAGCATGCGACATCGACTGTCGGGTCATGCTTTCACACGCTTGGTCTTCTGAGGAAGGTATTCCCCTTTCTGCCACTACACACGCGGAAAACACTCATCCAGGCACTAGTGTTAAGCCGGTTAGATTATTGCAATTCCCTGATGATTTCAGCAAATGAAGCATCTTTGAATAGGCTACAAGTAGTTCAGAACACTGCTGCCCGTTTGGTAGCCAACCGCCCCCATCGAACTTCTTCTCTGCCCCTTCTGCGACAGCTACACTAGCTCCCAATACGAATGAGAATCAAGTTTAAGATTTGTTGCATTGTGCACAAATCTCTGAATGGCAAAGGCCCTAGCTTCTTAGTGAAGAAATTGACCAACTACCTGCCGACCCGATCTCTCCGATCAGGATCTAAATCTCTCCTTGTCACTCCTCGCTATAATAAAGAGCACTTGGGAGGAAAAGCTTTCTCCCAAGTAGCCCCTACCCTCTGGAATGCACTACCGGTGCACCTTCGACACTGTCCGGATCACTTACAGTTTAGAAAACATCTTAAAACCCTACTGTTCTAACCCTTCTCTACAGGTGACTGGTAGCAGCAATCCGACAGCGCAGAGATACCCCTTGGGGGGTGATTCAGGCGCTCTATAAGAAATTAAATCAAATCAAATCAAATTGAGACTGTCGCAGACACCTGGCATGCGCAGAAGCCATGCCCTCGTGCCAACTTTGATCAAAGCAAGTCTGCGGTCCATGTTGGGAATTAGCCAATCCCCAACAGATGGAATTTTAGCATGAGGAACTTGTTCGGGAGATATATGATAAGAGTATTTCGAAGGGAAACCCTGAGGATAAGCAGTTCCCTCCCTCGTAGCAGCTACCGCTGCCAGAATATCATTATCTATTTTAGTCATGGACCTTGCAACTGCTGCTATGGAACACGTGGCTACTGCAGATTTGGCCGCTTCATTAGCCAAAGAATTACCAAGAGCATGTGCTCCCACACGCTGATGGCCAAGAGTATGTATAACATGTGTGAGGGGCAGACGTTGTTTAAGATCTGCCACTCTAACCCAAAGCGTTTTATGCTTAATTGCGCTGCCGTTAGAGTCTCGATAGTCATTCTGAGATCAAAATAATAAGTTGTCATTAAAAGACTGAACACAGTAGTAAGAATCGCATACAATAAGTGTATTCACATTAGGATCACCAAACTTGAGAGCAAGAACAAGAGCACGCAGCTCCGCCAATTGTGCCGTATAGTCTCCAAGTGCCTGAGTATGCACTATGGAATACTTAAATTCTCCATTGCCAATTGATCCAGCAACAATTGTGCAAGCTGCTGAATAAACATGTTTGGACCCGATGGCCGGTTGAGCCGAGCCATCGGTATAAATAATACATTGGTACTCATGTAAAGGAAGCAACGACAACAGAGGAGGATGAAAATGTTCATACTGTAAAAACTCCTGTGTCTGAAGTGCAGGATCAAAGATAAACGTGACATCAGATGATGTCAAAGAAGTGGCCCATTGTATCCAACGGGGGTGTAGTGCCTTAGAGTTAGGTACACTTGCCTTAGTCACAGCCTCCAAAGCAGGGAAGGGCGTGACCTTAAGAATGCTTTTACCTTGAGACAGTGAGCGTTCTTTCAGAACTGCCATCTGGACCGCTGTCAAAAAAATTTCAACATTTGAAAAACGCATTTCAGCTGCAGTGTACAAATGTGATTTGTAAGCAATAGGTACTGCGTCTCCCTCATTGAATGTCAAGTAAGTGAAACCCACCGCCCCCGGTACTATACGTATCACCAGGTTCGTGGTGTTATCACGCGTCAACAAGTAGTTAGTTGCAAGCATGTCAGATTGCAAAGAATGTAGGATAGAGGTATGTTCCGGAAGCCAGCTGGCAGAAGAATATGTTGGTTGTATCAACGCATAAAGCGGTTTGATACGCTGGGCATAATCGGGAATGTATGTCCTCCCGAAATTCAGAAATCCCAGCAAAGACTGAAGTTTTTTCAGTGTAGAAGGGGGTTGCAATTGTGCACATTTCTCCAGGAAGTCCGGGGCTAACCCCTTACCTTCATTATTGAGCTCATAGCCCAAAAAGAGCACCGCCAAATGAGCGATGTGAGATTTTGCAAAATTGAACTTGTATACATATTCGGCAAATGATAAAATGATGCGGTCGACTCGGACGAGATGCGGCATAAGTTCATCGTCCGTCAGATAAATATCATCAACGTACAAGAACGCATCTGGATCTATGTCGTGCAACAAAGACACAACACGTGCTACAAATGCCCCGGGGCTATTTTATACCCCATAGGCAAACGCGTACATTTTTCTGATAACCGACGGTGGTAAATGCTGTCAAGTCACGGCTCTCAGGAGCGAGATTATGACTTTAGAAACCATTGGAAATGTCCAGAGTAGTTTTGTATTTTTTACGAACAAGATTGTTCACCAGCGCAGAGCTGTGTGTGTTTTGCACTGCAAAAGTGCGACAATGACTATTTAAATTTCGGTAATCCAATACAATGCGATATGAACCGTCAGGTTTTGATACCGTAAATAGAGGATTTTTCATCGGTGATGTACATGATTCAATCACTCCCTGATACTCTAACTGTGTTAGAATGTCACAAACGTGAGCCTTAGCTTCACGTCTGATTGGATATTGCTGTTGTGGCTGTGGCATAGATCGTAAAGGTATCTCATGAGCCGGTGAATCAATATCCCAGCCTACCTGATTACGGTACACCACCGGGGCAAGGGCCAAAGCCCACTCAGCTGCGTAAGCCTTTGCTTGTTCCTCAGGGACGTAACGCGAAAAACTCGGAAGTATCACGTCCTCCACTCGAGAAGCGGCTAGCACAAAGGGTGGAGGCCAATCTGCCTCCGCCAACAAAATGTCGTATGAGGAGGTTAGATTTTCCCAGAAAACCGCTTTGATTGGACGCTGTACATCACCTTCAATTTGGAAAATAATCTCATAGAGTCTGTCCGGGGGGGCAACCCGGTTATCTGCTGTTTCTACTGTAATGAATGTATCAATTGCTGTCACCTCCAGACAGGGACGCAGTGCCTCCCGCACTATGGTAACATCTGCTGCGCTGTCGAGCAGAGTCACTGCCCATGTCCAGTCCAGGAGTCGCGTTCTCACCACCTGAGGCATATTTCGCTGTTAAAGCGGCAACTTTTTTCTTCTGATACGGGGGTCTAAAACGAGGCAGGTCCTATTGTTTGGCTTTAATATCAAACTGTTGAGGTTGATCTCGTCCCTGTTGAGTGGTCGGACCTTTGCCATGATCCAGGCGCTCCCCTCCACCGACTTGAGAGTCCGATGTGTCCGGTAAAGAACGAGGAGAGCGCTTATCAGGGACCTGAAATCGATCAGGAGTCTTTATTTTCACGCGGTCGCGCAAGTCATAAGTACGCTCAGAAGACTCAGATGTCGGTGAACCAGCACGCGAACCTTGCTTCTGCTGTTGCTGCCTCTGTTTCTTATTTTTCCTGTTCTTTTTAGCAAAGAACGGGCGCCCGTCTTTATCAGTCTGGGCTTTTTGTTGAATTTGAGATTGCGTCTGCGTTTGAGTAAAAGGCTTAACTCCCAGACTATTGCGGCCAATGGTTTTATAAGCCTTAGCAATAATCTTTGGTAATTCGCGCTGCTTGTCTGCGTCTGCGACAGACTCCAAGCGGTTTGCCACTTGAAAGCTTACAGCATCACCCTTGACATTAGCAAGGATCATGTCAGCAACCACGTCGAATACCCCCACCAGTCTCGTTCCCAACTCTATAGATCTTGAACACGTTTTATCATGGAAGGGAGTACCGTCATGGAGGGAGTCCCAAAACACTTTGAATATACCACCGCAAACACCTTGCCCCAGGTGTTACAATCAGCTAATTCGGGAATTAATTCTTTAGGCAAACTTATAGTTAAGATCATGTGTTTCTCCACTGGAGTGGTATTTGGAAAAACAGCCTCTAGTTGTCCAAATTTTTCAGCAAGCCAATAAGGGAGCTCATCCTTGTTTTGCGGACGTTTTCCCATCACTGAATTAACCATAAGAGGACTGATGGTTACACCACCAGGTCCTGAGGGTTGTGCAGCAACGCCAGGTTGTCCCACCTGAAAGTTGCGCGACATGAACTGTATAACAGCCCTATGCACACGTATCAAAGATGTATGTAATGCGCGGAGTTCTGCAAGCTTTGCAGTTGTGAGATAATGTGGGTGTGGGGTATACCCAGCCAAAACGGGCCACGTGGCCCCATCAATTGATAAAGCGTCCAAATGGACCGTCGTTATTGGGTGAGGTAGGGCGCCATTAAACCATATTTGGTGTTGCCAAGCTGTGAGCGGAACCTCAAGAGTACTATATGGTCTATAGTCCAGCGGAATCGCGGTGGCAGTATACGTGTGAAAGAAATTGTCTGTCCCATCAACTGCCGGAAAGGTGACCCAAGAATAAAACACCTCGAAGCGAAATACTGGATCCGCTTCTACAACATAGATAAGCGCAGCACCTGCATCAGGTACTCCATATTGAGCCAAATATGCCCTGAGTGGTGCGCGGTTAGGAGGCGTAATATCAACCGTCATAATCAATAGTCAGAGAATAACAATCTATGCGTGGCAGCGCAATAACGGGTTAAGTAGAAAGAGAAGGAACCTTTTCAAATTTTCAAGCTTGAAAGAACCCATAAAACATCAATATAGGAGGTTACACCATCACAGCTGTCGCCGGAAACAGGAGTGATGGGTTTGTGGACAAGCACAAGCACTACTCAAGAGTCTCGCAGATAAGAACCAGACCAAACGTTGGCGGCGCCATGTTGCGGGGATTCGGCACCTACACAAAACTATGCGCAGGAAAACAGAACCTCGGTGTATAGGGGTGTACCAACCTACCACCTTAGTGCCCAAAATCCCAAAACCGACTAGCTATAGTGTCTCATTCGTTCTCCTCCAAAAATCACGAAGCTACAAATGATTAGACAACCCAGAACACAACACTCCCGACTCTCTCAGGAATCGCGGTCGAAAGACATACCCTTTCGCTCTCTCACTCGTACTTGTCCACAATAAAAATTGGCAGAGTCACTGTAATAGTTTAAAGTGTTTATTTTAACTATTGTGCTCTACAATACAGTATACGAGCCACTACCAGCAGCAAAATGCATAAACTTAAAACAATTAGAGCATTGTTACAATTCCATAGAGTACGAAGGGGGAAGTCATTATATAAAGACAGTGGAAAAAGGACTATAAGGCCTAACCACTTTCCCCTTGACTGGAAGAAGTTTATTATATAAAGGAAGATCTCTGGGCTTTGTCAGCAGACCCCATACCTTAAAGCCTGGATGTAAGGTTTACATCATAGGAACAGCATAGCTCTTCTCCATGGAAAGGGCTCTCTCCAAGCGTGTGTTAAAACAACATGCATCCCCGTAATATCAAAGCACGAGTCTCCAGCATTGCAGCTGTGTTTAGCATGTTATGTCTAGGTGCTAGGGACTGACCAGAACAGAAAAACAAGGGGCATTATTTATCGACCTTGCACATCGTGTTCAGACTAAACTCCTGGAACTCAGCAGAGAACGTGAAATGCAGACAGTTCTCATGTGAAAGGCATAAACAGAGTCTTGCAAAAATAAAGTCATGGAGTAACGTGCGCAAAAGCAGTATCATGGCAGCAAAGCTCATGCTAACTTAGCAATGTCGACAATGACCCTAACGGCCATATAACAGTAGACAGTTTCAAAAACCATTTTGTGACATCATGTAAGTCACACATGCCTCTGTGAAAAAATTTGGAACAATATGATCCCTCCGATGTGTTGCTGCTAGAGATGGAACAGTGTTATGTGGCTACTTATCTTCCTCATTGTCCGGCAGTTCCTGCTCCTCATTTTCATCAGCCCATGGTACATCTGTATGCACACAAATATTGTGCAATATGCAGAAAACAAGTATAATTGTGCATATCATTGGTGGTGAGTACAGCAATCGGCCCCCAGCCATATCCAGACTCCTAAAGCGGGATTTGAGAATGCCAAATGTCTGTTCTACTATGGAACGGGTCCTGCTTAATGTATGATTATACCTCGGCTGGGGTTCCGTTGTTTTTTTTTTTTTAAAGGAATCGTCACCAATGGC
The DNA here is from genome assembly GCA_963921515.1 of Calotriton arnoldi. Taxonomy (NCBI): domain Eukaryota; kingdom Metazoa; phylum Chordata; class Amphibia; order Caudata; family Salamandridae; genus Calotriton; species Calotriton arnoldi. Next base: position 207,732 of record CAWUFW010003209.1, on the reverse strand, counting down.
TGCGGAGCATATCCTTGGTCAGCTACAAAGACAGAAGGGGTCAAATTAGTTATGAGTCATGACAGGAGATGGCCCCACATTCATGTACATTCTGTTCTGTGTCCTGTATGACTCATATACTTTGCCTGCTGTAAGGGACGTGCTATGACATTGTGTGGCATGCACGCAACTAGGAATTGGATATGACTGAAACTGAACTACACATACAGGTGCACTGTCCTCTGTGATTCACTTACTATTTGTCATACCTGTGAGCCCCACTGCCATAAAGGTGATGATTTTTCACCAGTAAGGAGAGTCAATTAGTCATTGAGTAGACACAGCTCTCACACTCATCTATTGTGTCTGTTATTGACTACTATTGCCATGTTTGAACTGACACGTCTGATTTTACAACCTATAGCTGGAGCAGGTGATGTTGAGTTCTTCAGTCACACATTTTTGGCAGTGAGAGTTGGATTCAATGTTTTTCAGTTTCTATTGCCATGGGGAGTGTAGTGAGTGGATATCAATGTAGGACATGATAGTGAACACATAGCAGTGCACTGTGGCCACTATGTTGATAGTACACAAGGGATTTAAGTTATGTGGACATTTTTCACATGATTCTGTGTCCAGGGTTTGGTGCCTGCCTGGTAGAAAATGTGCAGCATCTCTCCAAGACAGGCACATTATTTTCAAGATGACTGTGTTGTTGGCTGTCATAGGAGATGTAGTTTGTGCATGAGGCTGTACCTTTCTGCACATTCTGGGGCCTTGGAGGGCTGATAGAGTGGTTTCTGCACCGCAAAACGGTATGCACATAGGATGGGATGTGTGTATATGGTGAGTAATGTGATTCAGCACGTTAGACATTATCTTGCAAAGTTAACATATGCCTATATTTCTCAGTCTCACAAGCCTGGGCTATATCACATGCCTCGTGACCATGGGATTTACCTGTGGACCCACAGACAAAAGAAAGAGAATCCCTTATTTCAACACGATGTTTGGACACAGAATTTCACACAGTGTTGAATTAGTGAGGTTCTTTGCCACTATTGAATGCACACACAGGGGCTCATTTAGCAGTTGTTGCCACAGGGCAGCACTGGATGTCCCTTGACTGCGTTGACCTGCATCCAAGATGAAGGGCTGGAATGTGCAATATTCATCACATAAAGCTCATCCATGGTTCGCCCGCATATGCACCATCACATATTGGTGACTAGCATCAACCCTCACCATTGCACCATGGTGCACATGTGTCACCGTTGTGTCCTCAAATAGCGTAATGCTTTAAGGGACACATTCCTGCACCAAAAGCAAACAATCTAAGCTATTTCCTCATTCTATATGTCCTGCGTAATTCAGGACACACAGTAACTGGACATGACTAAGAGACATTTAATTATGTAACCTTGGGAGGCACACTTTTGGCAAACAGTCCCAAGGTCCCTTATCCTTATATATGTGGAATTGTGTGAGATCTTCATTGGTGTTGCATGGGAAAAGCCACTGCAAGGCCCATGGAACAGATCCTCAATGTAGGGTGAATCAATGCTGCACTTTGCTCTGGCTTGACTTACTGCATATCAATGAGGCCATGCACGGGCACGCAGGCTGACTTTGCATTGCCTCAATGATATGAGTTCGAGACCTGCTCCACCAGAGCATCATGAACAGTGATTCTCCAGCAGCGCAGTTCACTTGTACATGTGGCCCACAGTGGCGTAGGTGGTCTAAACATATGTGACTTGTATGATTGTGCTGGGAATATGCCATGTAGTATGGTGCAAGTATGTAGGCCCACATCTGCTAAGAATGCACTGTCTCATTCAGTTCAACACTAATATGGCAACGTATTGCAACATAATTGACTGACATGTGCTTAACAAGTACTTTCCAACCAATATACCATTCGTGTATGTCCGATTCTGGAAGCGATCATTGATGGTGAAATGACAGAACATGAAGGAATCATGAGCACTGTCTGGGTACTTTACGAGGACATTGATGAAGAGGCCCAGGTGCTCCATGACTCACTGCATGTTCATGGAATGCATGTGCTTCCTACAGTGGTACAGTTGTAATGTAGCCGCTGGAGGCACAAATTACACATGTGTGCAGTCCATTGCCCCTTGCTTATTTTCCTGTTGTTTCTGCGTTCTGTTGGGGAAGATGAGGTACTGTGGTATGAGGCTTATGATGGCATCCAGGACTGAGGGGAGGAATGCTGAGAAGGATGCCTGGGATACTCCTGCCACTCTGGCTGTGGTGGGTTGGAAGTTCCAGATGTCAGCATGTGTAGGGAAGCCAGTAGCTTGGCCTATGGAGGGATTTTGGTGCACCACTGCGATGTTGGCTGCAGCCTTGGCGCAATCTGGTACAGGAGGCGGATAATGGACTCCCTCCTAAGCCTGTAATGGCCAATGACACCCTCCTCCCTGAGATCAATGAGGCTAATTACCTGGCAATATTTCCACTCCCTTCTCCTGCGCTGACTCCGTGGTGATGGTAGTGGTGATGGAGGAGGTGTAGTTCCATAGAGTTGCTGAGCTTGCCAGAGTAATTTGGGTATGTTCTGCTTTTATACCAGTGGACATGCATCATTTTTCCACCTGGTTTTCTGTAGCGGTAACATTTTACGCTATTTGAATTCTGCACATCTTTTGCCAAAGTAGCATCATTTTCTCAATTCATTGTAAATACCACAGCGTAAGTTTCTGTGGCTTTTTAAGGGGAAATGCCTACCTTGTATACCATTATTACTATCTGCCGAATCCGGATCTGGTGCTGTGAGAAATAGGCGCAGGAGTGGTAAAAGTAATGCTAAAGGCCTAAAGCGCCACATTGTAAATATATTGCCCCAAAAAAAAGCTGCAGCTTCATAAAAAGTGATGCTGCGGCAGTGCAAGCTCCTTGTAAATATGTCCCTAAGTGCGCTAAAGGCGGTCGAAGCTCGGCTTTCAGGAGCTGGATTGTAGCTGAAAAAACCATTGGAAATGTCCAACGTGGTTTTGTTTGTTTTGTGGACTACATTGTTAATGAGTGATGTCCTGTCTGTGTTTTTCACTGCAAATGTGCTTGTACGACTATTTAAAAGTCTGTGGTCTAAGACAATATGATAGAAATTATCCAGTTTTAAAACAGGAAGAAGAGGGATTATTCATCTGAGAGACACAGTGTTCATTTACTCCCTGGTACTCCAATTGGGAGAGTATTTCTTTAATGGGTGCATTAGCATCTTGTTTAATGAGATATTGTGATTGCACTTGCGGGCTGGACCGTAAGGGTATAACATAATAAGGAGAATCCTTAACCCAGCCCAAAGAGTGCAGGGGCTAGTGCAAGAGCCCACTCTGCTGCAAAAGCTTGTCTGACTTGTTCAGGGACAAGAGCAGAAAAAGAAGGAAGTATTACATCCTCTCCTTGAGGGGATGAACAGACAAACGGAGAGGGCCAATCAACCTCTGCCAACAGGATGTCATAAGACAAAGTCAAATAGTCCCAGAATACTGCTTTAATGGTGCATTTAACGTTGCCTTCTATTTGAATATCTAAATGATACAATCTATCTGGAGGGGCTACGCATCAATCCTCTGACTCAACTGTAAAAAAGGTATCAGTTGCTCTTGCTACCAGAAATTCCTGCAGATTCCGACACATTATGGTGACTTCTGCCGCGCTGTTGAGGAGAGTTACAGCCAAACTCCTGTTCAGGAGAAGGGTTCTCAGTGCCTGTGGCATATTTAACAGTTAAAGGCACAACTTATTTTCTGTGAAACGGAACTCTATACTGAAGAGGTTTATCCTCCTTCTTTATCTTTATGTCAGACTTGCGTGGTGTCTACCTTTTCGGTTTCACTTACTCTTCTTGCCCGCGTTTGGATCGCCCTCCTCTGTCATACTGCTGGTCAAACGATTCCTGACAGGAACGAGGAGAATCTGATACCTGTCTGGAGTCTTTATTTTAATGCGATCACAAAAATTGTATCGTTTCTCAGAGGACACTGGGGGTGGGGAACCCCCACAAGGTTTACCTTTCTGTTGTTGTTTAGATTTATCCCATAGGTTTTTAACAAACTCACGGGCCGGCTTTGTTTCCTTTTCTGTACTAGGTTTGCCAAGAGGTGGTTTGGTAGGTCTTGTTCCCCAATTATTTCCTCCAAAGGATGTGTATACATTAGCAATATTAGAGGCAACTCGCGTTCACTGTCGGCTGGTGCTACCGCCACGAGCCACTGGCATTTAGCCAGAGATGCTGCTTCACCTTTAACATTAGACAGAATCTTAGCGGACACTGTGGGAAAATTCCTCATACGTTTCGTTCCCAAATCAATCGTTCTGTATGTGTTTGAGTAGAACTGGTAAGGCAGACATCGAGGGAATGCTGTGACAGATAGTATAGACAGCAGCAAAAATTGTCCCCCAGGTGTTAAGGTCTCCAATACCGGGAACCATCCCATTGGGTAAGCACATAATCAGAATTCTGTGCTTGTCTTGTGGCCCTGTAAGGGGAAACACAGATTCCAGTTGATCAATTTTTAGGAAGATTCAAAATGGAATTTCCTCACAATTAGTGGGTCTTTTGCCCATAACTGAATTAACAATTACAGTACTTATGGTGGGTGCTGCAGCCAACTGGGCTTGCCCTTGCAGGCCAATCCTAGCTGTCCCTGCCAACAAGGCACGTGAAACAAACTGAGTCAAGCGTCTGCATAAGGCAACTAGACCAGTGTTTAAAGCTTGTGATTGTACAAGATTTTGACTAGCCATATCAGGGTAGGGTTTATATCCAGCTAACGTTGACCTCATTACTAAGGAAGACCCAAGCGCCGGGTTCGCTACATGGGGGTGGGCTCAAAGGAGATAATTTTGGTGTTTCCAGTAGGGGAGAGAAATTTCAAGAAGCGCATAAGGACTATAATGATTAGCGCTGCAGGTGTAGTGTATGTATGGAATGTCATAGTGTTCACATCAACAGCTGGAAATGTGAGCCAAGAATAAAAAACTTCAAAGCGATATGCAGCATCCTCTTCAACAACAAAGATAAGATGACCACCCGCATTAGGAAGACCATGTTGCGCTTAATGTGCGTAAACTGCCAGTCTGCCGTTGAACGGAATGGCTAAAGGATGCTCAGCCATCAGAAAACAGAAATTGAATCAAAGTGGAATACAAATTGGGTTCAAACCTTTTAATATTCAAGCTTGAAAAACTAACAGGTATAGATGCTCCGTAAACACTGCAGAGGATAATTCACCAACACTACTTTAGTTATAAGGGGGTAGGGGTTTGGGATTATTTATTAGGGGGTATGGGTATTCGTGTTTATTTATAGGTTGTGGGGGAATTGGTTTTTGGGGCAGGAGGGTTTGAGGGGGATCGGGGGTAGTAGTACAAAACCATTTTTTGAACACGCATTCCTTTACCATGAAAAATCGTGGTAAAGGAATGCGTGGTAAAAAAAATCATGGTTTAGACGAGGTCGTGGTAGCGCCCTCGTTGTTAGGGAAGTCGTGGTTGTGGAATTCGTTGTTCCAACATACAACCCTCCCGGATCTCTCTGGAATTGCGGTAGCAAGACACACCTTTTTGCTCACACTCTCGTACCTGTCCACAATAAGATCTGACCGAGACACGAATATAGTTTAAAATGTTTATTTTAACTAACGTGCTCTAACATGCAGTATACGTGCCACAACAAGCAGAAAAATGCATAACAGAAATACAGTTAGCATCGCAGCCAGTCCATGCATTATGCAGGGAGATGTCATCATATAGAGACAGTGGAGAAAGGACTATAGTGCCTAACCTCCCTCCCCTTGGAAAGAAAAAGTATTATTATATAATAGAAGATCTCTGGGTTTTGTTAGCAGACCCCATACCTTAGAGTATAGATGGGATTTCTACATCGAAGGTGGGCGTTGCTCTTCTCCCTGGAAAGGTCCCTCTCCAAGTGTGTCTCACCTAAGCATGTATCCCTGTAATATCAAAGGATGAGTCTTCAGCCACAGCTGCAGTGCTGTGTTTTGTCTAGGTACTAGGGCCTGACCAGAACAGAATAACAAGGGGCATTGTTTATCGACCTTGCTCACAATGTTCAGACTAAACTCCAGGAACAGGCAGAGAACGAACACAGCAGACAGTTCTCATGTGAAAGATTTAAACAGACTCTTGCAAAAATAAAGTTATGTAGTAACGTGCGCAAAAGCAGCATCATGGCTGCACGAGCCATGCTAACTTAGTGATGTCGATAATGTCCCTTTCAGCCACGTGACAACTGGCTGGACAGCATTAGGACCATTTTTCTCTTTATTTCTATGACAGTTAGACTCCAAAGGGGCAGAAGGACAGACAGCTAGGGCAACATTTAAAGTTTTTTTCACACAACAGGGCACAGCAAGGGAACTTGTTGCCCATTGTTGCTTTAAAAGGAGACAGCAGAAATGCTCCTTTGTCATGTGTTTCCTCTATTTCCCATTGTCGTTTTCCCTACGTTTGTCTAAATATACACATTTTAGGCTGCGTTTGCTTTGCACACATTACTAAATATCATGCTTTTTTTTGTGCCACATTGTATTTTCACACATAGGGCCAATTACGATGTCGTTCGAAAAGGCTCTGGATCGGATTCGGTATTGCAGAATCCGATTCGGAACCCTTCTTTCCCAATGAATCGTACACATTTCCCAATGACCGATTACGATGCCCGGAAACCTTTCGGGCAGTCCGAATCGGTTCCGAAAGGCATTCGGACAGCCCGAGTCTTTTGCAGCCGATTTGTACAGCTCTATGGACACGGTTTCCGAATGAGCGATTACGATGACCGATTCGAACAGCTGTTCCGATTTGGGCTATCCGACACGAAATGGCTGTCAGAATCTGTCTTTGGGGACCCGTTGCGGGCTCCCCTTCACCCGGAGGTGTCCGATTGGGGCTCGTGTGAGGATCCAAGGGACCCCTCTTCCCAACTATGAGCAATATGGCAGGCACCATGTGGTGCCCGCCAGAGGGTGCAACATTTTCCCCAACCACCCCTTTCTTCAATGGGCCATTCACACTCGTGACAGATCCTGTCCGGAGTTTCTTGTTCGCCGAGAGCTGAGAGCTGTAGCAGCAGCAGTGGTGAGCGGGAGCAGCGGGAGCGCCGAAACGCCAAAGAACGCTGCCGGCCATTTGCCCGGTCCACTGCCCTCTTGCCCCTGCTCTACCTGCTTCTAAACGGCCTCACTGGATTCTGTTGAGGCTTTGGTTGTGGCTTCCTTCCTGCCTGCCTGCCTACTGGCTCCTGAGCCCATAGGCTTGGCTCGGCTCGGGTTTTGAGCAGCTGTTGGGAGGCTGGGGAGCGGGCTGAACGAAGAGGGCCCACCACGGCATTGGAGCAGGAGGATAGCGGCAAGGATCTCGTACTAACTTCCTGTTTCTTCTGGAGAACCTTGTTTTGTAGCAGCGCGGCGTCTGAGGAAATCTCCAAAAGACTCGTGAGGAGCATCCTGATATGCATCCTGATATGCTCGCCTGAGTCTCGCCCCTTCTGCGCTGTGGTCCCGATTCATCTCCCAGTAACAAGGCTTTGATATCGAGTCTTGTGAAAGCGCGCTCCGAGAGAGGCTGCCTGACTCTCGTAGACTCGATAAGCACATCGGATTTCACACGCCAAGGCCGGCCGGTTTCCCTTTTCCAGCGGGGTGGACGCATGGGAAAAGTCTGTCTCGCTACATTGTATCGTTTCTACGGCTTTCGGATCAGCTGCTTCCTTTTTTTTTTTTTTTTTTTTACTGAAACGTTGAACTTAGTAGCTGCCTGCCTCTCAGGTTTACGTAGAGTATCTCGGCTGTGACTGTTTGTTTATCTTGATCGCCTCGAATTGAACTCGCGGTGAGCAGAGGCTGCCAATTTTTGTTTAGTTTATAATTGACGACTAAGTAGCAGGACGTTCATTTCACGGAATCTCTGCTTGATTTTGGTTAGCCTGATTCACCTAGCTTCCTAAAATCACGGAAATCCAGGCAAACTTGAAACCCAGAGTGTGATGACTTCTAGGAAGTTGCGCTCAGGGCGTGTGCTCTCCTCCTCGCCAAGTCACAAACTGAAAAGATCGTTTAGTGGCACTAGGCAATTACAGCATCTCTGCTATAAATCCCACCCTGTTATAACTGGCTTTTTCCGTAAATTGCCCCGGATTCACCCTGAGGTGGCAGCTGTAGTCCAAGAAGGCCAGACTTTTAATTTTCATCCTGTAAAGCCTTCAACTTCTTCAACCTCCTCTTCATTGCCTCTCGTGGACTCGCTGATACTCCAAGGGAGCCATGCAGGGTGTCAGGTGCGGTCTAACGAAGTGCCTCGATCTCTGGATCAGATTACCGAAAGAGTGGAGGATGGTTCCAGCGAGCAACCGTTTGTCGTACTTCCCGGTGCTCCTCTGGACTCTAACCTTCTTGCTAGTCAACAGAGTCAGTCAGCCATTTCATTAAACAGGACAAAGCAGTCACGGAATGATAGCATGATCGAGATTAACCCGGTTGTTTCTCTAGCCCAAGCGGACCTCCATAAGGGATCATGCAGGGTCAGTGAATCGGATGCTCGGCTTGGTGCTCTTATGGCGGAGAAGGCAAATCTATGTGAAGAGTTGCCGCAAGGGGAAGATTTTACACTCCCGGACATTGACATTGAAGCTCAAAAACGGGGCTGGGGTGAGCATTTTGACTGTAGGTATAAGGACAATCAGTTAATGAATGGTCACATGGGAGAAAACACTCCAATTGCAAGCTCTTCTCCTAGGCGTCTCTCTTTGCCTCTCCTATACTGTAGTGCAAGTCACCTGATTGGTACCTCTATGGAGTCTACACATGATGTATTCTTGCATGATTCTCAACAGAAATGGGGAAATGAGAGAGAGGGTGTGCCCTCAGAATATCTTGTTTGTATCGAAAAAAATTTAAACTCCATATTGTCCTTATTAGAAAAGTCGGTACTGAGTTCTGATCACATACTGGAAATGATTTATGTAATGTTATTTGAAGTGCATAAGATAAATAAGTCGATCTCCACTAAACCCTTCCCCATGATTCCCACCCAGATGGGAGAATGGCCGAGTGATAGGCCTGTATGACTTCCCCCATCGGTTGAGGTGAGAGACGCCTCTGTACAGGCAGGAACACCCCTTTTCCTAGTGCCCCCCATGGCTCCTGTATGTAATCTCGAAAAGGAAGAGTTATGTTTAAATATATTATTCGAGGAGGCTGAATTGAGTCCCCCCTCAGAGAAGCCCAACTTGAAAATCTTCCCTCTGTTTATGAAGGGTAGAAGGGGGGGCGCGGGAGAAATCGGGAAAATCAGGGGCCATGCTAGGCAAACTTAGCAGGTAGGGTGGGTGGAGGGGAGGGGAGGTGCAAATCTCTCCAACCACCTCCCGGGTGTACTCCCCTACTCTGTTAGGGAAGAGGGGACAGAAAGTAGGTAAGAGGGATAGCCTAGTAATAAAACACAAGGGGGAAAATATGAAAAAGAAACATAAAAAAATGAGGCGACTCTCTAGACGGAAAGCGTCTAGATTGCACTTTTCTCGAATTCTGGAGAACCAGAGTGATACCCACTTAATAAAGGAGAAGGGAGGCCCTGAAACATCACTAGCAGATGGTAATTTGAGAGAACCCATCAGAGCCTCCACGACATTCACTGGGAGTCTGGGAGACTCTGGATTGGGAGTACCTCTTCCAACTCAGTTGTCACAGTCCCTCCAAGTAATCTATCCTTCCTACAATGAGTTTGTGGTTCCACCTGGAGGGGAAATACAAATTGGTTATGGGGTCCCCCCACTGCAGACAGGGACTGGGGTCATAGATTCTATTGATCCCAGGTTGGGAGGAAACACAGAGGGAGGGCTCCAAGCTCTAATTAGCCCGCAGTCGGGGCTGAATAGAACCCATATAGGGACATCATTCCCATCTGATAGAAATACTGAGGCCCCAATTCTTAATATGGCATCATATTCGAAACCCCAACACCACGGTGGGACACAAGTTGCCAGATTCACGGATAGGGTTCCTTTATGGATTCCCTGGAGAGATGCCCCAAAGGACACCAGTGGGGCACAGACCGGCTTATCACCCATGGTGGATTTTACCTGGCTATTTGATAATGAATCTACACCAGTAAACAGAGGTTATATTCTCAGTTTATTTTCGGAACTAGACGCATTAAAGTTGATAGCAAGTAAGGATATTTTAAATGTGATGATTAATGTACATGATACTGTCCCATATTCTAGGGTCACTTTTTGTTCTCTGACAGTGGCCAATTTGGACTTGAAAAATGTTGAACACTTTTTAAAACGAGGGCTCGACATAACATCTGTTAATGAATATGAGGAATACCAAAATGTGGGCCTAAAAACCCATTATTTGAATGTTTCTAGGACTATTAAATCAGTGGTGCTGAACGCATTGGGCCCCGATATTGAGTATCCTGTGGGCAATTCTAAAGATACAGTGGTTTCCGTGGACAGGAGGGGGCGCTCAATAAATGTTGTGCCCAATGTGCTAGTTGTCCCTCAGGCCTTAGACATAGAAGATGAATCTGCCCAATGGAGTTGGGTTGCAAGAGCCCTGAATAATACTCAGTAAGTAGCAGTAAGGAGGGATTCGTTGAGGTAGTCTAGGTGGGCTTCTCTTGTCTTGGAATATGGCCGGTTTGGGTTCCAATGAAACAAAATTGAATTCTTTGAAAATTCTGAACCCTTTAATTATATGCCTGTAGGAAATGTGGTCTTGCAAAGATTTTGAATGTGATGGATATTTTGTTTACTCTTGTCATGCTAGGCATTCGGATAGGGGTCATGCCAGTGGGGGGGTCTCGATTTTACTTAAACATTCTATTAATTGGAACCAGAAGGTTTTTTTCCACCCCTCAAACCTATGTATATGTGTGAAGTTGGCATGTCTGGGAGAATCAGGCAGGTCCACCTTTTTCCTAGTGGCGAACATGTACATCCCCCCGGGAAAAATTCCGATCACTTTTTCGTGTATTTTTTTCTTTTATTCATGATATAGTTATCAAGGAAGAATGCCCCCTAGTGATTTTAGTGGGGGATTTAAATGCCAAAATCTCGAACTCTGCATCAGGGATTTATGCAAATACAGACAAAGAGGAAATTTGGCACATCCCCGAGATTTCATTACCAAACAAAGTAAAAACAGATAAGCGGGGTTTGTTCTGCTTGATTGTATTAGAAGCTTAGATCTTGTTATTTTAAATGGGAGAGTGCCTGCCGATAAAACTGCACATTTTACCTTTCATTCACAACACATTCAGAGCCTTTTAGACTATGTGATTGTGTCTTACCAAATGTTTGGGGCTTGTGATAACTTTTTGTCTGCCCGTCGATATGGAGTGATCATAGTATTGTAGGCATGACAGTGGCTTTTGATTTACCTACACTGGATGTGGGGAATCCTGGTCAGGGCAGGGCCTCTTTTAATAAAGCAAGCGGCTGTCTTTCTGGACGCAAAAAAACATCCTTGAAGTAGGCTCAATTATGAAGATGGCCCAAGTAGAACAGCAGGGTTTAACTCACTCCAACATTATACCCTTCTTTGAGGCCCAAATGGAGAAGATTTGTAAATTAAGTTCTATATCTTCAGAACCTCGCCTGTGTAAACAGGAAACGTCTCATATGATTTCCTTAAAACAAGCAATTAATCATCTTGTCCGAAAACAGCATATACTTTTTCTCACTGACCGGCAGCGGGAAATCGATCGCCTTAAGCGAATGAAAAGACGTATTATGTTTTGTGAAAAAAGAAGGGAGCTTGATGACAAGTGGATTGGGCTGAGGGAAGCCGCAAGGGCCAAAGACACAAGAAAGTGTTGGCGCTTGATCGCGGAATACTGCGATTCAAGGCAGAGGTCTCTACCCATACCAATTCCAGAAGAGGACTGGGTGGAGTATATCTCCCTCTTATATGGAAATAACAGCCCAGTTTCATTTGAGATGATAGATTGGGTTAAACCCGCGTCTATTGAATTTACTGAATTTGGCCCCCCGTCAGGAAAGGATGTGGTAGGTTATATAAAGAATGCAAGAACATCCGGCGCACAAGAGCCGGATGGAATCCCGATTGCACTAATTAAAAAGGAACCAGAAGTGTGGGGTGATTTTTTAGAGCCACTTTTTAAACATTGCTTTTTTATGAATACAATTCCCCCCTCTTGGAAGGGGAGCATTATAGTCCCCCTGTATAAAAAAGGACCAAAAACGGTACCGACTAGTTTTAGACAGATTGCCCTTCTGGATGCCTCAGGCAAATTATTTGCAAAAAGCATATTAAGCCATCTTCAACAATGGGTTTATGATCAGAATATCCTTCCCCCGGAACAAGCTGGTTTTAGAAAGAACCATGGCACCTTGGATAATATAGCGGTTGTTCAGACAATTATAGAGACATATGTTTTTGTCCGAGGAATGCCATTATATACAGCTTTTATTGATTTTTACACGGCGTTTGACAAAGTGGACCGCCAAACGCTGTGGAGAAAACTTGTTCTCCTTGGCATACCATATCATCTTTTGGGTCTGATTATGGAATTGCATACAGACACGTGGTGCCGGGTTCTGATGGGAGGTTCGCAGGGGCTATCATGTAAAATTAGAACGCATAATGGGCTCAAACAGGGTTGCCTATTGGCACCACTTTTATTTTCCCTGTATATTGTAGATCTCCCCTGTGCTCTGAACACGGTAAGGGGGGATGCCCCAAAAATTGGTACAATGTCGGTTGGTTCTCTTTTATATGCAGACGATGTTGCAATATTTGATCTAACGCCTATCGGTCTGCAGCGCCGGCTAGATGCCTTAAGTAGATATGCAGAGGATCACTTCTTGAAGATCAATATCGCAAAAAGCAAGATTTTGGTATTTCGTAAGAAGGGGCTTAGAATAAGGAGTAGTTTAAGATGGATGCTTGGTTATGAAAAATTGGAACTGGTTGATTCGTACTTATATTTGGGGAAGGTTTTTTCCAAAACTGGCCGAGATTCGGATCATATTAAACATTGTGTTAGTAAAGCTGTCTCCCAGGCAAGTGCACTAAACAGATTTTATAAAACTTGCGGGAGACGTCACTTTGGCCATGTCTTATCTGTTTTTAAGGTCAAAATTCCTCCCTCGTTAATTTATGCTTCTGAGGTGTTGGACATGAATTATTGGCTTTCCTTCGATAAGGCGGAAGGGCGAATCCTGCGGCAAATTTGTAATTTAAACACCCTGGCAGCCCCACATGTACTGCGCCTCGAATTTGGATTAGTTTCATCCTTTACCTTATCTTTGGCTGCAGTTCTTAGGTGGGGTAACTCCCTCCTTTTGGGGGAGGAGGGCACACTTAGGGCTGCCCTGAGAATAGAAATTTTTGACATGCAAAAAGAACAATCAACGTTTTTGGGTCCTTTGTACATGCAAATGATACATTTGGCCTTAGTTTGAATTCTGCTTCTCCTATGTCCAAATCTGTATTGAAACAACTTCTAAAGAAGTTCAGATCTCCTATTAGTTTGGCGAGAGATGTGACCTTTAGCCAGTCCAGGTCCAGTAACAAGGCGGTCATAGGGAGTGCTTTGGGGAATAAACCACAGCCTTATCTAACTTGGAACATCCCCACGGGATCAGAAGGCTGATACTCCTACTTAGATTTAACTTGCTGCCGCTAAGAGATGTTACTGGTATCTGGGATAAAATACCTAGAGAGAAGAGAATTTGTGAATTATGTCAGTTGCAAATCCAAGATCTTAATCATGTGCTTTTGTATGCCCAAGGCTGAAAAGTGCTAGGCGATTGTTTTTAAAGCCAGTTTTTATTAAATACAATATCTACTCTGCCCAGGAGGCACGATCTTTGGTCCTGTCACCTCCGAATGAAATGGTTTGTTTTAAGATATATAAATTTTTTAAAACATTTTTGCCTATTTATTAGGAATTTCTTTCATTGTCCATTGTATTTATAGCACTATTTGCATATTTTTTGATAAATTAAATCTGCCGGTTGGTTATCTGTCTGAATCATGTATTTTAGTACTATTTGTATTCCTCTCAGTATGTTTGACTTAAGAACTTCCATAGTAATGTATAAGGAAGAATTTTGTATTGTACATAAAGTTTGTCTTTTTTTTTGTTTTATCTGACTATGTGTTTTGTGGACCTCCGTAGGAGTTCCATAACAAAATAAAATTAAAATTGAATTGAAATCAATGGGAGCCTGTGTTCTCGTTCGGAACACAGGCTCCCATCGAAGTCAATGCGAGTCTGACCGAACGATGTTGGGAAGCATCGTAATCGGTCATTCGGACTCGTGGGACTCGATTCATATGGAAACGATTCCGAGACTGAATCGTTTGGAACAGTTTCCGAACAACATCGTAATCAGCCGCATAGTCAGCACATGTTTCTGTACTTTGTTCTTTTTCTGGGTTTTATTCGGAGCAACCTGGGCGTGGTCAAACATTGCTCCTTCTTATCCTCTGTGGTCAGGCGCTAGCACCTACACATAATAGAGAAACCCAGCTGTTGTTTTTGAACACACATATTTTGTGCTCCAAAAAATACAGAAAGAGCAAAGGTCCTGAGACAAGAGGGATGCAATGGCTGAGATGTAGAGCACCATCTATGTATGCTAAGGTATGGTGTTCACCACTGAGCCCAGAGATTTATAATCTAAAATCACTTAGCTTTTGTAGTGAGGGTTAGTTTAGGCAAATCTGTCAGATAATATGACAGGGCTTTTCATTGTATGTGGTCTGCTAATCATGCTAATGACATTACTGACCTGTATTTGTTTTGTAGTTGTGAAGCACTTATTGCATATTAGAGCATAGATATTGATAAACTTCCTTCATATCTCTTTTCTATTTTATGGTGGACAAGTACGAGTAGGAGAATAAAAGGGGGTGACCTGCTACCAGGATCCCTCAGAGAGTCAGGGGTGTTGCGTTCTGGGGTGCCAAATCACTTGACTCTCTTGAAAGGTTAGGAGGGTAAGTCAGGCACAATAAGCTAGTCGGATTCAGGGCCATAGATACTTATGTGGTTTAGTGACTCAGTCCCTACATGCTGATGTTCTATGGTCCCAAGCATAGTTCTGTTCCTGAGCAGAATCCCTGCATCATGGCACCGCCAACATTTGGTCTGGTATTTATCTGCAGGTCTCCTGAGTGGTTGTATGTTGGAACAACGAGTTCCACAACCATGACTTCCCTAACAACGAGGGCGCTACCACGACCTCGCCAAAACCACAATTTTTTTTACCACGCATTCCTTTACCACGATTTTTCGTGTTAAAAGAATGCGTGTTAAAAAGAATTGTTTTCAACTACTACCCCGATCCCCCTCAAACCCTCCTGCCCCATAAAAATGAATTCCCCCCCACAACCTATAAACAAACACGATCACCCATACCCCCTAATAAATAATCCCAAACCCCTACCCCCTTAAAACTAACTTAATCCCCTTAAAACTAATTCCCCCACCCTAAAAATAAACACGATCACCCCATCCCCTAAAAACGAACTTAACCCCATATAAACTAATTCCCCCACTCCCTTTAAACAAACACGGTCACCCATACCCCCTATAAACTAATCCCAAACCCCCACCCCCTAAAAACAAACTCAACCCCCTTAAAACTAATTCCTCCACCTTAAAAATAAATACGATCACCAACCCCCCCTAAAATCTAACTCAACTTCCTACAAACTAATCCATCCCACACCCTCTAAACAAACACGATCACCCATACCCCCTAAAAACTAACCCCTAAAAACTAACCCCAAACCCTCCCACCCCCTGAAAATGAACCCCTCTTACCTGTTCCTCTGCTACGCTCCTCCGAACTCCGCCCTGCCCGAACACTAGACCGAATCAGCCTTAACCACGCACATGTTCGGGCAAGTCGTTGTTTGGCTTGCGTGACTCCGGAACTCGTTGTTCCAGAGTCGTGCCAAAGGTCATTTCCCATCTGGGAGTGTTGTGTTCTGGGTGTCTAATTATTTGCTTCTCCGTGTTTGTGTAGGAGAGGGAGTGAGACACTATAGCTAGTTGGTCCTGGGCTCGTGGGTACTAAGGCGGTAGGAACGCTCAGCCCCTATACACCAAGGTCCCATAATCCTGCGCATAGTTCTGTGTATGTGCAGAATCCCTGCAACACAGTTCCTCATGAAAACAAGAGTATCAGGGTCAGGGGACATAGAAAAACAATAGAAGGCTGCAAGACCTTGTGTGTGTTTGTTAAAAGAATCTGGTAAGGTGATACACTTGTGAGCACCTGCATATACATTCTCTGCAATATAAACATGCAGGCATCTTGAAGATATGCCTCATCATTACCACCTTTAGGCTACTTGACTGCTTCACAACTGCATAAGGCAAATCAGGCATTGTCTAGGCAATAGCCAATGGGTCACAAATCAGGCATCAGCTGGGCAATGGCTGATGGATCACAAATCAGGTATTGGCTGAGCAATGCCTGATGAGTCACAAATCTGGTATCAACTGGGTAATAGCCAATGGATTACAAATTAGGCATCGTCTGGGCAATAGCCTATGGTTTGCAAATCAATCATTGGCTGGGAATTGCAGATGGGTCACACATCAGGCATCGCCTGGGCAGTAGCCGATGGGTCACAAATCAGGCATCGTCTGGGCAATAGCCAATGGATCAAAAAGCATGCATTGTCTGTGAAATTGCCGATGGATCACAAATCAGGCATTGGCTGGGCAGTAACCGATGGGTCCTAAATCAGTCATCATCAAGGCAATAGCCGATAGATCATAAATCAGGCATTAAACATGTCTCTCAGAAAATCAGTAATAGGGTAGCATCAAAACATGTATCATGGATAAACAAACATGTTTAAAAAAACAGCAAAAATTTATAAGAACGAGAACACATCATCAATATTTTCAAATCAGTATTAACTCACAATGAAGACACTATAAAATGATATCCTTGCACCAACCAAAAAACTCCATTGATGAACATGTGCTAGGAATTTCACATAAAAATGTAACTACTGACCTTTCAAAATAAATGAGATCAGAAAGTTCACAAATGGAATTAAATCAAAATCTCTGCTAAAGAAGCCCCTCTTCCTATGGAATACATCCTTTCAGCCTCAAAAAAACCTCCTTGCACCTTTGGATGAGCTGGCAGCTGCATTCTGACGTGACTGAAGATGTGAAAGGAGTCTGCAACAAAATAAAAAGACTCCAGCATCGTTTGTGACTGTCTAATCTGCTACCCTCGGCTGATGGAACTACCCGTGCACCACAATAACACTGGCAGGCAGTAATGTGTCAAAATATTGCATGCTCGTTTTATTTATTTATTTTTGAAACCAGAAAAGCAGAAACGGGCTAAATATTGGTGAATATACAAGATTATTTTTCATAAAGCTCAGTAAGTATAATGTGGGTCTTCTGAGTACTTCATCGCACAACTTTATTGTTTATGTTTAATGTGCAACAGTATTTATATTCAATGCACAACTTTCTTGATAACATAGTATTTAAAATAAACATATTTGCAGTAGCCGACAATTGTACTAGACTTTTGTAACTAAGACTTTTTCTTTACAACTCGTTTCTTCTCAAACTCACAATTTCGGCATGAACTGGGCAACAGCACATCGAACAGAAATGAGGCATTGGCAACACTGGTGTTGGAATACCAGATGGATCATGAATCAGGCATCAGACTTGGAATACCAAGTCGATCATAAATCAGGCATTAGATGGACAGTAGCTGATGGATCACGAACCAGGCATCCGCTGGTTAGTAACAAATGGATCATGACTCAGGCATCAGTTGGTTCATAACAAATGGATCATGAACCAGGCATTGGCTTGGTAATACCAGATGGATCCCTAGATATCATCTTCTATGGAACACTAGATGGATCACAAATCAGGCATACATTTGGTTTAGGAGATTGATCACAAATTAAGGATCGGCTAGTAAATGGTAGATGGATGAAGAATCCGGCATCGACATTGGAATACCAAACGATCACAAATCAGTCATTGGTTGGGGATTAGCAGATGGATCATAAATAGGGCACTGTTTTCAGGATTAGCATGAGGATCACAAGTAAGGCATTAGCTGGGGATAAGCAGATGGATCACAAATCAGGTAAGGGATGAGAATTGGGAAATAGATCATTATTCAGGCATCGGCTGGCAATTAGCAGATGAATGAACCATGTATCGGGCATTGGCTGGAAACTATTAAATGCAACATGAATAACGCATCTGCTGGGGATTAGATGAAGCATCAGAAAAAAGGCATTAGCTGGGAATTAGCAGATGAATCACAAATCAGGCATCATTTAGGGATTAGCAGATGGATCACAAATCAGGCATTGGATGTGGATTAGAAAATTAATCATGAATCAGGCATTTGCTGGGGATTATCAGATTAATGAAAAATCAGGCCTTGGTTGGGGATTAGGAGAGTGATCACTAATTAGGCATCAGCTAGATGATAGCAGATGATTGTAGAATCAGAAATTGGCTAAGGAACAGCAGATGAATCATGAAACAGGTTTGGCTGGCGATTGCTAGATGGATCATAAATCAGGCATCAGTTGGGGATTAGCAAATGGATCACAAATAAGGCATTTCCTGGGTATTAGCAGATGGAACATGAATAAGGCATTGGTTGTGGAAGAGCAGGTTTTATTGTGAACATACGAATACGAGGAAGATGAGCTGCCTATTAAAAAAACAATGATGGAATCAGAAGTAAAGAACCTACTAAGAATGCAAGAAAAAACAAATGCACAAGTGGGAGAAAACAGAGTGTGAGCTGGATTGATGGTGAGTGAGCCCACCAAATAGAAGTGGCTCTTGCCATCTAGGAATGGGCTAACTTGTGTCTGCGGTGCCTGGCTCAAGTTCTCGTGACTTGCCCCACACCGTCATGAGCTGCCCCAGGGTCTGGCAAGTGCATACGCCCTCACGCTCTGCTCCAAAGACTCTTACATTGGAGCTGCAAGAACCAACCTACATTTCCTGACATCTACTCAGCTTTTCCATATATCTGCCAAAGCTCAACAATTAAATGCAACGCAGGAGAAGTGTCTTCTTGGGGACAGATTTCTACTGCTCAAAGAGGTAGCACATTTAGTGTTATGACCACTTAGTGACTTTTCATTTCTGTGAATACTTTTGCGTAGTGTTGCAGAATGTTTGTTGTAGGTCTTACAATAAAACACTTATTCTTTATATTGATATTCAATGTTTCACCATTTTATTATAAATCATTGTAATGAACTTCAGAGTCTGTTAAACACATTAATTAAAGCTTGATGCATGGAGTCCCTGTAATAATTAGCGAGCATAGCGCTATTGCTTTTGTGTCCTTATTGGCACTATACCTGGATGTGTATGTGAAGGAAAATCCAGACGTTTCTATTGACTGCTGACGATAGCCTTCTATCAGCATTAACCCCTTCGCTGCTAGGCCTTTTCCCCCCCTGTGCTAAGCCTTTTTTTGGCTATTTGGGGTAGTTCGCGCTTAAGCCCCTGTAACTTTTTGACCACATAATGTATCCGCGCCAAATTTGCGTCCTTTTCTTCCAACATCCTGGGGATTCTAAAGGCACCCAGGGTTTGTGGATTCCCCTGGAGGGGACCCAGAAATTAGCCAAAATACAGCAAAATTTTGGGTTTTTGGGGAAAAATGGGAAAAAAGTGCTGCAAATGAAAGCATCTGGGTTTTTCCCTGCAAATGATATCAAAAAAGGGTTTGTGGGGCTGAAATCACCATTTTCCTAGCTTTTAGGGAATGCCAGACTTTTGTCGGAAAACCAAAAAAATTTACACAGTTTTGGCATTTTTCTGGGACATAGCCTATTTTTGCTATTTTTTGTGCTTTCAACCTCCTTCCAGTTAATGGTAGAAATGGGTATAAAAGCAATAATGGATCCTGGAAAGCTATACATTTTAGTAAAGTAGACAAAATTCTGAATTCATCAAGGGGTCATTTGTGTAGATTCTTCAAGGTTTCTTTATAGAAACTAACAGTTAGATATAGGAAAAATTAAAAATTAGTTGGAAAAAACAGCCTTTTGTGTCAACGTTTTCACCTGTAACTTCTTCTAATTATGACAGCTCTTTGAAAGCAATATACCGTTACATCCGCGGGACCTTACTGGTTGTGGGGATATATAGGACTTGTAGGTTCACCAAGAACCCGACGAACCCAGAGTCAATAACTGAGCAGCGACTTGCAATGGTTTTTTATTATGTACCGGGTATATAGCAATTATTTTGGGAAAATGTATACATGGAAAAATTGTTATGAAAGACACCTATGTATTTCTGAAATGGGAACAAAATGTAGATTTTAGAAACAGTAGATATTTGCACATTTCCGAAATTGGGAGTACCCATACTAGCATGAGAATTATAGGTCATTTTTCAAAATGACTTATTTTTTACACATTGTCTTTCATTTGGAAGGCAGAAATGCATCGAAAGTCAATAGGTAATAACAGTTGCTCTACAATTCTGTGTTACCCTGAGTCTCCCTATAAAAATGGTACCTCACTTGTGTGGGTAGGCCTTGTGCCCACAACAGGAAATGGCTCAAAATACAACGTGGACGTACCACATTTTCACAATGAAAAATTACCCTTTTTTTGCAAAGTGCCTAGCTGTAGTTTTTGAACCCTAGCTCTGCGGGCACTTAGGGAAACCTAGCAAACCTATACATTTTTGAAAACTAGACACCCAGGGGAATTCAGGATGGGGTGACTTGACTGGCTCTCACCAGGTTCTGTTACCCAGAATCCCTTGCAAACCTAAAAAATTGGCAAAAAAAACAAATTTTCCTCACTTTTCAGTGGTGGAAAGTTCTGGAATCTGCGTGGATGCACAAAATTCCACCCGCCCCGCGTTTCCCAAGGTCTTCCCAAAAAAATGGTACCTCACTTGTGTGGGTAGGCCTAGTGCCCGCGACAGGAAGCAGCGCAAAACGCAACGTGGATGCACGACATTTTCACAGTGAAAAATGACCCTTTTTTTGCAAAGTGCCTAGCTGTAGTTTTTGAACCCTAGCTCTGCCGGCACTTAGGGAAACCTAGCAAACCTATACATTTGTGAAAAGTAGATACCAAGGGGAATCCAGGATGGGGTGACTTGACTGGCTCTCACCAGGTTCTGTTACCCAGAATCCCTTGCAAACCTAAAAAATTGGCAAAAAAAACACATTTTCCTCACTTTTCTGTGGTGGAAAGTTCAGGAATCTGCGTGGATCCACACAATTCCACCCACCCCGCGTTCCCCAAGGTCTTCCGAAAAAAATGGTACCTCACTTGTGTGGGTAGGCCTAGTGCCCGCGTCAGGAAGCAGCGCAAAACGCAACGTGGACGCACCACATATTCACAGTGAAAAATGACCCTTTTTTTGCAAAGTGCCTTGCTGTAGTTTTTGAACCCTAGCTCTGCCGGCACTTAGGAAACCTAGCAAACCTATACATTTTTGAAACGTAGACACCCAGGGGAATCCAGGATGGGGTGACTTGACTGGCTCTCACTAGGTTCTGTTACCCAGAATCCCTTGCAAACCTAACAAATTGGCAAAAAAAAACATTTTCCTCACTTTTCTGTGGTGGAAAGTTCTGGAATCTGCGTGGATCCACAAAATTCCACACACCCCGCGTTCCCCAAGGTCTTCTGAAAAAAATGGTACCTCACTTGTGTGGGTAGGCCTAGTGCCCGCGACAGGAAGCAGCGCAAAACGCAACGTGGACGCACCACATTATCACAGTGAAAAATGACCCTTTTTTTGCAAAGTGCCTAGCTGTAGTTTTTGAAACCTAGCTCTGCCGGCACTTAGGGAAAGCTAGCAAACCTATACATTTTTGAAAAGTAGATACCCAGGGGAATCCAGGATGGGGTGACTTGACTGGCTCTCACCAGGTTCTGTTACCCAGAATCCCTTGCAAACCTAAAAATTGGCAAAAAAAACACATTTTCCTCACTTTTCTGTGGTGGAAAGTTCTGGAATCTGCGTGGATCCACAACATTCCACCCACCCCGTGTTCCCCAAGGTCTTCCGAAAAAAATGGTACCTCACTTGTGTGGGTAGGCCTAGTGCCCGCGACAGGAAGCAGCGCAAAACGCAACGTGGACGCACCACATTTTCACAGTGAAAAATGACCCGTTTTTGCAAAGTGCCTAGCTGTAGTTTTTGAACCCTAGCTCTGCCGGCACTTAGGGAAACCTAGCAAACCTATACATTTTTTAAAAGTAGACACCCAGGGGAATCCAGGATGGGGTGACTTGACTGGCTCTCACCAGGTTCTGTTACCCAGAATCCCTTGCAAACCTAAAAAATTGGCAAAAAAACCACATTTTCCTCACTTTTCTGTGGTGGAAAGTTCTGGAATCTGCGTGGATCCACAAAATTCCACCCACCCCGCGTTCCCCAAGGTCTTCCAAAAAAAATGGTACCTCACTTGTGTGGGTAGGCCTAGTGCCCGCGACAGGAAGCAGCGCAAAACGCAACGTGGATGCACGACATTTTCACAGTGAAAAATGACCCTTTTTTGCAAAGTGCCTAGCTGTAGTTTTTGAACCCTAGCTCTGCCGGCACTTAGGGAAACCTAGCAAACCTATACATTTGTGAAAAGTAGATACCAAGGGGAATCCAGGATGGGGTGACTTGACTGGCTCTCACCAGGTTCTGTTACCCAGAATCCCTTGCAAACCTAAAAAATTGGCAAAAAAAACACATTTTCCTCACTTTTCTGTGGTGGAAAGTTCAGGAATCTGCGTGGATCCACACAATTCCACCCACCCCGCGTTCCCCAAGGTCTTCCGAAAAAAATGGTACCTCACTTGTGTGGGTAGGCCTAGTGCCCGCGACAGGAAGCAGCGCAAAACGCAACGTGGACGCACCACATATTCACAGTGAAAAATGACCCTTTTTTTGCAAAGTGCCTTGCTGTAGTTTTTGAACCCTAGCTCTGCCGGCACTTAGGGAAACCTAGCAAACCTATACATTTTTGAAACGTAGACACCCAGGGGAATCCAGGATGGGGTGACTTGACTGGCTCTCACTAGGTTCTGTTACCCAGAATCCCTTGCAAACCTAACAAATTGGCAAAAAAAAAACATTTTCCTCACTTTTCTGTGGTGGAAAGTTCTGGAATCTGCGTGGATCCACAAAATTCCACACACCCCGCGTTCCCCAAGGTCTTCTGAAAAAAATGGTACCTCACTTGTGTGGGTAGGCCTAGTGCCCGCGACAGGAAGCAGCGCAAAACGCAACGTGGACGCACCACATTATCACAGTGAAAAATGACCCTTTTTTGCAAAGTGCCTAGCTGTAGTTTTTGAAACCTAGCTCTGCCGGCACTTAGGGAAAGCTAGCAAACCTATACATTTTTGAAAAGTAGATACCCAGGGGAATCCAGGATGGGGTGACTTGACTGGCTCTCACCAGGTTCTGTTACCCAGAATCCCTTGCAAACCTAAAAATTGGCAAAAAAAACACATTTTCCTCACTTTTCTGTGGTGGAAAGTTCTCGAATCTGCGTGGATCCACAACATTCCACCCACCCCGTGTTCCCCAAGGTCTTCCGAAAAAAATGGTACCTCACTTGTGTGGGTAGGCCTAGTGCCCGCGACAGGAAGCAGCGCAAAACGCAACGTGGACGCACCACATTTTCACAGTGAAAAATGACCCTTTTTTTGCAAAGTGCCTAGCTGTAGTTTTTGAACCCTAGCTCTGCCGGCACTTAGGGAAACCTAGCAAACCTATACATTTTTTAAAGGTAGACACCCAGGGAATCCAGGATGGGGTGACTTGACTGGCTCTCACCAGGTTCTGTTACCCAGAATCCCTTGCAAACCTAAAAATTGGCAAAAAACACATTTTCCTCACTTTTCTGTGGTGGAAAGTTCTGGAATCTGCGTGGATCCACAAAATTCCACCCACCCCGCGTTCCCCAAGGTCTTCCAAAAAAAATGGTACCTCACTTGTGTGGGTAGGCCTAGTGCCCGCGACAGGAAGCAGCGCAAAACGCAAAGTGGACGCACCACATTTTCACAGTGAAAAATGACCCTTTTTTTGCAAAGTGCCTAGCTGTAGTTTTTGAACCCTAGCTCTGCCGGCACTCAGGGAAACCTAGCAAACCTATACATTTTTGAAAAGTAGACACCCGGGGAATACAGGATGGGGTGACTTGACTGGTTCTCACTAGGTTCTGTTACCCAGAATCCCTTGCAAACCTAAAAAATTGGCAAAAAAAACACATTTTCCTCACTTTTCTGTGGTGGAAAGTTCTGGAATCTGCGTGGATCCACAAAATTACACCCACCCCGCGTTCCCCAAGGTGTTCCGAAATCAATGATACCTCACTTGTGTGGGTAGGCCTAGTGCCCGCGACAGGAAGCAGCGCAAAACACAACGTGGACGCACCACATTTTCACAGTGAAAAATGACCCTTTTTTTGCAGAGTGCCTAGCTGTAGTTTTTGAACCCTAGCTCTGCCGGCACCTAGGGAAACCTACCAAACCCACACATTACTGAAAAGTAGACACCCGGGGGATTCCAGGGAGGTATGGCTTGCGTGGATCCTCCAACGTTTTCTTACCCAGAATCCCCTGCAAACCTGTCATTTTGCTGAAAAAATCACTTTTTTCACACATTTTTATGTGGTAAAGTCGTGGCATCACGGGGCTGACACAAATTTCCTACCACCCAGCATTCCCCCAGGTCTCCCGATAAAAATGGTGCCTCACTCGGGTGGGAGGCCCAAGTATCCGCGACAGGCAAGGGCCCACAACGTATTGAGGCGACCTCAAAATGGCCCATCACAAAACGACCTGGTTTTGCAAGGGGGGTCCCATGACGTTTTGGCCCGGGGCTCGGCGGCCACCTAGGGAAACCTACCAAACCCACACATTTCTGAAAAGTAGACACCCGAGGGATTCCAGGGAGGTATGGCTTGCGTGGATCCTCCAACGTTTTCTTACCCAGAATCCTCTGCAAACCTGTTATTTTGCTGAAAAAATGACTTTTTTCACACATTTTTGTGTGGTAAAGTCGTGGCATCACGGGGCTGACACAAATTTCCTACCACCCAGCGTTCCCCCAGGTCTCCCGATAAAAATGGTGCCTCACTCGGGTGGGAGGCCCAAGTACCCGCGACTGGCAAGGGCCCACAACGTATTGAGGCGACCTCAAAATGGCCTATCACAAAACGACCTGGTTTTGCAAGGGGGTCCCATGACGTTTTGGCCCGGGGCTCGGCGGCCACCTAGGGAAACCTACCAAACCCACACATTTCTGAAAAGTAGACACCCGGGGATTCCAGGGAGGTATGGCTTGCGTGGATCCCCCAACATTTTCTTACCCAGAATCCCCTGCAAACCTGATATTTTGCTGAAAAAATCCCTTTTTCACACATAGTTGTGTGGTAAAGTTGTGGCATCACCGGGCTGACACAAATTTCCTACCACCCAGCGTTCCCCAGGTCTCCCGATAAAAATGGTGCCTCACTCGGGTGGGAGGCCCAAGTACCCGCGACAGGCAAGGGCCCACAACATATTGAGGCGACCTCAAAATGGCCCATCACAAAACGACTTGGTTTTGCAAGGGGGGTCCCATGACGTTTTGGCCCGGGGCTCGGCGGCCACCTAGGGAAACCTACCAAACCAACACATTTCTGAAAAGTAGACACCCGGGGGATTCCAGGGAGGTATGGCTTGCGTGGATCCTCCAACGTTTTCTTACCCAGAATCCTCTGCAAACCTGTTATTTTGCTGAAAAAATCACTTTTTTCACACATTTGTATGTGGTAAAGTCGTGGCATCACGGGGCTGACACAAATTTCCTACCACCCAGCGTTCCCCCAGGTCTCCCGATAAAAATGGTGCCTCACTCGGGTGGGAGGCCCAAGTACCCGCGACAGGCAAGGGCCCACAACATTTTGTGATAGGCAATTTTGATGTCGCCTCAATACGTTGTGGGCCCTTGCCTGTCGCGGGTACTTGGGCCTCCCACCCGAGTGAGGCACCATTTTTATCGGGAGACCTGGGGGAACGCTGGGTGGTAGGAAATTTGTGTCAGCCCTGTGATGCCACAACTTTACCACACAAAAATGTGTGAAAAAGTGATTTTTTCAGCAAAATATCAGGTTTGCAGGGATTCTGGTAGAAAACGTTCGGGGATCCACGCAAGCCATACCTCCTGGAATCCCCGGGTGTCTACTTTTCAGAAATGTGTGGTTTGGTAGGTTTCCTAGGTGGCCGCCGAGCCCAGGCCAAACGTCATGGGACCCCTTGAAAACCAGATCGTTTTGTGATAGGCAATTTTGAGGTCGCCTCAATACGTTGTGGGCCCTTACCTGTCGCGGGTACTTGGGCCTCCCACCGAGTGAGGCACCATTTTTGTCGGGAGACCTGGGGACGCTGGGTGGTAGGAAATTTGTGTCAGCCCTGTGATGCTACAACTTACCACACAAAAATGTGTGAAAAAGTGATTTTTTCAGCAAAATATCTGGTTTGCAGGATTCTGGGTAAGAAACGTTGGGGATCCACGCAAGCCATACCTCCTGGAATCCCGGGTGTCTACTTTTCAGAAATGTGGGTTTGGTAGGATTCCTAGGTGGCCGCTGAGCCCCAGGCCAAAACGTCATGGGACTCCCTGCAAAACCAGGTTGTTTTGTGATAGGCAATTTTGAGGTCGCTCAATACGTTGTGGACCCTTGTCTCGCGGTACTTGGGCCTCCCACCCGAGTGAGGCACCATTTCTATCGGGAGACCTGGGAACGCTGGTGGTAGGAAATCTGTGTCAGCCCTGTGATGCCACAACTTTACCACACAAAAATGTGTGAAAAAGTGATTTTTTCAGCAAAATATCAGGTTTGCAGGGATTCTGGGTGAAAACGTTGGAGATCCACGCAAGCCATACCTCCCTGGAATGCCCCGGTGTCTACTTTCAGAAATGTGTGGTATGGTAGGTTTCCTAGGTGGCCGCCAGCCCCAGGCCAAACGTCATGGGACCCCTTGCAAAACCAGGTCGTTTTGTGATAGGCAATTTTGAGGTCGCCTCAATACGTTGTGGGCCCTGCCTGTCGCGGTACTTGGGCCTCCCACCCGAGTGAGGCACCATTTTCATCGGGAGACCTGGGGAACGCTGGGTGGTAGGAAATTTGTGTCAGCCCAGTGATGCCACAACTACCACACAAAATGTGTGAAAAAGTGATTTTTCAGCAAAATATCAGGTTTGCAAGGGATTCTGGGTAAGAAAACTTTGGGATCCACGCAAGCCATACCTCCTGGAATCCCCGGTGTCTACTTTTCAGAAATGTGTGGGTTTGGTAGGTTTCCCTAGGTGGCCGCCGAGCCCCAGGCCAAAACCTCATGTGACCCCCCTTGCAAAACCAGGTCGTTTTGTGATAGGCAATTTTGAGGTCGCCTCAATACGTTGTGGGCCCTTGTCTGTCGCGGGTACTTGGGCCTCCCACCCGAGTGAGGCACCATTTTTATCGTGAGACCTGGGGGAACGCTGGGTGGTAGGAAATTTGTGTCAGCCCAGTGATGCCACAACTTTACCACACAAAAATGTGTGAAAAAAGTGATTTTTTCAGCAAAATATCAGGTTGCAAGGGATTCTGGGTAAGAAAACGTTGGGGGATCCACGCAAGCCATACCTCCCTGGAATCCCCCTGGTGTCTACTTTTCAGAAATGTGTGGGTTTGGTAGGTTTCCCTAGGTGGCCGCCGAGCCCCAGGCCAAAACGTCATGGGACCCCCCTTGCAAAACCAGGTCGTTTTGTGATAGGCAATTTTGAGGTGGCCTCAATACGTTGTGGGCCCTTGCCTGTCGCGGGTACTTGGGCCTCCCACCCGAGTGAGGCACCATTTTTATCGGGAGACCTGGGGGAACGCTGGGTGGTAGGAAATTTGTGTCAGCCCCGTGATGCCACAACTTTACCACACAAAAATGTGTGAAAAAAGTGATTTTTTCAGCAAAATATCAGGTTTGCAAGGGATTCTGGGTAAGAAAACGTTGGGGGATCCACGCAAGCCATACCTCCCTGGAATCCCCGGGTGTCTACTTTTCAGAAATGTGTGGGTTTGGTAGGTTTCCCTAGGTGGCCGCCGAGCACCGGGCCAAAAACCCAGGTGACCCCCCTTGCAAAACCAGGTCGTTTTGAGATAGGCAATTTTGATGTCGCCTCAATACGTTTTGGGCCCTTGCCTGTCGCGGGTACTTTGACCTCCCACACGAGTGAGGCACCATTTTTATCGGGAGACCCAGGGGAATGCTGGGTGGTAGGAAATTTGTGTCAGCCCGGTGATGCCACAACTTTCCCACACAAAAATGTGTGAAAAAAGTGATTTTTTCCAGCTAAATTTGAGGTTTGCAGGGGATTCTGGGTAAGGAAACGTTGGGGTATACACATAAGCCATACCTCCCTGGACTCTCCCGCGTGTCTAGTTTTCAAAAATGTGTGGGTTTGGTAGGTTTCCCTAGATGGACGCCAAGCCCGGGGCCAAAAGTCATGGGACCCCCTTGCAAAACCAGGTTGTTTTGTGATAGGTAATTTTCATGTCTCCTAAATAGGTTTTGGGCCCTTGCCTGTCGCGGGCACTAGGCCTACCCACGCAAGTGAGGTACCATTTTTCTCGGAAGACTTTGGGGAACGCGGGGTGGGTGGAATGTTGTGGACCCACGCAGATTCCAGAACTTTCCACCACAGGAATGTGAGGAAAATGTGTTTTTTTGGACGAATTTTTAGGTTTGTAAGGGATTCTGGGTAACAGAACCTGGTGAGAGCCAGTCAAGTCACCCCATCCTGGATTCCCCTGGGTATCTAGTTTTCAAAAATGTACAGGTTTGCTATGTTTCCCTACGTGCCAGCTGCGCTAGGGCCCAAAATCCAGAGGTAGGCACATTGCTAAAAAAAAGTCGGAGCCTAGTGGGCTTTTTGCCACCCTGGGGCGGAATCGGGGAGGGGTTTGTCCCGATATGCCCCCAAAGGGGCAGAAAGACTGTGGCTATTTTTGTGGGGGTGGGGACATTGGTATGACCATTTTGGGCAGCCCCACCCCCACGCATAAAAAAGCCTGCGTACTCGCTGGCGCCTAGTGGGCTTTCTGCCCCCAGGGGGCAGATCATGGGCCACTGTCTCCATCTTCCCTCCCGGGGGCAGGAAGACTGGAATTTCTCTGGGGGTGGGGTGGGGGTATTGTCATGCCCATTTTGGGCAGCCCCTACCCCTACACTAATAAAGAAAAAAATCCATGGTTTCTAGTGTGCTTTCTGCACCCCGGGGGCCAGATTGGGGGCTACAGCTCCATCTGCCTCCCGGGGGCAGAAAGACTGTCATTTTTGTGGGGGGTGGGGGCATTGGCGTGCCCGTTTCGGGCAGCCCACACCCTAAAAACCATTGCGCAAAAAAAATCCTTGGTGGATAGTGGGCTTTCTGCCCCTCTGGGGGCAGATTAGGGGCTACTGCCCCCATCTGCCCTCAGGGGGCAGAAAGGCTGTAATGGTGGTGGGGGGTGGGGGCATTGGGGTGCCCATTTCGGGCAGCCCCCACCCTAAAAACAAATGCGCAAAAAAATCCCTGGCGTCAAGTGGGCTTTCAGCCCTCCCCCGGGAGCAGATTGGGGGCTACTGTCCCCATCTGCCTCCCAGGGGGGGCAGAAAGGCTGTAATGGTGGTGGTGGGGGGGTGGGGGGCATTGGCATGCCCGTTTCGGGCAGCCCCCACCCTAAAGAAATGGTGCAATAAAAAATCCCTGGCATTTAGTGGGTTTTCTGCCCCCAGGGGGCAGAAAGGCTGTAATGGTGGCGGGGGTGGGGGCATTGGCGTGCCCGTTTCGGGTAGCCCCACCCTAAAACAAATGGTGCAATAAAAAATCCCTGGCGTTTAGTGGGCTTTCTGCCCCCGGAGGCAGATTGGGGGCTGCTGCCCCCATCTGCCCCCGGGGGCAGAAAGGCTGTATTGGTGGCGGGTGGGTGGGGGCATTGGCGTGCCCGTTTCGGGCAAGCCCCACCTTAAAAAAGTTCAAAAAACAAATCCCTGGTGTTTAGTGGGCTTTCTGCCCCCAAAGGGGCAGATTAGGGCCAATGCCCCATCTGCCCCCAGGGGGCAGAAAGACTGTAATGATTGTGGGGGTGGGGGCATGGGCATGCCCGTTTTGGGCAGCACCCACCCTTATTTTTACTTCCTAAAAAAAATCCCTGGTGTCTAGTGGGCTTTTTGCCCCCGGAGGGCAGATTAGGGCTACTGCCCCCATCTGTCCCCAGGGGGCAAAAAGACCACATTTGCAAAATTAAATTGGGGAGAGCAAAGGCCCTTGCCCAAGGGGCCGCTCCCCCCTCCCTGGTGTCTAGTGGGTGGATCCCTGCTTGGGGATCTCCAAGCAGGGATCCACTGGGGAGGGTACCATTGGAAAGGGAGATTCTCCCCTTTCCAACGATACCTCTCCCATCTTTCTACGTGCTCAGGGGGCTGAGATAGCCCCCTGAGCACGTAGAAAGGGAAACTGAAATGAGCCTCTTGGCTCATTTCAGTTTCAGTTTCACTGAAATGACATCAGCGCGACGTGCGCGACGATCGTCATTTCAGGGAAACCTGGGGGGGGGGCCTCGGGAGCTGGGGAAGCTCTTCCCCAGCTCCTGAGGCTCTTGTGGCATTAAGGGAATCCCTCTGGTGCCCGCACCAGAGGGATTTCCCAGGCGATGTTTCATGACGAGCTGGACTCGTCATGAGCACACGACCACTGTGTGCCATGACGAGTCCAGCTCGTCATGAGCATCGAAGGGGTTAATGTCTCTTTCCAATTCCCCTTTCTTTCATAAAGTTCTCTCTGTTCTCCTGTTCTAAAGGTGATCATTGGAGCTCCAGCAGAGTGCGATAGGTAAGGGTCTTGTGCAGAGACTGGGATGTGCTGACAAAGTGAGGGTGTGAGAGGGAAGGCCCAGACCTTCTGAATCATGAAGGGTGTCAGTGATGATGGACTGGGGTGCTAAATCAACAGATGTTTGCACAATGGTTCAGTTCCCACATGATGGGGTCTCCCTCCTACGTGTGGAGCTTCCTTTGGAGTGGGCGGTAAGTGACACCACCATGCCCGCAGGTAGACCTCTTTGTGGAATGAATCAGTGCATATGATGGATTTCTTAAGTGAGGCCCTGGTATTTTAGTATTCTAGAGAGCTGCCAAACGTGAGCGTGTTAGGGAGAAACATCCCCGTGGATGAGGCGTCTCAGCTTGGCAGAGGGAAATCTTTAGAACATTTGTGATCATGTTTCTATGGTCACTTTATGTAGCATACATGTACTTGCTAGGTCTTGGAGAAGTGCGTAAAAGTTGTTGAACTATTCTTCCAAGCCATGTCTGCCTGTTGGAGCAGGATGCATTCATAGTTGATGCTGGCAATTGTGGCAAAGTGGTCGGTTTTGGCAGTATTTGATGTGTCGTGTCATGTATGTAAGGCAGAACATTCTAAGTCAGTGTATTTGACAATTTAGAAGGCGGCTCCTGTAAAATTAAGCGCCATCAATTTCTTCACCTCATATTCAACCTTTGTGGCTGAAAAAAATATATGTAGACCGGGTACTGACATGTGGCAGTTTGAAAACTGCAAAAATGATGTGACAACAATTTCAAATAGGTTAAAGGGGGAATGTCATTCATAGTTTGTCGACAGTGCTGATGCATGGTGGTCAGATTACCAAAGAACAAGCTGTGAGACCACCTTAGTTTTGCTCTTGTGAGCAAAAGTGTTTTTGTTGGAAACGGGGTTACCGAGACCGTTATGGTAGCATGGCGCAAAGCGGGGAAAGGCACGCGAAGGCAATGTGTAAGGCAGTTGTGCAGCACACTCTCACATTAACTCAGAAATGCGACGCAATAACCGGACACCACACCAGGCTTGTATAAGTAAAAATCAGGTTCCTTTATCTTGACCAAGATGGCATTCAATTATGCAAATTATACATTACATGCTCTTAACTATTCCACACTCTTTTAAAAAGACACTCAACAGTTCCTTTTAAAAACACAGCACCCCTAATGATTCAGGTGCACTACAAATGAGGGCCTATAACATGCACAACACTTTTCAGGTGTTAACAACTATGCATCAGGCCTCGGTACTCTGTACAGCCTATGGTACCCTAGGCAGGAGGGAATCCTACAGGGAACCCCTCAACATGTCCAGCAGCTGGGGGCTACCAAAAGGGGGGACTCCTTTATCTCCCCGGGAGGCTACTGTATAGTAGGTGCTTGGCCTTTGATATTATGTCAATATAGGCCCCCTCCCTCTGTAATCCCTCTTCAAGGGTGGCCCCCGGCTCCCAGGGGCTTAACCTAGAGCCCTAGGGGCCTCCTGGGCTCACCTGCGGTGTTGTGGCTGGCTGTGGGGCCTTACGGCGCTTCTTCTCTGGCCCGGCCCTCTGTGGTGGGGGCGGGGCCCGGCGCGAGTCTCGCGGCCCTCCGGCCGGTGCTGATCAATTTCTCGAGGCTCTTGTGCCTCTCGCGTGGTGGTTCCCTTTGTTGGGGGGCCGGTATGCCCCTCCTCTGGCCCCCGTGGAGTCAGGGGAGTGAGTGGGGACTCGGAGCGGGAGCCGGCAGTCCCTTTAGACGGCTCCGGCCTCCCGCGCAGACACCCGCAAGTCCTCCTCACCTCCGGACGTGCTGGGGGCGTTGCTCTCGGCGGCGCCCAATCCTGGCGCGGCGGCGATTCTTCACGGGGCTCCCGTTGGCAGTGGAGCCCCGGGGACGTCCTCCCGATTGGCTCCGGCTGAGCCAATCGCGTCGCGGCCTTCTCTGCTTCCGGGGCTCCCGTTGGTAGTGGAGCCCCTCTGACGTCGTTGAGCTCGGCTCCGCTGGGCCAATCACGTCGCGGCCTTCGGTGGTTGCCTGGCAACGCCCTCTTCTCCGGCGATTGGCTTTGGCAGGCCAATCCCGTCGCGGCCTTTCCGGGCGCGACCTGTGACGCGGTCAGCGTCCCCGGCTCCTCGACGACAGCGTCCACGGGCCGAAAGGCCGCAGCAGGCCTCAGTTGAATTCACGCGGCCCTCGGGCTGCGGCGGTGTTCTTCTTGGCCGCGCTGGCAGCGGCAGGGGTCTCGGGCCCGGCGGTGACTTTTGGGGGATTTCGGTGAGGGCGCGGACGGCGCCCCTCACCACAGCTATGAATAGGGGAGAGATCCCCGGCCTCAGTTCCCTTCTTCCAGCGGCGGCGGCCGCGGCGGTGATCCGGTCACCAGGTCAGTGACCAAAAGGGGGGGTCATGTTCTCCCCACACTTGGGGGTTGCAGCGCAGGCGCGCTGACAGCCTTATTCACAGGCTGTGTAAGGATGGTTCTTGGGGGACAGTCCAGCTGTCTGTATAGGTGGATAGGGGGTGGAGGCCTAGCGCTTAGGACGCAGCGCTTCGCCTCCTGATCCCCTCTTACTGGGTTTCACTTTCTAGTCCTGAAATTCTTGGATGCAGCAAAGTCTCTTTATGAACAGGGGGGTTGTGAGTTGGTGATTCCTGGAGGGTTGTATGTTCCTCCTGGCACGCTGGAGATGGTTCCCTGGGTCCCCTCACACTGGGCAAGATCAGTGGGTGGTGGGCGTTCCTCATCTATCTTACAGCAGCAGGGCCTTGACCCTGTCAGCGGCAGTAGTGTAGGTCTCCCCCTAGGCCCTAAAGTCTGTACTCCAGCGCAGGTTCTCCCAGGTTCAGCGGTGCCTCAACCTAACTAACTCCAGGTTTTCCCTCCAAGCCTCTTATACCCCTAGGTCAGGTGACCCTCCCAAAGGCGGCAAAGTGTAACTCCTCCCACAGCCCGGAAGGTTCTGGAACCTTCCACCTACCTAGCTATGGGGCCCAGAGGCGGAGACGGGATGGCTACTGTATCCCTTGTCCCAGCCTGACTCTGGCGACTAGCGTGTATGTGTGGAAGGCCCTCTGCAGTAGCAGGGGCCTGTGGCAGCCATCTTTGGTGAGAGAGCACCTGCACCTCAGCACTGACCAGCAGTGGCAAGGCGCCCGGAGACCTAGGTCCAGTAAAAATATGGTGGCAAAAATGAGGCGCAGAAAGGGAAAAAAACAGGGTAAGACCACCCTAGGGCTGACAGGTCTAACACACGTCCCCCCAGCCGAAAGAGGGGAGAGCTTCCCAACCTCTAGGGAGTTCTCTTCACTAAGGCGGAAAAACCGGGAGAGACCGTCAGCGTTGGCGTGGTCTACACCGGGTCGATGTTCCACCCGAAAGTCCATCCCCTGGAGGGAAATGGACCACCTCAACAATTTGGGGTTTTCGCCTCTCATCTGCATGAGCCAGCGAAGGGGTCTGTGGTCGGTCTGGACCAAGAAGTGACAACCAAAAAGGTATGGCCTCAACTTCTTCACCGCCCAAACCACAGCAAAGGCTTCCCGCTCGATGGTACTCCACCGCTGTTCCCGGGGAGTAGTCGTCGGGAGATAAAGGCCACTGGCTGGTCTTGGCCATCGTCATTCAGCTGCGAGAGCACAGCTCCTATGCCATGCTCAGAAGCGTCTGTCTGCACGATAAATTCCCGGCCGAAGTCGGGGTCCGGAGCACCGGTGCGGTGCACATGGCACGTTTAAGAGTCTCAAAGGCATCTTGGCAGGCAGCCGTCCAGATTACTCTGCGTGGCTGTTTCTTGGAAGTCAATTCCGTCAATGGGCCCACGATGGTTCCATATCCCTTGACGAACCGGCGGTAGTATCCCGTGAGGCCGAGAAAAGCTCGGACCTCTGTTTGGGTCTTGGGGGCTCCCAGGCCATGATGGTCTCAATCTTGGCTTGGAGGGGTTGCACCTTACCTCCGCCCACCAGATGTCCCAGGTACACGACAGATCCCTGTCCAATCTGGCACTTGCTGGCCTTGATGGTTAGACCAGCCCTTTGCAAAGCCTGCAGCACCTCCTGGAGATGCTGCAGATGGTCCTCCCAGCTGCTACTGAAGACAGCTATGTCATCCAGGTAGGCAGCAGAGAAGGCCTCTAGGCCAGACAGCACCTGGTTCACCAACCGCTGGAAAGTGGCGGGAGCATTTTTCAACCCGAAGGGCATCACCTGGAATTGAAAGTGGCCCTCGGGGGTGGAGAACGCAGTCTTCTCCCTTGCTCCTTCCGCCATGGCGATCTGCCAATATCCTGATGTTAAATCAATGGTACTCAAATACCGGGCTGCTCCCAGCCGGTCAATGAGCTCATCCGCCCGAGGGATCGGGTGAGCGTCGGTCTTGGTGACCGAGTTGAGTCCACGATAATCCACACAGAACCGAAGTTCTGGTGTGGTGCCCGGGGGCCGCTTTCGGCACCAACACTACCGGACTAGCCCAAGGGCTACTGGAAGGCTCAATCACCCCCAGTTCTAGCATCTTTACCACCTCACTCTGGATACTAGCCTTGACCTTATCGGACAGCCGGTAAGACTTGTTCTTCACTGGCGGACTGTCCCCTGTGTCCACATCATGGGTACACAGGTGCGTGATTCCAGGCGTGAGGGAAAACAACGAGGCGTACTGCCCCAAAACCTGGCGGCAGTCCCTCTGTTGCTCTGGGGTCAAGGATGGGGCGAGGACTACTCCCTCTACCGAACCATCCTTCTCGTGGACCGCCAGAAGGTCTGGCAGAGGCTCACTCTCTTCCTCCTCACTCCCATCCGTTATCATCAAGAGAGTGAGCTCGGAACGCTCCTGGTGTGGCTTCAGGCGGTTGACGTGGAGCACCCTGTGGGGTTGACGGGGGTCTTCATGTCGACGACATACGTGGTCTGGCCTTTTCGTTCTAAGATCTCAAACGGCCCAGTCCATCGGTCCTGGAGGGCGCTAAGCTCTCCTGGCTCCATGACCCACACCTTCTGTCCAGCGTCTAACTCTACCGTCCGCGCGTTCCGGTCATACCATTGCTTCATGACGGCCTGACTTGCCTCTAAGTTGTCCGAGGCCTCCTTCCACAGCTTGGCCACTTGGCTGCGGAACGCCAGCATATAGCTGACCACATCACGGGGAAGCTTCGAGGAAGACTTCTCCCACCCCTCTTTGACAAGACTGAGGGGCCCCCGAACGGGGTGGCCATAGAGCAGCTCAAAGGGGCTGAAACCGACCCCCTTCTGCGGCACCTCTCGGTAGGAGAAGAGCAGACAGGGTAAGAGGACGTCCCACTTTCTTCTCAAGTCCTCGGGTAGGCTCCTGATCATCCCCTTCAAGGTTTTGTTGAAGCGCTCCACGAGCCCGTTCGTCTGGGGGTGGTAAGGAGTAGAGAACCGGTAGGTCACTCCACACTCCTTCCACATGGCCTGCATGTAGGCTGACATGAAATTCGTGCCCCTATCTGACACCACGACCTTGGGGAATCCCACTCGGGTAAAAATCCCCATGAGGGCCCGCGCCACCACCGGTGCTGTGATGGTCCTCAGAGGGATTGCCTCTGGGTACCGGGTGGCGTGGTCTACTAGCACCAAAATGAACCTATGCCCAGCTGAAGTCGGCGGATCCAACGGCCCGACAATGTCAATCCCCACTCGCTCAAAGGGGGTATCGACCACTGGGAGAGGTTCTAGAGGGACCTTCACCTTAGTCCCTGTCTTGCCGCTTGCTTGGCAAGTGGTGCAGGTCTTGCAATAAGTGTCAGCAGTGACGCGCATCCTGGGCCAGTAAAAATGTGGGACCAAGCGCGCAAACGTCTTGTCCTGGCCCAGGTGTCCTGCTAGTGGTATCTCATGCGCCAACTCTAGCAGAAAGGCTCGGTGGCATTGGGGGACCACCACGGCCCTTGAGGACCCATGCACCGGAGCCTTAGGCTCACTGTAGAGGAGACCATCCTCCCAGTAGACATGGTAATTACCAGTCTCTGTTCCAGCTGCTTGGGCGTCGGCCTGTTGCCGTATGCCAACAAGCGTAGGGCACTCTCTCTGTGCCCGGCAAAATTCTTCCCGGGTAGGCCCTCCTTCCACCTGCCACTCTGCAGGGGTCGGCAGGTCCCCCACGGGAAAACCAACCACCTCAGCGGACTCCGGGGTCACCTCCGCGGGCTCCCCATCCATCTCACCGGGTGTTTCCTCCCGGACATCTCCTCGTCCAGCAGTGGGCTGGGCCCTTCTTTCAGGCTCCAACCCGGGCTGAGTTCCTTGTCGGGCAGCCATGGACCGCGTGATAACGCAAGTCCATCCTGGTAACCCCAACATCTCAGCATGGGCATTGAACTCTACCTCTCTCCAGGCAGTATGTTCTAAATCGTTGCCCAGCAGACAGTCAACTGGCATGGCAGGGCTCACCGCAACCTTCATCAGACCTGACACTCCTCCCCACTCAAAGGGAACTTGGGCCACGGGGTAATGACCCAGGCTATTATCAGCCATCACTACTGGGTGGAACTCCTCAGGAATCACCTGCTCTGGGGACACCAGCTGACGTTTCACCATTGTCATACTGGCACCTGTGTCCCTCAGAGCCTCCACCTCCTCCCCGTTCACCAGGACCCTCTGCCGATACTTGGCAGTGTTCTCGGGTACCTGCACCCTTGGGATGATCTCCCTATCCCCCAGGGAAACTAAGGTCAAGCCTGTCCACTCACCTCCCCTACCTAGGGACAACTCCTCCCCAAGCGCTACACTGGCCACCCCGGGGGTCTTACCTCCTGTGGGGGCTGGGGTTCTCTTGCGACACTGGGCATCCCCCTTGTAGTGTCCAACCTCCCCGCACTCGTAGCACCGGACAGTTCTGGGCTGCTGACTCCTGTCAGGGTAAGTGGGTTTCTGGTATCCAGATTGGGATGGGAAACCTACCCCTCTCCCAGGCGGTCTATTTTGGGGACCTTTAAAGAACTCCCTCTTTTTATCTCCCCCTCTTTCTTCTGGGGGAACACCTGTCCACCCTTCGGGGGATCCGCCCCGGCTCCCTTGTGGGACACCCTAGTGCTGACCCACGTGTCTGCCTCCTCTGCAAGCTCCCTTGGGTTGGTCAGCTTGCGGTCCACCAAGTACTGGCGCAGCTCCGGAAAACATTTCTCGAGGAGGTGCTCTCTCAAAAATAGGTCGTACAGCCCAGTGTAATTGTCAACCTCGCTGCCACGCACCCAACCCTCTAATGCCTTCCGGGCATAATCATAAAAATCTACCCAGTTTTGTGTGGTGAGCTTGTGGCTGTTGCGAAACTTTTGGCGGTACTTCTCAGGGGTGAGGCCAAACTTCCTGAGCAGGGCCTCCCTCATGATAGGGTAGTTGGTTCGATCCCCCTTTTCTAAGGTTAGCAGTGTGTCCCTGACTAGTGGAGGTATGTATCTATAAAGTCCTCCTCCCCAGTAGCTCTCAGGAACTCTATGGGCCACCAAAGCTACCTCGTACGCCGTCAACCACTTGTCTATGTCATCACCCACACTAAAGCTGGCCATCACCTCCCTGGGTAGGTAAAATTTGGGCTCCTGTGGAACCCCAGTAGGTACGCTGCCACCATTTCCTTTGCCTTCCATTTCCATTTGCAAGGCTCGGAGCTCCAGTTCTTTCAGGCTAAGCTCATGTACAAGCCTTCTTTCCTCCATGGCTAGCCTTGCCTGTTCTCGCTCCCTTTCCATCTTAGCCAATTCTAATGTCAATTGCCTTTGCTGCCTTCTGTCCTCGAATTCCTCTGCTGACACACTCCCCCTGACGCACTACTGCCTGCCCTGGAACGTCTTCCTGGCAACACATTCTCGCTGACGTCAATGTTCAGTAGGCTCAGTTCTCCTGGGTCGTCTGTCTCCCTCTGCTCCTCCTCCCCTCTTCCCTCCGGGTGGGCCATGACCCATGCCCTCAAAGCCTTCTGAAGTACCTCCTTCCTGGCACCTCGCTTGACGGCCACCCCCTCTCTAGGCAGAACTCCTTGAGCTGGCTCACCGTGTACCTCTCTAGGTCGGCTAGCTCAAACTCCATCCTCCTAGGTGGGGTCCCAGACAACTTAAGGAAGGGGTCCTAAGTGGAAGGCAGCAGGTCTAACACAGGACTAATACAACCGGCAATTTACAATAGAATTCCTCCTACTTATTATTTTCCTAGGTGTCCAATTGCGGCGCACACTGAGTCACTGTAGGGTGCTGCACAAATACCAGTCCTTATCCCACCGCTGAACACCAATGTTGGAAACGGGGTTACCGAGACCGTTATGGTAGCATGGCGCAAAGCGGGGAAAGGCACGCGAAGGCAATGTGTAAGGCAGTTGTGCAGCACACTCTCACATTAACTCAGAAATGCGACGCAATAACCGGACACCACACCAGGCTTGTATAAGTAAAAATCAGGTTCCTTTATCTTGACCAAGATGGCATTCAATTATGCAAATTATACATTACATGCTCTTAACTATTCCACACTCTTTTAAAAAGACACTCAACAGTTCCTTTTAAAAACACAGCACCCCTAATGATTCAGGTGCACTACAAATGAGGGCCTATAACATGCACAACACTTTTCAGGTGTTAACAACTATGCATCAGGCCTCGGTACTCTGTACAGCCTATGGTACCCTAGGCAGGAGGGAATCCTACAGGGAACCCCTCAACATGTCCAGCAGCTGGGGGCTACCAAAAGGGGGGACTCCTTTATCTCCCCGGGAGGCTACTGTATAGTAGGTGCTTGGCCTTTGATATTATGTCAATATAGGCCCCCTCCCTCTGTAATCCCTCTTCAAGGGTGGCCCCCGGCCCCAGGGGCTTAACCTAGAGCCCTAGGGGCCTCCTGGGCTCACCTGCGGTGTTGTGGCTGGCTGTGGGGCCTTACGGCGCTTCTTCTCTGGCCCGGCCCTCTGTGGTGGGGGCGGGGCCCGGCGCGAGTCTCGCGGCCCTCCGGCCGGTGCTGATCAATTTCTCGAGGCTCTTGTGCCTCTCGCGTGGTGGTTCCCTTTGTTGGGGGGCCGGTATGCCCCTCCTCCGGCCCCCGTGGAGTCAGGGGAGTGAGTGGGGACTCGGAGCGGGAGCCGGCAGTCCCTTTAGACGGCTCCGGCCTCCCGCGCAGACACCCGCAAGTCCTCCTCACCTCCGGACGTGCTGGGGGCGTTGCTCTCGGCGGCGCCCAATCCTGGCGCGGCGGCGATTCTTCACGGGGCTCCCGTTGGC
Source organism: Calotriton arnoldi (assembly GCA_963921515.1). Lineage (NCBI taxonomy): Eukaryota > Metazoa > Chordata > Amphibia > Caudata > Salamandridae > Calotriton > Calotriton arnoldi. The sequence goes on along the minus strand of CAWUFW010003209.1, from coordinate 167,621 downwards.
AGTGGAGCCCCGGGGACGTCCTCCCGATTGGCTCCGGCTGAGCCAATCGCGTCGCGGCCTTCTCTGCTTCCGGGGGCTCCCGTTGGTAGTGGAGCCCCTCTGACGTCGTTGAGCTCGGCTCCGCTGGGCCAATCACGTCGCGGCCTTCGGTGGTTGCCTGGCAACGCCCTCTTCTCCGGCGATTGGCTTTGGCAGGCCAATCCCGTCGCGGCCTTTTCGGGGCGCGACCTGTGACGCGGTCAGCGTCCCCGGCTCCTCGACGACAGCGTCCACGGGCCGAAAGGCCGCAGCAGGCCTCAGTTGAATTCACGCGGCCCTCGGGCTGCGGCGGTGTTCTTCTTGGCCGCGCTGGCAGCGGCAGGGGTCTCGGGCCCGGCGGTGACTTTGGGGGATTTCGGTGAGGGCGCGGACGGCGCCCCTCACCACAGCTATGAATAGGGGAGAGATCCCCCGGCCTCAGTTCCCTTCTTCCAGCGGCGGCGGCCGCGGCGGTGATCCGGTCACCAGGTCAGTGACCAAAAGGGGGGTCAAGTTCTCCCCACACTTGGGGGTTGCAGCGCAGGCGCGCTGACAGCCTTATTCACAGGCTGTGTAAGGATGGTTCTTGGGGGACAGTCCAGCTGTCTGTATAGGTGGATAGGGGTGGAGGCCTAGCGCTTAGGACGCAGCGCTTCGCCTCCTGATCCCCTCTTACTGGGTTTCACTTTCTAGTCCTGAAATTCTTGGATGCAGCAAAGTCTCTTTATGAACAGGGGGGGTTGTGAGTTGGTGATTCCTGGAGGGTTGTATGTTCCTCCTGGCACGCTGGAGATGGTTCCCTGGGTCCCCTCACACTGGGCAAGATCAGTGGGTGGTGGGCGTTCCTCATCTATCTTACGGCAGCAGGGCCTTGACCCTGTCAGCGGCAGTAGTGTAGGTCTCCCCCTAGGCCCTAAAGTCTGTACTCCAGCGCAGGTTCTCCCAGGTTCAGCGGTGCCTCAACCTAACTAACTCCAGGTTTTCCCTCCAAGCCTCTTATACCCCTAGGTCAGGTGACCCTCCCAAAGGCGGCAAAGTGTAACTCCTCCCACAGCCCGGAAGGTTCTGGAACCTTCCACCTACCTAGCTATGGGGCCCAGAGGCGGAGACGGGATGGCTACTGTATCCCTTGTCCCAGCCTGACTCTGGCGACTAGCGTGTATGTGTGGAAGGCCCTCTGCAGTAGCAGGGGCCTGTGGCAGCCATCTTTGGTGAGAGAGCACCTGCACCTCAGCACTGACCAGCAGTGGCAAGGCGCCCGGAGACCTAGGTCCAGTAAAAATATGGTGGCAAAAATGAGGCGCAGAAAGGGAAAAAAACAGGGTAAGACCACCCTAGGGCTGACAGGTCTAACAGTTTTGAAGTGGTCTGTGGTGTGCTTCAGTTCTCCCAGAGCTCCATCCTGCCCTGATCGCTGGTGCAGCACTGATTCTCTAACCCTTCCTTAGTGAAGAACATCAAGAGATGTGCCTTAGTATAATAGTTATGAGATTTCAGTGAACACGTTTAATCCTGGTCTTGGTAGATGTTGGCATGGATAGCAGAAGGAGGCAGTTTTTGGAAATTCACTTCCACCTGGTCATTGATGACAATTGGAGTTGTCCAAGTCCAAAACTAAAGGTTCAACCACAAAGTTTGTTAAATGCAACAATCTTTGCAAAAATGCACCTGTGCATGAAAAAGTCTTCCAAATGCTTTTACTGAACAGTATTTTTCTTCAAAGCTCTTTTGCAAAAAAAAAACCTTCCAGCTAAAAGTATGTTGTGTGTAGCCTGTTGGATGAGGTGCCGTGAAACATGTATACACCCCTAATGACAGTTAGGCACTTCCCGACTCTTGAAGTGTTGTTATCGTTAGTGACTTTGTAATCCATCTGAGTTTTTCTACATATACATGTAGGAGTCCATATTAAGTCTGAAATAAATAATGATAATAGAAAGGGGATCAGGAGGATGCCTGTTGTTCGTTTTGAGAGGAGAGGGCATAATTTGACACAATTGACCATTTTCATTCTTTTTAAAAATTTCCATGAAATGAATTTAAAGTTAAAGGGGTGATTGGCTCTGGGGTGACATATCCTAACTTCTCTAACCTGTCCAGTACAAAACAAGACTGAGGACCGCCTTATTTTGTGAAGCAAAATGATGACCCACCAGCACTATGATAAAGTTGCTCTTATTTGTTAAATCGGGGATGCCACAGCATAAGACACTTCATAAAGCTGAGTCTCTGTCGACCAACATACAGAAGAATTGTGTTGGATAACTGTAGGAAAGTGCCCATTTTGTACAGTCACCCCCACACTTTTTTCCCCAGTGTTGATGGTTATGACTCTGAAAGTGCACTGGAGCTTGGTATCCAGGCCCCAGGGCCAGTACCCTCTCCCTAAAATATGAAACACGTGAAATGGTAATCCCAATTGGCTAGGACTTAAACCGCCTTATAAGTTCCTAGAAAGTAGTGCCAGTGGAAACCAGGGCATGGGATTTAAAGGGGTCACCATGGCCTGCAGCACAGATTATGCTACTCTAGTGTCCCAAGTAAAGAGATGACAGGGGTCCTGCCATTGTAAACTGCATGGTTGCCCCAGTCTTTCATTGCCTTGGCTGACAGGTTACAGCTGCTGCCGCCAAGACAGGGATTTGACCCCCCGCCAGGAGATGTGAACACTCCCAGTAGTCAGAAAGAAAAGCCTGCCTGGATAGCAGTTGTCACCTCCTGTCAGAAACCCAAAGTGGTACTCAAGATTTACTTCAAGAAACTCCCAGAAGCAGAATGCTGACTTTTTCCCAACTCCCTAAACAGGCCTTCCCACACACTCCCGAATAACAGGTGCTCGTGTGAACCCTGCCGAGGGAAAGGGGAAGGGACCAGAGAAGAGACTGCCTTCACTTTCCCTTGATTCACTCTACTGCCTTCTTCTATGCCCTTCTGAGTACGTTTCTCTTCTTGTGTTCTTTCTCGTGAACTGTAAGTCAATGACACGACAACCATTAATCCACTTCCTTAACTCAACTGAATCTCCTTGTATTTTATTCAATTTATATTCTCTTACCCTCTAAGCTAAATGCTTTTGCATCTCTTCTTTCATTCTGGGTAAGAATTAGCTTCCAAAATATTTGAGCTCTTTTATAATGTCTTGCCTATTACTCAGTGGTAAATTTAATTACTAGGTGTTAAGCATTAAACACATTGTCATAGTCTTACCACTTTTCCTTTTTTTCTTTTACAGCTTGCGGTTTGGTTGAATCAGAAGACTATAAACCACTGGATACCATGGGTTTCAGGTAAGCTTCTTTCTTACTTCCAATTCCTTTTTTTTCTTCTTTTCCTTGAATGCCTTCGTAGTACTCTGAATCTCTTAATTCCCTAACTGACTGACCGACGCTTCCAAAAACAAACACTACCCTGAACTAGAAACTACGCATGCTTGAGAGAAAATACGCTACTCTAACCTCCTGACTAACTAAAGCGCTTGCGCGGGAGATGCACACTGTGAAAAAGTTGGTGAAGTGCGCGGCTCTGAATTCTGCCAGCGCACTTCACAGCTGAGTCTGTCCTCGCGCCTTCAACCACCCACGAGAGACTAGACCAGCAACCCTGGTTGCGTTCACCCACCTCCTGCGGGCCCTTCCATAAACCCTGCAGCCGGTCACAATAATCTTGAGCTTCTTACGGGCAGGTAGGCATTCTTGACCCTGACTACTGGGGGTGATGGTTGCGCAATGGGCACTATTGGTCCTTGATGGCGGAACCCTGACAGTTCCCCCTCGCAAGGCCAAGCCTCCCGGCTGAGGCCTATGAGGGTGTCGTCGGTGAAAAGCCTTTATTAATTTGGGGGCATGGACATCAGCCTGTTCTTCCCAAGACCTTTCCTCTGGACCATATCCTCCCCAATCTATCAGATAGTAAATCCTTCCTCTTATTAACTTCGAGTCCAGGATTCTTTTGACTTCAAACTCTTCTCTCCCTTGACCAAAAGTGGTTTTGGAGGTTTAGACTCTTTTAAGTAGGGTGACAACTTCTTTAACAGGGATATATGAAATACTGGATGTATTTTGACCTGTGGGGGAAGCTTCAGTTTATAAGTTACTGGATTTACTGTCTGTTCTACTGGATATGGGCCTACAAAGTGTGGTTGAAATTTCCTGTTTCCCTTGAGTCTCAGATTTTTAGTATTCAACCAAACCCTGTCTCCCACCTGCATGATTGACTCAGACAGACTCCTTCTATCAGCATTCTATCAATCAATCAATCAGGGAATTGTAAGCGCGCTACTCACCCGTGAGGGTCTCAAGGCGCTGAGGGGGGGGTCCGCAGATCTGTTTAGCCGAAGAGCCAGGTCTTGAGGGTCTTCCTGAAGGTGTTCAGGGAGGGGGCGCGTCTGATGTCTGCCGGTAGCTCGTTCCAGGTCTTGGCTGCATTCCGCTTATAGCGTTCCTTTGCCAAAACCTTTTTGTCGCTGACTCATGTACCTTCGGTAAATATTGGACTAAGTCTTGTACTGCGTGCACAGTCACTTCTTGGAATGAAACTGCAGAATTCGGGTGCCTCCCATAGTTTAGGTAAAAGGGTGAGAATCCAGTGGAGGCATTTTTAGCATTATTATGTGTAAACTCTGCTGTCCAGAGGAGGTCTGGCCAATCACCCTCCTGATCTAAGAGGAATAATCTTAAGTACTTTGCTAACTCTTGATTAGTTCTTTCAGACTGCACATCTGTTTGTGGGTGAAAACTCGTGGAGTACCTAGTTTCTATTCCCAATCTCTTAGTATAGGCCCTCCAGTAGTGGGACAGGAATTGTGATCCCCAGTCTGAAATTCGGATTTTGGGGATTCCATATATCATATTCAGGTGCTAGTGTAGCTAGCTGTTTTGCTGTGGGATTTCCTTTCAAGGCGACAAAATGAGTCATCTTAGAGAAGGCATCAACCATTACCAGAATCGAGTTATACCCCTGACTAGCGTACAATTCTACTATCAAATCCATTGTGATGGTATGCCGTGGGTGAGGAGGATTTGGCGAGGGTCTTAATAGGCCCTGGGGGGCTCGTCGGTCCGACTTTCCTCGTGCACAAGTCTTGCTTCCTTCTACGTATCTCTGAACATCTTTTATTAAATCTGGCCACCAAAACTGCCTCCTCAGTAACTCTTCAGTACGATGAATTCCCGGATGGTCGGCTAATGGATTGTCATGACTACATGACAACGCCCGTTGTTGGAGTTATTGCGTGGGTAGATATAAGGTTTCTGCATGAAACGGTAGTTGATGGCGAATCTCTCGTACAGGATTTTCCTTGGCCCATTCTTGCATTTCTTCCTGTGTAATTTCTTTTCTTATCTTATCTTCTAAGGTATCCTTGACAACGGCTCCCATGATCTTTGCCTCCGTAATGATTCTCTGCTCGTCTATAGGGGGTTTTCTCCCATCAGTGTCAATTCGGAACAATGCATCCGCTTTTCCGTTGTTCTTGCCTGGTCGGTAGGTAATGACTAAGTCATAGTCGGCGAAATACAAGGACCACTGCAATTGTCGTGGGGTCAAGGTTCTGGCTGATTTTAAGAATTGTAGATTTCTGTGATCTGTGAACACTGTAACCACATGTCTTGCACCAAGAAGATAGTGTTGCCATTCCTGGAAGGCATCTTTTTCGGCTTCTAAGAGGACATCTGTGCCACCATCCCGGATCTGTGGTACAGACAAGGGTTGTGCAGTTACCTGCCCTTTCCCGCACACAATATCTCAGTACAGGACTCAGATTGCCAAGTGGGGGTTGGTAGCAGGGTCTTGAATCTAACCTGCTACTGGGAGCATACCCACACAGTGCACAGTGGAAAGAGGTTGGCCACAGGGCCTTAAGGCAAAGGCATCAGGGCTTGTCCACAGGGCCACACCTACAACCAGGCCTGGTGCACAACCAACCCTAGGCTGCCAATGCCCAGTGAACACTGCCCTTTGGCTGTGCACAACTGGGATTGGCTGCAGGGCCCTGCTCGCAACCTGTTGCTGGCCACCAGCTCCACAGTGCACAGCCTATGACTTTGGCGGGGATTTGCCACATACCTTCTTCTTCAGCCAATCCACCACAGTCAGCCTGTTGCACATAACCCTTGTCCATGTGCAACAGATTGCTCACAAACAAGCAGTCTAATTGACTTGGTGAGCTTACTTTTGTGCTTTTTTCAGACTTTTTAAAAGTTTTTTTTAATGTAAACTTATTTAACTAGTTTTTCACTGTCCCTGTCTGTTTTAGAGGCTTTTAACTTTTTTGAAAATGTATCATTTTTTCGAATTTGTGTTTTTTTAGACTTGTGTAAAATTTCTTACCATTTTCCTTCAAATGTCTATTCATGGCATAGGAAGGTGGTGTGGTTATTTTATTCACTCAACCAAATAATGTGTTTGAGAAGCAGCATGTGGCAAACATTTGGAGATGTGGATTAGACTGCTCTTCATTTTATCTTGATACTTCATGGTCCAGAGTTTTTTCCTCATCCTGTCTTCCTGACGGCTTCGCTGGTGTTCAGGCAGTGAGAGTTCAGTGGGATACATGGCTTACAGATGTTTTATATTCCAGTTATTCTGAATGAATACACCCCACGTGGCCTCTGCAACACCTGATCGCAAAGTGTGCAAGACATCTTACATGAAATTACTTTTGGTTATTGGTCTCTTCATTTGGATGCTCTTGCAATCTCCACACCTTTTATCTCTACAACCAGGGCCTGGGCAGAGGTTCCAGGATTTCAGATTGAGCCTGTTGTGTCTTGGCTGTGCTAAATATTATCCTGGGACATGTTTTCTTAAGCAGTTTGTTCTGGTGAATCAAGAGAATTCTTGTCTGTCGAGAGTGTGAAACAAAATGATGTAAGCACAAGGGTTGGGTGCTTCCTTCTTCAGGGTAGGAGCTTGTGTTTTGAAGGTGTCATCTGTGTTTCACTATTCAGACCTCTCTTTATTGTTTTTTGGATCCTTAGGGGTTGTGGTTCCCATTGATGTTTGAAGGTGGGACTTCTCTTCTGAATAGAACAGCACCAGGAATGAGTACCCTGACCCTCATAACATTTAGAAATGTCCAGTTTTATGATAAAACAAACTCTGGGTGGTGTTTGTCAGTAGGCCCAAGGTAAGAACACTAAAAGAGGCATATAAGTGCAATTTGTTTTTATTTCAGCAATATAGAAGCACAGAACTATTTTTGGAATCATGACACTTGCGCCACTGCAAGGACAGGGCATTCTTCGTGTGATTCCATAAATGAGTTCCCCAAACCATGTAATTTAAAAAAAAAGCTTTGATAGGAAAACCAATTGTTTTAATTTGTTTGCAAGTAGCCATGATGCTAATATCTAAAAAGGTCAAAATCCTGCACTCACATATTCATTTTTGCACATGTTAATCCCTCTAAGGTTTGATCGGTTCCTACAGATGTTTTGATCCCCATTCAATTTAGTCTTTATTCGATCTCAACACAAAGATCATAAAAGATACACACATTACAAGTAATCTCGTAGTTTAAAAAAGAAGAGACGTATACAAAGACACATACACATACTAAGACACGTACAATATAAACAACATTAAAAGCATACCATAAAATTATACCTTACTTAAAATTCAGCACCATTAGGAATTGCAATATTTTGTTTGGAAGCAAGGACAGGGAAAAATAGTAAAAAACTGGACATATAGCGCAAAAAACAAACAACATTACATCAATTTGAATGGCATACTCTTTCTCAATACTAAAGTGCCTTTCAAGGAAAACATCCAGACGAATTATATATATCATATTCGTTTTGCAATCAGCATGATAGCTGGTAAAAATATCACACTCTTTCTCTGTTCTAGAATGCAATTAAAACAAGCATTTGCAATGCAATCGGTCTTGCCTTTGGGATCTCATGTGTATTTAGCTATGCAGCACATTAGCCTGGGTGCTGAAACATCTACTGTTCTTTAACATGGAGGGAAAGTAAGCACCAAACTGCGTGACACGCCAGGTATGGGAACACAGGGAGAGAAATATTGCCTTTCAGCGGGAAATGGTATAGTCCAAAGCTCTGTTTTTAATAAAAAAGCAGGGCCTTCGGTGGTCATATCACTGAAAATACAAGATTTGAAAAACATTATTGTCTACGGGTGCTCGTTGAAGACAATTTCTATGGACTGGAATCTAGAGAATGCTAAAGTGATTCTGGTATTTTACTGACCTCTGCTGGTCGTTTTCTATCAAGACAGTTAAATAGAGGCAGTTGAACAGAAAAAAAAGTCCCTACGCGGAAGCAGACAAGTCCTAGGGCTGATCTCCAGAGCCCACAAAGTACACACACATATAAGTATATACTAAAGTATACAAGCATTTGCAATGCAATCGGTCTCACCTTGGGGACCATATAAGTATTTAGTCATGCTGCGTCTGTGCTGCAGTTGCAATGTGGACTGAGACGTATCCAATGAACAGAACACAGCCCTTCCAGTGCAAAACAAGCACAATGTATTTTTTTTTTTTAAATACACATGCACATTATAAAAGCAATCGTTTTTCAAACTCTTCAGGAAGCGAGTGCACGTGCTTTAGAAACATTTGTTTATTTTTCTAAAGTGCACACAAGCTTGCCGAAGATACACTCCCACACTACTTCAGCAATAGAATGCTTTGGGATAAGCATGTGCATGCTTTAGAAAAAAATGAGTACCCAAAGTGCGTGCATGCATTGTTAAGCAATAGTGAGCGAATGCAGCAACAGGCATATCTAAACTGCTTCTGACCTGTGGTCAGCCAGCCATCTGGAACACGTTGCGATAGCGGACCAGCAGGAACCTGAATGCATGCGTAAAGCCAAACAGGATTGCTAAATGAAGTTGCAATGGGAGGGAACGAGCCATGTAGGGGCAATTACACGTGAAAGACCAATAAAAAAAGCGAGCATTTCAGAATGCCACAGGAAACCAATGGCAAATCGATGGGTGTGCCAAACGCCCACCGAAGAGATGCAAGTCTAGGCTCGACCTTATGGGGAGAAAAACGGACCAAGTTATTATGCCCATCTCTTTGCTGGATTCAACTTTTAAGATACTACGGTTGGGAGGGGTAGTCTTCACCTGCACTGAAAAACCTGGGCAGACTAACATTTTCTACGATCTAATTTGGCTCCCGCCCTGTTGTGGGCATGGTGGAGCAGTGCCTCAACCCTTTACTTCCAGTTGAGAAATACGTTAAAGATGGAAAATCATTGCTTGAATCCTTCACATCATATATGCTGAACCTAGATTTAGGAGTTAGCTTCTCAAAATCCTTTATGATGGGTCCCAAAAAAAACCACACGAAATATAGGACACACGTAGATTAAGAGGGTTGCTATTTTCAGAGTACCCACTTTTAACTAATTGTCTGAAGAAAGGGCTAAAACTATTTTACTCAACTAACAAGTCTAACAACTGGGCAGTTAAAGCCTTAAAGATGCTAACAGTGGTAGCACACTCAAACCCAATCACTTCTACATGTCTGGGGCCTTACCCAACTGTGTAGGCCTCAATACAGGTTTGATTTGACAAGGTTCAGATTCGTTTTTTACAACTTGGCTCTACAGTAATGTGTTGCTGTTCTAACTATATCCGAAGAGTTCCGGTTTGGTGCAAGTGTGCCAACTGACCGCCATGTACAATTGGCCTTGTGCATCTTCAAGACTTTAGGTTCTCATTTTATGCAGATGCATTGTTTTATGACGATGGTTTAATTTTAAGCTCGTAAGTTTGTGTAAAGAAGGATATGAAATGTATTTGTGTTAATATGGTCCAAATTAGACCAAAATAAAAAAAAAATGGAAACTAAACCCACTGACAACAGCTGGGCTCAGGTTAACTGTTTTAGGGGAACAAACGGTGGTGGTTGTGCTGTGGAGCTAGGGTGGGGAGTGAAGTTTAGAAATACAAAGAAGGGAGCAGTCAAGTGATCCTGGTAATGGCAGTTTAGAAGAGTCGTTAACTTGTCAGCAGCACTGCTTTAAACTTCATAGGAGCCAGCCTCCCGCCCCGAAGAAAACCTCAGTGACAATCAATACAAAGAGAAGTACTTCCAAGTCCTGCTACAACGTAGGAGTTGAGGATTTTCTTAACACTAAGACACAGGTGAATGAGTTACAACATCTACAGTTACAACAGTTACATCTCATGGTTGCAGTCGATAATAGTACACTAATTTAGCTTCAGAAAATACCTATCAGTCACATAAATCAGACGAGGCGGTAATGGGTTCATCACAAAGCTGACAGGTCAATAAAAAACTGCTCAGTGTCCAGCACCTCAAAAGCCACCCAACACTTTGAGCCAGCTAGTACCCCTACATCATGACATGTGCCTTACCTTTGCCCCTTATGAGTCAAGACGCTGCATTCCTGGACTGAATCCTGCAACATAAAGACTCAGTAAATAAATGTAGAAAGTGAACGAGACCCCATTTCACCCACACAACGACCCCGTAAACACTAATTTGCAGTCTTGTCCCAGTCTTAGTGGCCATGTACCACACCAAAATCTCAAAGTACTTCACAAACTACCCGCAGTTTGGCTGCATCATAAACACCAAGCACTACAGACTCTCAGGGGTACATGCCAGCTAAAGCTGAATTTGACAGCTGAACCAAGTCTGTCAGACTGTTCCATCTGGAACAAGTTGTCCTCTTATCGCACTGGCAGTGCCAGTGGGTTCACCTTTACAGGTTCTGGCACGAGACAGATAGTAAGACATGTGAGGATTTCATCATCTCGACTGGTCCCCGCCGTACATGCAAGGCTACGCATCACACCCCCTTCTATAGTATATAGTATATAGAGATTTAAGACGCTCACCAAAGAAACCCACCAGAGAAGCTGCGCCTCTAAAGCAAAGTAAAGACGTTACCAATAATCCTTGAAATGGGAGAGGCGAGGCAGGGAGAAGGGTCCCATCTAGTCAGGTTTGCTTTGATGGCTATTTTTTCCTCTTCTATTTTTTGTCTGTCGAGTTAGGAAACAGAGAGAGTCCAGAGAATCTAGAGGATCCGGACCGGAGTTTCCTGCACACTCGAAGCAAGAGCGGCTTCGGAGCGCGGCACGGCGGGCTGCGGACCTTTGACCTGCAGGACTGTTTTCCTTGTCTTCGTCACCCGTTACCCGTTACCCGCAGTGGCAGACAGGCAGGCAGCCCTAACAGCCCCTAACAGCCCCTGGATCAACAAAGTGTTGCAGGGTGGCGCAAACTTATGGGACTCACGGGACTGGCTCCTTCCCGTCCCCGCTACCGGCTTCTAACTGCCTGGACCAACAGAGCGCATGGGGCAGCCTTGATCGGATTGAGGGCACTGAAGGCAGTTCCTATTCTGTTTGCCTCGCGAGCCTGGGTCTGCCAACTGGAGGCTGCTGGGGGTGCAGGGAATTTGGGGTAGCTGCTTTCAGCCTGTCTAACCTGCGAGCTTGAGCCCGCCACCCTGCAGAAGCGACCTGGGGGCTGGAGGCTGGAGAGTCTGGAAATGGTCTGCTGCATCTGGAACTCGCCTCCTCGCTGTGCCTGCCTGGAGCTTTCATCTTTGGGTCCTTAGCGCCACTCTTACGGTAAGAAGGTTTGACTGTAAGCCCCACAATCCAGATATTCCTGAAGTTTCTGGGCTCTCTCGTTTTGTTTTGCTTCACCTCTGCCCCCTCCCAGCTGCTGCGAGGACTGCTGCCTCCATCCTTAGCAGGCTGATTGGAGAGAGGAACTTGCCGCTGGAGATTGTTTTTCAGCAAGCAACCCGAGTGGAGGCGAGAGTCTGCTCCCCTTTGACATTTAATTAAGCCGGTGCCGGTGCTTGATGTCTGCTAAAAAATTACGCTCAGGCCGTGTACTCTCCTCGTCTCTAAGTCGTACAAGCGGATTAAGGAGATCGTATAGCGGGTCCAGACATTTACAGCATCTCTGTTATAAAGCTCAACCAGCCATTACTGACTTCTTCCGTAAAACTCCACGGTCTGCTCCTGTGGAGGCAAAACTGGGTCAAGAGGGCTTGCTCCTTAAGCCCATCCTAATAACATCACCTCATTTATCCTTGGGGGAAGCACAGAGGAATCCTTGTGGCCTCATGGGGGGCCAGACAAAGTACTGCGAAGGGGCCACGACCCAGACAAATTTAGGACTGGAGGACGACTCAAGTGGGCAGTTATCGGATCCACCTCTATGTATAAATATGGGCCCTGGTTCACGCGTCCGTCATTCAACCCAACAGAGCCAGCAGAGTAAACAGCACACCTCTCTAAACCAATCAAACTTAGAGCACCTTACTGCTGGTTCATTCACCGCATCAGTCGTTGACTTTTATGCAAAACTGGACTCGGAACATCTCTCTACCCAGCAGATTCATCAAAACATTACTGTGAATAGGGAAAAACCTAATAGTATGACTGTGGCTGTATCTGTTGTCTCCCCGGAACAGGGTGGCGCTGACAAGGGATCAAGTGTTGACTGTGCACCTGGGCGTACCAGAGGCCCCCGGAAGGTCTCGGGGGGGGGGGGTTCTGGGCACGGATGAGAAGGCAACCGCATGCGGAAAACTCCATCAAAGGGAAGATTTTACACTCCCAGACATCGATATTGAAGTACAATCAAGGGGTTGGGAAGTCCCTTATGACCAAGTTGATAAAGATGGCTATTCTAAGAGTAGATTTAGGAAGAAGAATACCCCAATAGTAAGCTCTTCCCCAGACGACTCTCATTGCCTTTCTTATATTGTAGCACAATCACCTGATTGGTACTTCCGTGGAGTCCGATCATGATACACATGATGTTCATGATGTTTTTTGCCTTGTTCACAAGTGAAGCTGGGAAATGAAAATGAGAAGCATGATGTGCCCTCTGAATATTTGGTCTGTATTGAAAGAATACTAGGTTCCATTTTGTCTTTACTGGAGAAATCTGTATTGAGTTCAGACCATATGCTTGAAATGATCTCTGTAATGTTGTTCGAAGTGCAAAAGGTAACAAAATCTGACATCATTAACCATTCGCCTAAGATATGTACGCAAACGGGAGAACAGACAGATGCTAGGACTCTTTCTCCTGTTCCCCGGCGAGAGCTGAGTGATGCGTCTGTTCAAGCAGGAATACCCCTTTTTCTATTACCCCCCATTGAACCTTTGTGTAATCTCGACAAGGAAGAGCTTTGTTTAAACTCACTCTTCGGGGAGTCCATAGTGGGCCCCCCTCTGGGAAACGTCACACTAAAACCTTACCCCTTGTTTATCAATGTGGGGCAAAAAGGTAGGGGAGAGATGGAGGGGGAGGCCCCATCCCCATCCACCTCTCAGGGCCAACCCCCTACTTCATCGGGGAAACGGGGGTCAAAAGCTAGGAAGAAAGGAGGTCTCACAATAATTCCTAAAGGGGATAATATGAAAAAGAATCATAAAAAGATAAGACAATTCCCTAAACGGAAAATGGCAAAATTACATTTCCCACTGATTCCCGATCGTCAGAGGGATCCCCAAACTACAATGGAGGAGGGAGGTCTTAAATTGCCAGTTGAGGAGGGTGCTCCTAGAGACCCGACTACAGTATATTTTACATGAGACGGGAGTATGGGGGCGACAGGAACGGCAGATATTTCATCAAGTCCAGTGTCGCAGTCTCCACAAGTGCCTTATTCCCTCCAGACCAGTGAGCCGTCCGCTCCCCTGAGTAGGGGGATTTTAAAGGGAGGTGGGGCTGCTATACCTCTGACACGGCCTACAGCACTGGGGACCAGAGCGGATGCAAGCTTAATGGAGGGGCCACATGCACTGGGTAACTCACAGATGGGATCCAATAGAACTCTCTTAGGGACAACAACATTGTATAATAGAAAGTCAGATATCCCAATCACTACTACAGTGTCGCACCTAATGACTCAGTCTAATGAGGAGGCACAAGCTGGCAGTCTCGGCGATAGAGTGCCTCTTTGGATCCCTGCAAGAGACGCTGTAAAGAAAGATAATGTGGTGCAGAATGTCTCTTCTTCCATCATGGATTTTATTTGGCTATTTGATGGTGAATCCTGCCCGGTAAATAGAGGATTCATTCTTAAGCTCTTTTCTGAGATAGAGGCACTAAAGTTGGTGGGAAGTAGAGATATCTCGCTTGTGAAGATTAACCTGCATGAGAGCTTCTTTTATTCCAGGGTCTTTTTTAACTCTCTGATTGTGGCAAATCTGGTCCTGCAAAACTGCGAACATTTTCTGAAACGAGGGCTGGATCTAATGCCTGTATTAGATTCTAAGGATTCTCACACTTTGTGCCCTACATTTCAGTACCCGAAAGTACAGAGGCCCGGTAATCCTGTGGTGTTAGACGCTTTGGGCCCCGACTCAGAGTTCCCATCGGGTAATGGTCTAAATATTAAGGTGTCATTAGATAAAAGGAGTCGCTCAATAAATTTGGTGTCAGATGCCATAGGCACCTATCAGGACACAGACATAGATGACGAATTGGCTCGGTGGAGTTGGGTTGCAAAATCCTTGAATACCAACTGCCCAGTGGTAGAAAGAAGAGGTTCATTGAGGTAGCCAGGGGGTGGGGGGGGTACTTCTGTCCTGGAATATGGCCGGTCTAGGTCATAAAGATGAGAAACTGAATTTTTTAAAATCCTTGAATCCCTCAATTATATGCTTACAGGAAACCTGGTCGTGTAAAGATTTTGATTGTGATGGCTTTTTTGTTTTCTCTGGTTATGCTAAGCACTTTTGCTCAACAATACGATAAACTGGAATCAGAAAGTCTTCCGCCATCCATCAAATCTTTGTATCTGCCTCAAGCTGACATGTTTGGGAGAATCTGGCAGCCTTATTTTCTTTCTGGTGGCAAATCTATATATCCCTCCAGGGAGAAACTTTGACCATTTGTTAAGTACATTTTACTCATATATTCATGAGATAGCTACCCTGGAAGAATGCCATTCGGTTGAATTAGTGGGAGATCTGAATGCGAAAATTTCGAATTCTGCACTGGAGATTTATGCCAATCCAGACAAAGAGGAAATTTGGCATATTCCAGATTCTCTGCTACCACATAAAATAAAAACGGACAAACGGGGTCTTCTCTTGCTTGATAGTATCAGAAGCATGGACTTGGTCATTTTAAATGGTAGGGTTCCGATTGATAAAATAGCAGATTTTACTTTCAACTCCCATCATACACAAAGCCTATTGGACTACGTGGTTGTTTCCTACCAAATGTTTGGGGCCTGTGAAAACTTAGTGGTATCTCCGTCAATATGGAGTGACCACAGTGTATTGGGTTTGACAATAGCCTTTAATTTACCCGCATTGAACCAAGGGAACCTGGACGAGGGCTCAGTGGTTTTTAATAAAGCTAATGGCCGCTCCTTTTGGACTCCAAAGATACCACCGAGGTAGGTGTGATGGTGAAGAAAAGTTATGTAGAATGGCAGGGTTCTGATTCCTTAAACATTTTACTGTTTTTCGAGGCACAAATGAAGGAGATAAAAAATGTAAGTACTGACTCAATTGGCTCCCCAGTTGCAAACCAGGGTTTGCCACTGCTGAAAGTATTATATCAAGAAATTAACCGTTTAATCAGAAAACAACATTTACATTTCTCCATTGGTAAACAACAAGAAATCAATCGCCTTAAGTGAGCTAGAAATCGTTATAAATTTAGAGAAAAGAGAAGGGAGTTTGATGCCAAATGGATCGGGTTAAGGGAAGCCACCAGAGCCAAAAACTCAAACAAATACTGGCACCTGATCGCAGAATACTGCGATTCAAGACAGAGGGCACTGCCTATTTCAATCCCAGAAAGGGAGTGGGTGGTCTATATCTCACTATTATATAAAAATAATGGTACAGTACCTTCCTTGACGCCCTCTACAGAGGAGTCTTCTCTGCTGGAATATGGTCCTCCATCAAGGGATGAAGTAGTGGACTACATAAAGAATAGCAGATCCTCCGGCGCACAAGGGCCGGATGGAATTCCGATCGTGCTAATTAAAAAGGAGCCAGCGGCCTGGGGAGCTTTTTTAGCACCTTTGTTTGATTTTTGCTTTCGAACTATTAATATCCCCTCCTCCTGGAAGGGAAGCATTATAGTTCCTTTGTATAAAAAGGGCCCAAAGAGTCAACCTACTAGTTTTAGACAGATTGCGTTGTTGGACGCTACGGGCAAATTATTTGCAAAAAGCATACTCTGTCACCTGCAGCAATGGGCCAATGATCAGAACATCTTACCACCTGAACAGTCAGGCTTTAGAAAGAACCATGGAACCCTGGACAACATTGCGGTTGTCCAGACCATTGTAGAGAAATATACTTTCTCTCGAAGCATGCCAGCCTATACGGCTTTCATTGATTTCTCCACGGCGTTTGATAAAGTGGATCGCCAAACGCTGTGGAGAAAGCTTCATCATCTCGGAATGCCACACCATCTCCTGGGCCTCTTGATAGAATTACATACAGACATTTGGTGTCAAGTGATGATGGGAGGCCAGCAAGGTCTATCTTGCAGGATCGAGACTGATAATGGGCTGAAGCAGGGCTGCTGTTGGCCCCTCTTCTGTTTTCCTTTTATATATATGACCTTCCAGGCACGCTAAATTCAGTGAGGGGGGATGCCCCTAGAATTGGTCCATTGTCCATAGGTTCCCTACTTTATGCAGACGACGTTGCAATTTTTGATTTAACTCCCATTGGCTTGCAACGTTGACTGGATGCCCTAACTAAATATGCGGAGGATCATTTTCTGAAAATTAATATCTCCAAAAGCAAAATCTTAATCTTCCGCAAGAAAGGTCATAGAATAAAGAAAGGGTATAAGTGGTTGTTAGGGCATGAAGAGCTAGAATTGGTTGATTCATACTTGTATCTGGGAAAGGTTTTTGCAAAAAACGGGCGAGATTCAGAACACATTAAATTATGTGTTGGTAAGGCAGCCTCCCAGGCTGGTGCTCTGAATAGATTTTATAAAATTTGTGGGAGACGTCATTTTAGTCATGTCCTGTCAGTATTTAAGGTTAAAATTCCGCCCTCATTAACTTATGCTGCAGAAGTATTGGATAATAATCACTGGCTCGCCTTTGACAAGGCTGAAGGCCGGTTCTTCTGCCAAATTTGTAATCTAAATTCTCTGGCCCCCCCACATGTTTTACGCTTGGAATTTGGTTTAGTCTCCTCTTTTATTTTAGCTTTGTCAGCGGTCCTGAGGTGGGGGAACGCTCTCCTTTGGGGAGTTGAGGGTTCCCTTAGGGCGGCCCTGAGAGTGGAAATTTTTGACAAGCTAAAGGATTAATCAGCATTTCTTAGATCATTTGCTTATGCAAATGACACATTTGGGCTCAGTTTAAATAGTAATTCATCTATGCCAAAGTCTGCATTGAAGCTATTCATAAATAAATCTGCAAGCTCGATTAGTATGGCAAGAGATATTGCTCTAAGTAAATCTAAGTCCCAGAATGAGTTGGTTTGTGGTAGTGCCTTGGGGAAAAGGCTGCAACCTTATTTAATTTGGAATCATCCACATGGGATTAGAAGACTGATACTTCTTCTGAGAATTAATCTGTTGCCCTTAAGAGATGTTACTGGCATATGGGATAAAACCCCGAGAGAGGAGAGAATTTGCGAATTATGTTATACTCAAATCCAGGATCTTATTCATGTCCTATTTGTGTGTCCGGAATTACAAAGGGCAAGGCGTATGTTTTTAAGACCATCATTTATTAAATTTAATATTCATTCGGCCCAGGAGGCCAGAATATTTGTTTATCCCCACCAAATGAAATGGTCTGTTATAGGATATTCCAATTTTTTAAAACTTTTTTGGCTATTTATTAGGAAATACTTAAAATCTTGCTATTAGATTGTATTGTCTAACGGGGGGATTTCGATAAAGTTTGTATTGTATAAAAAGTATATTCACCCTTCTATCGCACTTTTTAATCTATTGTTGTATTTTAGTAAAAAAGGGAAATATTTGTTGTATTGTATTTAAAATTGTGTCTTTTATTGTATTGATGCATTTTGTGGACCTCCGTAGGAGTTCCTTAACAAATAAAACTTTTTGTTGTTGTTGTTGTAGTCAGGACAGCGACGAGAGTTATCACAGCCAAGGCTCAAGATATAGTGGCTTGAAGTTAATCATTCCAGATGGGACTAGAGGCCCCTGGGAAAGGGCAGCATTCACATTGAAGCCATGAGGCAGTTCAAATAACTCGGGTGGGGTTGAAATGCGAGCTAGAGCATCCAATATATGCAAAGCAGTTCATCCCAGACTAGGATCTAGAAGACAAAAAAAGGCAAATCTGCAACACTTCCCCTTCAACTAGTCACCCGCATCATACAGACGGGCACACAATACTCCCAGAACGCCACACCCAGCGGGCAGAAAAACAAGGTCTCATCAGAATTTCTCAACCGAACGAGATTGCTTGAGTAAATCATCATATCAGGGTGCACGTCTAAGACACCCACAGTGCGCCCCCAGAATACAACTTACCCTGTGAGACTGGAATTAGTCTGTCAACCGTGGAAACCTATCGGGAAAGCAAAGAGCATGGTGAGGTACTGGACAGCTAGAGCAAGAACATTTCCAGCCCCTCGGCGTGGTCTCAGTTGTTCGGTACGTTTCACAAGGAATCAAAGTGAGCTAGTGTACTCATCACCGCCAAGGATTGTTGCCGCAATTAGATGCGTTAAGATGTCAGCGTTGGTAATAATCTGAATATCTGAATCTTGCAAAAAGGTAAAAACAATCACAATGGCCTTTAACTTGTAAGTACAGAACTAAGTGAACTCTGTATGTAATTTATCGTCGTGGTCATTTCTTACATCATTTTATATAATGGAACTTTAAAGTGCATCAGAGCTAGGAAGGCCTCCTGTTGGGTTCTTATTATATCCCTACTCCTCTGCAGTGCTTTAAATGGGAAAAACTAAGTGCAGGTACTCATTAAAATGAGCTAGAGGTGTAGTGAGGGGGCGGGGCTAGGGGCGGAGCTAAAAGCAAGACTTGATGATACTTAACAACTTCTATATTAGTTGCAGCACATACCAAAACACATGAGAAATGTGTTTATATAAACAAAGCAAGTTAACTCACTACACAAAATGAAAGAGAAATGCTATAATATGTTAACATTTCCTTTTTTTTGCAATAGTTGCACCTTCTTAATGCCATACTGTTAATTGCTCTTGTTTGGCACAATACTATATATTTTTCAGCACGCGAGTAGGAAGAAACTGAAAATACCCCCACTTCGAACCAAAGCTCTTATGGCACAAAGCAAATGAAGCAAATCATCATGACCCTCCCCAGAAGATATCTCTTGTCTCTTCCATAGATCTATCCATTCATCCTTTCATCCTACCATTTACCTGCTGATGTCCACCATTTAACCTTTACATTCTGTCGTCTATTCAGTCTTTCATCCATCATTCAGTTTTTCACCATTCCGTCTGTCCACCCTTCATATCCAAACCTATCCATCCATCCAACTAAAAACCTATCCATTCATCCTTTCACTCATCCATCTCTTTATCCACCCTTTCACTCATTCATCAATCCTTTCGCTCATCTATCCATCAACCCTTTCACTCCTTTATTCCATCCACCCTTTCATTCCATCCACCCTTTCACTCAATCCCTCCTTTCACTCATCCATCATCCACCCTTTCATCCATCCTCCCTCCCTTTCATTCATCCATCCAATCTTTCACTTATCCACCCATCATCCGCCCTTTTATCCAATCATCCACCCTCTTTCACCCAGCAATCCATGCTTTCACTCATCCATCCATCTATACATCCACCCTTGCTCACTCATCCATCCACTCACTCACCCACTGAAAATACCCCCACTTCGAACCAAAGCTCTTATGGCACAATGTAAATGAAGCAAATCATCATGACCCTCCCCAGAAGATAGGCCTTGTCTCTTCCATAGATCTATCCATTCATTCTTTCATCCTACCATTTACCTGCTGATGTCCGCCATTTAACCTTTACATTCTGTCGTCTATTCAGTCTTTCATCCATCATTCAGTTTTCACCATTCCGTCTGTCCACCCTTCATATCCAAACCTATCCATCCATCCATCTCCAAACCTATCCATTCATCCTTTCACTCATCCATCTCTTTATCCACCCTTTTGCTCATTCATTAATCCTTTCGCTCATCTATCCATCAACCCTTTCAATCCTTTATTCCATCCACCCTTTCACTCAATCCCTCCTTTCACTCATCCATCATCCACCCTTTCATCCATCCTCCCTCCCTTTCATTCATCCATCCAATCTTTCACTTATCCACCCATCATCCGCCCTTTTATCCAATCATCCACCCCCTTTCACCCAGCCATCCATGCTTTCACTCATCCATCTATCCATCTATACATCCACCCTTGTTCACTCATCTATCCACTCACTCACCCACCCTCCCTACTATGCTATTTATAAATCTTTGTCGCAGAGCAGACGTACACACAAAGTGCCACCCATTTTCTTTAAAATACCTCCTGAGAGTGTTTTGATTCTCTCTCTCACTTTTTTCTTACAAAAAACAGGCATACGAATGCAGGCAAACACACAAACATAAGCAGGCACACAAAAGACTTGGGTATGATGAAAGCCATGTTATACTCTTCACCTACCATGGCTTTTTTAATTGCCACCAGGGCCGGACTGGCCGTAGCCTGTTTGCCACTGCCAGGGGACTGCCATGATTCCTGTGTTTGCACAAATGCACAGGATAGTGTGACTGTGATTGACAGCACAGGGCCTGAATGGACCCTGCTCTGTCAAGCACAGCGTGATGGTGAGCACCCGGACATTATTCAAATGAGCCCAGCTGGGGCTCAGATCGGGGATACAGAAGCGGTGCCTTGGCTGCCAGAGACACCTTCCACTCCGGCTCACCAGCACTCACAGCCAATAAGCCTACCTTTTCATGAGTACCGGTACTCTCCTCGGCAGAAGAGAAGTGCCGGTACTCAGAGGGATAAATCTAAGAAGTGCCGGTACTCAGTACCGGTGAGTACCGGCCCATTTAAAGCACTGCTCCTCTGTCGAAGGCTGGGTCCCAACATATGCATGCTTTGTTCATTACCGAAAAAGCAGAAGCACCACACGCTAGTGGCACAAATATCACAATTACCTGTGCGGGCATCGGCAACACTGGTCCCTACAACCTTTCCTTGTACCCAACCCAGCTAACAACTGCAGACCCTTCCCGACACTGTTAGAGCTGGTAAGTAAAGCATCCCTTGAGAGGAGACATCTCAGCATCAGTACAGCCACCTATAAAGTAAAGACAGCATCAGTCTCAGACTCTCACTCAGTTAGCATTTGAAAAGCTGAGGGCAGTCAGATCAGGGCTTTGGTGACTTAGATGCCATGAGACCGAAGTCCTCCAGCTAGTAATGGGTTAACCCACATCCTCCTCTCAGACTACCTCAGCAGCCTAAAAGTAATTTTAAAATGTAGTTTACCTGCCACGCTTGCTTCCTGGTGAGTCTAGATGGATCTGAAAGAAAAGACGCACAGGTATAAGGGCATGTCGTACAATAGCACCATCACATGCACCCTGACCGCTTTGCCACCATCAGAACTCCACCATGCTATGAGTGTTCTTCAAAGGGTTTCAGACGAACGAGACTTAAAACATCATGTGGAGGTAAAGAAATATTAAACCCTGTCCTCCCATCCTGATAGACCAGCACATACCTGCGTGTGTCCATTCATGGAGCCTCACCCTGGAAATATTTTTAAAAAGCAGAAGCCGTGTGAGCATTACCAGCCATTAAGCGTCTAAGCCCTTCTCTTGCCATGGCACCATTTTCTGGGCATCGCCCGTCCTTTTATTATTCTGTTCTCAGATTAAAGATGGCATCACCATACAGTCAGCCATATGCTTTCTATAGAGTTCATCACGGAACAGAACCCTTGTAGCGCGTCTATTAAACACATAAAAGACTGAGGGGCCTATTAGCAATAACCGGCGATAATTATCGCTAAGCGCAGTTAGCGCTTGGATAATTATCGCCGGCTATCGCAGGTTTCTATCGCGGAGATAGCGTGCTATCAGCAACGCTTATCTCCTAAGCGATAGAAACCCTGGAGAACAGTGTGAATATCGCTTGAAAACAAGCGATATTCACACTGTGATCAGTGTTAGCTAGGTGATAGGGCGAGGGGGATTTAGCCATGTAATCCACCTCCCATTGGATTACATGGCTAAATCAGGTCTGGACCAGGCGTTAACAAACCAAGGGGGGCAAAAGCCATTAGACACCGGGGACATTTGTTTCACTAAGTTGTTTTTGGGGAGAGGCCCCATTTGGGAGTGCATGTTTTGGCTTTATTTTTAGGCCCATCTGCCCTCCAGCTTGGCTGGTAGATTGTGGTACATTATTTGCATATGTGATTGTAATGTTTTACTTAATCTTTTTATTCTAGTGCAAAGCTTTTGATTCTTGTTTGCGGTTTCGAAAGTGGTTGATCTGCAGTTTGCGTAGTTGCAGGTGTTTGGTAAGAAAAACAGTTGTGTTTACTCCAAATGAGTATTATTGTCATGCATGAATGAATTTTTTGTAAGTGGTGTCATAATAGCAGCCTATTTAGCTTATTTTTCAAGCGTGAAACTTTTGAGGGATTTGTGCATGATGTGTATTGCGTTGTCTCATGTGTAATTTTCTTTTTCTTTTTTAGTGGTATATTGTTGGTCCTTGCTGTGTCTGTGCAGAGTAGGTCGTGGTGAGTCAATTTGTTTCTGGCAAGTGAGTGGTATTGTTTTGGAGCAGTAGCGGCCCGTGGTGGGAGTGCTACCGGGCGCTGATGTGGGGCGGGGCTGGGTGGGGGTAGTAAAATACGGATTATGGCCGATTAGAGGTAAGTAAACATATAAATAAATAAAACGAATTTCGTTGCGCGCGCTGCATCGCATTTACGCTACATATACTTTCTCATGTGTTTAATCTAATGGCCCTTGACATTGCAAGATGAGATGTGGCCTTATGACATCGCCTGCATTATCGGTGTCATGGACGTCACTGGGCAGTGAACAGCAGTGTGCCTCATCTTAGTGTGCTTTCGTTGATGTGTGCAGTGCCTGACTTGGAAATTTTGAGAACTACACATCTGACACCAATGTGCTACGGTCGTTGTGCTTCAAAGCACAACATGGTGGACATCAGTAGCTCATGGCCATAGTATAAGGACATTCTTGAGTCAGTATCTGTGTTGTCCTCTTAAAGTGACTCCGTATGTGACTGTGACAAAATGTTGAGATGTACATCTATCTCACCTACAGGCACATAGGTATGCTTACAGAAATCAGTATGTCAGGTTACATGGAGGCACGGGCCAGCTATTTGGCTGTGTGAACATCACATGGGTCATTAATGCCAACTATGCATGTTTCCATGCATCTTCTGAGTTTTGCATTAAGGTTGCATATGCAGTCTGCAAAGGGTGGTGTGCAACATGGGGGTATCATAATCTAGTTTTGTGCTTTGCTTGCATATGATGTTTGTGAGTATGGCACTATACTGAACCTACGTCTCTGTCTATTGCAGCATCTACCGAGGGCACGGAAGGACAGGGGACGGACACCAGTGGTGAGGCATCTGGCACGACTGCTACACATGAGCTCACTGACACTGATGTGACCAGCGCCTCGGAGGGGGACAGGAGTGTCCTTGAAGAATCACGCCCAGAAACACCAACTTCAACGTCATCTGTCTCCAGCGGTGACTCCTTGATGTTGGCGGGCACAGGGAGTGGGAAATCTGCCTCTTCTTCCAGCACACATCGTCCAGTGGCCACCCTCCCGGCTACTACCACTAGTGCTGCCCGCGCCTGCAGCATTAAGAAGGGTAGAGTGTCCTTCCCCCCAGGCACCGCTGCCCCTGTCTCCCCTGCGGCCCTCAGTGTTGAGGCGGTGGACCTTTTGCGCCAGCTGTGTGTGGGTCAGACTACTCTCCTGAATGCCTTCCAGGATCATGACAAGAAGTTGGCACAGGTAGTTGCCTTCATGGAGGGCATTCATTCTGACGTGGGTGGGCTACACGGAACTGTCCAGTCTTTGTCCTCACAAGTGACGGCAGCCATTCAGCTGGCACAGGCTCAGAGTCCAGCTCCAGTCCCTTCAGTAACCACCCTGCCAGTGGCAACATCTGACAAGAGTGACCACACACCACAGCCCTCAGGCTCCAAGTACTCAACACGCAGCACACAACAGCAGCACACCAAGCGGCCCCGAGCGCAGACACCATCCCCAAAACAAAAAACAGGCACACAGGAGCGCAAAGGCAAAAGCCCTACAGGTGACACTCAGGGGCATCAGGCCAAGAAGCAGGCTTCAGGCTCACATGCATCCACATCAGCCCAATCCAAGGGTACTCCCGTCACCAAACCTGCTCCCAAAGACAAAAAACAGTTACCCTGCCTGCTGTGAAGCTGGTGCCTGCAAAGAGTCAGCAGAAACAGCTTTCTAAGGCAGATTCACCCACAACCTCAACTCCCACCCACACCCCTGTGAAGTTGGGACAGGAGAGCAATGTGGGGGGTTCACCTGGGCAACAGGGGATGGAGGGGAAAAGGCAAGGCCAGGCCAAGCGTACCACCAGATCCAGCAAATCCCCACAGGGAGGGCCACCACTTGCACCTGATGCATCTTTGGTGGAGAGTGAGGCTGTTGTGCCCGCCCCACTTCCCACTCCTACCAAGACCATTCTTGGCTACTGAATCCCCAAGAAGTGGAGAGGCAGCCCTCCACATTCACCCTCACACACTGTGTCTCACGGCAGCATGTCTCCGCCTCCCCGTGCCACCATGCCACCCGGTCCAAGCAGCCCTCCGGCTCACAAAGCCACTGACGACTCTACCTCAGCTGGTCCTCTCTCTCCCATGTCCAGTCCTACTACTGGCCCCGACAATCAGCCACCTCCCAGTTCAACTGACAGCCAAGTCTGAGGCAAAGTCCCCCTCCCAAACCCATCCCTCCCACAGCGGTGCCTGGACTGCCCATTTGTATCCCCAGATCTGTGGTGATGCCCATGGCAGTGTACGGTGTTACACATTCCCTGTGCAGGTTCTCATGCACACATGTACATACTTTGAACTATGGACTGGCCAATGGCCTTGCTGTTTGTCACTTTGGATGCCCATTCCCTGTGCAGGTTCTCATGCACACATGTACATACTTTGAACTATGGACTGGACAATGGCCTTGCTGTTTGTCACTTTGGATGCCCATTCCCTGTGCAGGTTCTCATCCACACATGTACATACTTTGAACTATGGACTGGACAATGGCCTTGCTGTTTGTCACTTTGGATGCCCATTCCCTGTGCAGGTTCTCATGCACACATGCACATACTTTGAACTATGGGCTGGCCAATGGCCTTGCTGTTTTCTACTTTTGATGCCTATCTGGGTGATATGTAATAAAGACAGTTACTCCTGTTGTCTGCTTTGTCAGTGTCCTTGCAAAATAAAATGTTTTCTGTATGGGTATGGTTGCATGTGAGAAATGCTCTGTATGCCACTTTAACATTGCCAATTGCTTGTTTTACTTTTTCAGAGTTTGCCAGAGGTGATAGGCACTTCAGTTCTTGTGGATTCTGAGGCTTGAGGGTGCAATGAGGGTTGTTTGTGATGATCTACTGTTATCCTGATCATTCTATGGTCATGTTTGCTAAATTGTACACATGTCATGTTATGATGCAATACCACGACTGGGGTGACTTCTATCCACAGGATTACTTGCGTGGTGGCCAGGGTGCATCATATCTGTGTGATCTTTCTTGATGTGTGTACAGCAGTGTTGATGTGTGGTCATCTTGTGTAGGCCTGTCTTCTTAGTCACATGGGTACATTAGGATATGTGAACTTGAGTGGTCATACAGTGTGAATGGGCTGTCAATGTCAGTTGTGTTGATGTGTGTGTGCCCCTGCAATGCCAACTTCACACATGTGTGATCCAGGTGATGAGTGCCTGTTTGTTTAAATTGTCTGCAATGTCCTTCAGATTATGGGCACATTTAGGAGTTGTTAGGTTGGGCACTGTGCAGTGGGTTGGTGTGTCCTTGCACTCCTGGGGGACACCTACTTGTTGTTGCTGCCAGTTGTGAGTATGCAGAGTGTGTGACTGCCAAGTCTGTGTTGTGTTTTGTTGGTCAGCCATGTGTCTTGTTTCTGTTTGTGCTCACTGTGCAGACCTGCTCAGCCACACTGACATTAGTTGTGAGTTTGCTCATGCATTGCTGTCACATGAGCCATTTTTGGCTCCAGTATGGTATGTGGTATGTGGAGTCATGCCATCCCCTGTAGGTGCTTCTGATGCCAACCCATTGTGAGTGACTCCTCCATGTATTTGTGTATAGTACACTCCTGACCTGTTCAATACTGACGTACACACCACTTCAATCTCATGTCTTCCACCGCATGGCTTGCCAGTGTGTGAGCCTCCCCACCACTTCATAGTGTGACACTATGCTTTGTGAGGCTGAACTGTGTACAGGACCAATGTGCCACTCAGGACATTTGCCCAATTAGTTATGTGTTATTTTCTTCTACTGTTTTGCTGTCATGGTTGCTCATGTGCAGTGCATATGTTTGGGCAGCACAGTCCTCTAGTCTGGTTGTTTGCCCCTCGGTTTCCCTTAGTTGTGCCTCTGTGGGTGATGGTTCAGCTGTATGTGTGTTTGCTGAGGTACTGCTACCCTTCCTGAGTGTGATGTTCTCTGTGTGCTGTGATGATTTGTGTTGTGGGAGTTCATAGTGTGGCACTCAGATGTGTGTGCTACTGATTTGGTTGGTGTGCACACACAGCTTGGCCTGCATGCAGTGCTGTCAGTGTATGTTGCCTTGTACTTGCCTGGTGTGCATCCCCCTGATGTCCAGCTGAGTTTGCAATGTGATGGATTGGTATGTGCATCTGTTGTGTTTTTGTTGTGGATGTATGCAGTGTTTGGCCTGTGTTGGCTCTTTCTACTGACAGATGCTATGTGTGTGATGTTCTATTTGCATGACATTGTGTGTGAGTAGTTGTTGCTGTGTGATACATTCAGATGTGTGTTGCAGGTGTAGTGTGCATTACTTGTGTGTCTGTCACATGCAGCAAGGTGGATTCTTGTTACTGGGCTTGTTTTGAGTGCACATTGGTGGTTTGTCCTCCTATTTTTGACCTGTCACTTGTCAGGATTGTGCATCTGCATGCTTGTGGTACACTATGGCACCTTGTTCACTTGATGAGTGGTGTGGTGTCCCTGTCTGTGTTAGCTGATTGTCCCATTGATCCCAGTTAGTGTTCATGAATTATTTTTGATGATGCACTTCTTGTTTGTGTTGAGGTATGGTGTCTGTGCATTGGCCCTGAGTGACAATGTTGTGTACTCCTGTTCTGTCTAGGGTCACATTGCCTTTCCACAGTTTGGCTGCACATGTGTGGGCTTGTTGGACTTCTGTGTATGTTGTTTGTGAGCTTTGTGTTTGGCTATTGTTTCTGTGTCAGCATTGGTTCAGGCATCCCTGAGTGTGAGTGTGATGTTTGTGGATGCACCACAGGAAGTGTGATTGGTTGTCATTGAACTCACAGTAAATCATTTTGACCATTATGTGTGTTTCTCACAGGTGTTGAGTGTTGCAGGTGTGAGGTGGGTAGAGGAGGGATATGTGTGAAGGTCCTACTTGTGTTTGACAGTCAAGGAGTGTGACAATGGGCCATGTGTGTTGTACTGATGACATACACATGTCAAGTGAGTTGACACAGATGTGTGGCTGGTCACTGTATGACTTTAGACACTTGCTATCATTCCTGTGCCTATGCATGGCTTGCCTTGATGTCTCCCTGAGTAGTTGCACAGAGGTCACTTTGGTTTAATTTCACTCACTGTGCCACCCATGTCTGATTTGATGGCCTAGGGGTGGTGTGATATGTTCCTTCTCTTGCATGTGATCTACAGATGCTATGTGGCTTGCTCCATGGTTTTACAGCACTGTCCACTTCACTTTTGGCCGGCCCATTCATTGTCCTCCATTGCTGCTGACCTATGGTATGAGTATGTGGCTGTGTGTCAGTGTTGGGTGTTTGTGAGTGACTTGACAGGCAGTGTGAACAGTTCAGTGGATGTTCATATGCAGTGTGAGTCTTCATTTTATATTCATACTCACTTTGCTTCACATGAGTGGAAGGTTGGTGTGAGGAGGAGGGTTGTCCAGCCCCTGAGCTTCTGTGCAGGGTGTTCCTCTTCACCCCCACCTTCCCAGTCAATCTCCCTTGTCCTTTGATGTGTGAGGTGCATGGCCTGGCTACACCTGGCAGATTTGTTGTGCAGGGGGGGCACAGGAGGAGCAGACAGCATGTTCCCAAATGGGTGTAGGAAGCATGGTGTGGGAAGGGTGAAGGTGGAGCCCTGCAAATATTGGCGGACTGCCCATGCCTGGCCCAGGCCCTGCCTACTACATTGTGCGCAGGTTTTCCCGCGTCTTCACCGCTGCGGTGACGTGACCGGGACATTGCAAAGATTTCACAGTTGATGGGTGACCCGGATGCGGATGGGGTGAGTTTCTGACAGGTAGGACCTGTGTGGGTGCACTGACATCGAAGGATCAAAAAGCGACGTCACTATGAACGCTTGGCCGCCACAAGCCAGTTATCCCTGTGGTAACTTTTCTGACACCTCCTGCTTGAAACCCAAAAAGTCAGAAGGATCGTGAGGCCCCGCTTTCACGGTCTGTATTCATACTGAAAATCGAGATCAAGCGAGCTTTTGCCCATCTGCTCCGCGGGCCTGTGTGGGTGCACTGGTGGATATGTTCCTGTCCCCACCAGAGTCTCTGATGTGGACAGGAACCGTATGTCAGCACAGAAGTTGTGTGTTGTGGTTGTGTGCGGAGTTGTGTATTAGCGTACCTGCGGCGTTGTCCGCGATGGTGCATTATTTGCTGGTAGTGGATGAGGTACAGCAGCGGAAAGGCTTGAAGAGCTGGATCCATTGCGGTCAGGACCGGGTGGAGGGGACCGGGAGTCTGGTTTCACGCTCCGCTGTCGTGCTTCCGCCGTCTCCGGGTGGGTGGATTCTCCGCTGCAGTGTGATGGGCTGTTTGCGGTATCGTGATTTGTACGGTAGACGGGACATCATTCCGCACGGCGGTGTGTCTCTATTGTCTCCCTCCGCCACGGTGGCAGGCGCAAAAATCTGGCGGTTTGAGTGACTCCGCAGCGGACGGAAAATGGGCTATGTTTGCCCATCGTAATATGGTGGACGCGAGGACCGCTGCTGGAGTGCGGAAAAGGTCATTTTCCGCCAGCACCGCGGTTGTGTCTCCACCCGCCATCCTAATGAGCCCCTAAGACACTGCTGCTGTCACCTGCACCCTCTCATCCTTCCATGATCACTTAGACACTGCTGATGCCATCTACACCCTACCATCTTCCGATACTCACTTAGACACATCTGTTGTCTCCTGCACACTCCCATCTTCCTATGCTCACTTGGACATTACTGTCATCATCTACACCCTCCCATCGTCGCATGCTCACTTGGACATATCTGTTGTCTTCTGCAGCCTCCAATTTTCCCATGCTCACTTAGGCACTGCAGTGCTCATCTGCACCCTTCCATCTTACCATGCTGCTCTAGACACCACTGTTGTCATCAACAGCCCTTCCATCTTCCCATGCTCACCTAGACACTGTTGTTTTTATCTGCACCCTCCCAAATTCCCATGCTCACTCAGACAGTGCTGTTGTCATCTTCACCCCATCTTCCCATTCTCACTTAGAAACTGCTGTCGTCATCTGCACCTTTCATCTTCTGATGAGCAGCCACATCTGTTGTCATCTGCACCGTCCCATCTTTCCTTGCTCATTTGGACACGTCTGCTGACATCTGCACCATCCTATCTTTCCATGTTCACTTACACACGCTTTTTTCATCTGCACTCTCCTATCTCCCTATCCTCACTTAGACACTTCTGTTGTCATCTGCACTCTCACATCTTCCTATGCTCACTTAGACACTTCTGTTGTCATCTGCACATCCCATCTTCCCATGCTCACTCAGAGACTTCTGTTGTCATATGCACTCTCAAATTTTCCCATGCTCACTTAGACACTGCCCTTGTCATCTGCATCTGCACCCTCCCGTCTTCCTATGCACAGACACATCTGTTAGCATCTTCACCCTGCATCTTCTCTTGCTCAGACACATCTCATGGCATCTGCACCCTTCCATCTTCCCATGTTCACTCAGAGACTTCTGTTGTCATTTCCAACTTCCCATCTTCACATGCTCACTCAGAGACTTCTGTTATCATCTGCACCCTCCCATTTTACCATGCTCACTTAGACACTGCTCTTGTCATCTGCACCCCCATCTTCCCATGCTCACTTAGAAACTGCTGTCGTTATATGCAGCCTTCCATCTTCCCATGCTCACTTAGAAAGTTCTGTGGTCATCTGCACCCTCCCATCTTTGTATGCTCACTTAGACACTGCGGTCGTCATCTGCACCCTCCCATCGTCCCATGCTCACTTGGACATGTCTGTTGTCCTCTGCAACCTCCAATCTTACCATGTTCACTTAGACACTGCTGTTGCCATCAGCAACCTCCCATCTTCCCATAGTCTGTTAGGCACTACTGTTGTCAACTGCACCCTTCCATCTTACCATGCTCACTTAGACATCGCTGCTGCCATCTGCAGCATTCCCATCTTCCTATGATCACTTAGACACAGCTGTTGTCATCTGCACCCTGCCATTTTCCAATGCTCAATTAGACGCTGATGTAGTCATATGTACCCCCATCGTCATATGCTCACTTAGAAACTGCTGTTGTCATCTTCACCACCCATCTTCCCATGCTCAGACACGTATGTTGGCATCTGCACCCTCAAATCTTCCCATATTTACTCATAGACTTCTGTTGTCATCTCCACCCTCCCATTTTCCCATGCTCACTTAGACACTGTTGTTATCTGCCTCACCCCCATCCTCCCATTCTCACTTAGTCGTCATCTCCACCCTACCTTCTTCCAATGCTCAGACAGATCTGTTGGCACCTGCACCCTCCCATCTTCCCATGTTCAGTCAGAGATTTCTGTTGTCATCTGCAGCCTCCTATCTACCCTTGCTCACTTGGACACATCTGTTGTCATCTGCACCCTCCTATCTTCCCATGTTCACTTACACACTGCTGTTCTCATCTGCACCTTCCCTTCTTCCACTGATCACCTGGACACTGCTGATGTCATTTGCAACCTCACATCTTCCTATGCTCACTTTGGTCCAGATGTATCAAGCAAAATTGCGTTCGCAAAAGCCGAAATTCGCAGAATTTCGGCGTTTGCGAACGCAATTTTGCTTAGTGGTATGTATCAAGGCAAAACTGCCTCGCAAAATAAGGAATCGCAAAATTTGCGATTCCCTATTTTGCAATTGCATTTAAGGAATCGCAATTTGCGATTCCTTAAATCCAATGTAAGAAGCACCAAAAAAGTGCAATTTGGCCTTAAGGAATCGCAAATTACCACCAACTTCAAGTTGGTGGTAATATGCGATTTCTTTGAAAAATGCACTTTTTAGCATTTTTCAAAGTGCCATGTGGCGCACATACATGCCCTTTGGGCTTGTATGTGCGCCACATGTGCACACATACATATTTCAGGGGTGCAACAGGGTGTCAAAAGGACACCCTGGCACCCTTGAAATTGCATTCTCAATTTGCGATTCTCTAATTGAGATTCACAAATTGAGAATGTCTTCCCATTCATTCCTATGGGCCTCTACGCCCATAGGAATGAATGGGAAGGTATTCCTTAATTGCGAATCGCAATTTGCTATTCGCAATTAAGGAATATTAAGGAATCGCAATTATTATTGCGATTCCTACATACATAGCATTTTGCGATTCCTTAATAGCAATTCGCTAAAATTCGCTATTAAGGAATCGCAAATGCAATCCTTGATACATCTGCCCCTTTGTCACTTCTGTTGTCATCTGCACCTTCCCATCTTCCCATGCTTAGACACATCTGTTGGCATCTGCACCCTCAAATCTTCCCATGTTCACTCAAGGATGTCTGTTGTCATCGCCACACTCCCATCTTCCCATGTTCGCTCACAGACCTCTGTTGTCATCTCCACCCTTCCATATTCCCTTGTTCACTCAGAGACTTATGTTGACATTTGCACCCTCCTATCT
Source organism: Calotriton arnoldi (assembly GCA_963921515.1). Taxonomy (NCBI): domain Eukaryota; kingdom Metazoa; phylum Chordata; class Amphibia; order Caudata; family Salamandridae; genus Calotriton; species Calotriton arnoldi. The sequence continues at coordinate 135,400 of CAWUFW010003209.1, read as the reverse complement.
TCCGATGCTCAGACACATCTGTTTGCATCTGCACCCTCCCATCTTCTCATGTTTACTGAGAGACTTCTGTTGTCATATGCACCCTCCCATCTTGCCATGCTTTCTTTAGATACTGCTGTCATCTTAACCCTCCCATCTTCCCATGATCACTTAGACACTGCAGATTTCATCTACACCCTCCCGTCTTCCTATGCTCTCTTAGACACTGCTGTTACCATCTGCTCCCTCACATCCTCCCATGCTCAATTAGACACTTCTGTTGTCATCTCCACCCTCCCATCTCCACATGCTCACTTAGACACTGATATTGCATGTGCACCTTCCCATCTTCTCAGGATCACTTAGACACTGCTGATGTCATCTGCAACCTTCCATCTTCCCATGCTCACTCAGAGACTTGTGTTGTCATCTGCACCCTGGGATGCGCTCCCACAACTGTGAGAAGCGTCCCCGGGGCACAGTGTTTGGTCCCCCTACCGGGGTTTAATCAGTTCAATCTATGAGTTTCATTTGTAACCAGTTAAAGGAAATGATGAATGGTGGTTATTGCGTCCTGTTATTCATTAGATTTCTTTATTGTTTTCTTGAGTGTAATTCGATCATCATTACGTTCAAAAACATAAATCCAATAATTTTCAATAGGTCCCAATGCATTTCGGCTTATGGAGCCTTCATCTGGGGACTGTCTGTGAAACAATTAAATGTGTTTTCTCGTTTACTGATGCATGAAAATACTCAGAATTACATGAAAAATACCAACAGTTCTTATTTTCACATGTGCATGCGATTAACAGTGTTCTAACACGTTGTATCTATCTCTGCTTTGTGAGCTAAACAGTAAGTGGGGTGAAGAATGATGGGCGCCGTTTGGTGACGTGACAGATTAGCGAAAGCCGTTGAGTTTACCACAAGAAATACAAGCGCGTGTATACGAAGTGATAAGTGCTCCGGATAGTCAAATTCAACAGTTACGTGCTGTGAAAGTTATGACCATGATTAAACAGGTAAAGTGATAAAAAATAATTAAAAGTGAAGGATACGTATTTGTTAATGTGGTGAGTACTATCATTTGCCACTGTCTCAACGTGAACTAATTTAGAATGCAACCGTTGTGTGCTGTAAAATTACATCCGAAATTATTTAGCGGCTCCAGCGCTATCCAGGTCGTGCTCAAGCGACTCTTAATGGTAAACGTGTCGGTTTAGTACTTACTCGTGGTGATAGTCGATGTGACTCCAAGTTCCCGCATATGTTACTGTGCGGGAGACCCAGTGCTCATATACGTATTTCCGGACTCTCAACGTAACGTGAGCCGTTTCAGTAGACTACTATTGGGCCGGTTTGACAAACTACTATGAAGCTAGACAACAGACTCAACAGACTGTTGTGGTGACTAACAGTCGGGTTAGTGCCATGATAAACTATGTGTGTGAACAATGCTAAATAATAAATACGAAATAAACAGAGAGAACGGTTCATATAGCAATATTCAGTTCATATCAAAACCAACTAGAAATAAGGTAAAGCTTAAAAGATGAAAGAAATAATGATAGAAATAATGAGTGATAGTAAATAATAGGGATAAGGAATGAAGAATAAAGGGTGATGAAGTAAGAGTGAATATAGGAGAAACAGTATAAAATTGAGGGTTGCGTGCTCAAGGAGACCAATTCAGACTACTGTTTTTTAGTGCTTTTCAGAGAGTGACACCCGGGCGGCACGTTAAAATTTAAACACCAGGAGTTTACCTCGAGGCTGTGCACGCACTACCCTAGTCCAAGTCATCTGCACCCTCCCATCTTCCCATGCTCACTTAGACACTGTTGATGTAATCTTCACTCTCCCATCTCCTATGCTCACTTAGATATGGTTGTCGTCATCTGCACACTCCCATTGTCCCATGCTCACTTGGACATTTCTGTTAACCTCTACACCCTCCCTTGTTCCCATGCTCAAGTAGACACTGTTGTTGCATTCTGCACCCTCCTATCTTTGCATGCTCACTTAGATACTTCTGTTGTCAGCTGCACCACATCTTTCCATGCTCACTTAGTCACTGCTGTCATCATCGACACCTCCCATCTTTCCATGCTCAGACACATCTGTTGGCATCTGCACCCTCCTATCTTCCCATGTTCTCTCACAGACTTCTGTTGTTATCTCCATCATCCCATATTACCATGTAATACAAGACTTCTGTTGTCATTTGCACCCGCCTATCTTTCGATTTTCAGACACACCTGTTTGCATCTGCACTCTCCCAAGTTCCCATGTTCACTCAGAGACTTCTGTTGTCATCTGCACCCCCACATCATCCCATGCTCGCTTCGACACTGCTGATGTCATCTGCACCCTCCCATCTTCCCATGATCACTTAGACACGTTTGATCTTATCTGTACTCTCCCATCTTCCTACGCTCACTTAGACACTGTTGTTCTCATCTGCACCCTCCCATCTTCCCATGCTCACTTAGTCACTCCTGTTGTCATCTGCAGCCTCCCATCTTCCTATTCTCATGTAGACACTTCTTTTGTCATCTGCAGCCTCCCATCTTCCCATTCTCACTTAGACAAATCTGTTTTCATTGGCACCCTCCCATCTTCCTATGCTCAGACACGTCTATTGTCCTCTGTACTTTCCCATCATCCCATGATCACTTAGACACTTCTGTTGTCATCTTTACCATCAAATCTTCCGACGCGCACCCTCCCATATTCCCATGCTCACTTAGACACTTCAGTTGTCAACGGCACCCTCCCATTTTCCCATGCTCACTTGGGCATGTCTGTTGTCATCGGTATGATAAAGTGCTGGGACATCTTCAGCGCCTCGGTTTTTTGGTGTTAATTCTGCACACAGTGCCTCAAGATGATGACCTTGATCTACAGAGCAGGGTAGTCCATTCAGCACCCTGGAGGGTCACTGCCAGACTAGCACCCCACTGGCAGGTACCCTAGGAGTGTACCATAGGTTTGTAGTCTGTATGCTGTCTGAGGTTGCTGGCATGTAGTTGGAAGCATGGGGAAAATGTCTGACCTTGCTTTTGCCAGGCACACTTTCAAATGTGCCATGACTGGAATGAAAATGAGGACACCGGAGCCTGCTTGGGCATGCTTCGTAAGTGCTGCGGTTTCTCTGAGGATGGCTGGGACTGGTCCACAGCTTTAATCGCATGTAGTCTGTGAGTCTCTGGTGGACAAACCCCTGCATCAAGGTCAGCTGCTTGTAGCATCTTCCAGTGGTCAGCTCCCCTTCAGTATTGTCTCGCTGCTTCACTTGCTCAGGCAGGATTCTTTGGGTTTCCATAACGAGTGAGGCAGGTTTTCCTCCAGATCTGACTCCAGGTGATGTCCCCTTATCTCTTGGCAGCTGCCGTTAATGCATACACCAGCACTGATTGGGACTAGTCCTTGGGTACTGTGTGGAACACCCCTTCCTTAGTCAGAGAGAACTTGAAAATAGAACAAATGGGCCAGTAGCTCCTACTTTTATTCAGAGTTGGTAGACAGGAGATGCATATTCTCTGTCTGTCTTTGCAGAAAGTATTTCCATTAGTTCCCTTTTCATGTGTCCTTTTCAAGCTGTCTTCCAGCTTCAGCCTTTGTCTTGAGTGATGCTCTTCACAGCAGCATTGTCTCTTCTTTGGAACACCCACAACAGAAGCACATAGATGTGTATGCAGCCTGCATCTAACTATGAACAGCCACACTTGTTAGTGATCAGGAAGAGAGATAAAGGGATATTCTCCTTCAAAAGGACCCTTCACACCCTCCCACCACACAATCCATCCACAAAATGGCATTCTAAAAATACTAATCAGCAGCCTTTGGTATCAGAAAGGACCTTATTGAATTTCCGAGAGGTGGCCTGTCTCCTCTTTCCCCACTTCAGATGTGTGGCATCCTCCTTTCAGTCTAAAGAATGCCAGCAATACACTTCCACTGTCTGGGAATTCAATCTCACCTCCATCTTGTGTATAGGCCCAGGGCAGGGGCTTCCAAAGTGAAACCCACCATCCTGTGTCACTCTACTTTACTCAGGCACTCATGCAATGCATACCAAACTTTATTAGCATACATGCACACACCAGGTGAACAGGATCTAGGCACTTGGATTCCAGGTTCACTAGCAGCAGTAGAGCTATGGTTGAGGGGGCCAATGATCTTCAATTCTCATGTAACAGGTAAAAAGGCAGCCTCAAACTATAATCAATATAAAAAAAACACAGTATGCTGCGACCACCACGCTACACGTGTGAACCTGTGACAGTGTCCCTCTGTAATTGCTGAGGGCCCCCTTGGTGCATCCCTCTAGCTCCAGGACAGGTCCAGCACCGGTCTTAAGATAAGGGCAGGCCAAGTCTTTTGTCCACATGCTAGAGTAGAGTGAGGCTGGAGCCATAATCTGAAAACCAGGATACCAGAACACAGGGGACATGCCCATGCGAGAACCCTGCATCCTGTACACTATTGCACAACACATTATTTTTTTCTTATATTTAAATACATATGTTTATTAGTAGAAAGGTTTCTATTCCTCTGAAAGGGAAAAAGGAAAATTGCTATATTGGAATACTTGCAAATGATAGGGTTCAAATTACAGTTTTCATCACTTCCCAGTAGTACTGGTGTCAGCTGGGGATGTTCACAAGTCTTTAAAAGTAATCACCTTGTGTTAGTGATCAACAAAGGGTGCAAGTACACATCAGGGCAGTGCAAAGTTCACTCCGAAACTAACGTCTGCCACACATTGTTACTTTATTACGAAGAGCGGAGGAAGGAACAAAGTCTGTGTGAAGAAAACATTCTGTTTTACACTGTCTATTGAAGACTTGTTCTCTGCCCGCATTCCCACAGAGATACTTGCTATTGGTCAGTTCAATGGATTTGTTTATTCACATGCTGGCACTTCTTTTTCTAGTTTGTAACAGAAATAGTGCTTTACCATCAGCCTGCAAACTTCAAGCGTGGAACCAGAACTCCTATCACCAGGAAGGAGACATGATACTAGGGGGAGTGTTTGTTGTTCACTCTGGATACACTTCCCCTGAACTTACATTCAAAGAAGAACCACAGCCGATATCCTGTGAAGGGTAAGAACAGCTTGTTACAGTATGTGTAGAAGGGGCACCGTTGATAGGCTGGAGGGGTTAGAACAGTTTATTACCGTATCTATAGAAGTGTTACAGCTGAGATCCTGTGAGGACAAGAACAGTTTATTACAGTATGTATAGAAGTGTCACAGCTGATATCACGTGAGGGGTGAGAACAGCTTCTTACGGTATGTAAAGAAGTGTCACTGTTGAAAAGCTGTGAGGGATAAGAACAGTTTATGACAGTATCTATAGAAGTACCGCAGCTGATCCTGTGAGGGTTAAGAACGTTTTATTACAGTGTGTAGAGAAGTGTAACCGCTGGTATCCTGTGAGGGATAAGAACAGTTTATGACAGTATCTATAGAAGTGCCGCAGCTGATCCTGTGAGGGTTAAGAACGTTTTATTACAGTGTGTAGAGAAGTGTAACCGCTGGTATCCTGTGAGGGATCAGAACAGTTTATTACAGTATCTATAGAAGTGCTGCAGCTGATCCTGTGAGGGTTAAGAACGTTTTATTACAGTGTGTAGAGAAGTGTAACCGCTGGTATCCTGTGAGGGATAAGAACAGTTTATGACAGTATCTATAGAAGTGCTGCAGCTGATCCTGTGAGGGTTAAGAACGTTTTATTACAGTGTGTAGAGAAGTGTAACCGCTGGTATCCTGTGAGGGATCAGAACAGTTTATTACAGTATCTATAGAAGTGCCGCAGCTGATCCTGTGAGGGTTAAGAACGTTTTATTACAGTGTGTAGAGAAGTGTAACCGCTGGTATCCTGTGAGGGATCAGAACAGTTTATTACAGTATCTATAGAAGTGCCGCAGCTGATCCTGTGAGGGTTAAGAACCTTTTATTACAGTGTGTAGAGAAGTGTAACCGCTGGTATCCTGTGAGGGATCAGAACAGTTTATTACAGTATCTATAGAAGTGCCGCAGCTGATCCTGTGAGGGTTAAGAACCTTTTATTACAGTGTGTAGAGAAGTGTAACCGCTGGTATCCTGTGAGGGATCAGAACAGTTTATTACAGTATCTATAGAAGTGCCGCAGCTGATCCTGTGAGGGTTAAGAACGTTTTATTACAGTGTGTAGAGAAGTGTAACCGCTGGTATCCTGTGAGGGATCAGAACAGTTTATTACAGTATCTATAAAAGTGCCGCAGCTGATCCTGTGAGGGTTAAGAACCTTTTATTACAGTGTGTAGAGAAGTGTAACCGCTGGTATCCTGTGAGGGATCAGGAACAGTTTATTACAGTATCTATAGAAGTGCCGCAGCTGATCCTGTGAGGGTTAAGAACCTTTTATTACAGTGTGTAGAGAAGTGTAACCGCTGGTATCCTGTGAGGGATCAGAACAGTTTATTACAGTATCTATAGAAGTGCCACAGCTGATCCTGTGAGGGTTAAGAACGTTTTATTACAGTGTGTAGAGAAGTGTAACCGCTGAAATCCTGTGAGGGATCAGAACAGTTTCCTGTACTATGTACAGAAGTGTCACACATGATATCATGTGAGTGTAAGACCGGTTTATAACAGATTCAGTTTTTTTTAAATAAAGTGCATAGTTAATTAAAACCATTACACATGAGAACACATTAAAAACCAATACAATAAAAACAGCACGGTAAAACAATTGGTGTATTGGGGTAAAAGGTTTTTCATGTCAGGTCTACAGAATATTACAATGTCCCGTTCCTGAAGATGTTAAGAGTGTCGCCTTGTACTAATGGCTAGCTGATTCAGTTCATATATAATTTTCAGTCTTGCTCTGTATAAGCCTTTTACTTTTGCCACAAATAACTGTTTATATTTGACAACCCTTCTATTCAGGCGTGTGTGTAGTGTGTTGAGTCTTTCCATGAGCGTTTGCCTACAAGTTCTTATTCCAGCTTGAATTATGGTGCCCTCAGTAATGTTCTTCTTTCAAGGAGTAACGCCGGGCAGACACATAGGGTATGGATCATCGTCTCCTTTCCCTTCCCACGAAGCCTGCACTCATCACCTTCAGTTACTCTGGTCATGGAGGGATCTGGTCCAGTGTTGGCTGCTCCCTAAGATGCAGGTGCATAAATGCTACCTTTAAATGAAATGGATATCCATGGTCGAAATATGGCTGAGGTCTTAAAAGTTTGTAAGAAGGAATGAACTGCCAGGCACAAGCTTTCTTCTCCAATGTTGCTTTATCCTCTTCTGAAGAGAGTGACCGGGTGATTCGATTGAGGCGTCTTAAATTCTTTAGCTGAGACTTGAAGGTTCCATAGATCTCCTACGTGGAGAGAATGAGTTGCATCTTTTAGGTAGTCACTTAGTTCCGCCTCTGAGTCCGGAGTGTTTATTTCCTGCCAGACCCGAGCTGGCACAGGTTTGTTTTCAGCCAGGCGAAATCTATGATACATCTTGAGGAAAGCATTTTTTATAGCCCAGATGTGTTTCATAAGACCAAATTCAAGATGCAGCGGGGCCCGCATGATATGATTTGGAAGTTTGCATCTTAACTGATAGGTCTTGGCAGTTAATAGCTCTAAGGGTTTTTGCCATCTTCTCTCCCACAATTTCAGAGCAATTTCCTATAGTGGGTAAAAGCTTGCTGCCCATCACCTTCTGTAGGAGTCCAAAAAACGGGACTATGCAGAGTTTTTGTTGGTTGCTGATGTTAGGGAGCCATAGGATTTAATGGGATTCATATTTTGGCAGACAGGATATCAGTCACCGTTTTGACGGAGAAACATGTCAGTCAAGATTTAAAACAGACACTAAGTCTAATAGTGTTATTAATCAATAGTTGCCAGGGTTACTCCTGTTGCCACCTTTATAGATTGGGTGAGTTATTGATCCCTGCCATGATTCAGGGATCAGCTGGTTCTCAAGCACTGTGTTATAAAAGGTATTAAGATTTCTTGCCTAATATTGTAAGTTTAACCTAAAGAGGGCAGCAGGAAGGCTGTTGGGACCATCTTCCTTGTTCTTTCATATAATGTTTTCTAAGATTCTCAGATCTTGAGCAGAAATCTCTGGAGAGTAGTTGTCTGGGACAATTCGAAAGTTGGCTTCACCTGAAAAACAGCTTATTGGGCTATGAACTTCCTGAATATGCTTTTTCTGCAACTCTATTGGCTGTGATGGATTTCCTGTGCTGCTACATGATTCAGTGGCAGGTACTTTTTCATTGTCCTGTGCTGCTTGCATAATGGAATTATGCTTCCTCAAACGCTGCACCCATGATTCTTCAGAAATATTCATGTCATAAGAGGATGTTGGATTCTTATCGATTCCATTCATGATTTTCCAAAAGTCTTTAGGGTTGCTTAATTTACATGTATGAAGCACCCTAGCCCAGAACGTTTCCGAATGGAAGTTTTTGACTGTCCCAAACTGCAGAGAATGCAGTTCTGATGCATTTCTCTTATTTCCTCCTGCTGAGTTGGATTGGCAATGTGCTTTTTTAATGTGAAGTATTCTCTTTTAATGAATTCTATGCTAAGATAAGCTCTTTAGTTATCCAAGGGCAAGTTTTACCTTCTGTGGTTACTGCGGGGCATATTATCAAGGGCCGGCGATAAATATCGCAAAGCGCGCTTAGCGCTTGCATATTTATCGCCGGCTATCTCTGTAATTTATCGCCCGGTTAGCACGTTATTAACAACGCGCATCGCCGAGGCGATAAAAATTTCAGAGATAGCGTGGATATCGCCGTTTTCCATGTGGAAAACGGCGATATCCTAGATGATAGGGCCTGTGGTCTTAGCCACAGAATCCACCCCCCATGTTAAGTATGCCTTAGTCAGGAATTTAACAGACGTTAAATTCCTGCGTTAAGGCATACTTAACGCGATTAAAATAATCGCTTCCCCGCATTGTAAATATCGCGAAGCTGCCTTCGCGATATTTACCCATGTTGTTTCCACAGACACGCCTACTTTGCATCTCATTATCGATGCGAAGTCAGGCGTGATGGAAACGGGAGCAAAACAGCAAAACACGCGATAGCGTGTCTTTGCTGATAAGGCGATATAATTATCGCCGCTTTTCGGCCGAAAACGGCTGCAAAAGCGGCGATAATTGTTTATCGCCGCCTTGTTAATATGCCCCTGCATGCGCTGAGATCTTGGGGCATATTAGCAAGACCGGCGATAAAATTATTGCCGTTTTAGCGGCAGGAAACTGCCGCTAAAACGGCGATAATGGGCTTGCTAATATGCGTTATAGAATTCCAATAGAAGCCCAGGTTAGATGTGCAGGACATCTAACCTGGGCTTCTATTGGAATTCCATAAAGCATATTATCAAGCCCATTATCGCCGTTTTAGCGGCAGTTTCCTGCCGCTAAAACGACGATAATTTTAACGTGGGTCTTGCTAATATGCCCCCTTGTTTTATATAGAACTGCCTGAACATTTTGCAGTGTCATTCCCACTTAGTAATCGGGTTGTGTTCTGTAAGCTGCGGCTCCTCTAGAAGCTCTTTGCATACTTGCCCAAGTTGTTCCTGGAGCTTCCCTTGCCACCTTAGTCACCTCACGTTGTCTGCAGTGGAATTGGCAATGACGACATTGCCGAATGGTGTATGCATGGGGAAAGATTTTGCGTTATTAACTGGACCTTATGGTCACTATCTTCATGTTCCTCAATTTGAAAGCCACCAATCTATGCGAAGAGGGGTAGGATGGCAGCTGAGCAGTCTATTATGGACGTTGACTTATGCAAAATGTTTGTCCAGGACGGGGGCTTATCCTCTATGAACATGCTATTCACAAAGTGAAAACCAGAACGTTCCCCCGGTAATCCTTTCATCTTGAGGCAGGATTCCGTTCTGGAATATTCCAGACTAAGGTTTGAGCACTTATATTCTCATCTTGTTGCACCAATTGGAACAGATTTGATTAGATAGTGTGCATCCTTCTCTGTCAATAGTTTAGTTATTGCTTCTTGCAGAAGCTTCGTTGCGATCGCCTTAGCTCTGGAGTTCGGATGGATGTTCACATTAAGTAAAAGCAGTGGTCGTTTTGTCCCCTGCCTCTAGTTCTCTATTTTAACAGCCTGTACCCAGTTCTGTGTAACAATGATTTGCTCAACCTCAATTTTGCGAAGGGCTGAGAAATATATCTCGAGGCCCCCTTTGTATCGGCCTCAGAGCCTGTAATATTCCACGCGCCCTTTCAGTGGCATCCCCTGCTCAGCCCAAGTTTCCTGCAAAAGGATGATTTGGGATTTTCTTACTTATTGCACAACCACAGGATCGGGGACTTTCTGGGGGAAGCCCGATATGTTCCATGAGCAGATAAGTATTGGAGATGGCTGTGAGCTGAGTGCGGTCATGGGTCCTGATGTCCAGTCAGATAAGTTGCCGCCCCCTGATCATAGATCCCTGGTACCTAGCAGGACCTGGGGTGCCAAGAGCAGTCATGTTTATCAGGAGCAGATATTACAGTAGCTGTAGAAGTGTCACAGCTGACATCCTGTGAGGGGTAAGGGCACTTTATTACAGTATGCATAGAAGAGTCACAGCTAACATCCTGTGACGGGTAAGGGCAATTTATTACGGTATGTATAGAAGCGTCACAGCTGGTACCCTGTGAGGGGTAAGGGCAATTTATTACAGTATGTATAGAAGTGTCACAGCTAACATCCTGTGACGGGTAAGGGCAATTTATTACAGTATGCATAGAAGAGTCACAGCTGATATCATGTGAGGGGTAAGGACACTTTATCATAGTAGCTTTAGAAGTGTCACAGCTGATATCCTGTGAGGGGTGATGGCACTTTATTACAGTATGTATAGGAATGTCACAGCTGATATCCTGTGAGGGGTGAGAACACTTTATTACAGTATATGTAGAAGTGTCACAGCTGACATCCTGTGAGGGTTTAGAACAGTTTATTACAGTATGTATAGAAGTGTCACAGCTGACATCCTGTGAGGGGTAAGAACAGTTTATTACAGTATGTATAAAAGTGTCACAGCTGACATCCTGTGAGGGGTAAGAACAGTTTATTACAGTATGTATAAAAGTGTCACAGCTGACATCCTGTGAGGGGTAAGAACAGTTTATTAGGAGAAAAAGCTGTTACAATGTGGCCGTTTCTACTCAATGCATTTACAACACAGCTCTTACCACACGGCTACCATTACCACGCACAGCCTTTACCACACGTGATTTCACAATGAGTATGCCTTTACCACATATGCCTTTACAACGAATATACGTGGTAAAGGCATATGCATGGCGTAACTAAGCATCTTTACCTGAACATTAGAGACCCTATGCAGGAAAGAAGTCTGTTGGGTCTGGGGGCTCAGTGGACTAATGCATCCATTGCAGGGGCCTGTGTTCGACCTCATGGTCACAGGTTCAAATCCCGGGGGGTCCACTCAGCCTTTCATCCATCAGAGGTCGATAAAATGAATACCGTTGGGTAACAATAAACATCTGTTATTCAGCGCCAAGAGACCTCGTTGGGGTGAACGTGCACTTTACACATGTTATGTTAGATTCTTTTTTTGTTTTTTCACTTCCGTTTAAAAAAAAAAAAAAAGAAAGACCTGCACTTCAGAGGAAATTCCTACTCCCTCGTCCCCTCTTTACAAGCCAAAGGCAAACATGGGGTTTTAGGGCTCAGGGCTGGGGGAGAGGAAAGGAGTGGTGTTTAAGGCCTCCGGGCAGAGAGACTTTGAATCTGGAGGCTGAGGAGGGGCTGCGATGGGTGCTGATATTAGGGTTCAGGGCTGGGATCAGAGCATTTTAAGTGTTCGGAGCATCAGAGGGTCCCCATGGTACCCGTACTGCACATAACCTTTACCACGCATATGTCCTTACCACTCATGCACTTACAACAAAATCTGTTGTGAAGGCAGGCGTGGTAAAAGTATGCAAACTAATGACATTCTCGTTGTAATGGCATGCGTTACAACAGAATGCATGGTTCCATCATACAACTCTTTATTACAGTATGTATAGAAGTGTCACAGCTGATGTCCTGTGAGGGTTTAGAACAGTTTATTAGGAGAAAAAGCTGTTACAATGTGGCCGTTTCTACTCAATGCATTTACAACACAGCTCTTACCACACGGCTACCATTACCACACATAGCCTTTACCACACGTGATTTCACAATGAGTATGCCTTTACCACATATGCCTTTACCACGTATATGCCTTTACCACGTATGCCTTTACAACGAATATACGTGGTAAAGGCATATGCATGGCGTAACTAAGCATCTTTACCTGAACATTAGAGACCCTATGCAGGAAAGCAGTCAGTTGGGTCTGGGGGCTCAGTGGACTAATGCATCCATTGCAGGGGCCTGTGTTTGACCTCATGGTCACCGGTTCAAATCCCAGGGGGTCCACTCAGCCTTTCATCCATCTAAGGTCGATAAAATGAGTATCGTTGGGTAACAATAAACATCTGTTATTCAGCGCCAAGAGGCCTCGTTGGGGTGAACGTGCGCTTTACACATGTTATGTTAGATTCATTTTTGTTTTTTCCACTTCCGTTTAAAAAAAAAAAAAGAAAGACCTGCACTTCAGAGGAAATTCCTACTCCCTCGTCCTCTCTTTACAAGCCAAAGGCAAACATGGGGTTTTAGGGCTCAGAGCTGGGGGTGGGATGGATACAGGGCTGGGGGAGAGGGAAGGAGTGGTGTTTAAGGCCTACGGGCAGAGAGACTTTGAATCTGGAGGCTGAGGAGGGGCTGCGATGGGTGCTGATATTAGGGTTCAGGGCTGGGATCAGAGCATTTTAAGTGTTCGGAGCATCAGAGGGTCCCCATGGTACCCTTACTGCACATAACCTTTACCACGCATATGCCCTTACCACTCATGCACTTACAACAGGTAAAGGTTATGCGTACTAATGACATTCTCGTTGTAATGGCATGCGTTACAACAGAATGCATGGTTCCATCATACAACTCTTTATTACATTATGTATAGAAGTGCCACAGCTCATATCCTGTGAGGTGTGACAACAGTTTCTGACAGTATCTATAGAAGTGTCACAGCTGATATCCTGAGAGCAGTTAGAACCCTTTATTACAGTACATATAGGAGTGTTATGGCTGATATCCTGTGAGGGGTAAGAACAGTTTATTACAATGTGTAGAGAAGTGTCACAGCTGCTATCCTCTGAGTGGTAAGAATGGTTTATTACAGTATGTATAGAAGTGTCACGGCTGATACTATTTGAGGAGTAAGAACACTTTATTACAGTATGAATAAAAGTGTCACAGCTGAAATTCTGTGAGGAGTAAGGACATTTTATTACAGTATGTATATGAGTATCACAGCTGATACCCTGTGAGGAGCAAGGGATACTATATTACAGTATGTATAGAAGTGTCACAGCTGATACCCTGTGAGGGATAGGAACACTTTATTACAGTGTGTGTAGAAGTGTCACGGCTGATACCCTCTGAGTGGTAAGAACAGTTTATTACAGTATGTGTAGAAGTGTCACGGCTGATATCCTGTGAGAGGTAAGAACACTTTATTACAGTATGTATAGGAGTGTCCCAGCTGATACCCTGTGAGGAGTAAGCAACACTATATTACAGCATGTATAGAAGTGTCACAGCTGATACCCTGTGAGGGATAGGAACACTTTATTACAGTATGTGTAGAAGTGTCACGGCTGATATCCTGTGAGGGATAAGAACACTTTATTACAGTATGTGTAGCAGAGTCACGGCTGATACTCTGTGAGGAGTAAGGACACTTTATTACAGTGTGTATAGAAGTGTCACAGCTGATACTCTGTGAGGAGTAAGGACACTTTATTACAGTGTGTATAGAAGTGTCATAGCTGATACCCTGTGAGGGATAGGAACACTTTATTACAGTATGTATAGAAGTGTCAAGGCAGATATCTTGTGAGGGGTTAGAACACTTTATTACAGTATGTATAGGAATGTCATGGCTAATATCCTCTGAGTGGTAAGAACAGTTTATTACAGTATGTATAGAAAGTGTCACAGCTGATACTCTGTGAGGCGTAAGGACACTTTATTACAGTGTGTATAGAAGTGTCACAGCTGGTACCCTGTGAGGAGTAAGAACAGTTTATTACAGTATGTATGGAAGTGTCACAGCTGATATCCTGTGAGGGGTAAGAACACTTTATTACAGTATGTATAGGAGTGTCACGGCTAATATCCTGTGAGGAGTAAGCAAGACAATATTGCAGTATGTATAGAAGTGTCACAGATGATACCCTGTGAGGGTTAAGAACACTTTATTACAGTATGTATAGAAGTGTCAAGGCTGATATCCTGTGAGGGGTTATAACACTTTATTACAGTATGTATAGGAATGCCATGGGTGATATCCTCTGAGTGGTAAGAACAGTTTATTACAGTATGTATAGAAGTGTCACAGCTGATAGTCTGTGAGGAGTAAGGACACTTTATTACAGTGCGTATAGAAGTGTCACAGCTGGTACCATGTGAGGAGTAAGAACAGTTTATTACAGTATGTATAGAAGTGTCACAGCTGATATCCTGTGAGGGGTAATAACACTTTATAACAGTAAGTATCGAAGTGTCACAGCTGATACTCTGTGAGGAGTAAGGACACTTTATTACAGTATGTATATGAGTGTCACAGCTGATACCCTGTGAGGAGTAAGGGACACTATATTGCAGTATGTATAGAAGTGTCACAGCTGATATTCTGTGAGGGATAGGAACACTTTATTACAGTATGTATAGAAGTGTCAAGGCTGATATCCTGTGAGGGGTAAGAACACTTTATTACAGTATGTATAGGAGTGTCACGGCTAATATCCTGTGAGGGGTAAGCAAGACAATATTGCAGTATATATAGAAGTGTCACAGCTGATAACCTGTGAGGGTTAAGAACACTTTATTACAGTATGTATAGAAGTGTCAAGGCTGATATCCTGTGAGGGGTTATAACACTTTATTACAGTATGTATAGGAATGCCATGGCTGATATCCTCTGAGTGGTAAGAACAGTTTATTACAGTATGTATAGAAGTGTCACAGCTGATAGTCTGTGAGGAGTAAGGACACTTTATTACAGTGTGTATAGAAGTGTCACAGCTGGTACCATGTGAGGAGTAAGAACAGTTTATTACAGTATGTATAGAAGTGTCACAGCTGATATCCTGTAAGGGGTAATAACACTTTATAACAATATGTATCGAAGTGTCACAGCTGATACTCTGTGAGGAGTAAGGACACTTTATTACAGTATGTATATGAGTGTCACAGCTGATACCCTGTGAGGAGTAAGGGACACTATATTACAGTATGTATAGAAGTGTCACAGCTGATATTCTGTGAGGGATAGGAACACTTTATTACAGTATGTATAGAAGTGTCAAGGCTGATATCCTGTGAGGGGTAAGAACACTTTATTACAGTATGTATAGGAGTGTCACGGCTAATATCCTGTGAGGGGTAAGGACATTTTATTTCAGTATGTATAGAAGTGTTACATCTGATACCCTGTGAGGGGCTGGTATCCTGTGATGGGTAAGAACACGTTAATGCAGTATGTATAGAAGTGTCATGGCTGATATCCTGTGAGGGGTTAGAACACTTTATTACAGTATGTGTAGAAGTGTCACGGCTGATACCCCCTCCCTCGGGACCCTTTCCTTCCCAAATTTTTGACCTGACGCTGTGAGGTGTGCTGTTTCTGGATCCTTACCTGTTTGTTTGACTCCGACTTTTGGTGGCCGGTCTGCTATGATCTGATCTGCATTTGCTACCCATTTTTCTCTTATCCCCTTCACCCTCTATGCTCCTTTAGTCTCGTTTTTCTATGCTATGTAACGTCCCAGTAACAGATGTAACTTGTAACTGATGTAACTTTGTAACAATATGTAATTCTCATGTAAAGCGCTCTGATACCTCCGGGTCTAGCCAGCGCTATATAAAACTCATCAAATAAATAAATAAATAAACTTTAATACAGTATGTATAGAAGTGTCACGGCTGATATTCTCTGAGGGGTTAGAACACTTTATTACAGTATGTATAGGAATGTCATGGCTAATATCCTGTGAGGGGTGAGAACACTTTATTACAGTATGTATAGGAATATCACAGCTGATATCCTGTGAGAACACTTTATTTTATTACAGTATGTATAGGAATGTCATGGCTGATATCCTGTGAGGGGTGAAAACACTGTATTACAGTATGTATAGGAATGTCACAGCTGATATCCTGTGAGGGGTGAGAACAATTTATTACAGCATGTGTAGGAGTGCCATGGCTGATACCCTGTGAGGGGTAAGAACAGTGTATTACAGTATGTATAGAAGTGTCACAGCTGATACCCTGTGAAGGGTGAGAACACTTTATTACAGTATCTATAGAAGTGTCACAGCTGATATCCTGTGAGGGGTATGAACAGTTTATTACAGTATGTATAGAAGTGTCACAACTGTTTAGGGTGAGAACAGCTTAGAGATGTCACAGCTTGAATCCTGTGAAGGATAACCACAGTTTATTACAGTTTGTAAAGAAGGGTAACAGCTGATATCCTGTGAGGGGTAAGAACAATTTACTACAGTATGTATAGGAGTGACCCACATGTGAGTGTAAGAACAGCTTATTACAGTATGTAAAGTAGTGACACAAGTGATAACCTATGAAGGGTAAGAACGGCTTCTTACACTGCGTATGCCAAAGCCAATATCCTGTGATGGGTAAAATTTGCATATTAAAGTATGAAAAGAAGTGACACAGCTGATAACATGTGAGTGAAAGACCAGTTTATTACAGAATCTATAGAGGTGTCACTGGTGATAACCTGTGACGGGTAAGAACAGCCTTTTATAGTATGTTTAGAAATGACACAGCTGATAACCTTTGAGGGGTAAGAACGAACAATTACAGTATTTAAAGTAGTGGCACAGCTGACAACCTGTGAGTAAAAGACCATTTTATTACAGTATCCATAGACGTTTCTTACAGTATGTACAGAAGTGCCACAGGTGATATTACATGGTATGCATTAGAGTCTGACAGATGATTTCCCCCAAAGAGTGAAACAAGTTTTACAGTTCATATTGAAGTGTCACAGTACATATCCTGTCAGGGTAGGAACAGCATTCAAGTATGGCAGATGTGATAATTTTATTAATAGTATAATATCATTGGAGGGAAGAATAGTGCATTAGAGGTTTACAGAGTGTATTACAGGGTGAATATAAGTCTTTGAGCTGACAACTGTGAGTCATCAGAACTGTGGGTTACTTTTTGTACAGAAGGCTGAACTACTCAATGGTCATACATTGCAGGCTCTCAAGAGGACTTGAGAATGCCTGACATCTGGTGCCTGGCAGATAAACAGATGACATCATCAATACTGAAAGGGGTGTGAGGGAGAAGCAGAAGAGAGCATCACACATCAGACTGAAGGCCCAGGCGTTAAGTTACAGAGGAGAATGGCAAAATATCCCTGGTTAGGACATGCACGGGTATGGAGAGAGGAACTACATCATGGACGTCATTTCGGGGTCGCCAGGGGTCACAGTTGTGACCCCCAGCTTGCCCCTTGCGACCTTGGCCCTGCATTTGCCACCCCTGGAGTCAGAGGAGGCAAAATCAGTGCCAGAAACACAGGAGCACCTCGTCCTTATGGACAACACTTTGGGCTCCAATCTCCTTGTTTTTTGCTATTTTTTAGGTCGAGCCTTGACAGCGCATGCGCTGTCTGAAAGACCTGCTGTAATCCCCTATACAGAATCTAATCCCACCTGCTGCTTGCCATTGGCTCACTCCCCCGTTGCTCTGCTTTCCTGGCTCCTTATTGGTTGGCACTCCCGAGATGTCACTTCCATTTTTTGGAAAGGAGCACCGGCCAACTACAGTATAGTTACCCTGTAAGTCTGTATCTGTTTTTTTTAGGGACTACTTTGTTTATTTATTCTATTATTATCACCATGGCGCCCGCTTCAAGGCCACCATGTGCATAAGTTTAATATGCATTGGCGCCGTGCTTCATGTAGCGCGGCGCCTGCTTTTGCTTTAATCATTACTTTTTTATTACCATGACGGCCGCTTCATGGGCCGCCATGCGCCTATTGTTTATGTGCACGGGCCCCATGCTTTAAGCATGGCGCCCGCTATCATATTTTTCATTTTGCTGTTTATATATGCTGTAAGACCGTGAAGGCCTTGGTCTGAAAACTGCAGCGTCACACTCTGCTTGTGCTGCGTACACAGATACCCAGCATGCGTGACTGTGGGACACACAAACAGCGCTCACTCACAAGCACTGTTTGCTTTACCGTGAAAACAAAGACCTTCGGCGGGACCGGCCCCACTTCAATAAACTCTCTTTGTCGGAGTGCAGGCTGCTTGGGGAGCACCCAAGATTGTGATGGTGAGAAAAGTGAAACACAAGTCTGGGCAGAAAGTCTTGGGCGGGAGGGCTGACTTTAGGAAGCGCATTTCTATAAAGCTGCAGAAAGTCACATCCCTGGCAGCAGCTGCTCCTCTCCTCTCCTTTGCTCATTGCGCTTCCCTCATGAATTGCTAGCTCGTGTCATCAGAGGCCCCACGCAGTGCACTGCACGCATAACTTTTATATACACGGGCACCGCGCTTCATGTTTGAACACGGTGCCCTATTTTATGTTTTTTGTTGTACTTGCAACGTTTCGGTCCTAGGAGGAGGGGCGGGGTGCACCAGCGGCGATTGAGTTCCAGTGCATGAGCTGCTCTACAGTATATTTCAAACTGCGTGTTTTTCAGACAGTTGTTGGTAATTCTCTGTTCCTCTCATCCACCCCTGGAGACTGCTGAAGGCCACGGGACCCTTCTAGACAGCACAGAATGTAGATGCTGATATGTGGTGCTGGGGGAGGGTAGCTACAGACGACATATTTATTGCTAGGCTGTTCTACGGACTTGTCGGGAAGTTAGGAGGAAGGAAATACCACGCCGACCAGCTGCATTGCATAATTTTATTAAAATGCGAATAACAGTTAATTTTGCCAGACGGCATATATTAACACTCTACTTTACATATCCCACTATATGCATACAAGATCTCTCAATGCAATTTCTCACAGAATGAAAACATTACATCAGCGTAGCCAAATATATAAACAAATCGCAGCGTCACAATAAGACCTTCGTATTTAATTGATATTTCAATTTTCACTTGGCCTAGTTTTTTAATGCAGCAGTTTAATGCAAAAACTCTTGCTGCGCTTTGTTTACAAAGATGTTAAGCATGAGCAAGAACTGATGGCAAAATGCTTGGGTTGTACAAAGATAGCCATAAAACTTCCAGCCAACAGTTTATGTGACAGGCTCCGTTTTACTCTAAGGGCGTGACTGAGTGTGTGCATCTCGCCGACTTAGTTATCAAGTACTAGAGTGTTATATCCCGCATAGAGGCCCTAATGTAGACCCGTTCGTACATGCCCTACAATGGACGTATTCATATTTACTCTAATATGGTCATATTCGTACTTGCGCTATTATGGTCATAGTCACATATGCCCAATTATGGTCATAACTGTACATGTCCTATTATAGTCATGATTCTTTATATAGGCATGATCTTTCACCTACATTGGTCCCAGCTAGTACACAACGAGCTCTGAGGGCTGAACGTTATCTATTCTGTGGTTTAGAATGCAGCAGGGTTCTTCCAAACACAGGCCCACACTGTACTCATTAATTATGCATGGCTTTCTAAGAATACACCACCGGCATAATATGTATGTACAAAGTTCACCCCTGACGTCTTCCTCATGTCCAATACAACCCATACTGTGGACCTAGACTCTTTTGGGTATAAATACACCACATCTTGCCCCGGTAAGATAGAGGGAACCGAGACTTCCATGCTGACACACTGACCAGAGACGCTGAGGCTCCTGCATGCAGTCGCTCAAGCTGACAGTGGTCTGACACAACCCGGACGGAGTGTCCAACTCGAGACCAGGACGGGGTCCCACACTCTCTCTATTCAGGTATGGGGGTTCGACTAAATCCTAGGAGGATTCTTGGCTCTTAGCTTCTAAGACCTATACACATATGCTAGGTACACTCCGGTACATCTAGGTAGGCATCGTGGGAGTACGCACACTTTGCATAATGCTTTTATATTCATGTATGTATCCATGATTATCGCAATATGGTAGAAATGTTCTATCCCTTTGCTTTTATCTTACTGCTGATAATATATCTCTGCTATTGTCTGCTGGTCTCTGCAGCACATATATTTTACACCAGAATAACAACTGTTCAATAAATACTTATTGAAACGCCCGACTGTTTATTCTGTGTAACTCTCTGAGACAAACTGAATAAGTGAGCACGAGTGACTGAGCGAAAGATAGTACATTGTTTCCACTATTCTGAGGGAATCAGGGTTGTCATGTTCTAAGGTTGCCAGAAACTAATCTCTCCCCGATAAGAGGAGACACTAGTGGCACTGCGAGCTAGCTAATGCAAAACTAGGCTAACATATATGGTGGGGGTGCACAGAGTCAGTCTGCCACCAATCAATCAATCAGGGAATTGTAAGCGCGTTACTCACCCGTGAGGGTCTCAAGGCGCTGGCCAAGCCCGAAGTATATGTTAACCAAACGCGCAGGTCCTGCAGGGGTACTATAGGAGCTACACGACATGGCGCGCAACGTTGGTTGGGTACTTATTTAACAGTAGAATCTGAGTAGTTCAGTCGTGCTATTCTCAGAGAACCTACTCACAAAACCCCAGAGACGTCTGGAGTGGGTGGGCACAAAATCCGCGACAGCAGAGTAGTACGAGAATACTATTTATTGGCTGTTGGTTATTCAAGCTTGAAGGATATTTAGTTCCTACAATTGTGCACTTACACCTTATTTTAAGAACTCTTTAATCTCCTTCTTCCAATTAAAAATGGTGGAAGAAACAAGCGCAACAGGGAGAGTTACAACAAACCTCTTTGGTTTAGAAGAAGACCCTGAAGAAGCAATACAAATTGCACCAAATTTCAGAAGGGCAGTCACCATAAAACTTCTAGAACATGGCTTAAGAGCCAGGGGTGGTACAGTAATTTTTGTGATAGAGGCACACGAATCCAATAAAACAGAGGTGTTCTATTCTTGGGTTACAATCCCAGCAGCGAATCCAATTACAAATGTATTTCACTACTACCTAGAAGGTGAAACACCAGCAGACTATACTCCTTTTGAGGAAGTAGAGGTCCCGCTCACTTACCAGGAGCATAATTACTGGTTTAAAGGTGCCCTACCCCACGTACATGGAAGAGCAAGATTAGGCCCGCTCGGAGGAGCAGGAGCCACATGGCCCATATTAGCGGCATACACACCGCATCCTGACATTAACACAATGACACAGCCAGACTTACTCGTACAACACAGAGATTTAATTAAAATCTACAGAAACCTCACACAATTTGTGATGAGGACTTTAACAGTTCAGCCTGCACCAGCTGCGACACAAGACAATCCAGTCCAAGGTACAGTTAATAAAATAACTCCACAAACATTACACGCGATAATGGGCAAAATGCCAGCAAAACACGAACAAATCCCATTCTGGATAGCTCAGAAAATAACTCAGCTTGAAGCAGTATTCCCGAATACTGCAACCAATGATAAACACAGAATTCTAACAATCTGCTTGCCCATGGGTCTCACACCACAAGTAGAGGACTGCACCTCTTGGGGTTCAGTCTTTGCTGCCATATATACCAGAACACATGGTATCCCATCCTTAGCAGTAGTACCTGACGTATTGAAACAGATACAAAATGAGTACGGAGCAGAGCCTGCCCTTAACTTAGGGATGAAGTTGTTAAACAACTTTGAACAGGTCTCAGCCATAATACTAGCAAACATAAAGGGGGAAGCAGCTTCAGTGGCGATCCGCCAATGCCTAAGGGAGTTCAGTCCAGAGGACCAACAACACGAACTACCCAAAATAATTGAAACTGCATACGCAGAACTAGGCAGAGACAGTTTGGGTAGGAAAGCATTAAAACCACAACTGGTGGGCAGTCCTGAAAAGGACACTACAAAGCAGACACCTACTTCTTCTAAAAAGAAGTGGGAAAATAAAAAACAACAAAAGTCTAAAGACACCAGATCTCAGTCCAGAGGTAGGTCTCCTCAACAGGAGCCCTCTAAAAAGAGGTATAACCTCAGGAATAGGGATAACATTAAAAAACCTGACAGGTATCAGGATACTGATACTCGTTCCTCTCGTTCCTTTCAGGGTTCATCACGAAACTCCGAGAGGGAAGGACGATCAAAGGAGCGTACAAAGTCCAGAGACACACAACACGCTGCGGACTACGCACCTAATAAAGAGGATAAACAAAAATCAAAACCTCAGTTCAAAAAGAAGAAGGTAGCAGGTCTCAAGATCAGACATGCCCAGAATTCTGAGGACAAAGCTTCTGAACGAGGAGTGGGCTCTGACGATGCTAGACAGCGCGGCAGAAGTAACGATAGCTCGCCAGAACCTGAAGGAATTTCTGGTGACAGCGGAGTTGAGTGAGTATATCACGGTGGAAACACCTGATACTCGGGTTAGTGTCCCACATAAGTTACATGAGATAACACTCCGGATGGAGGGGGACAAGCCCAGAAATGTTAAAGCTCTCTTTTTGAAAAATCTGTCATCTGGTTATGACATTCTATTAGCAGAACAAGACTGGCCGCCAGCATTCGTCATGGAGTGCCCTACGATAATTTTTCCAGCCTTTTCCGACCTCGTTGCCATTCACCTAAAACATGCATATGCGCAGGAGTGGGCGGTTGCCCTAGCTCCATCATTGTACAAAAATCATGCTGGTTGGGATGAGGAGTCAACCCACCACGTGATCCCGTTAAAAGTTTCCCCAAATGCTCAAAGGCAATACCCTATAAAGCAGGAAGCTAAAAAACAAGTCAGGGAGATTCTAGACCAACTTGAATACCAGGGGGTGATAGAAAATTGCACTTCACCTATGAACAATCCTTTGTTCTCCATAGCCAAACCTGACAATACATATCATCTAGTTTTAGATTACAGACATTTAAACACTTGCACAAAGACATTTGCAGTTCAAAATGCACACAGTGCCGCATTAATGAATAACATTGTGCGGAAAAAATATAAAACAACACTTGATATCTCAAATGGATTTTTCTGCCAAAATATAGCGCCTGAAAGCAGGTATCTGACCGCATTCAGTGTGTTAGGGTCCCAACGGCAATTTTGCCGACTCCCCCAAGGGTACAAGAATAGCCCGGGGTTGTTCTCAGCAAGGGTAACAGAGTTACTGCAAAATTTGGATGAAGAAGCATTGTACTATGTGGATGATATTTATCTGACGGACGATTATTTAAAGAGGCACTTGACCAGGGTGAGCACCATTATTATGGGATTACCCTCTGAGGGCTATAAATTTAATATCAAAAAATCAAAAATTGCCCACCTCACTGTCCTGTTTTTAGGATACGAGCTGTCAAGTGAAGGAAAAAGCCTAACTTTTTAGAAAAGTGTGCGCTGCTCCAACCTCCAAAATCATTAAAGAATTTACAATCAATTCTGGGATTCATAAATTTTGGTCGAACATACATTTTGGATTACGCAGAAAGGGTAAAACCTTTCTACGACTTAATAAAACCTGACTTTTCAGTCAGACAGTGGACACAGGAACACACAAATATCCTGCGTTCCCTACAGGAAGAGATGATAGCTTCAAAACATTTACAGACACGCGTAAATGCACAGAACTTAGTGATCCGAGTAATAGCGGGTCAATGCGGGTACACTTATTTAACTTTTAATGAAGGTGAAACAGCACCAATCGCATACAAATCACACCTGTACACAAACGCAGAAATGCGTTTCACTTCAACAGAAAAAATCCTGACAGCAGTGCAGACCGCTGTAGCAAGAGAAAGAGCTCTGGCTCAGGGAAAACGCATAATTGTCGTGACCCCAGTACCAGCTTTAGAAGCTGTTACAAAAGCTAGCATTCCAAATGCGAAAGCCTTACATCCGAGATGGATACAGTGGGCTAATTCTCTTACTGCAACGGATGTTGAATACAGATTTGATCCAAGTTTAAAAACACAGGCATTCCTGCAATACGAACAAGAATATCCTCTACCAAATGAAATTCTGCCTCTAGATCAGTATGAATACATTATTTACACTGACGGTTCTGCTCAACCCGCCACAGGAAGTAAGCAAGCTTACAGCGCGGCGTGTGCGATTGTTAAAGGTCGCATGCACGATGGCAAGTTCCATCCGAGTTGCACTAAAACGCAATCTCTAGGAGACTGCACGGCTCAGTTGGCAGAACTCAAAGCACTAATACTGGCACTTATAAATACGGATCACGAATTCCCCACACTTATTGTGTGGGATTCCTTTTACTGTGTACAGTCGTACAATGAATATCTCCATCATTGGGAACAAAACGGGTTCAAAGATGCAAAAGGTGGCACAATTAAACATATGGGAACAGGTAGTGGAGTTGAGAAACGAACTACCAAGGGCTCACGTGATACATACACTGAGTCATCAGCGTGATGGCGTTCACGTTGAAGGGAATTCATTGGCTGATGAAGCAGCAAAGGGGGCTGTTCGCACAGCCGCCTTAGCTGCAGTTACTCGTTCAAAGACGAGGATAGACGGCGAGATAATGGTAGCTGTCAATGCTTCACGCAAAGGCAGCACAGCAGTACCTAAAAAATTTCCACTCAGGTACTCCTACAAGTTAGATGCACAAAACATTCCATATGCTCAGATTCCTGGAGTGGGGGATAGAGTAATACCAAATATGGATCGTAGGCAAAGGCTTAATTTTAGCAGCACACGAGGGTTTGGGTTCTGCGCACAAAGGCGTTACAACAACTATTTCTTTATTGAAACAGCGCTATTGGTGGCCAGGGTTAACGAAGCAGACTAAAGACTGAGGGCCTGATTCTGATGCGGTTAGGAAAGCATTCCCACCTAGGGCCTGATTCTGATGCGGTTAGCAAGGCCTCCTAATGGCATTTGCTCCTTCCAAATCGGATTGGGAACGTGTCTTCCCGACCCAGGGCCCAATTATGATGCGGTTAGGAACATATGCTCCCATTGAAGTCAATGGGAGTCCAACCAAATCGTATCTGGAAGCATCCGGATGCATCGTACTCCGTCGGTCGGACTCTCCCGATCCGAGTGGGTCGGAAACCATTTCCAAACCGATTCGGTCGGGAAGCTTTCCAACCCGCATCAGAATCAGGCCCTCTGTCTTGAAATGCGACATCTGTCAGCCGATGAAAGGCTCCACCGTAACACGCCCAGCACAGACACCATTGCTGAAATCAGACAAACCTCTCGCATGTGTGTATTTGGACCACTGTGGACCCTTACAATCTGATGGGTCCAAGAAATATATCATGGTTGCAGTAGATTCCTGCTCACGTTTCCTATGGGTTTGGCCTCAGCGCTCGGCTGACGCTCGAACTGTTATAAAAGATTTGCGAGTCTTTATCGGCACATACGCAGTTGGCACGTTACATTCTGACCGTGGTCCGGCGTTTAGCTCTCGGGCTTATAAAGAGGCCATGGAGGGAATGGGGGTAGCATTGCGGTACTCCTCTCCGTATCATCCCGAGGAAAATTCTGTTGTGGAGAGGAAAAACCGAGACTTAAAGCAATCTTTAACAGCTAGGGTATTAGGCAAGGGCGGTAGATGGGTCGATCACCTTTATGGGGTACAGCCCGTGCTCAATAATCAGCCAAGAAGCTCTCTAGGAGGTGTCACTCCTTATGAGGTCCTATTTGGGACAAGAATGTGGGTACCTGATCTTGATTGTGAAGGCACAGTGGCGGATGAAAAACCATCCATGATCGTTTGGCTGTTTTACAGGATCTAAACAAATCCAGGACACAACAAAGTAACGTGCTCCAGAAACAGGCCGCCACTGAGGAAGTCAAGGCAGTAACGGCAAGACCTATCTGGATCCCAAAACTCGGGGATCTAGTCAGAGAGAAGATTGCTGACAAGAAAGAATTTGGGCCATCCTACAGAAAGCCTGTACCGGTCCTAGCAATCCACGGCACAAAAACTGTACTTCTGCCACCTCTTGCTGGAAAAAAGGAGAAAAGATTTGTCTCAATAGACTTAATCAAACCACACTATGTGGCCAATACTAAACAGTAGGCCTCGTGGACTCCACAGTAGCAGACGCCCTCCTCTCGCTACAATCCAAGAAGTCCAAACAGAAAGACTCATCACGTTTGAAGAGCCACCTGTACGGAATGAAGGACTAAGCAACAATGCTATGGAACTCGTTCCACTTCATCAAGAAATTCATCTTCAAAATGAAAATCAACTTAACAACCAAGTTGTAATCAGACCTAATACAGACATCTATGTCAATGTGCCTCGACAAGAGAACACAGCGATTTCAACAAATCCCGATGCAATTCCAACAATTGATCGAACTGCTTCTGGCTATTTCATGAACTTTGATACGTTTTCACTAGATCCAAGCGAGCCGGAAACGATGCCAGCCAAAAAATCACTCCAACAGAAACTCAATGACTTTTTGAACTTTTTTAGAAAGACTTACCTGGTGTCACCTTGGATAGAACTATGGTATATCACTGGGATTTTATTTTTCGTTTTCTGGCTAGGTTTAATAATACATTTTAGTATGCTTATTAATGGACGATACCTCCAGCCAAGCTCTACAGCCCAAAGAGTCAATTTGATTTTGAAACCACACCAGTCTTCACATCGTGAACCAAGAGACTTGTCTTCAGTGAACATTACAGCAGTTCCTATACCGGACGGTATAGTATGGGACAATATTGATTATGATATATATTAGGTCCAACTGAGCTTTTAAAGCTAAAATATGTATTTAAAATTTCTTTAAGTGATATCATTGCCTCAAGTGCATATTCTGATGATTGGGACACTGAAACTGTAAATGCTATGATGTCTGATTTAGAAAAAACTGCAGCATTTCCGAACAATGAAATGTTAGAAGGTACTTCAGACTATGATACATTGTACTGTTACCAACATTTTGGTGATCATTTCTTACATACGTCTATCACACCTAGAAATGTATTTGAATACCACCAGTGGGAACACTGCCCAACACCTCCAAAAGGTAGTTCACAAGCATTTGCACAGAAATTCACATACTTCTCAGGGTTTAACACATCCGACCTGAAGTCATTTTATTATAAAATGGAGAAAATTTCAGCTCAGAAAATTATGTTAACAAACACCAAACATATTTACTCTGCATCCTTTTTGAACCAGTTGTCTAAACAGGGTTTCAATCTATGGATTCCAAATCGATCTGGGGTTCTAGGGACTGGCAAGTCCAGGGAATAGAAGCACTTTTTAGAGCATGCATCATTCCGCAGCAGATTTTATTTCTGAATGAAACTGTGCAACAGACATCCTGTCTTGGATTAGCCAAAGGCAAGGAAATGAATACACCGGGATTTCCAACACCATCGCAGATGGGTGGGGGGCAGAATTCAACTACACAAGGGGTAGGTTTAGATGACATTTTCCAGTACAACAGATCAGATCCTGATTGGACAGAATGGCTGGTTTGGCCCATTGACACAAACAAATGTCAACAGAGATTTATGAATACAACCGCAGGGTTTAGTATCCATAGGCCAGACCCACGCTATGTACAAAGACAACACCCAGGGGTAGTGACATCGTATAGTGTTGGGAAGTTGTGCCTTGATTGGCTAGAGACCTCAACATTGACAGAAGTAAAGCACCACTTGACCCTACTCACACCTGACATGGATCTTAGAGAATTTCTACTAGGACCCAATAAACAACGTCAGAAACGTTTCATATATGCAGGCCTTTATGCCTACTACAATGAGAACTGGAAAATATCCCAACAAGAGGCAGCAGAAAGGATACGGGAAATAGACCGTATTAACTTAGAAAAAGCATTAGCTGTAGTGGATAATGGGTTAACTACTTTGACCTCCAGGATTTACTCCTTAGGCAACATTGTGTCCTCCGCAATCGACATATTAGAACAAGATCTGGCCTTGTTACAACACGGGCAATCTCAGCTACGTTCTATTATGATGTTAAGCTGGACGCTGCAATCTTTGCTTGCAGGCTATGTGCCATGGCGTTTTATAAACACCACGTCTCTGTTTTCAGAATACAATCTAACTGATAAACAGACAGAAATGGCACAAAGGGGAGCCAAATATACAATGCTGCGTATTGAGAAACTGGAAAGGTTACCATTCACTGTAGCCGATTCACCATCAACAGAATGGCTCATTCATGGCCAAATCACTCTGCCGGTCACTACGTTTCAGTTTCAATATTGCCTTGAGCAAAGGCAGGCAAATATGTAAAAATGGGTAAGGGATACATCAAGGAAACTTGGGAGTTACCATATAGATACCGATGCCGGAATGGGGATCGAGAAGTGTCTCTGAGTGGTACAAACTGCAAGAACACTTTGAGCGGTACTCTCATGTGTCAGGATATTTCTCTACATGGAGCCTGCAATGGTTCAGTGGCGAACTTATCTTGTCACATGTCAGGGACCCCAGCGGCCATGATCACGCCGGTTTTCCAGCTGCTCTCGAATGGGAGTTACTTAATGCTAAATGATCAAGGTTGTTGTGGGATGCTTCCGGGTGTCGCATATCTAGTAACTGTTAACTCCAGGGTTACTTGCTGTATGCAAGTATTGTTTCCGCCACTGAACACAGTCAGGGAGGTGCCGCTATGGCCTTCGCTGAATGTTTCTTTTATACAGTTTGATACTCTGAGCAGATTGAAAGCCAGGCTTTTACAGCAACCCGTGCCCTTAACCTCCACTCGAGAAACCTATGAACTTCAAGTTGCAAGGACCTCGACTGAGATACAGGCACTCATACGTACAAACTGCCACATTCATTTCGCAGAAATGGTGGGACCTATCTTCAATATGTCTGATACGAGCGGAATTGTACACCTATTTAAGACCATAGGGTCCAGACAGTTAAGCACCTTTCAGACAGTCCTCGGAGTAATCCCAAATTTTATACACTCCGTATTGGGAAGCGTATTTGGAGGATTCCCGCTCATCCTGTTCCTAATTGCAGGAATCCTGATAGTAATATTGCTGCTACGCAATGGACGGCCCACTTCCCGAGGGATTGGTAAACACGCTCCTGGAGCGGAAATACCGTGAACGCATGGTACAACTTCTGGGCATTTCTTGCCTGCGAGAACTCAATGCCTCCTGGTTTCTATCATTTAGACCAGTCTGGATAGACTGCATCTTACCTGTGCTTCGATGCCTGTTCTGCGGAGAAGAATGCACGTTGGATCTCTGTCTAACTTTTCCATCAGATGCGCCGCCGGACACGGATGCAATGCTAGACCCCGTAAAGGCTAAGCCTGGGCGTAGTTCGCGAAGTAGCGCTACGCGAAGCTACGCAAAGTGCAGTTCGCACTACGCGAACTACGCGTAGCACTACGCGAACTGCGTAGTGCACTGTTCGCAATGATTGAACAGTGCCGGATGCTTGTCCGCACTGTGCAATCATTGAAAGCGGCATCTTGCACAGTGCGAGCTGTCTTTACTGCCGCTCGAGTAGATTTTTACTCGAGCGGCAGCTTTCTCAACGCGAACTGGTAGTTTCTCATCGCGAGCGGTCGCGAGCATACGCGACCACTCGCAATGAGAAACCTGACCTCCCTGCGTTGAGAATCTCGCCGGGATGTCATTTTGCTTGCTCGCGGTCGCCAACTTGACGTTGAGGACCGCGAGCAAGCAAAAAATGACCGCTGCACTACGCTACGCTACGCTACGCTTGTTTGCACTGTGCTACGTGCAATTCGCGTTGTGCGAAGTAGCGCAAACTTCGCAAACTACGCGAGCGTAGCGTAGTGCTTTGCCCAGGGTTAGTAAAGGCCCACGCTCTGCGTTGTCCTCAACGGCTTCCGATTCTGATGAATGCATTCCTGGAGAATGCACAGGTGCCGTTTGCTCCTGCTGGGTTAGGTGACTCCTCCACAGGCACCCAGGTAACAACTGCCGCACAAGCTGCTGCAGCACCGACTGATGGCAGTACTACATTCCATCTATGTGCGATTGACGTTCTATGTGAGGCGTTGGATTTGTCATCTACAGCGGCTGACATCGATAATATTGAGCTTCCCAGCCAGGACGCGTAATCTTGAATTGGCTCATCGTGTCCTGGGAAAGAATTCGGCTTCTTTACTCGTTTCAAAACAAACGATCTAAATTTGGAACATTTTCTTCCATTGACTATTTCGCTTGAGAAAAGCATGGCCTCCTGCTTATGGTAATGCAACTTTTATAGAGAGACAATATTGACTTTTTCAAGTGGCGAATAGAAAAGCTGAATTTAAACTTTTAAGCACCTAAACTTTTTTTAACGATTTTTTAGAACCATGTTTTTACTTGCTTTTAAAAATATTTTTAAATTGTCCAGATTTTAAGTATGGTCATTTATTATCCAGTTCGGAAGAGGAGTGGATGTTATATCCCGCATAGAGGCCCTAATGTAGACCCGTTCGTACATGCCCTAAAATGGACGTATTCATATTTACCCTAATATGGTCATATTCGTACTTGCCCTATTATGGTCATAGTCACATATGCCCAATTATGGTCATAACTGTACATGTCCTATTATAGTCATGATTCCTTATATAGGCATGATCTTTCACCTACATTGGTCCCAGCTAGTACACAACGAGCTCTGAGGGCTGAACGTTATCTATCCTGTGGTTTTGAATGCAGCAGGGTTCTTCCAAACACAGGCCCACACTGTACTCATTAATTATGCATGGCTTTCTAAGAATACACCACCGGCATAATATGTATGTACAAAGTTCACCCCTGACGTCTTCCTCATGTCCAATACAACCCATACTGTGGACCGAGATTCTTTAGGGTATAAATACACCACATCTTGCCCCGATAAGATAGAGGGAACCGAGACTTCCATGCTGACACACTGACCAGAGACGCTGAGGCTCCTGCATGCAGTCGCTCAAGCTGACAGTGGTCTGACACAACCCGGACGGAGTGTCCAACTCGAGACCAGGACGGGGTCCCACACTCTCTCTATTCAGGTATGGGGGTTCGACTAAATCCTAAGAGGATTCTTGGCGCTTAGCTTCTAAGACCTATACACATATGCTAGGTACACTCAGGTACATCTAGGTAGGCATCGTAGGAGTACGCACACTTTGCATAATGCTTTTATATTCATATATGTATCCATGATTATCGCAATATGGTAGAACTGTTCTATCCCTTTGCTTTTATTGTACTGCTGATAATATATCTCTGCTATTGTCTGCTGGTCTCTGCAGCACATATATTTTACACCAGAATAACAACTGTTCAATAAATACTTATTGAAACGCCCGACTGTTTATTCTGTGTAACTCTCTGAGACAAACCGAATAAGTGACCATGAGTGACTGAGCGAAAGGTAGTACATTGTTTCCACGATTCTGAGGGAATCAGGGTTGTCATGTTCTAAGGTTGCCAGAAACTAATCTCTCCCCGATAAGAGGAGACACTAGTGGCACTGTGAGCTAGCTAATGCAAAACTAGGCTAACATATACGGTGGGGGTGCACAGAGTCAGTCTGCCACCAAGCCCGCAGTATATGTTATCCAAACGCGCAGGTCCTGCAGGGGTACTATAGGAGCTACACGACAAGAGAGGAACCTTACCTTGCCTGTCTAATGATTACTTGCAAAGCAAGTTTGAAGGTGTTGAGACTAACCGGAGAACAAAATTAATTTAGCAATTTAACAAGCAGCCCGTGGCCAGGTCGGAACACGCAAGTTCTCGCTTTTTAGGTCGAGCCTAGAGTCAGTGCACAAGTGCTGCTCTGGGGAAGATCTATGGTAGTTCACTACGTGAGGGAAGCCCCGCCCACTTCCCCGCCCATTTTTTCATTGGCTTGTGTCTTTGTCCTTTGTAAATGCTGTCTTCTGATTGATTATGAGGCTTGTTAGTACCTCCTTATTATGGCCATGTCGGCATTTGTACCCTCCCATGGCTACTGGCCCCTTTACTTTGAGTGTTACACAGTACGGTACGTGTTATTTAGACTGTGACCACTATTTTTTTCACCCCTGCCCGCACTCCCGTTGTCCGTGCCTTTTCCCCCATCCCCCCGCCTGCACTCCTGTTGTCTGTGCTAACCCCCCCTCCCGTTGTCCGTGGTGCAATACAATAGGTCTGGCGTAAATGCGAGTCTTATTGCATTGCAAATGCTTGTGTCCATTTATTAAGCTTTGCTGGGCATGAACATTTTAGGCCGTGTTTACACTGTGTGGGATGGTTTGTCACCGGGTTAAAGGCCAGGCTGCTTGAGAAGTTTGCCAATCCCAGTGTGCGGAGGCTCGGGAGGCCTTGCGGAAGTCATATCGCCTCTCAGATGCCGTTCGTGAAAATGCAAGCACCGTTCTATCGTGAATGCCAGCTAGGGGCAGCGGCGTACTCCCAACTCCGGTCATTACCCTGTACTGTGTCAACAGCGGAAGTGGACGGCTGTTCCTGAATAGCCCCTGAAGGCTGGAATCTTGGGGAACACGGCTTCCAGGAAAGAGGGTGTCAAGTATAGAGAGGAGCTGTACGTTTGGCAGCGTTGTCCGTAAGTCTAGTAGTCCTAACTGTGAGCTCCTTAAAAATACATGGTATGTTGTGGGGTTGATAACAAATTAGTGCGCTATGGATACAACACGTACAGATGAGTTTCAATGTAAATGTAAAAATAAAACGAAACAAAGTCTTTTTTCTGGTTGTCAAATATCAAAATAAGTTTTAAAACCATTTTAGAAGCCGGTTAACTAGTCATGTTAACCGTAGATTTTTTAAATGTCTTTAGAGCACATCGCAAACACGCTTTATGCACAGTAAGAAGTACGCTAGTTAAGTGAAAGATGATGGGAATTTTGTATGTTTGTCAGGGCTGAATAAGAAGTAACATCTCCGAATCCTGTAGCCAGCGGTTCCTCGG
Source organism: Calotriton arnoldi (assembly GCA_963921515.1). Lineage (NCBI taxonomy): Eukaryota > Metazoa > Chordata > Amphibia > Caudata > Salamandridae > Calotriton > Calotriton arnoldi. The sequence continues at coordinate 102,303 of CAWUFW010003209.1, read as the reverse complement.
GTTAAAAATCTGTACCTCACCTACAACGTGCACTGACTCTGCATTTCAACATGGAATTATAAACTCATCTATTTGCCTAATACGTTGTAAAATGCAGCGTTTACATATATCGCCGAATTTACAAGAAAGTTATGTTCGAAAAGATACAAAAGAAGAATTTTGCAATATTACTGTTCGGTTCTTAAAATAGAATATTTTTGTTTTATTATGATGACATTTTTGTCTTTGGGATTTTGCTGATCCTTCACAAATACATTGCGTGGCTGTCGAGTCCTCTAGCAATTTTCTCACTTGCTGACCTATCTGTCTACACCGCATGCGTCATTTCCTGCATTAATTAGAAAAAATATAAAACGCATATGTTCGTTAAGGTTCTGTGCCTCGGTCCAAAAGACTGACAGACTGGTAGCAGGACGCCACTGATTGGATGGCACAGCGGGAGGTCGCAGTATCAGCACTGATGTCATTACGTTGAAGCCAATCGGGTTACTGTTTAGTGTTTTGCTCTCATGCAGAGCGTAGAATGGTAGGCACCACCCACACCTAGGGGCGTGGTGACATCAGTGGCATCGCGTTCGGGAGCCCGGGTCACTTCCGGTCAGGAGAGTAGGAAGGGGAGTCGCCGGAAACACGGGGGGTCCGCTTGGGATGCGTCACTAAGGTGCGCAGGCGACCCCTCCCCAAAAAAGATAAAAGCCAGGGGTGAGAGGGGGAAGTCCTCTTTGTCCTTTCATCGCGGGTGCCTAGCGGATCAGAGCTGCATCAAGATACCCACCCACCTATCCCTGAGTTTAGAGGTTGAGTTGGTGGGGTCCTGGGCAAGAGAAATGGTGGGGACTCCTTTTTGGCGGGGGCTGTCTGGTCCTGGAACAGGGCGGGCAGTCAATGTGGGGCTCCTGGCTGGTGGGAGAGGGGGCTGACCTGATGGTGTTCCTGGACTCTCCGGCTCTACCCGAGATGCCGGCGCTTGCAGTAAGCAATTTGGGAGAGGCTATCTCGTGCGCATGAACCCCCGTATGGGGCAAGGCGCGAAGCAGTGTCCTGGTGGCCGCGTCTAGAAGGATAGATGACGGGTAGTTACCCCAGATAGATGGGAGCAGTGGAATTGATTGTGGCCAGCTGGCACAACATGCATCAAGTGTGTCTCTGGAGATCCAGAAATGTAAATACAATCTCAAACTGTGGCTCAAATGTATACTTCACAAGTCTACTTCTTTTATGACAATGTGTGTTGTTTTTTTGGTTGATAATAAAAGTTGGTCAAATGTTGAGAGTTAATCAACAAATAAAGATTGCGGTATCTGAAAATTTAATAAAGACTACGCAGTGAAGACCAACTACTTGCTTGGTGTGTTTTGTGGTGGGGAGGAAGAGGAGAAGGGTAGCTCGTTTAATATGGCAGGGGGCGAATGGCACGTGGTATGCCCACAATGCCTGGTGACCGTATACCAGGTCTTTACAGCACACTATTAAAAGGCATTCAACAGGATTCCATGGGAAAGGCCTCTCATTGCGTTCTTCACATTAGGTGTTTATCAAGTAGCAATAGTTTCTGTGTTTCTCTTTTTTTGGGTGGAGACCTTCATTTCTTCTCACTTAGGCTTTCAAATGTCATATTTTTTTGCATTTGGATAGTTCTTTACATACACAAGACCTAAAATCGTTAATCTGAATAAAATGTTGCAGGAATCGAACGTAAACAGGTTGCAGGGTGGTATGACTAGAATTAGAAAAACAAGAGCAACGAGGACAGAAAGCCCAACAAAAAGAACAAGATGCTTATCCAGGTGACCCGCATTGTTTATGAGTGATGGCGCACTGGTCAATTGAGGTGTGTGCTGCAGTTAACTGTATTCACAGGTCCCGCCCTTTTGAACTGCTGCAATACCCTTGTCCATGGACAAATTTAAAAAAATACATAATGCAAATGCAGTGTGGTCGAAGAAACAAGAAATGGGTGCCTCCAGGGCCACATCAAAGGAGAATACAAAATCCCCTAAAAATATCGGGGGTTAATGCTTGTATCAGTCTCAGCCATTTATAATCACTCTGGCCACTTTTCGTACTTTTGGTTTTTAGCGGCACTGTCTCAACATACAGGAAACAACCATAAACATAGGTCTCGCATTTGTGAGAATGTGAGCAATTGGCATTGTAAATGACAATACCTTTTATTTACGTATTGGCTTTTAAAAAACATAAATAAAAGACATTTTCATTTGCAATGCCAATAGCTTAAACTCTCGCAAATGCAAGACCGATTGCTTTGCAAATGCTTGTTAATACTACTGCCAGCAGAGCAGGCTCCTCCAACCTTGTGGTAAACCCCAAAACAACTTAAACATGTTTGAGCTCACCTACTGGCTAAGAATACACCAACCTTGCATAAACTTTTCCACAGGTACATTTCCGGCTATACAAATAAAATCATGCCACAAAGGCATTCCAAGTGAAGCACAAAATGTGTAAAATTACGTGGGTATAATTTACAGTTCCTCTGGGCCTATCCAAAATAAGTTTCTTCTTTGCTTTCTGGTACTTGTCACATGGTACATCGGACTACGAGTACCAGAATGCAAAGCAATGCCCTGAACGAGCTGAGCATCTCAATATCGGTATTATAACATATATGTATAATAATATATCCGGCATGAAATATAAACAGACTTCTGATGGCGTACACTGTTTGCTAGATTCAGGCATAACCTCATAGTGCCTCTACACTCAGAAAGTGCGGCCATGCAGAATTTTCGCGGTAAAGACTAGCGTTATCAACTAGAACAATAGATTTCGTTGTAGTGACATGCGTTGTGGTGCTTTTTATAGTAGTGAATGATTCGGAGTAAAGAAGGGTGTATCAATAACAACATCGTGGCTGTAAAGCCTTCATTAAAAAAGGTGTTTCCCCTGCCTTTACCTTTAAAGGCACCTCTTAGAAACCAGAGCTGCTGGAGTCGTTCACTTTCTCACTGGCCCTGGAGAGACACTGAAGGATGAGGAGACGGTCAGTCAAAGGAGAACAGTCAGCACAGTTGCTGCACAATTGAATGACACTGACTGGATCACACATACAAAAATAAAATGAATAGTAAATAATAACTTTGCAATGCATTAGACAAGTTACAGACCAATGCCTCATGAGAATGACTCCCTACCTATTAAGTATCTCTGAATCTAATTTCAACTGTAATTACCTCACGGCCCTGATATCAAACGCAGTAAACTGATTTAACAAGATAACTAAGTACCGGATTTTATCGAGGGTGATGACCAATGTTCCATCAGTGAAGCATGCTGAACCGAACCCAAGCAACCAGATGAGAGCATTCAAGGTCTCCATAATGTCAGATACCTGTCGGTCTTCCATCTTCTACAAACATTTCCCTTTGCAGTCAGCCTGAAACTGTGTCAACCAACTACAGTTTTAACCTAACCAGAGTGACTCATTGACTCATTGTAAGTGAAATTGCTCTTCCACCCCTGCAGCTCCACCATCAAGTGAGGCCCTCCTGAGCCCCTGCACTCTCGAGTGTTGGTGTTCAAGGCCCTCCTCCACTCACAGGTTATACCTGCGCCTCATCCCTGGTGGTCCAGTGGATCTCTGTCTCCTTCTCTCTCTCCGTTTTTCACTCGTTTTTTTACCCTCACTTCAAGCTCTCCCTTTCACTCTCCTATCTCTTTCACCCACTTTTCTTGCACTTTTCTGCTTTATTCCCATTTATTCCACTCTTTTCCCTGGTGGTCCAGTGGACCTCCATCTCATTCTCTCGCTCCGCTTTTCCTCTCCGTTTTCACTTGTTTTTTTACCCTCATTTCAAGCTTTCCCTTCACTCTCCCTCTATCTCTTCATCCACTTTTCTTGCACTTTTCTACTTTTTTCCCCTTTTATTCCACTCCATTTCCCTACTTTAGACCGTTGTTCCCCGCCGCTGCTGCCCCCGCGGCCCCTCCCCCACAGCACGACCAGCACGACTGGCCCAATCCAGTTCCCCTCCCCGCTCTCGCCTCCCAGCTGTCCAGCTCTCCCCGACCCCTACTTAATGGCAGCCGCTGTGCGGCTGCTTGCAGTGGGTGCGCCGCTGGCGCGCCAAAGGCAAGCCCATCTGCGCCCGTCCGCGACCCGACCGCGACCAGCGCCAGGAACCCTGGACCTCCGCACCGCGGCACTCCACGCACTCAACACAGGCCGCAACAACAACTGCAAGCTAGCATCACCAACCGACATCCACAGACCCTTCAGCTGTCACCACTGCCGGCACACCTGCAGCACCACCAGGAACACCGACACAGCACAACCCGCCCGCAAGAACACACCCGAACTGAAGACCCTGCAATGCATCCTCCTCAACGTCAGATCACTGCACAAACACGCCACCAAAATCTGGGACCTCCTCGACAGCACCAACCCGGATGTGGTATTCTTCACTGAAACCTGGACCAACACCACCTCGGGACCGGACATCGCCATCGCCATTCCCCAAGGATACAAGATCTCCAGGAAAGACCGCACCACCCGCCTGGGAGGAGGAATCGCCATTGTCCACAAATTCACCCTCCACCTGAGCACACTCCCCGACGAGCCCACAGACCTGATGGAACACCTTCATTTCAAGATACTGGCCAGTCCTACCACCACCCTCCGGGGAACCCTCATCTACCGACCCCCTGGACCCCGCGGACCATTCGCCAACTCCATCACAGACATCATCTCCCCGCATGCCATCACATCCACCAACTACACCCTGCTGGGAGACCTCAACTTCCACCTCAACAACCAACTGGACCCCAACACCACATCCCTCCTGGACAAGCTCCACAACATTGGACTCCGCCAGATCGTGACCGAACCCACGCACTCAGCAGGACACACCCTCGACCCCCTCTTCACAACAGGAAACTCCATCACTTTCAGCCACACCACCGAACTCCCATGGACAGACCACTGATGCGCCCACTTCACCTTCAGAACACCCACCATCCACAGACACCAGCACCTGCTCCCACAAAGAAACTGGACCAAAATCACCGACGACCAGCTCACCTCCTCACCCAGCAACTCCACCCCAACACCGCAGCCCGAACTCTGCACAGATGGATCTCCGACAGCGCCAACACCATAGCCCCCCTCAAGAAAAACAACAACACACACGCCAAGAAAGCCAGATGGTTTACCACCGAACTTCGAGAGTCCAGACGCACGTGCCGCCGCCTCAAAAAGGCCTGGAGGAATTCCAAATCCACAGAGGCCCACAACGACTTCAGAGCCGCCACCAACGCCCACCACCAACTTATCAGAAAAATGAGAAAAAAAGGAATTGAAGACAGAATCTCCACACACGCGCACAACAGCAAAGAACTCTTCAGCATCATCAAGGAGTTCGCCCAACCCACCAGCGAGCCTACTGACATCCCTGCCTCACAAGACCTCTGCAACAAACTCAGCACCTTCTTCCACGTCAAAATCAAGAAAATTTATGACAACTTTGACGAAGACAACCAACACACTGAACCCTCACCAGCCACCCCCGACACCCTGAAGCCAACGATTGACAACTAGACAGCCCTTACCACCGAAGACACACTGAAGACAATGAAGTCAATCCACTCCGGGGCCCCCACGGACCCCTGCCCCCACCACATCTTCAACAGAGCTGCCGACACCATCGCACCCATGCTCCGCCACACCATCAACCGCTCCCTGACGAACGCCTTGTTCCCCGATGACTGGAAACACGCCGAGATCAACCCCCTCCTGAAGAAGCCCTCGGCGGACCCCACCGACCTCAAGAACTACAGACCCATCTCCCTGCTCCCGTTCCCAGCGAAAGTCATTGAGAAAGCCATCAACAGCCAACTCGCCACCTTCATCGAAGAGCACAACATCCTCGACTCCTCCCAATCTGGCTTCAGAAAAAACCACAGCACAGAAACCACCCTCCTCGCCGCAACAGACGACATCCGCTGCCTACTGGACAGAGGAGAAACAGTAGCCCTCATCCTCCTCGACCTCTCAGCGGCGTTCGACACAGTCTCTCACCGCACCCTAATATGCAGAGTCCATGACGCAGGGATCTGGGACAAGGCCCTCGACTGGATCCACTCCTTCCTCTGCGGCAGAACGCAACGGGTCAGACTCCCCCTTTCCTCTCGGACCCTACACCAACCACCTGCGGAGTCCCCCAGGGGTCCTCCCTCAGCCCCACGCTCTTCAATGTCTACATGGCTCCGCTCACCCCCATCGTCAGAACCTACGGACTCAACATTGTGTCATACGCAGACGACACCCAACTCATCCTCTCCATATCCAACAAACCCAACACCGCCAGACACAACTTCCAAGAAGGCATGGAAGCCGTCGCCAAATGGATGAAAAGCAGCTGCCTACAACTCAACACTGACAAAACAGAAGTACTCATCATGGGCCCAAACCCCGATGCCTGGAACGACACCTGGTGGCCCCCCGCCCTCGGAAGCCCACCCACCCCCACGGACCACGCACGCAACCTTGGAATCATCCTGGACTCCGAGCTCAAAATGGACCACCAGATCAACTCCGTCGCATCCTCCTGCTTCCACACCTTCCGCCTCCTACGTAAGACCTTCAAATGGATCCCCCCCAAGCACAGAAAGACCGTCACTCACGCCCTCGTCATCAGCAGACTCGACCACGGGAACGCACTCTACGCCGGAATAAACAAAAACCTCACCGCAAGCTACAAAACATCCAGAGCGCCGCCCCAAGACTGGTCCTCAACCTGCCAAGACACTGCCACATCTCCCAGCACCTGCGCACACTCCACTGGCTCCCCATCGAGGCTAGAATCACCTTCAAGATTCTCACCCACGCACACAAGGCCCTCCACGACACCGGACCAGCATACCTAAACAGCCGACTCAAATTCCACGCACCCCAAAGGACCCTACGATCAGCCCAGCTCTCCTACGCTGTGGTTCCCCGCACCAGAAAGACCAGATCGGGAGGCCGCTCCTTCTCCTTCCTCGCAGCCAGAGCCTGGAACGCACTTCCGCTCCACCTCAGACAGACAACATCGCTCCCCATCTTCGTGAGAAACCTCAAAACCTGGCTCTTCAACAGACCCCCTCCTTGATGGACTGGAACCTGCACCCCCCCTCCCAGCGCCTTGAGACCCTTACGGGTGAGTAGTCACGCTCAACAAACACCTGATTGATTGATTGATTGATTGATTTATTAGATTGTTGAGGGTACCTCTGTCCCAAAATAATAACCTTACTCCTAACATGCGGTATGTTATTTTTGTTAGTGAAAGTGCATGTTAGCTGATATGCATTGCATGCTTGTATGGGGTTGTATGGCGCGAAGGCGGCAGGTATTTTAGAGTTTTATTGGAGTAATTGAATTCGTTTTTAAAAACTATCTTTTAATCTACTTGCAAGCTTGCACAGAAGTTGTTGCCTGGACACTCACCGAGTCTCCAGTGCAGACATCTCTTCAAGTTAATCCTCCCCGGTCCTCCGCAGCGTTTGCTGATTGCGTGGAGGGAGGATTACCATTGAGGCGTCACCCTTACGGTGAGCCATTTACTAGCCACCATCTTACAGGGAGACGGTCTAGTCTCCTCCCTGTCTCCTCGGCCTTAGAGTATTTAACACGGGGATGCCGCGGACGTGCAGCAGACGCGCGCAGAGGGTGCGCCAAAGGCAAGCCCGTCCGAGCCCGACCGGGACCAGGGGCCAGAAATCCTGGCCCTCGCAAGGCAGGTAAGTATAGATACTCTAGTGAGCAGTTACTGGATATCAGACTACAGCCACACCATGCCTGCACAATTCAAATAGGAATCAACAACATATCCTCTCCCATGGCTCCCTGTCAAACTTGTGGTTATAGGACAATTATCACCCCGACAAGTCAGGCTCAGACAAATACCTTTAAAGAGGACATTTGGAAAATGGGGCTGATAAATGCTCGCTCTATTCCAAAACATCTATCAGACATTAGAATCTTGCTAGAGGAAGAACCTCTGGATATTCTGTTTGTTACTGAAACTTGGCTTAATACTAGCTCAGGCCCAGATATTCATCTCGCTCTTCCCCTTGGCTATCAGCTACACAGGCTAGATCGCCCGGACAGAATAGGGGGTGGCATTGCTATCATCTTAAAAGATAAATTCAAATGCACCATATCCAGTTTTGCGGTTCCTGAGTGTGAAAGTGCCCAGTATCGTATTGCCTTATCTCCTACCCACACATTCTCAGGAGTACTTATTTACAGGCCCCCAGGCACTAGCAGCAGATTTTTAGAGGCACTACCCGACTATATATCCAGCCTCATAATGGAAAAGTCCCGATTGACAATTCTCTGGGACTTTAACCTTAATGTTGATAATCACGGCTCCCATCACATCAGACAGTTGCAAGATGACATGGAAGCATTACAATTAACCCAATTCGTAACTTCTTCTACGCACAAGAAAGGCCATATTCTGGATCTCATCTTTTCTAACGACCCGCAGCTTATAGTTTCTCAACCTACTCCAGTACCTTGGTCAGACCACTTTTTAATCACCTTCAGTCTGCCTAAGCCGCTGCAGGTGGAAAAAACCCCAGTACCAAACATCACTACGAGGTGCTGGTCAAAAGTGGACCCTAAAACTTGGCAGACTACCCTTAAGGAAAATTCCCCTACCCTTTCGGGAAATATAGACGAGAAATATCAGCAGTGGGAACACTGGATTACCCAATCTGCCAACATCTGTGCTCCCAAAAAAACGTTTAACAGTAAACCTCACTCCAAAATTTCCCCATTGTATAATGAACAGCTCCTTGCCCTGAAAAAACAATGCAAAAAATTAGAGAGATGCTGGAGGAAAAATTATGACCCTTCCCTTAAATCTGATTACAAGTTGCTAATCAGATCATACCATAATGAAATGAAGACAGCCCAATCCAAATTTTACGAAGGTAAAATAGCTCGGGCTGCTAATTCTCCTAATGAGCTATTCAAAGTAGTAAAAACCTAGACCAACCCACATGAAAATACCAATACCCCCCTACACCTATGAAAAGATACAATGACATAGCAGCCTATTTCTCTAACAAGGTGACTGAACAATACGAGCAGTTCCCGAAAAATAGGGAACCTATCACAGCAATATTAGATAGGACACCCCCAATCCCCGCATTAGCTAACTTCCCCAGATTGGAGGAAGAAAAGGTCCGACAGCTAATCATGACCACCAAATCTGGTTCTCCGTTGGACCCAGTGCCCCCTCGTCTCCTAGCGGATGCTCTGGATATTCTTCTACCATCGGTGACGGAACTTCTCAATCTTTCTCTAGATTCGGTCCTAGTCCCTAAAGTTTGGAAGCATGCTATCATTAAGCCCTTACAAAAGAAACCCAATCTCGACCCTACTATTTTGAATAATCTCCGTCCCATCTCCCTTTTACCATACCTGGGCAAACTTTTGGAGAAACATGTCAACCTTTCCCTGTCTAATTTCTTGGAATCTAATGGCACCTTCCATCACACTCCAGATGGGTTTTCGAGCCACATATAGTACTGAGTCTGCAATACTGACAGTCAATGAGGAGCTAAAATCAATACTTCATGAGGGTCGTTCTGCCGCCATCCTCTTGCTGGATCTCAGTGCCGCCTTCAACACCGTAGATCATGCCATCTTAAAACGGAGACTAGGAAAAGTCGGCATTCAGGGAAAAGCCATGGAGTGGCTTGCCTCCTTTCTGGAGAACAGAACCTTCCAGGTGATGGAAGGGGACTGTGTCTCAGAGTACCTCCCTATCACAAGTGGTGTTCCGCAGGGCTCATCCCTCAGTCCGACTTTATTTAATGTCTATGTCCGACAGCTGGCGGAGGTGGTGCAGGAATATGGAATATCTGTGGTATCATATGCTGATGACACCCAGCTGGTTGTGTCTTTTACTAATGGCCCGTAACACAACAATAACATGCTGCCCGCCTGTCTGGAGAGAGTGGTTGATTGGATGTCCGGCAGCTGTCTGAAGCTGAATGGTGGGAAAACGGAGCTCATGCTGCTTGGAAGTTTGGGCATCCACTCTCCCCTGATACACTGGCCTAAATGTATGGGTGATCCTCCTATCCCCCAACGAGTCATAAAAAACCTGGGAATATGGCTGGAGGATTCCCTGACACTGGATTGCCAATGCAAAAAGCTCTCAGGGACATGTTTCACCCTTCTTAAAATGTTGAGGAAAATCACTGATGTGATCCCTGAGCACCTGAGGAAAACGGTGATACAATCCATCCTCATCTCACGACTGGACTATGGCAACTCCCTGTATCTGGGCTCACCTAAGTACGTCATTAGGAGACTTCAGGTGGTACAGAATGCGGCAGCCAGAATCCTGTTGAAAATTCCCAACTGCAGCTCTGCAAGGGAAGCACTTAAACAGCTGCACTGGTTGCCTATCGAAGCTAGAGTTAAGTTTAAAACCCTTTGCATAGCTTGTAGAGCTATTAATAACACTGGGCCCGAAAAACTAAGGAATCTGATTTCTAGGTACACCCCAACTAGACATCTCAGATCCTCTCACCAACAGCTCCTTGAGACAACCAGAATTAAAAGAGCTAGATGGGGCGGTAGATCTTTCGCCCATCTGACACCTAAGCTGTGGAATGCCCTCCCACTGGAAATCCGAGCCTCACCAAACAAAACTTCTTTTAGAAAGAAACTGAGAACTTGGCTATTTCCCCACTAACTCTGCCTCGGCTCAGCTCTTCACTGGCAGCACTCTCCCTAGCGCTGGGAAGCCCTCGGGCAGCCATGCTCTCTATAAATTCAATAAATAAATAAATAAATATGGGTGTGCGGGGTATGTGAGAGGGTGACTGTCACAAATGACACATTGGTTTGATATCCACTGGTTAACTAGCATGACCACTGGTTTCAGGTTTCTGCCAGCTGCACATTGGTTAACTAACATGACCACCTGTCCAGTGATGCCACTAATTGACACTGCATGTTTCGGTCCGCTGGTGTGCTGTTATAGGAGAGCAGATTTTCCTTGATGTGTTTTCCTTTGTTGTGTGTTTCGCTATCACGCTGCAGTGTGACTGACCTTGAATATTGATGTGCTGCATAGTGCTGCTTTGAAGGCATGCTTCAATACCTTGATTTCCCCTAGGCTTTCTTCCTCTGCTCTCCGGGATAGCATGAGATTTGCAGTACTAAAATCTTGTAAAGTCACAGAACCTCAGCAGCCATCTTGTGTGCTGTTAGATTTGGGGGTCTCTAGTTGGCAGAGGTAGGTACCTTTGTCCAAATAGGGACCCTTGAGTCTAGTCAGGGAAAGTAGGTACACTCCTGAAAGAACCCCTGCTCACCCTCTTGGTAGCTTGGCACGAGCAGACAGGCTTAGTTCAGAGGCAGTGTGTAAAGCATTTGTGAACACATACAGTAATCAAGTGACAACAATACAAATGGACACCACACAGGTTATATATTTATAAAAATAGGTATACTTTATATAGATTTATCACAAGACCATAAACGACAAAAATAATCCACAATACTGTCAAGAGTGCTTAGTTCTGATCAAAAAGGCTTAATTCAAGGTTCTGTGCGAGTCGGTAGCCTCCTCCGGCTACGGCGATGTTGAGAACAAACAGAGTCTAACAAATCCAGCTGACCGCGTCGAGACGGGCCAACACAGCGTAGACAGACTCGGTCACAGTACCTTTTACTTGAAGCCCCAGGCACGGGCGTGCGAGCCGGATGGCTGTTCGTCGCGGTCGCGATGCAAAAATGGAAGCGTTGCAGGATGCGTTGTCCCTCGATGCGGTGCAGGCAGTGGCTCGTTGACGTCGTCGAGACGGAGTCGGTGAGACCAGGGCCGTGCGTTGCAGGGCGAGACGGTGCTTCGATGCAGTGCTGGCAGGTTGCGGTGCGGCGACGGAGCCGGATTCAAGAGCTGGCGTCGATCAGTCCGGACAGCGGCGCGAGTCGGGCGGTGCGTCGCAAAGCGTGCGAGCGGTGCCCAACTCCGATGCGGTCACAGGACTCGAACTCAGCAGCAGTGACCGTGTCGGTCGGACCAGTTCGATTCGGCGTAGCGAAGCGTTGCAGGACGCGTTGTCCCTCGATGCGGTGCAGGCAGCGGCTCATTGACGGAGTCGGTGAGACCAGGGCCGTGCGTTGCAGGGCGAGACAGTGCTTCGATGCGGTGCTTACAGGACACCGAGTCGGTCGTGAGAGTCGGTCACAGCTCCCTACCTCTGTAGCCACTGAAACAGAGTTTCCAGCAGCAATTCACAAAGGGGGTGAAGTCCAATGGTCCTGGGACTTCAGTCAGGGGGCAAGCTCTCTTCCAAGCCCTTGGAGATCCTTCACAAGTTGATGAAAGTCACAGCAAAGCCAAAGTTCCTTTCTCCTTTCTTTGGCAGTCAGGCAAACCACTGCAGGCCAATCCCCCAAGCAGCACTTCAGGCTTAGGGATAGTCTCTCCTCAGTTTCTTCTTGGTTCCGCTCCTCAGCAAAGGTTTCTTCTTGTTCCCAAAAGTGATCTAATCTTCCTGGGGTCTGGGTGCCCCTCTTATACCCTGATTCTCTTTGTTCTCTGGAGGCAGGGAGGCCTCTGCCTAGCCCAAAACCAGTTCTGGTCAGTCCTGGAGCACTTTGTTTTTCTGACTCCTTCTTTCCTTTCAGAATGTGGGGCAGAGTGCTCAGCCGCCCGGCAGGAGGTGGAGCCAGCATTGTGGAAGGCAGGCACAGCCCTATTCAGACCCAGGTGCAACTCCTCCCTCCACTCTGGATGCAGATCTTTCTATTCAGCCCTGTGCTGACTCACCCTGTCTCCTGTAGCCACCCCCAGCCCCTGTCACTCAATCTCCAGACAAGGAATACACAACCTAGCAGAGGCAGGCTTGGATGGTTAGGCAAGAAAATACCCACTTTCTAAAAGTGGTATTTTCAAACACAGAATGTTAAAACCAACTTCACTAAAAGATGTATTTTATCATCCTGAGTTCAGGCATACTAAATTCGTTTTTCTACCATGTTCCCGGGGTCAGTTCTGACTATAAGGTGTAATAGTCAGTCTGCCCATTCTGGCCTATGGGGAGCAGGTAGCCTTGCAATAGTGAAATACGAAAATGGCTGTAATTCACTATTAGGACATGCCACACACACCAGGGCATGTCCTACCTTATACTTACAATGCACCCTGCCCTAGGGCCTACTTTAGGGGTGACCAACATGCAGTAAAGGGAAGGTTTAGGGACTGGTAAGTGGGTGCACTCACCAAGTCGACATGGCAGCCCTAGGCTGCACACAGGCTCTGCAATGGCAGGCCTGAGACACACTTTACAAGCTGCTTCTGTGGGTGGCACAACCTGTGCTGCAAGCCCACCAGCAGCATTGGATTTACCAGCCCTGGGCACACTCAGTGCACTGTACTAGGGACTGACAAGTAAACCAATCATCCAATCATGGAGTCACTAATACATACATCAATTCACGATAGGGAGCACTTGCACTTTGGCACTGATTAGCAGCGGCAAAGTGCCCATGAGCATCTAGTCCAGCAAAAACATATCGGCAACAGTGGAGGCATTACGAAAAAATGGAAGGGAGACCCACGCCAAGGATGCCAGGTCTAACACGAGAACTAAGCACTCTTGACAGTATTGTGGATTATTTTTGTCGTTTATGGTCTTGTGATAAATCTATATAAAGTATACCTATTTTTATAAATATATAACCTGTGTGGTGTCCATTTGTAGTGTTGTCACTTGATTACTGTATGTGTTCACAAATGCTTTACACACTGCCTCTGAACTAAGCCTGTCTGCTCGTGCCAAGCTACCAAGAGGGTGAGCAGGGGTTCTTTCAGGAGTGTACCCCCTTACCCTGACTAGAAGCAAGGGTCCCTATTTGGACAAAGGTACCTACCTCTGCCAACTAGAGACCCCCAAATCTAACATGTGCAGTAGGATTTAGTGAGTTAGCAGGTGTTGTTTACTCCCGGAGGAGAAGGACCACTGAAACTCTCAGATCTTCAAAGTGAAACACTAACTGCTGAAGACAAGGCTTCCTTGCTTATTCACTCATCCTGATATGCACCCAGTTATCCACCTATTCATCTATACTTTGAGTCAGTTCCATTCATTCCAACAAGCACCTACACAAACAGAACATGAAAATGCCAATCAATGAAAGGAACACAACTATTTATTACAGGTGTGTAACAGTTTATATAAAACCATCACCAACAACTACAGTCAGTTAAAAATGATTGGGATAAGAAATAAGAAAAAAATAGTAAACAGTTTAAAATCAGCCCCAAATTCCAAAACAGCTTAGTACCTATGCAATGTTCCCCTCGTTTAAAAATAAACAACACTACCTTCAGATGCTTTTTATATGCTTCAATGTTAGATAAAAAACACCTCAACTACCATATTCCACTTAAGTCCAAACCATGTTTTAGTAAAAGGGGATAGATTGAGCTGTGCAATGATATAGTTGTGCTTTTTTTCCTCAATAAGGATCCACTAGTATCCTCTCAAGTCATGGAGAAATCCACAAATGCACATTATAGAGAACCATCACAGTCCTGAACGACATGAATCACCAGAAGCACCAAGGAGACAACAATGCACATTATGGAGAACCATCACAGTCCTGAACGACATGAATCACCAGAAGCACCAAGGAGACAACAATGCACATTATGGAGAACCATCACAGTCCTGAAGGACATGAATCACCAGAAGCACCAAGAAGACAACAATGCACATTATGGAGAACCATCACAGTCCTGAAGGACATGAATCACCAGAAGCACCAAGGAGACAACAATGCACATTATGGAGAACCATCACAGTCCTGAAGGACATGAATCACCAGAAGCACCAATGAGACAACAATGCGCATTATGGAGAACCATCACAGTCCTGAAGGACATGAATCACCAGAAGCACCAAGGCGCCAATAATGCGCATTATAGAGAACCATCACAGTCCTGAACGACATGAATCACCAGAAGCACCAAGGCGCCAATAATGCGCATTATAGAGAACCATCACAGTCCTGAAGGACATGAATCACCAGAAGCACCAAGGAGACAACAATGCGCATTATGGAGAACCATCACAGTCCTGAAGGACATGAATCACCAGAAGCACCAAAGAGACAACAATGCACATTATGGAGAACCATCACAGTCCTGAACGACATGAATCACCAGAAGCACCAAGAAGACAACAATGCACATTATGGAGAACCATCACAGTCCTGAAGGACATGAATCACCAGAAGCACCAAGGAGACAACAATGCACATTATGGAGAACCATCACAGTCCTGAAGGACATGAATCACCAGAAGCACCAATGAGACAACAATGCGCATTATGGAGAACCATCACAGTCCTGAAGGACATGAATCACCAGAAGCACCAAGGCGCCAATAATGCGCATTATAGAGAACCATCACAGTCCTGAACGACATGAATCACCAGAAGCACCAAGGCGCCAATAATGCGCATTATAGAGAACCATCACAGTCCTGAAGGACATGAATCACCAGAAGCACCAAGGAGACAACAATGCGCATTATGGAGAACCATCACAGTCCTGAAGGACATGAATCACCAGAAGCACCAAGGAGACAACAATGCACATTATGGAGAACCATCACAGTCCTGAACGACATGAATCACCAGAAGCACCAAGGCGACAATAATGCGCATTCTGTTTATCCAGGCACGAAAGCCTGCTGAGCATGAGAGATTATTTACTTACTGCCAATCCACTCTTGGAGGTCCAACAGCAGATATTTTTTAAAAAAAATACTTTCATATATGAGCTCATCATTGAGAGCAGATGATAATTTGATGCGGCATTCACGTTGTTATTTTTGCGGACAGGGACTAACACAGCCCTTTTCCACATATCAAGAATCTCACCAGTTTTTAAAAATGTCGGCATGGGGACCCAGTAATCAACATATCTTATAAAGTTATTAGAGCTCAAATCATCGGACTAAGGGCCAGATGTATCAAGATTACATTTTGCGGGTCTATAATAGCGAATGTTAGCGATTCGCTATTATAGACTCGCAAAATGCAATGTATGTAGGTTTCGCAAATAAAATTGTGATTCCTACATATTCCTTAATAGCAAGTCGCAAATTGCGAGTCGCAAATAAGGAATGGCTTCCCATTCATTCCTATGGGCCTTGAGGCCCATAGGAATGAATGGGAATTGCATGCCAAATGGACACCCTGTTGCACCCCTGAAATATGCATGTGTGCACATGTGGCGCACATACATGCCCTAATTGCATGTATGTACGCCACATGGCACCTAGAAAAATGCAAAAAGTGAATTTTTCTTGGAATTCGCAAATTACCACCAACTTTAAGTTGGTGGTAATTTGCGATTCCTTAAAGCCAGGTCGCAATTTTGTTTTGCTTCCTGCATTGCATTTAAGGAATCGCAAATTGCGATTTCTTAAATGCATTGGCAAAATAGGTAATCGCAAAAATTGCGATTACCTATTTTGCAAATGCCTTTTGAGATGATACATCCCAAAAGGCTTTTTCCCGTTCACAAACGGGAAAACGCTTAATACATCTGGTTCTAAAAGTGTTACATGATTCCAGGTGAAATATTATAGCAGCACTACTACTAGAAGTGATATCTGTTAAAGATGAGTCATATGATACCAGCGACTTAATTGGAATAACGTGCTGAGCATAAAACAAGGATTCAATATACATGATCCATACCGGGTTAGAAATAGCTGCATCAGTGCGATCACCTGACGATTTGCTCATCCCTTTAGATAATTTTATTCGTCCAAATTAGGAAATCACTGTACTATATAGAAAGATTAAGTCATTTTCGGTCTCGTATAGGCAGTGCTTGTGCTGTCTCTGCAAGAATTGCTGTATTCAGAATATGGGCTTTAAAAACTCCACCCATTTTCAAGGACTGCCCCTGTTAAATGTGTTGTTACTCAGAGCTTGTGAGCACTATTTCTTTCTTCAAGATGGAGCACTGGACACCAGTGCTTGTGGTTTACAGAGCTCTGTTGTAAACAGGGCTGCAAATCTTTCTCTTGTCTTGCAACATTTGCTGTGCACTTAAAGACCGTGGTCTGTTTTGGCTGCAGCTGCCTCCTTCTCCCTCCTGCTTTTGAAACACATTGCCTGGTGTCACGATCCCTGTCTTCATATGGCTGTTGCCTCACAGCACAACAAGCATTTGCAATGCAATAGGTCTCGCATTACTAGAAGCAAGGCTGGCAGTAACTGCGCCTCTTTTACTGCCAGCCTTGCTTCTCGTAAGCAAGGACTAGAAGTACAAAGTGCATGTTTACACACCAATTGCAGGTTTTGAAAACACATAAATAAAAGGCATTGTCATTTACAATGTCAATAGCTCAAACTCTCGCAAATGCGAGACCTATTGCATTGCAAATGCTTGTTTTTATTACACTAATAGTGAATAACAGTATATTATTCATTATTAGTATAATAAAAAATGGAGTAAAAGCAGCTAGAACAGGCGTCTCCAACGAGTATCTCTTGAGCTGCTGGTAGCTCTTCCCCTACCTGTAAGTAGCTCTCCTGTCTGCAGCCCAGCCTGCTAAATTCTAAGCTTTTGTTAGGCTGAATTAAATAACATATGTATACCAAAACTGAAAAATGTGTATTAGAGATAGAAATGTGAGTATTTTCAGAACTCTATAGGCTGATGTTTGGAGAAAAAATTGTAAAGCTGATATTTGAGAGATAAATCATTTGGTGTTAGGGAGACTTATTACTATTATTACCTTGGTGTCAAGGGCATTGTAGCTATGGCTGTTATGTAGTATACATATAAAGGTATTCAAAATTGACAAAGCCTTTTTACGTTACTGCTGGCAATTATCCCTATTGCACAGAGGTAATCACTATTGATAATCCTGCATGGAGTGCCCTATAATGTAATCTTTTCTGATGTGGTGCCTATTACAACAATAATAATATTAGTAGTTTGGGATAATTTTAATTAAACATAAGTAGCTCTTATAACAGAAAAGGTTGGAGAATCCCGAGCTAGAATATAACCCTCCCTGGCAGCTGAGGTAAGTAAAAAATGTTTTAAATGTATGTTGTGTGTATGTGTGCAGGTGAGAGTGTGATTTAGTGGGAGTGTGTGAATGTGTGATTGTCTGTTAACCCCTTCTGTGCGTCGGACGGCCGGGGGCCGTCCGACGCACCAGTGCTCATGTGCATAGGACGGCCCCTGGCCGTCCTCGCACATGGCACAGGGAATCCCTCTGGCGCAGGCACCAGAGGGATTCCCTTAACCCCCCAACAGCCTCGGGAGCTGGGGAAGAGCTTCCCCAGCTCCCGAGGCTGCATGCATGGTTTTCCTGAAATGACGATCAGCGCGCACGTCGCGCTGACGTCATTTCAGTGAAACCGAAACTGAAATGAGCCAAAAGGCTCATTTCAGTTTCACTTTCTACGTGCTCAGGGGGCTATCTCAGCCCCCTGAGCACGTAGAAAGTCAGGAGAGGTATTGTTGGAAAGGGAAGAATCTCCCCTTTCTAATGGTACCCCTCCCTAGTGGATCCCTGCTTGGGGATCACCCCAGGAGGGCGATCCCCAAGCAGGGATCCACCCACTAGGCACCAGGGAGAAGAAAGCTGCCCCTTGGGCAAGGGCCTTTGCTCCCCCCATATTGTTTTGGCCAGATTCAGTCTTTCTGCCCCCCCCGGGGTGCAGAAAGCCCACTAGATACCAGGGATTTTTATTTTTACTTTGAAATAGGGGTGGGGGCTGCCCAATATGGGCATGTCAATGCCCCCACCCCCGCCGCAAAATGACAGTCTTTCTGCCCCCCTGGGGGGGCAGAAAGCCCACTAGATACCAGGGATTTTTTTTAATGATAATAATTAGGGGTGGGGCTGCCCAATATGGGCATGCCAAAGCCCCCACCCCCACGCCGCAAATGTACAGTCTTTATGCCCCTCCGGGGGGGGGGGCAGATGGGGCAATAGCCCCAAATCTGCTCCCCCGAGGGGGCAGAAAGCCCACTAGAAACCAGGGATTTTGTTTTAAATGCAAATTAGGGGTGGGGGCTGCCCAATATGGGCATGCCAATGCCCCCACCCCCTGCATAGTTACAGTCTTTCTGCCCCCCCGGGGCGGGCAGAAAGCCCACTAGACCCCAGGGTTTTTTTCCCAGATGAATTTAGGGGTGGGGGTTGCCCAAGATGGGCATGCCAATGCCCCCACCCCTCCCCCCCACAAAATTCCAGTCTTTACGCCCCCCCTGGAGGGCAGTATCCCCCAATCTGCCCCCCCAGGGGGACAGGAAGCACCCTAGATGCCAGGGATTCTTTTTTTTATAGGCCCCGGGTGCAAATGCCCCCACCCTACCCCCCAAAGAAAGCAAAATACTTTCTGCCCCCCCAGGTTCTGGGTAACAGAACCTGGTAGGAGCCAGACAAGTCACCCCATCCTGGGTTCCCCTGGGTGTCTAGTTTTCAAAAATGTATAGGTTTGCTAGGTTTCCCTCGGTGCCGGCAGAGCTAGGGTTCAAAATCTACAGCTAGGCACTTTGCAAAAAAAGGGTCCGTTTTCACGGTGAAAATGTGGTGTGTCCACGTTGCGTTTTGGGCCGTTTCCTGTCGCGGGCACTAGGCCTTCCCACACAAGCGAGGTAACATTTTTCTCGGAAGACTTTGGGGAATGCGGGGTGGGTGGAATTTTGTGGACCCATGCAGTTTCCAGAACTTTCCACCACAGAACTGTGAGGAAAATGCATTTTTTGGGACAAATTTTGAGGTTTGCACGGGATTCTGGGTAACAGAACCTGGAGAGAGCCAGACAAGTCACCCCATCCTGGATTTTCCTGGGTGTCTAGTTTTCAAAAATGTATAGGTTTGCTTGGTTTCCCTAGGTGCCGGCAGAGCTAGGGTTCTAAATCTACAGCTAGGCACTTTGCAAAAAAAGGGTCAGTTTTCACTGTAAAAATAAAGTGTGTCCACGTTGCGTTTTGAGCCGTTTTCTGTCGCGGGCACTAGGCCTACCCACACAAGTGAGGTATCATTTTTATCGGGAGACTTAGGGTAACACAGAATTGTAGAGCAACTGTTATTACCTATTGACTTTGGATGCATTTCTGCCTTCCAAATGAAAAACAATGTGTAAAAAAGAAGTCACTTTGAAAAATGTCCTATAATTCTCATGCTAGTATGGGTACTCACAATTTCGGAAATGTGCAAATATCTACTGTTTCTAAACTCTATATTTTGTTCCAATTTCAGAAATACATAGGTGTCTTTCATACCGATTTTTCCATGTATATATTTTCCCAAATTAATTGCTATATACCCGGTACATAATAAAAAAACATTGCAAGACGCTGCGCAGTTATTGGCTCTGGGTTCGTCGGGTTCTTGGTGAACCTACAAGCCCTATATATCCCCACAACCAGAAAGGTCCAGCGGATGTAACGTTATATTGCTTTCAAACAGCTGTCATAATTAAAAGAAGTTACAGGTGAAAACATTGGCACAAATGGCAGTTTTTTTCAACTAATTTTCAATTTTTCCTATATTCAACTGTTCTATAAAGAAACCTTGAAGGATCTACACAAATGACCCCTTGCTGAATTCAGAATGTTGTCTACTTTTCTAAAATGTATAGTTTTCCAGGATCCATTATTGCTTTCATACCCATTCTACCATTAACTGGAAAAAGGTTGAAAACACAAAAAATAGAAAAAATAGGCTATGTCCCAGTAAAATGCCAAAACTTTGTAAAAAAATGTTGGTTTTCTGACAAAAGTCTCTCTGTCCCTAAAAGCTGGGAAAATGGTGATTTCAGCCCCACAAACCCTTTGTTGCTACCATTTGCAGGGAAAAAACAAGACGCTTTCATTTGGAGCACTATTTTCCCATTTGTCCAAAAAAAAACAAAATTTAGCTGTATTTTGGCTAATTTCTGGGTCCCCTCCTGGGAATCCACAAACCCTGGGTACCTTTAGAATCCCCATGATGTTGGAAGAAAAGGATGCAAATTTGGTGTGGATAACTTATGTGGTCATAAAGTTACAGGGGCCTAGGCGCAAACTACCCCAAATAGCCAAAAAAAGGCTTAGCGCAGGGGGGGGGGGAGGAGGCCTAGCAGCGGAGGGGTTAATATGTAAGCATGTGTGTGTGAGTAAACGCATAGGTCACATAGGGTGTGATGTCACTTCCGCTTCCCCCGCCTTTCGATGGATTGACGTTCATGAACTACAATCAGAGCAGATGTGTCCAGCTGATAGTTGTGTTAATGACAGAAATGTTGACTTACAGAAAATAATGACAGTGCCCGAGGAATGCCCAGAGCTTGGCTGGTGTGCCCTCAAATCTTGGCGTTTCACACAGAAGGACGAAATATCACAGAATGGACGATTTAACAAGTAAAAGTTAGGGAGCGAAGAAGGAAAGGTGCTTCAAATGAACCCCTCTGCAAACTCCAAGCAATGGCAGCCCTTCTGCAAAGTAGGAAGAAGCAGCAGAAAAAGCAAGCCCTGAGAAGGGGGTCCCAGCAGGGGAAGCAGATCAACCAGCCTCGAACTGAAAGGAGCACTTGCTCTTGGAACAAGAATTGTTTGGTAAACAGCGCCATCTCATGGTAGATGATTGCACTGCTAATCAATTCTGACTTGTAAAGAAGGCAGCGCTGCTAGATAGACAGTGCTGCCTCGCAGAGCAAGGCCAGTCCTCAAACACGTGTTGCATCACAACACAAAGCGCGCCGCGCAGCTGACCTATGCGTGCCCGAGAAAAAAGGAAGAACTGCTAAACCGTACTGGATTAGGACATGCGAATGCACAGCTAAACACTGCTGCACCTGAAACATAAGGGCGGATTTACATGCTGCTTGCGCCGCCGCTGCGTCACTCTTTAGGCCTCTTCGCCTGCCCGAAACAGAAGAAGGTGGTGATACCTCCCTACCCTGGCGCTTCTTTGCATCCAAGAGGGCCACTGAGACCCACTGGAGTGCGGGGCTGCCCCCACAATAAAAACATGGAAGCAAGATGCCTGCAGATAGGCCGAAGGTGAGAGCACAACCCTACACAATGAAGAAAAGTGGGGCCCTGCAGCCCCCCACCTGGGATAAATGTAAATCCGTATTTGTAAAGCGCGAACTACTCACCCTTACGGGTCTCAAGGCGCTGGGGGCCATCGTGGAAATTAAGTGAGCTATTGCCCAGAGTCACAAGGTGCTGAGTTGAGCTGCTGCCGGAGCCGGGGATCGAACGGGGAGCGCTGTGCTCCGAAGTCAGCTGCCCTGGCCGCTGCACCACACCTCTGCACATGATGCTGTCCTAAAGGCCTTTACTGAACAAAGAACTGTGATAGAGAATGTCTATACGTTTAACAGGGAGAACTGTGGAAATGAAGGCACTACATGTATAATGTGAATACATTCTTTAGTAAAGAGAAGGCTAATAAACAGATTTAAAAAGTTGAAAATGAAGAAAGACTACAGTAGGGCTGTGAGCTTGAACCTTGCTGAGATGTACCCGGAAGTTCAAGGACAAGTCACCCAGGGGCGTGACACAGGCCCTTGCAGGACAATAGGTGCAGGGGGGGGGCACCACCACTTCAGGGGGGCTGGACCTTTCAAGGGGCCCCCATTCAGCCCGGTACCAGTAAATATCATTAATGTATGGGATATTCAGAAGCACCCCATCACATTCTGCACGGGACCCCCATCATTGTGTGTCGCCCGCTGAGGTCACCCCTGCCTAAAAGCTAGAATGAAACTGAGCACCCGCACAACATCCAGTAAACTGATAAACGGTTTACAGCAGAGCTACCACCTCTAAAATACGAATACTGTCCTAAGAATGCGGGTAAAGCGCACAGAAGACAAGTATTAAACTCAAGGCGCTGAGTGACAGGAAAGCGAAGAGTAAATATGCTCCGCATATATCAAAATAACTCTTGAATTAATTAAGGAGTTCAATACCCTTGGCTGACTTCAGTCACCACTGGAATCTGTGGCACGCTGTGAGAATCGATCTCATTACCCGTGATATACAGAAGAAACGATGACTGAAAGGAGTCGATTACAGGGCAGAGGATTTCTCAGCTCTCCATTTCCTCAACAAAGGCAGCTCCCTACAAGAGCAGAGTTGACTCCGAAGTGCCTTGGCAAACTCCTTGACAGCAGCCCCAGAGATCTCACTGCCCAAAGCAGGCTGCCCATCCTTTGCATCGGCCCCCACCTGCCGGTTCATGGCTCTCTACATCTTAGTACATAAGGATGGAAACCAGCAATCACTGGCTATAGGTAAGATATGGCAGCTTGTGATGTGCAACCTACCTTACATCAACAGTACGTGTCAGAGCACAAGCTGAGGGGACACGCGGGTAGATGGCGTCTACGCACTCTTTTCACAGGGTGGACGCCGTCTACCCAACCAAGAGGTTGGGCCCCTCAGAAATGTGCTAAACTTGACCCAGTTTACTTTTCTGACACTGGGACACATTCAGCTGCGCTGGTATTTGGACAAAGTATCCCGTTTGAAATATAGAGATGCACAAATATATCGGGAAACAAAAATATTGTGATGTAGAAATATAGTTGTCAAGAAAATCAATTTTTCAGATACGTAATATCTTTTCAAGAATATCGTTAATATCGTTTTCAACAATAATATATATAGTTGTAAAACATATCATTTTTTAATTATATTTATGTGTTTTAGTTCAAATATACATTTTCATACTATTTTTAACTATAGTTTGTAAGTTTGAGGTGATTTATAATTTTATTTTTAATTACTAATTATAATTTATATTGTAGCCGGTTGCTAGGTTTCTAGGGGTGTAAGGTGAAAAGTTAACTAAGGATAATTAATTAATAATTAATTATGAATTTATTATTACTTATTTAATTAATCATTAATTAAGTTAGCTATGTAATAATTATATTTTTAAAGTTATATATTATTTGAGGGCTGCTGGGTTTGTAGGGTTATAGGGTAGGGAGTTAACTATGTAATATTAATTAAATATTAATTATTAATGTATTAATAATTATATAATTGATTATTAAATATGTAAATTGTGCAATCATTATATTTTTAAGTTATATATTAGGTAAGGGCGGCTAGGTTTAAAGGGATTTAGAGTTGCAAGTTAAGTAATAATGAATTCATTAATTACAAAAAAATATTAATTTATTATTAAGTATTTAATGTATTATTAATTATGTAGATTATGTAATAATTACATTTTTTAAGTTATATATTAGGTGGGGGCGGCTGAGTTTGTGAAGGCATAGGCTGGGTAGTTAAATATTAATTAATTGAATATTTCATTATAATTAAATATTAATGTATTAATTAATATTTAATTGATTATTAATTATGTTAATTGTGTTATATTTATTTATTTTAGTTATATTTTCGGTGTTTGCTGCTAGATTTGTGGGGGTATAGTGTGGTAAGTTAATCAAGTAATACATAATGACATTTTTTTGTGATATTTAATTACTTGATTGTTTAATAACCATGTTAATTGTTTAATTGTTTATATATATCATTTTTATGGTTATTTTGGTTAATTAAGGAAGTTCTAATTAGGAGTTTTATATTTGTTATAAATTAATAGGGTTATGTTTCACAATATGTTTTGTGTTGTAGTGGAGTGGAACACGGGACAGGACATAAAACTAATAATGGCGGACATTGTGGACATTTTTTCACGCTAAAAAGATCAGCAATCTTTAGTCTCTTGTCATTGGTGGTCCATCCTGAAACGGGAGTGAACTACGCAACATTTAAAAAGATTCAAGCTGTGTTACTTTATTAATTCACATGCATTGAAAAAGGCACACACGCCGAAATGCATCCGTTTCACTCCTTATGGGTTTTTGGTGTGAAAATGATTATGAAAAAAATATATATATATATCCACACACAAAATTGCTCCGAAAGAGAGTCATGCGCACTCAAAATTAAGTTAATCTTTTTATTAGGAGTTTTCCAACCCCCGCTACGCGTTTTGACTTTACAGCCTTGCTCACCCACAGGTGGACAAATAACGCCTCATCTTAATTAAGACCATGAGGGGTCTTAGTGTTAAGCTCAATAATGATTTGGGATTCACTATTTCTGAGTGCAACCGTCTGATCACCACCCAGGGGATCTGCCCAAATATGTTCAATTTCAAAGAATTTAAGTTGTTTCCTGTCACTGTAGTGGTACATTTCGAAGTGTCTAGCTACTGGGTAGTGCTTATCATGATTGGTGATGGCGCTGGTGTGCTCAAGATTTATTTTATGTACGAGATGTATGGTGCTGCCCACATACCTGGGCCAGCATGGACATTCTAACACGTAAACAACAAAGGTCATGCTACATGTGATAAATTGGGTTATATGTCTGAGTTTGGTGGTAATGGGGATCAAAAATCTTTACAATTGGTAGAGTGTTCACAAGCTTTGTATTTTCCACAAGTGTAAAACCCCCTGAGCTGTTGTTCTCATATACTGTGTGTGCCCTCCGCTGTGTTGATGTCTGTTTTCACCAGCATATCACGTAGCAATCTAGTTCTACGGTAAGTGATATTGGGTTTCTCACTGACACTATCTCTGATTACAGGGTCCCACTTGAGGACATCACAGTTTTTGCCAGAATGTCCCGTTGAATGTGCTGATTAACCTGGTTTGGTTCTCTGCTCTGTCCTCACTGGTCTCTCTATTAGAGCCAAACAAGATCTCGCTCCTGGAGCATGTCTTGACTTTTTAATGGCATTGTCAAGAATCCATTCCGGATACCCTTGCCTAGTAAAGCGCTGGACCATGTTCTCTCAGGTATCCTCAGTTCTACAATTTCTTTTGGTTCGTATTAATTCTCCGTAAGGGATGCTCCACTTGAGTTGGGTCGGCTGGCTCCTCAAGACATGGCGCAAGCCGTTACATGCAGTTGATTTTCTGTGTAATTTGGAGGTGAGCGTGTTGTTAATTATTTCCACCCCAACATCAATCGCGCTCACCGTATGATTCACAATTGTCATTGGTTAATTTGACAATCTGGGCACATGGTGGCATGTTGTTACTGTTTGTTTTGCTTTTTTCTATAGGCAACAGACACACTGATTTTATTTTATTTTATTCTCGTTGGTGAGGATATTTGTTTATCATGCATTTTGTTCTGTGTAAATTGTAGGAATACCTGAGATCACTGATATACATTGCAACACACCAGCCAAACACTGCAATACTATATTGAAGCCCTACGGCCAGTCTCATTTTGATGTTTATGTTCTGGGCATATCACTTAATCTCCCCGTGCCTAACAAAAATGAATGAGTCCGTCTGTTACAAAACTGGTGCTCATGTAAAGCGCTCTGATATCTGATATGTTCGGGTCGAGCTCGCACTATATAAAACTACAAAAAAAAGTCTGCATTTTAAACTATTTTATGAAGTTAAGGCACATGCTGCAGAGATCTTTATGTGCCAAATAAATCTCAGGTTAACGTATTTGCTGGAGAGGTCTGTGTTTTGTCTAGCCCCAGTTTTGAACCAAACAAGCATAGAGGTTTAATATGTCTTGTGCAAAGCAGTATATGTGAGTGTTGGAGTATATAAGTGACTGGATGTGAGAGTGAGTGATTGTGAGAGTGGCTGTATAATAAGTGTGAGCTGGTGTCAGTGATTGTATAAGGGAGTAAGTATGTGTTAGTATCTCTATGAATAAGTGATGTGCTGTGTGCTTAACTGTGTAGGTGAGTAAATGGCAGTGTGCTTGACTCTTTGGGTGAGTCAAGCACACAGTAAAACAGCTAAACAACAATCACAAATGTGCAAATACGCAATAAATATAAGATAGCTAGTTACATCTGGAATTTAATAGCCAAGAGGGTACTCAAAGAGACAGGGAGTCATGTCTGTAGTTTCTCAATGGGTATCCTAGGGGCTGTCTGTGCCCCCCTTCTGATTGCCCCTAAGTGACCTAAAAACTACGCAACTGCGCATACAAATAATGGTCTTGCGTCTGTTTTCAGTATGCGCACGGCCTCTCTAGAATCTCTAGTGCCAAGTTGCCTGCAGACGGGAGTCAGCAATTCGCTCCTGTGTTTTACATAGGCTATACAGGCAAAAAGAAAGTGGCCAATGGATTTGTGCGAGCAACAGCAGCAGGACAACTCTTTTGCTGTACTTTATTGGCCATCCATGAGTTTGTAAAAGCATTAACTGGCAGACTGTCAAGCCTGAATTGTATATATAGCTTTCTGTCAGCCAGCACTTTGATTATATCAAGGTAGCTTTCTAAGGAGCGGCTGATTTTAAAATCTCTAAATTTTTCAGTTAGACTGCCCTGTGCACTATCTGTGTATGCTTGTAGCTCCATCCTGTCCCAATACAAAGATATGATCTGACATCTATTGCAAATTGGGGGACAGGCAATATTATGGCAGGGGAAGCCTAGACTGGACATAAGGCTTCTGACATATTTAATCCAGCCTATTTTATTCGCAGTGTCTAAGGCACAGACCTACTCAAAAGCTGCGGCATAGGATGACAGTTCCGGTGTGGAAACCATCCTCTGCCAGAACAGCAAGGGGCAGAGCTTTGCTAGGTCACTAATGGGTTTTATGCCCATATCAAGCAGTAGTGTGAAAAGGGGGGTGTTTTGCGGGAGGGAAGTCAGGTTTCTGAGGAACTTATTCTCTAAAATTGTCAGGTTGCTTGCTCTTTCCATACCCCACAACTCCGCTCCATAGAGTGGGCTGCTCACAGCCTTGCAGCTATATAGCTTCAATGCTGGAGCGATTGGCTTGGTGTAAGAAAGGCAATGCTCTTTATGCAGAGCCCCGGTTACCTGGGAAAACTTGAGGTAGGCTTTATTGAGGTGGTGCTTCCAGGCCATGTCCTCCGACAGCTTGATCCCCAGGTAATCGAAGGAGCTCACTCTCTCCAAGGGAGTGGTGCCTAAGAACAATTTTTTCTTGAATGACTTGTGGGGATTAAATAACATGAGCTTGGTTTTGGACGTGTTAATTTCGAGCCCCCTCGTATCGCAGAAGAGCTTGAATTGGTTTAAGAGTTTTTGCAAGCCCATTGGAGTTTTTGAGATGAGAAGAGTGTTGTCTGCGAATAAAAGGGTAGAGATTCTTTGCTTAGCTAAGGAGGGGGCATCCACTGGGATGACTGCTAAAAGCTCAACAACGTTGTTAATGTAAAGTGAGAGCAGGGTTGGTGCCAGGACACAGCCTTGGCGGACCCCACGTTGTACTTCAATGGGGTCTGTGGCCTGTCCCTGGCTACCCCATCTGACCCTGGCAAAATTCTCAGCATGGAGCTTGAAAAGGAGTGTGAGAATATTCAGTGGCATACCCATTTCCCTAAGCACCTGCCAAAGTTTGTCCCTTGGAACGAGATCAAAGGCAGATTTTAAATCTATGAATGTGATGTATAGGCTTCCTTTGCTCAGCTCAACAACCTTCCAATAAAGCATGGGGAGGCGAAAAACCTGATCGACTGTGCCAGTTTTCCGTCAAAAGCCCGCTTGGAGATGGGAGAGGATGTTATTCTTCTCTATCCAATCCGAGATTTTGGCTAGGAGCGATCGACAGAAAACTTTCTGGACACAGTCGATCAGGCTAATTGGTCGATAATTGGCTGGATTAGACCTGTTGCCTTTTTTGAAAATAGGAATCATTTCCGCCACCTTCCAGGAATCTGGGATCCTCCCCCCACTTGCGATGTCATTGGCCAGCATAAGAATATATGTTGCCCAGTTTTCCCTGTCGGATCGAAAATGGTCCCCGGGGATGCCATCCGGCCCGGGGGCCTTAGCAGGTACGATTGCATCCAGGGCGGTCAATATTTCATCTCTAGTAAATGAGAGGTCGATTGATGATTGGAGTAGGGCAGGTATTGATAGTTCATTGTCAAGAGTGCCAAGGATTGAATAAAGGGCTCCAAAATGATTTTGCCACTCATTGGCTGGGATATTATTAGCCAGAGGAGGGGACCTTTCGTGATTGCCCTTACCCACGAGTAACCAAAACAACCTGGGATCAGGGTACAAAATGGACTCCCCCAATTCTTCCCACCTCCTTTCGTCCCATTCTCTCTTGGCCTTGAGCTGCGCCAGCTTGTATCTCCCCCTCAATTCCCGAATTAACGGGATGTCCTTTTGCCTTAGGGCTAGCGACAGCCATTTTTTCCAGGATCTACACTCCTTTGAGAACCATAAAGTTGTTTTAGTCGATTTGGCCTGGTTTGAGTGGCCTTATGCGAGGGAACAATAAAATTCCTTGCCAAGTGATTGAAAAACGTGGGATGTAGGGCACTACAACTGGATGATGTAGTCGTATCGCTTGTCCGGGAAAGCAGCACCTCTAAATGGCTTTCTAGGTCACGTTTTAAGGTATTGAGTTTTTGTTCATCAGCCACGATTGTGGGCCATTTGAGCCGGCGTTTGTCATTTGAGGGGATCACCTCCCTTGTGGCAAGAGGAGCGGGACCTATCCTTGCCTTATCACCCCACAGATGCTCCATTGTCAGGCTGAGAGGGTTGTGGTCGCTCTCGCATGTCTGAGGTATAGACATATCTACTACAATTGGCCATAGCGTGAGGTCCACAAGTATGTAGTCCATCCTACTTGATCCATTTGGCCCAACAAAAGTCATACCTCCACTCTTGTCAGAGGGAGTCCTCCCATTTGCGGCCCATAGCCTATTTGCAAGAGTTAGGGAATTCAACTGGAGGGCTGCTTGTGACCACTTCTTTATTGGGGGTAGCTCCAGGGATGGAACTGACCACTTGTTATCCTCCTCGTTGACTTCAAGGATATCTTCCCAGTCAAGGGGCTCAAAGGGTACATTAAAATTGCCTCACACAGTTGAGGGGATTAATGCCTGCTTTGTGTCTAATACCTCATCTAAGCCCTGCAGGGTTGGTGATCTGCCTGATCTTGTACTCCTTGCATAGACATTAAAAATGTCAATGCACTTGCCCAATGGCCCTTTGAGTCTGACCCAGGGGATGTCACAGTTGTTGGTTGGAAGCTCCTCAGTGGCACAGTTTAGTGAGATGTTAATCAAGATGAGGAGCCCTCCAGAGGGGCGACCATGTTTGGAGGAGATTGCTGGTTTAAGAAAAGTTACGAAACCTGGGATGAAAATAAGGGTCAGACTCCAGGTTTCCTGCAGAATATAAATCTCATGTTGGTTAATGAACTCATGCCAATGTGGGAGATCAATTTTCCCCCTAATGCCCGCCACATTCCATGAGGCTACTTTCAAATTCCTTACATCTAGAGGGAGCAATGGATTAGAAGTGGTAGATAGCGTGGCAGGTCGGGCAGTGTAACTGGGCGAATGGGTGGGTATGATCGTAACGCCAACCTGATCGTCATCTCTCAATTGTTGAGTATAATAAGCGTATAAAGGGGGATGGTTGCTAGGAGATGCTGGCTCGTGCTTGACGGGATAGCCTTCCGGGCCTGTCGCTATTAAAGGAAAGGTAACATCTTGGTCAGTGTTAAGAGGACGCTCACGTTCCCAGGAGTGCTCTGGGGGCAGTCAGTCATTCTGCGATAGAGGCGAGAGTGATATGTCCCTAAGTGTCGCTGCTGTGGTCTTAAGAGTAGCTACAAAGGGAGTGATGTTGAGTTTCAGTTGGATGTTGGTGGTATGTGGGGGGCAAGTTCTGGCTTCCAGGGCGACTAGGTTATGCACTAAATTTTCATTTACAAGAGTGAGTTCTACAGCATCAGTAGTACTATTACTCACGACACATCTTCTAGCCCACAGGATATTATCCCTAATCACTGATTGACAGCCCCTGCCATGCCTAATCCAGTGTATGGCTTTGTTCTTGAGGGCCACCCCGACTCGTGTTTGTTATTGCAATCTGCTTTGGGGACATTAGTCATATAAATGATACACAGGGGAGCATGAGGGGGGATTGGGCGAGGCCTAGGGACTAGAAACGCCTTGCTGCGGCCGGTGATCTGATGGAATGGCTCTTTCACAGTGGCCACCATAGGCCTGATCAACCCCCTGATGTTTCCTCTCGGGCAATCTTGGTAATTATCCTGGGTGGGTAGTGTATTGCGGGAATCCCCTTCCCGATAGCCAGTATTACGGGTTGGGGATGCAGTGTTGATAGAAGGAATATTATGTGTTAATTTAGAGCTGCAGGAGTTGGGCTGATTAGAATTTGTGGACCTAGTTGTGCCCGAAGGACCTTTGGGTGACTCTGACTCCATACTGTTGCGATCTGCAACTATAAGATATAATTTAGAGATAAGGGTATTCACGGCCCCTATTGTTTTTTTAAGGGCTATGATTTCCCTCTGAAGTTCGAAGTTGGTTGGACATATTTCGGTGTCTGCCAGCCTACAATCACCATGGTGGGAGGTAATTTCTCTTGCAAGGAGGACTGGCTGCCCACAAAAAACAATGTCCTGGTCTATAGTGGTCTATCTGCCCATCTGTGGAGATTATGGGTATAAAGTGCCCAATGGGGTCTCCAGCAGGGCATGGAAGGGTTTACTCCAATAGCAATACGTCTAGTTGAGCTTACTTCCACACAGTGCACCTCAAAAGGAGCAGAAGATTGCTGAAGCCCTTGGGGTGGATTGATGTGGCCCAATGCCAGTACGGCCAACCCCATACCCCTTTTTCAAACAACAAAAACTGTCCTTGGTGTCCAGTTGTCCTTTCTGAAACCCCCAGCTCCCAATGGGCAGATTGAGTCTACCAATCACTCCATACATAGTGAGAAAAGTAGTCCTAGGTTGCAAGGATTTTTTTTGTACCCCTGGGTGGGCAAATTGAGGGTAGGCTCCCCAATCTGCCCCCCAGAAAGCAAGAAAGATTGTGTGGTGCAGAGAACTGGAAGGAATGTGCGGTGCAGTCTAAATCCTGTATGGGCTGGTCCTCACTCCTTTACAGACAAGGACATTGTCCTTTGTGTTTAGCAGCACTTTCTTCTCTTCTCCCTGTGGTCAGCTTATTGGAAGCAAACTCCATAAGCAGCTCCCAGAGGGACTGTCTAGGGCATGTGGGAGTGGGAGTTGTTCCAATGCCAGGGTGGGCTGGCATGCCATCCAATCCATTTTTTCTAAAGATATTTCCATTGGCATCTAATGGGTTTTCAGTCCCCTTTGGGTGTGCATATTGCATATATCTGGGGGTAAATACTGTTTAGTTCACAAACCACCTGGTGGGGGTCAGCATGATGCTAGGATTGGCAAACCTCTCCATCATTTTTGTAAAAAAAACAATATCTCTTGTATGTAGTGGTACTTTTTGCCACCATGGATTGGGCAGATTGGAGGTAAATGGCCTAATCTGGCCACCTCAGTGGGGCTGAAAGACTAGTGTGGTCCAACCTGGAGAGGAGCAATTAATCATGGTTGGGGCATGCTCCCTCTGACAACCTTACCGGTGTCTAGTGAGTGGATCAGTGCTCTGGAATTGCTCCCCTGAGGTGATACATAAGCACTTATCTACCTGGGAGAGGTATCTTTTCCAACTGTACCTTTTCTGATTGTGATCAATGCTCAGGGGCCTTTAATGAAGCTAAATCACTGTTTATTAGTCTGCTGTTACTTCTGGCCATGCTCCTCTGGGTTTGATTCCCATGTGTGTAAGGATAATCTCGTTTGCGGATGGATAAATTAGAGGCATTTGCCTCTTTTGTTCTCCTGTCCTGAAATACTCGTCAGTGTGGGATGTTAACTTTGTGCTTTACCCTTTTGGTTTGGTGGATCTCCAAAGTGGGTCTCTCCCTCAACCAGTTTTATGCTAAACTTGCCATGCTTCTGGACTTAATCTCGATTAAGAGGCTATCAAATATTGTTATACATCCAAGGGAGAACTAATAATCAATCTCCCAACTTGTCATCGCCTTCAGGAATCCAATCAGGCATTTCCTCTGCCCATAATAATATAAATTCTCAGTTAGGTTATGGAAGTAGAAGGCAGTGATTTGGCCAAACAATCTGCATTAAACTATTAAGTACAACAGTACTGTGTGTTTATGTTCTAACCAAAAGAAAGCCTTTGAAATTTTCACTCAAACCTGTCGATTTTGTCAACACCTATTTCAATAGCTCAATATTTACTTCACGGGTGAGATCTGTGTCTGCAATGTTCAGAGAAGTAGTGTCATTATTATAAGTGGTAACTAAAACCATTGTCCATTTCCATTCTTTCTTTAGGTTCCATGTCCGGTTTTATCGGGATATGCTTGCTATGGTTTTTGCAATAGAAGAAATAAACCATAATCCAGATCTATTACCAAACATCACCCTGGGGTTCTGGATCTTTGATTCCTGCCTTTCACAAATCAAAGCCATTGGAGGGATACTGGAACTGCTCTCCGGGAACCAGAGGCCAATTCCTGGTTACACGTGTAATGTCAGATCAATGCCAACAGGAGTGGTTGGAGAAATTATGTCATCTATATCTGTTCCACTGGCTAGGATTTTAGGGCTCTTCCATTTCCCGCAGGTACATGATATGTACTGACTAAAATTATGTGGCAGATGGATTTATGGAATATATGATGGAATAGAGAGATGATTTAGGATGTGAACTGGTACCTATGTCTGGTAAAATTGCACAAGTGAACTCAGAACTGAATAACCCATTGCCATCTTGCAGTTCACAAACTAAGGATGGCTCCTGCATTTATTTAGATAGTAGCCATAATAGTGTTAGATAAAGAAATAAAGAGAGAGAGATGCACACAGAAAGAGAAAGAGCAAGACAAAGATAGCATGAGAGAGATTTAGAGAGCAACAGACTCACAGAGATATCAAGAGAAAGAAAAAGAGTGAGACATTGAGAGAGAGTTATACAGGTAGAGATAGTTATAGAGTGGAGGAGCAAGAGGGATGGAGAGACTGTTAACCAGAAATGTATTTCCAGTACTGATAATCCAGACATTTTCTCGAGGTACAGAGAAAGATGTTTAGCCTTGGCCCTGCAGCCATAATTTGTGGGGAGAAGGTGGACGTGTATCACACAAGCGTGGTCAAGGATAAACTAGTAGTTAGACATCGGAGATATTAGCACTAGAACTACTAGGGTAGATCACCATTTACAATGCCAGTAAAGCCACTTTACATGGCTTTTCATGGCCTTGTAAATATGTGCCCCTTTCACACAGAACACTGTTCTGTGGATGTTGCTGTGGGTGTTCCCACTCAACACCCATGGATTCTGAAGCATTACCACATTTATGAGAAATCGTGAAACCTGGGAATGAGTCAGGATCTAGCGCCACCCCAGGGGTGGCGTTTGGGAGGCACAACGAGAAGAAATGCTTTCATTACTCCTTGTTTTTTCCTTTTTCTATGTCTGCTGCAGAATGCAGCACACATAAAAAGAGGAAATCACCCAAATTGATTGATTTTGTGGAGAAAGGTGTCCCTTCCTGCACAAAATCAATCAGCCCCACAACACAGGCACCCTTTCCCCATGGTGCAAGAGTGCCTGCGTTGGCACATGATAGCCCATTGTGCTCTGGTGCAGGGGAAAAGGACAGAAATGTTCTACATATTATAGATACGGCGCAGTCCTGCCCTTTTGTTTTGACACAGGGAAGCGCATCAAGATTCTTTGCGGAGCAGCCCTGCGCCAAAACCTCATAAATGAGGCCCTTAGTTTGTTAGCCTCCAAAATGTGGCACACCCTGCCTCTGGCACTTAGACAGGAAAGCACTAAATTAGCTGTTCGAATAAACTAAAAACTTGGCCATTCAGACAGACTTAAAGGCTAGTTCTTGAGCGTGCCTCATAGGTTCTGTATCTGAGAGTGAAATCTTAGCACTGTGACACTTGGGTTGAAGTTACCAGGTGCTTTATATATCTTTTATTTTTTATCATCATTAGGTAACGCAAAATGGAGACTTTTCATAGAGACTTCCATAAGGTTCACTCCAAGACAATGTATGTAGTGATGAAATAAATACAGAAATCGTTGATTATTTATTTTTAACTTGCAATCAGTGACCTAGTCATGAACGCTTTGGGAAGCATTTTAACTAGTTATCAGGGATGCTTGCATGACCAAACAAATAGGAAAGGTGTGCCCAATTAGCCACACTTGAGAATGGCATTCAAGCATTAGAAATAGCTTATTGTGCATCTGGTGACACAAAGATACTGGCAGATATTAAGTGTAAATTAACAATGTACAACAAAGCAGCTACGAGAAAAACTCATTATTTAAGCAAAGAGGTGACCACCAGGAAATATGGAGAAGGGGATAGACTGGGGAAACACTGGCAGGGCTGCTCCATAAGCCCCGGACCAGCGCATATATCACACAGCTTGTTCCTGACAACAGTAAGACTCACATCAATGCTGACAACATTGCAAAAACACTACTAGCATTGTATAGCAGTTTGTGTAATAAACAAACGTGTAATTTATGTTGGGGCACATACTAAACCATTTTTAGGTCGAGCCTAGCGGCAGCGCACATGCGCTGCTTACTCTGCGAGACTGCTGCAGTACAGTATGGGAGAGAAGCCGCACCCACTATCCTCCCATATTTTTCATTGGCTTGTGTCATTGTCTTTCGTAAATTCTGCCTTCAGATTCGTTAATAGGCTTGTTAGTCCCTCCTTAGTACGGCCTTGTCTTCATTTGTACCCTCCAATGGCGACTGGCCCTTTTACTTTGGTTGTTACACGGGACCTGTAATATAGTGTGTAAGCACTATTTACTTTATTGACTTTCTCTTACTCCAGGCACAACATGCGCTGCTTCAGCTGAAACCGCTTGTGTTTTTTTAAGCAGCATGGCCGACCCCGTAACACGGGCGCCTGCTTTTAATCACTTTAACCCGGCATTAGCTTGTGTCTGTTACAACCACCCCCAAGTAAAATGGACTTAGAAATGATTAGCGAAAGTCATGGGAATTCCAGGTAGTACATAATCCTGTGCTAATGGGCTGAAGCTGACAACAGCACATCTGTGTTACATGTCATCTGTACTAAAGCCACCTGATGGGTTGTTTTCAAAAGCCTGTTTTATTAACAACACCACCAATACCACCAATACCACCACCAACACCACCACCACCAATACCACCACCATCAATACCACCATCTCCACCAATACCACCACCACCAATACCACCACCAATACCACCACCAATACCACCACCACTGCCAATACCACCACCAATACCACCACCAACACCACCATCATCAACACCACCAATACCACCACCAATACCACTACCACCACCACCACCAATACCACAACCACCAATTCCACCATCAATACCACCACTACCAATACCACCACCACCAATACCACCACTACCACCAATACCACCACCACCATCAATAGCACCACCACCACCAATACCACCACTAATATCACCACCACCACCAATACCACCACCCCCAACACCACCACTACCAATTCCACCACCAACACCACCACTACCAATTCCACCACCAATACCACCACCACCAATACCAATACCACCAATACCAATACCACCACCATCACCAATACCACCACCACCAATACCACCACCACCACCAACACCACCAACAACACCACCAATACCACCACCAATACCACTACCACCACCAATACCACTACCACCAATACCATCATCACCAATACCACCACCAATACCACCACCATCAATACCACCACCCCCATCAATACCACCACATCCACCACCACCAATACCACCAATACCACCATCAACACCACCACTTATACCACCACCACCAATACCACCACCAATACCAATATCACCACCACCAATACCACTGCCACCACCAATACCACCACCAACACCACCAATACCACCACCAAAACCACCACCACCAGTACCAATGCCAATACCACCACCACCAATACCACCACCAATACCACCACCACTAATACCACCACCACCAATACCAATACCACCACCACCAATACCACCACCATTATCACCACCACCACTAATACCATCACCACTAATACCACCACTAATACCACCGCCACCAATACCACCACCAATACCACCACCACCAATACCACCACCACCAATACCACCAATTCCACCACCAATACCACCACTACCACCACCAATCTCACCACCACCACCAGTCCCACCACCACCATCAATACCACCACCACCAACACCACCAATACCACCACCACCACCACCACCAATATCACCATCACCAATACCACCACCATCAATACAACCACCACCAATACAACCACAACCACTACCACC
The DNA here is from genome assembly GCA_963921515.1 of Calotriton arnoldi. NCBI lineage: Eukaryota > Metazoa > Chordata > Amphibia > Caudata > Salamandridae > Calotriton > Calotriton arnoldi. The sequence continues at coordinate 65,048 of CAWUFW010003209.1, read as the reverse complement.
ACCACCACTACCACCACCAATACCACTACCACCACCCCCAATACCACCACTAATACCACCACCAATACCACCTCCACCACCAATACCACCACTACCAATACCACCACCACCAATACCACTATCACCACCACCACCACCACCAATACCACCACAACCACCAATACCACCACCACTAATACCACCACCACCAATTACACCACCTCTACAACCAACAATACCACAACCAATACCACCACCACCAATACTACCACCACCAACACCACCACCAATACCACCACCACCAATACCACCACCAATACCACAACCACCAATACCACCACCCCCTCCACCAATACCACCATCACCACCAATACCACCACCACCAATCCAATACCACTACCACCAATACCAATACCAGCACCAATATCAATACCACCACCAATACTACCACATCAATACCACCACCACCAATACCACCACCAATACCAATACCACCACAACCAATACCACTACCACCAATACCACCAATAAAACTACCAGCACTGCCAATACCACCACCAATACAACCACCACCAATACCACCACCACCACCAATACCACCACCACCACCAACACCACCACCATCAACACCACCAATACCACCACCAATACCACTACCACCACCACCACCAATACCACCACCAATACCACCACCACCAATACCACCACCAATACCACCAACATCAATACCACCACCACCATCAATACCACCACCTCAACCACCACCAATACAAATACCACCACCAACACCACCACTTAAATCACCACCACCAATACCAATATAACCACCACCACCAATACCACCAATACCACCACCACCAATACCACCACCATTAGCAGTACCACCGCCAATGCCAATACCACCACCACCAATACCACCACCACCACCAATACCAATACCACCACCAATACCACCACCACCACTAATACCACCACCACCACTAATACCACCACCACCAATACCTATACCACCACCACCAATACCACCACCATTACCACCACCACCACTAATACCACCACCACTAATACCACCACCAATACCACCACCACCAATACCACCACCACCAATACCACCACCACCACCAATACCACCACCACCAATACCACCACCACTAGCAGTACCACCGCCAATGCCAATACCACCACCACCATTACCACCACCACCACCAATACCAATACCACCACCAATACCACCACCAATACCACCACCACCACTAATACCACCACCACCACTAATACCACCACCACCAATACCTATACCACCACCACCAATACCACCACCATTACCACCACCACCACTAATACCACCACCACTAATACCACCACCAATACCAATACCACCACCACCAATACCACCACCACCACCAATACCACCACCAATACCACCACCACCAATACCACCACCACCACTACCACCACCAGTACCACCACCACTACCACTACCACCAATACCACCACGAATACCACCACCATCAATTACACCACCTCCACAACCAACAATACCACCACCAATACCACCACCACCAATACCATCACCACCAACACCACCACCAATACCACCACCACGACCACCAATACCAACACCACCAATACCACCATCAACACCACAACCACCAATACCACCACCACCAATACCAACACCTCCACCAATACCACCATCACCACCAATACCACCACCACCAATCCAATACCACTACCACCAATACCAATACCAGCACCAATATCAATACCACCACCAATACTACCACCATCAATACCACCTCCACCAATACCACCACCACCAATAGCACCAATACAACTACCACCACTGCCAATACCACCACCACCACCAATACCACCACCACCACCAACACCACCACCATCAACACCACCAATACCACCACCAATACCACTACAACCACCACCACCAATGCCAATACCACCACCACCAATACCACCACCACCAATACCACCACCCTCAATACCACCAATACAACTACCACCACTGCCAATACCACCACCACCACCAATACCACCACCACCAACACCACCACCACCATCAACACCACCAATACCACCACCAATACCACTACAACCACCACCACCAATGCCACCACCACCACCAATACCATCACCACCAATACCACCACCACCAATACCACCACCAATACCACCCCCATCAACACCACCACCACCATCAATACCACCACCTCCACCACCACCAATATCACCACCACCAATACCACCACCAACACCACCACTTATACCACCACCACCAATACCACCACCACCAATACCAATATCACCACCAATACCACCAATACCACCACCAATACCACCACCACCAATACCACCACCAATACCACCACCACTACCAGTACCACCGCCAATACCACCACCACCAATACCACCACCACTAATATCAATACCACCACCAATACTAATACCAGCACCACCACCACCAATACCAATACCACCACCACCAATACCACCACCACTACCACCACCACCACTAATACCACCACCACTAATACCACCACCAATACCACTAACACCAATACCACCACCACCACCGCCAATACCAATACCACCACCACTAATACCACCAATTCCACCACCAATACCACCACCAATACCACCACCACCAATATCACCACCAACAATACCACCACCAATACCACCACCATCAATACTACCACCACCAATGCCACCACCACCACTACCACCACCAATACCACCACCACTACCACCACCACCAATACCACCACTAATACCACCACCAATACCACCTCCACCACCAATACCACCACCACCAATACTACCACCACCAATACCACCACCACCAATACCATTACCACCACCACCACCAATACCACCTCCACCACTACCACCAATACCACGATGACCACTAATACCACCATCACCATCAATTACACCACCTCCACAACCAACAATACCACCACCAATACCACCACCATCACCACCAATACCACCAATACCAGCAACACCACCACCAATACCACCACCACCACCAATACCAACACCACCAATACCACCACCAATACCACAACCACCAATACCACCACCACCAATACCACCACCACCACCAATACCACCACCAATACCACCACCACCAATACCACCACCACCACTACCACCAGCAGTACCACCACCACTACCACTACCACCAATACCACCACGAATACCACCACCATCAATTACACCACCTCCACAACCAACAATACCACCACCAATACCACCACCACCAATACCATCACCACCAACACCACCACCAATACCACCACCACGACCACCAATACCAACACCACCAATACCACCATCAATACCACAACCACCAATACCACCACCACCAATACCAACACCTCCACCAATACCACCATCACCACCAATACCACCACCACCAATCCAATACCACTACCACCAATACCAATACCAGCACCAATATCAATACCACCACCAATACTACCACCATCAATACCACCTCCACCAATACCACCACCACCAATACAACTACCACCACTGCCAATACCACCACCACCACCAATACCACCACCACCACCAACACCACCACCATCAACACCACCAATACCACCACCAATACCACTACAACCACCACCACCAATGCCAATACCACCACCACCAATACCACCACCACCAATACCACCACCCCAATACCACCAATACAACTACCACCACTGCCAATACCACCACCACCACCAATACCACCACCAACACCACCACCACCACCATCAACACCACCAATACCACCACCAATACCACTACAACCACCACCACCAATGCCACCACCACCAATACCATCACCACCAATACCACCACCACCAATACCACCACCAATACCACCCCCATCAACACCACCACCATCATCAATACCACCACCTCCACCAACACCAATATCACCACCACCAATACCACCACCAACACCACCACTTATACCACCACCACCAATACCACCACCACCAATACCAATATCACCACCACCACCAATACCACCACCAATACCACCACCACCAATACCACCACCAATACCACCACCAGTACCACCGCCAATACCACCACCACCAATACCACCACCACTAATATCAATACCACCACCAATACTAATACCAGCACCACCACCACCAATACCAATACCACCACCACCAATACCACCACCACTACCACCACCACCACTAATACCACCACCACTAATACCACCACCAATACCACCAACACCAATACCACCACCGCCAATACCAATACCACCACCACTAATACCACCAATTCCACCACCAATACCACCACCGATACCACCACCACCACCAATATCACCACCAACAATACCACCACCAATACCACCACCACCACCACTACCACCACCAATACCACCACCACTACCACCACCACCAAAACCACCACTAATACCACCACCAATACCACCTCCACCACCAATACCACCACCACCAATACTACCACCACCAATACCACCACCACCAATACCACTACCACCACCACCACCACCAATACCACCTCCACCACTACCACCAATACCACCATGACCACTAATACCTCTCCACAACCAACAATACCACCACCAATACCACCACCATCACCACCAATACCACCAATACCACCAACACCACCACCAATACCACCACCACCACCAATACCAACACCACCAATACCACAACCACCAATACCACCTCCACCAATACCACCATCACCACCAATACCACCACCACCAATCCAATACTACTACCACCAATACCAGCACCAATATCAATACCACCACCAATACTACCACCATTAATACCACTACCACCAATACCAATACCACCACCACCAATACCACCAATACCACCACCACCACTAATAACACCACTACCAATACCACCACCAATACAACTACCACCACCACCAATACCACCACCACCAATACCACCCCAATACCACCATCACCACCAATACCACCACCACCAATACAACCAGCAATACCACCACTTATACCACCACCAATACCACCACTAATACCACCACCACCACCAATGCCACCACCACCACAAATATCACCACTTCCACCACCAATATCCCCACCACCAATACCATCACCACCAATATCACCACCACTACCACTACCACCACCAATACCACCACCACCAATACCACCACCACCGCTAATACCACCACTACCACCAATACCACTTCCACCAATACCACCACCAATACCACTACCAATACCACCACCACCAATACCACCCCTACCACCACCACCACTAATACCACCACCACCACCAATACCACCACCACCACCAGTACCAATACCACCACTAATACCAATACCACCACCAATACCAATACCAATACCACCACCACCACCAATATCACGACAATACCACCAATACCACTACGCAGAAGGAGAACATGGCGGCCGGCTATGTAGCTCGGTCGGGAGCTCCGACAGAATGAGGTGTGCAACGCGGGAGTAGTTGCCCTGATGACTCAAAAAGCGGTAACTCGGTAATGCGAGAATGCGGGACTATACATCAGCAGCAAAGTTAAAATAAAGTTACAATTTTTACCCAGACTCAGCTTGAAAGAAAAAGAAGAGGCTCTGCGTGAGGGAAGGCTCCAACGCTCTGTCGCTGCGGGAAACGGCTTCCGCACTGTGTTAGATTCAGAGCTGGAGGCGGGGCCCGGTGCGATATGCAGCGTGAAGCCGCCAAGCAGTTCACGGAGGGAGAGTGACGGGAGCAGGAACAGGAGGAGTGGAAGTGTTTGGACGGAGGCTGTGCTCAGCTTGCTAGCAGGCCATAAAGTCTTGATTAGTCTTGATTAGGACGGATTTTAGAGGGCCACCCAACAGCTGCTCCCTTCTCAGCGTGGGGACTGATCTCAAAGAAGACTGTTTAAAGGGCTGTTTAAACTGCAAGGAGGGGTGCAAACGGAGGAAAAGCTGCAGGTACAGTGTGTGTGCTTGCATGAATCTGACTATAACACCGGGAGGGGTAACCTCAGAGAACTTGATAATTAATTCTTCTCAGGAGAACCCCCCCTGGACAACACAATATTACAATCCCAAGCCCAATCCCAAGCCCAAGCCCAAGCTCAAGCGCAAACTTCGGCGTCACAGGCGTCAGAGGCTGAATTGAAAGAAGAAGAGGGTTTAGAAGACCCCACAGATATAAGAGAGGCTATAAAAGTGGATACAAAAAATCATACTAAAAAAATAAGCTATCCCTTACGCAACAGAAGATTAGCCTCTGCGCCCCCTGAAAGTTTAGGTTTTACTGTACTGAAAGGGGAACTGGAAAACTCCCCAGACATTAATAAAATAAAACTCACTAACAGAAAACAAAAAGCTCACAAAACAAAGAGAGGGGCCCTAGCGGTGGTATCTACCAGAGCTATTAAGGCGGCCAAAAGTGAATATTCCAGGAAGGGAGCTAATCCAAATATAACGCCATCCCTCCGTGCCTTCTTTTGTCTTGTGGTTTGTGGCCTCCTGGCCTGCCTTGCTGCATTGTCTTAGGCCTGGCTGCCATGATGCTTTTCTTTGCACACGTTACTCTGAGCCGTTGTTCTATCGACCTCTGCTCTTGCCAAGTTATTTTAGCACTGTCTGCATTCTCTGCCTTTCACCTTTTCTCCTGTTCACTTTGGGCTCAGTCTGCACAACATGTACAAGGTCGAATAACAACGTTTCCTTGTTCTTGCTGATTTGGCCAGTCCCTCGCACCTAGACATAACACTATGTACAGCTGCCATGGAGTAATTTGTGTGCTTTTAATATTGCGGTTTGCCCGCTCAAGACACACTTGGAGAAAACCTTTCCAGGGAGAAGAGCTGTAATTGTCTGCTGATGTAGTTTTGCATCTAGAGACTGAGGTATGGGGGTTCGCTAGTCAAAGCCCAGAGGTCTTCTATTTTTATAATAAACTAGCTTCCAGCACGGGGAGGGTGGTAATGTTAGTTAGACATATATCCACTGCTTTATGAGATGCTTTCCCCGTTTGTATTCTATGGAGTTGTAACTATGCTGATTATATTATTCTTATGCATTATGCTTATAGTACTGACACGTGTACTGTATCTGAGAGCACGTAAGTTGAAATAAACATTTTAACCTATACTGTGTCTCTTCTTACGCACGTTGTGGACAGGTACGAGTGAGTGACGAAAGAGTGTTCTTGCCTCTGCGAGTTCTGAGAGAGAGATACCGTGTTCTGGGTTGTCTAATCATTGGTACATTGTTGCTAATGGGCCGCTAAGGCTAGTTGGGTTGGGGTTTTAGGTGCTAAGGTCTATGTTTGGCTCACCACTATATTCTGAGGTCCTATTATCCTGTGCAGAGCTCTGTGTGTGCAGAATCCCTATAACATAGCGACCAACGAGTGGGCTTATCTGCGAGACGCTTGAGTAGTACTTGTGCTTGTCCACAACCCCCTCGCAGACGCTTCCGGAAGCGTGTGTGACGGTGATACCTCCTATATTGACGTTTTTGTAGGTTCTTTCAAGCTTGGAATTAATAAAAGGTTTCTTAACCAAAACCCTATTTGTGCTGCCTCCTGTTAGGTTGTCGAACATCCCCGATCGTAATGGCGGGTGTAAACATAGCGGCACATAGCCGCGGGGCGCTCCGAGATCACTTACGGGTGTATGGAGTGCCAGACACGGGGGTCGAACTGATCTTTGTGGTTCAAGCCGATCCGGCTTTCCACTTTGAGGTGTTCTACTCTTGGGTCACCTTTCCAGCGGTGGATGCGAACGATAATCTGTTCAATGAATATGAACCCACCGTTGTTCCTGCTGTCTATAGACCTTATAGGAATCTTGAAGTACCGCTCACGGCTTGGCAGCACCGTGTTTGGTTTGATGGCGCCCTCCCCCAACTGGTTACCACGGTTCGTTTAGGCCCCTTATCTATTGATGGGGCCACTTGACCTGTTTTGGCCGGGTACACCCCACATCCGCGACATATGACGATACCAGTCGCGGACCTGCGCAACATGTATTCGGCTTTAGTGCGAGTGCATCGAGCCTTAGTGCAATATGTTACAGGCAACATCCAGGGAGCCCCACCTGGAGTTGCAGGCCATCCAGCTGGTGCAGGCGGCGTGACCATAAGTCCTGTCATGGTGAACTCGGTGATGGGCAAGCGCCCACAAAATAAGGATGATTTTCCTTATTGGCTTGCAGAGAAATTTGACCAGCTGGAGGCAGTTTTTCCAAACACAACACCGGTGGATAAACATAGAATTCTTACGATTAGTTTGCCAAAAGACTTAATTCCCGAGTTGACAGCATGTGACAACTGGGGTAGGGTATTCTCAGCAGTTTATTCGAAGTGTTTCGGCACTCCTTCCATGACGGTTCTCCCTCTGTAATTAAAAAGTACAGGATGAACATGGCCCTGAGGCGGCTGTGGAATTAGGGATGAGACTGGTGGGAGTGTTTGAAGTAGTAGCTGAGTTGATCCTTGCGAATGTCAAGGGCGATGCAGTGAACTTTCAAGTAGCTAATGCTTTGGCTTTGGTCCCAGAATTGGACAAGCCTCGCGAATTACCAAAAATTATTACCCAGGCTTACAAAACTATTGGCAGAAATAGCCTGGGCAATAAGCCTTTTGCAAAACAGCAAACACAATCACAACAATAACAACAATCCAAACCTCAGTCTGAGAAAGATGAGAGACCAGTCTTCACTAAAAAGAGCTGGAGGCTGAAAAAACAGGGTAAGCAGCAAAAGAAGCCGGGGTCGAGAGGCGCATCCCCAGTTTCAGTTTCTTCTGAACGCACTTATGATTTACGCGATAGGGCGAGAATTAAATCTCCGGATAGGTTTCAGATCCCTGATACGCGTTCTCCTCGTTCTTCACAGGCACAGACAACTTCACAGGCCGGTGGAGGAGACCGCCAGGATAGAGGAAGGGGTCGAGAGGCTCCCCAGGGATGAGACCAACCTCGACAACAAGTCAGAGGGAAAGCAGAAGACTTTCAACGTTCTCGCCCACAATTTCAGAAGAAGAAAGTTGCCGCTGCAACAGCGACATATGCCACAGACGGTGAGAACGAGACTCCTGAATTGGACGTGAGCAGTGACCCTCCTAGACAGCGCCGCAGAAGTTACCATAGTGCGGGAGGCGCTACGTCCTCATATGGAGGCGACAGCAACTGAAACATTCATTACTGTTGAGAGAGCTGACACCAGAGTGGCACCCCCTGACAGACTTTTTAATATTGTCATTCAAATCGAAGGTGATATACAGCGTGTAATTAAAGGGATTTTTTGGGAGAATCTGACCTCTTCATATGACATTTTGTTAGCGGAGGTGGATTGGCCACCTCCATTCGTTCTTGCTGCGCGTAAAGGGGAGGAGGTAATCCTTCCGAGCTTTTCTCGACATGTCCCAAAGGACAAAGCGGAGGCTCTGGCAGCTGAGTGGGCTGTGTCCCTGGCTCCTGCGTTATACCGCAACCACGTGGGTTGGGACGAAGACTCTCCACCCCATGAAATACCTTTGAGGTCCCTACCGCAGCCCGCAACCCCAATATCCCATTAAACGGGATGCCAAAGGTCCTGTTTCTGAAATTCTGACTCAGTTGGAATATCAGGGAGTAATTGAAACATGCGTATCACCTATGAACAATCCCCTTTTCGCGGTTTCTAAACCCGATGGAACGTACCGCTTAGTTTTGGATTACCGGCATTTGAACTCTCATTGTCGGACCTTTGTGGTGCAAAACACCCACAGTTCTGCGCTTGTAGACAGTCTTGTTCGTAAAAAATATAAAACGACACTTGACCTCTCAAATGGATTCTACACGCACAACTTAGCCCCGGAGAGTGGCCAATGGAGCGCTTTTACCTCCGGTGGTAAATTATTCAAATTCAGGCATCTTCCTATGGGCTATAAGAACAGTCCAGGCGTATTCGCCGCTCGTGTTGTCTCTTTGTTAGACGGCATTGATCCAGACGCATGTTCGTACGTCGATGACATTTATCTGACGGACGACGAATTGTTCCAGCATCTCTCATGAGTGGACCGCATTATTCTAGAATTTGCGGTTCAAGGTTACAAGTTTAACTTTGCCAAGTCTCACATTGCTGAATTTACCATTTTGTTCTTGGGCTACGAGCTCAACAATGAAGGTAAGGGCTTAGCCCCCCACTTCCTAGAAAAATGTGCACTTTTGTGCCCTCCTACTAATCTGAAAAAACTTCAGTCCTTGCTGGGTTTTCTGAACTTCGGGCATACTTACATTCCCGAATACACCCAGCGTATCAAGCCACTGTATGCCTTGATACAACCTACCTTTTCGAAGTCTTGCTGGCTTCCGGAGCATTCCTCCATTCTGCACTCTTTGCAGATAGACCTTCTTGAGTCTAAATACCTATTGACGCATGATAACCACACAAACCTGGTGATTAGAATAATTCCGGGGGCAGTGGGTTTCACGTACTTAACCTTTAACGAAGGTGACACAGTACCCATCGCATACAAGTCACATCTATACACTTCCGCAGAAATGCGCTTTTCATCTGTGGAGAAGGTTCTAACTGCAGTGAAAAGGGCGATTCTAAAGGAGCGCGCACTGGCACAGGGAAAACGCATTCTGGTGGTAACACCATATCCTGCCCTAGAGGCAGTGACAAAAGCAAGTGTACCGAACTCTAAAGCTTTGCACCCCCGTTGGATTCAATGGGCAACCTCTTTGACGTCTCCGGATGTCACTTTCATTTTCGATTCTTCTCTTCAGACTCAGGAGTTTTTACAGTATGAATTCGTTCATCCTCCTCCTTTGTCATTACTGCCGCTTGAGGATTACGACTGTGTGATCTACACCGATGGTTCGGCACAACCGGCCACGGGGTCCAAGCATGCTTATTCAGCCGCATGTGCTATTGTTGCAGGTACTTTTGTGAACGGAAAGTTCAAATCCACTGTAGTGCACACTCAGGCACTCGGGGACAGTACTGCACAATTGGCCGAGCTGCGCGCATTGGTGCTTGCACTTGAGTTCGTTAATCCTGATGTGACCACACTCATTGTGTGCGATTCTTACTACTGTGTTCAATCTTACAATGACAATCTGTTCTTTTGGTCGCAAAACGACTATAGAGACGCTAAAGGCAACACAATCAAGCATAAAATGCTTTGTGTTCGGGTGGCAGAATTGCAACAACGTCTGCCACTCACACAGGTGGTTCACACCCTAGGCCATCAGCGGGTGGGCGCACACGCTGTTGGTAACGGTCTGGCAGATGAAGCTGCCAGATCAGCAGTAGTCACGTGTTCAGTAGCAGCAGTTACTAGAACCATGTCTAAAATTGACAACGATATATTGGCAGCTATTGCTGCAACAAAGGAAGGTGCTAATTACCCTAGGGGTTTTCCTTCCAAATATTCTTATCAATTAGGTCCCGAACAGGCTCCTTATGTAATAATACCCGACGTTGGTGATCGGCTGATCCCCAACGCGGACCGCAGACTTTCCTTGATAATGGCAGCACACGAAGGCATGGCTTCGGCTCATGCTGGAGTGTCTGCGACCGTTTCCATCTTGCAGCAGCGTTATTGGTGGCGTGGTTTATATAAAGACACCCGTACTTATGTGCTTTCTTGTGACGTTTGTCAACAGATGAAGCCTTCCACGGTTACACGACCACCACAGACCTTGCTCTGCATTTCTAACAGACCCTTTGGGTGTGTTTACCTGGATCACTGCGGTCCTTTTTCTTCAGACACTGCCTATAAATATATCTTAGTGGCAGTGGAGTCGTGCACACGGTTCATCTGGGTCTGGCCACAACGGAGTGCTGACGCTCGAAATGTCATCAGGGATTTGCGTGTCTTTGTGGGAATTTTCGCATGCGGCACCTTCCATTCTGACCAAGGTCCGGCGTTTGCCTCTAAGGCTTACAAGGACGCAATGGGTTCACTGGGGGTGCGGGTGAAATTTTCGTCTCCGTATAGGCCTGAGGGCAACTAAATCGTTGAACGAATGAACCATGACTTAAAGCAATCCTTGACAGCTAGAGTCTTAGGTACTGGCAGGCCCACTTGTATACCGTACAACGTGCACTTAATAATCTCCCTAGAAGACCTCTGGGTGGTCGGACCCCATACGAAATGCTCTTTGGCATAAGAATGTTTGTGCCTGACCTTGATGGTCTAGACATGGCGGCGCAAACCGCCAAGTTTGATGTAGATAACCATTCTACTATGTTACAGGACTTACAAGAAGCCAGAGACAAACTTGCAATCGCACATTTACTCAGCCACAGACCCTGCTCTGCAGATTCCGGTTGCCGGCTGGCTTCCGAAGATTGGCGACCTGGTTCGAGAGAAGGTGGAGAACAAAAAAGAATTCGGCCCCTCTTATCGTGCACCGGTTCCAGTCCTGGGCCTGAAGGGAACACGTACAGTCATCTTACCACCGCTTCCTGGTCGCAAGGAGAACAGATACATCTCATTGGAAAATGTCAAGCTACAACATCTGGCCGATCCTGAATAGTGTTACACCAGCGGTCTCTTGTCCTGCCATTTACCGGACTTGTGTTCGTGGCCCTCCTGCCCGAACGGTCACTGAAGTTACAATTGAGATGGTTGATTTGCCTGAAAGTATACTCGAACCCCCTATCTCACCCTGCATCGACGAGAACGAGTATACCTATCCCGACACAGAATCGGTGGCACACCTACCAACAACGCCACTGAGCCCGACTCGTTATTCCTTTGACTCGGATTCCACCTCGTCAATTGTCCCATCCAAGTTCAGTGTTTTTGTATCCTGGTTTAGAGACAATTTTTTGATTGCCCCCTGGACATACATCTGGTTGGTGCTTTTCTTAATTTTTTTGTTCATGTCCATTGGCTTTGTCACAGTGTTTTTTCTACTCATCAATGGTCACTATTTACCTGAACGCTCTGCTGTGAACAGTGTCGCTGGAACTTTGGCTCCACATTCATCATCTCACATCATGAAGCGTGACCACACATTTGTGAACATTTCAGCTTTTCCAGTTGCTGATGGCATCGTATGGGATGCGGTAAATTTTCAAATTCATGGACCGACAGAAATTATTAATGTACCTAATGTCCTTCGAGTTTCAATGGGTGATGTAGTAAAAAGTAATATTCATTCTGACGATTGGGATGTGCATGCCGTTGAAGCATTGTTTGCTGATTTAAAATATTATGCTTCCTTTAATGCTGAGGATTTGTATATGAATTCTGCGAATTATGCCGATTTGTATTGCTACCAGCATTGGGGCAACCATTTTGTTCATAAACCAAGTACACTACGTGGTTCTTTCGCCTACACCCAATGGGAACATTGCCCAAACCCTTTACCGGGTAGCTCCCAGACTCTTAGAAATAAATGTACATATTTCACTGATTTTAATAGATCGAACCCTGGGTCCTATTATTTTAAATTAAACGCCCCATCCACTCAGAAAGTCATGTTGACCCACACCAAATTGCTTTATTCGGGTTCCTTTTTGAGCGCCTTAGCTGTGGGTGGTTATGAGTACTGGAAGGACACTGTGGATTTGAAATCAATATGGGGCTCAAAACCATGGCAGGTGCAAGGCACCGAAGCCTTGCACAGTGCATGCCTTATCTCAGCCCAAATTGTGTTTCTGAATGCTTCCATCTACCAGACTACATGTTGGGGTTTGGCTACCACCAAACAATTAAACGCACCATCAATTCCATCCCTGTCTTCCACTACAAACAACACCTTGCATTTTAATATGTCCCTTGCGGCCTTGCAGGTTTTGTTTCAGAACAATTCGTTTAATATTTCTACACTTGTTCGGTCACCCTGGTTGGCTTGGCCCATATCATCTAATGCATGCCAACTGCGTTTTCACGACTCAGTTCCTGGCTATACTCAGGACAGGCCCGATCCTAGGTTTTCTGAATCCCGTACTGTCACCACCTATTCTGTTGGTAAATTATGTAAACAGTGGTTGCAGCATTCTTCCCTTGAGTCTGTAAAACAACATTTATCCCTCCTATCAGGCACTATTGATCTGTCCGACTTTATATTGGGACCTCGTGGTCCACGACCAAAGAGATTCATTTATGAAGCTTATAATGAACTCTGGAAGCTGTCGCAAATGGAAGCTGCTTCCCGTTTTCGGGAAATAGACCAAGCAAATTTGGAAAATTTGCTTGCTGTTGTTGACAATAGTATTAATACCCTGTCTTCCCGCATTTACACATTAGAGAATATTATGTCCTCTGTTGTTGATATTGTACAAGATGATGTTTCTGTGTTGTATCATGGTCAGAATCAGTTACGTTCAGTTATGCAGTTTGCGTGGACTTTGCAAACACTTAAGTTAGGTAAAGTTCCTTGGCATTTTTTGAACACCACTGCCTTATTTCTGCCTTTTAATTTAACTGACAAACAGCAGTTCATGTCCATGAAAGATGCAGCTTACACTCTATTACATATCGAGAAAGTGGAGCCCTTACCATTCTCTGTGGCGGAATTGGATTCTGCTGTGTGGCTAGTTCATGGGGTTATCGCTTTGCCTTTTTCCTTGTTCGAATTCAGCTCGTGCATGAAACATTATCCTGTGGGCCGTTTCCAGCCCTTGGGTAGTGCCTTCCTGCATGAACTCTGGTCCTTGCCTTTCATGTATAAATGCCTTAGAGACGGCAAGGAAGTTTTTCTCACGGGGGAGTCATGCGATTCAACTGTGGGTCATTCTCTTATTTGTAAACATATTAAACTGCACGGGGCTTATAACGTTTCCGCTCCGAATCTTGCTTGTGTGTTGAAGGGTATTCCCGCTCCTGCTATTTCTCCTACCTTTACTTTACTTACGAATGGTAGCTATTTGCTTTTAAATAATGAAAACTGCTGTGGCATGCAGGCCGGCATACCCTATAGTGTCACAGTTTCGCACAGGGTTGTCTGCTGCAAGAATGTGCTTTTTCCTCCCCCTCACGACATCATAGATAATTCTATTTGGCCTTCCATTCCTACCATGGAGGCAGATTTCAATAAACTGAGCAGAATAAAGGCACTATTATTGAACCAGGAGGTTATGCTCACATCCGCCAGGGAGACATTCATTCTCCAGGTGGCAAGTACCCACAGTGAAATACAGGCCCTTTTGAACACAAACCTCCCACAGCATTTCGGGGAATTGATTCACCGTATTTTTAACGCATCAAACACTGAAGGTCTGGTGCACTTTTTAAAGTTGTGGGGTCCGGCCTTGTCTCCACTTTCCAAACTATTTTTGGTGTGATACCGGCATTTATTCATTCGATTTTTTCCAGCGTCTTTGGTGGCTTTCCGTTAATCCTTGCCTTGGCGGCTGGTGTACTGCTGTTGGTCTGCTTCCTCCGCAATGGCTGCTCCCCAATGGGCCCTTCTCGATCCCGGATGCCTCCAGCTGCTCCGTGAGCGCATCCTGGCTGGTTTCGGAGTTCTGCCCTTGGCGACACTGAGTGTGTCCTATACCCTTTCTTTTCGCTTTGCGTATTTCACTTGCGTGCAACCTGTGATGTCTTGCATCCGCTGTCCTTTCACCTGGACCATGGATTATTGCCTCTCCAATACGTCGTTGTCTGTTCCGGATTTTGTTCAGTTGGTGGGTCCCTTAGAGGCCCATGAACGGGACTGTTCCATTGCGGGCTGCATGACGCGTGCGGCTGCACTGGGGATTTTGGCGCAATGGGATATCTGGGCAGCTGCTCAGAGTCTCCTACAACTAAGCTATATTGAATATCACGCAAGCTGTCCCGCATTGCTTTTGGATGCTCCATCCTCTGAGGAACATTCCTGCTCGTTTGATCTGTTGGACTGGATGGCGTCTATGTTTTCTGACGATTCCAATGATGTCCTCTTGGATGCTATAGCGTTTTTCTGCACTTCTGCGCTTTTGGACTGACGTGGGCTGCCTCGCTGGCTCTCATTTTTCATTGGATAATTTTATTTTTTCCCTCTCTCTTGTTGGTTATCCCTCAAGGGGACTATGTACCCTACAGACGTTTTTGTTCTGCTCGGTCCATTTGACCTCTGTCTTCGTCCTTTGTCTTGGCCGATGGACTGTCCAGGGGAGGGTGTCTTGTGGCTTGTGGCCTCCTGGCCTGCCTTGCTGCGTTGTCTTAGGCCTGGCTGCCATGATGCTTTTCTTTGCACACGTTACTCTGAGCCGTTGTTCTATCGACCTCTGCTCTTGCCAAGTTATTTTAGCACTGTCTGCATTCTCTGCCTTTCACATTTTCTCCTGTTCACTTTGGGCTCAGTCTGCACAACATGTACAAGGTCGAATAACAACGTTTCTTTGTTCTTGCTGATTTGGCCAGTCCCTCGCACCTAGACATAACACTATGTACAGCTGCCATGGAGTAATTTGTGTGCTTTTAATATTGCGGTTTGCCCGCTCTAGACACACTTGGAGAAAACCTTTCCAGGGAGAAGAGCTGTGATTGTCTTCTGATGTAGTTTTGCATCTAGAGACTGAGGTATGGGGGTTCGCTAGTCAAAGCCCAGAGGTCTTCTATTTTTATAATAAACTAGCTTCCAGCACGGGGAGGGTGGTAATGTTAGTTAGACATATATCCACTGCTTTATGAGATGCTTTCCCCGTTTGTATTCTATGGAGTTGTAACTATGCTGATTATATTATTCTTATGCATTATGCTTATAGTACTGACACGTGTACTGTATCTGAGAGCACGTAAGTTGAAATAAACATTTTAACCTATACTGTGTCTCTTCTTACGCACGTTGTGGACAGGTACAAGTGAGTGACGAAAGAGTGTTTCTTCCTCTGCGAGTCCTGAGAGAGAGATACTGTGTTCTGGGTTGTCTAATCATTGGTACATTGTTGCTAATGGGACGCTAAGGCTAGTTGGGTTGGGGTTTTAGGTGCTAAGGTCTATGTTTGGCTCACCACTATATTCCGAGGTCCTATTATCCTGTGCATAGCTCTGTGTGTGCAGAATCCCTATAACACTTTAAAGTGCAAGAAAAACCGGTGAAGGAGGGGACCCCTTTAACCGAAGGGAATTCAATCGCTGCTATCTATAAGATGCAAGAAACAACATCTCCTTCAAAAACTGGAATAGCGGAGTCCCCAAACCGCTTTCAAATTTTGATGACAAAGGGGGCGGAAGATGACTGTTTGGTAGATGTATGTGATGGCCCGCAGTCAGATAAAAACTCAATACACGACATGGCTTCAAATTATCAAGACGAAGATTTGGAATCGCTCTCACAGGGGGAGATAGGCAGACTGACAGCTTCCTTGCTGTTGAAAGAAATTAAACTGGGCTTTGCTAAGTCAGAAAGAAACCAAGAAAAAATACAAGCGTCTTGTGAAGTGTTGGAGTCCAAGGTTAATGCTCTGTTTGATAGGGTTTCTGATATGGAGACAGTTGTGGACAGAACAAGGGAAGAAGTAAAAATATGCCAGGCTGATATCAGCAAACTTAGAACCAGTGAGAAAGAACTGAGGGACAAGGTTGAAATCTTAGAGAATAACTCTCGAAGGAACAATTTACGAATTTTAAATATCCCGGAGTGCTTAGAGGGACAGAATATTAAAAGTTTTTTGGTATCCCTGTTGAAGGATTCTTTTCCGGAACTAGAGACGAAAGCACTGGATGAAGATATCCAAAGAGTGCACAGAGATCCTTTTAGACGAAGTGCACAAAGGAAAAATCCTCGGAAAATACTTGTAAATTTCAGAACCTATTCCCTCAAAGAAAACATACCTACTATGGCATTGAAAGCAGGTACCATCACTACGAAGGATTACAATTTCAAAATTCGATCCTTAGATATCGAAAACCATATTAGATCGACAATGGGCACTTGGGTCCTATATGCAAGAACTAAGAGCGGCAGGTGCTACAGTTCAGATGAAATTCCCAGCACTACTGAGAATTATGTGGGATAACAAAACTTACAATATTAAAGAACCAAAAGAAGTCGAGACATTACTTGAGCAAATTAAAGTAAAAAATAAGGGCCAGCTATGTTAAACGGATGACTTCATGAAGACGGAACTCAAATAGGGCTATAATATTTGCCCAAAGACAGAAGGGAGGGTTCTCCAGGGGTGGGTGACGGGGGTTAGTTTAGGTTATTTTATTTTTGAGAGCACAAGTTTTTGGTTTATTGGGTGGGGAGCATTAGGGAAAAAACCCCCAAAAAATGTCCGATATGCAAGAGACAGGGAAGACAAGGTCCTGAAAGCAGAATCTTTTATCTAACACAATCAGAGCCTGGGGAGAGAGCGAGAAAGGAAGTGAGCAGAAAATATAGATGGTAGCATTAGAGGGTAAAATAAAATTATAACATGGAACGTAAATGGTCTGAGGGTAAGGAGAAGGCGACAAAAAATCTTTGAATACCTGAAGCTTTATAAATGTGACCTTATAATTTTACAGGAAGCTCACCTGTTAAAATCGGAGTGACTTGAAATTATGAAACACGAAAAATGGGTGGAAAAATTAATCTGTACTAAACAGTCCTGCTGTGTTAAAGGTGTCGCAATAATTATTAAAAAATCCTCAAAGATAAACATTGTAGAAGAGTTTGCTGATTCCAATGGCAGATGGGCGGCAGCTAGGATCAACATAGAGGGCACATTTTTTTTTGTAGTTGGATACTACGGCCCAAATGCGGATGACCCAGCCCCCCTACAATCCCTGTATGCTCAGCTAATTAATATATCGGTCCCAACAATTATTGGGGGAGATTTTAATCTGTTATTAGACCCAAGAAAAGACGGACACCCGCCAGGGAGAGCCTTGAATCTCCCCAAAATGAGGGAATGGATTAATAGGTTTAAAGAAGACTTAGGACTAGTAGATATATGGAAGATGAAAGGGGATCAAAATAACAGATTTACATATATAAACCACAAGTATGGGCACTCATCAAGATTTGACTATTTCTTGATAGATACATCATTAAGTAAATATGTTACCAAAGTAAATCATCTACCAGCCCATCTATCCGATCATTCCCTAGTCCAAATCGAATTCAACCAGAGCTATACACAGGGTGAGGTTAGGTGGACTTTAGACCGCACACTCTTATTACATGAGTAAATTATAGAGAAGTTAAAACTTATAACAGAGGAATACTTTCAAATTAACGCTAACGGTGAAGTTTCATTGCAAGGAGTGTGGGACGCATACAAAGCCGTAGTTAGAGGAGCTCTGATCGGACTAGCTGCAGAAAGAAATAAGGAAACTAGACATATTATAATTCAATTAGAATCAGATATTCTAGACCAACATAGGAATTATGAAGCAGCAACCTCTGTAACAGAACAAGAAAAAGTAAAAGAGGAAATTCTTAAAAAGAAAATTGAATTGTCTAGCTATTTGAAAGGAAGGATAATGAGAAGATGGGAGGCTAGTCGATTGTCAAATTATGAATACGGAGAGAATAGCGGGAAACTTTTAGCATGGAAAACTAAAAATGACAACAGCAGGAATAGAATAAATGCAATACATAGCAACTTGGTAGATGCAAAGGTAGAGAGCAAGACAGAAATAGAAGAGGCATTCGAAGATTTTTTTCAAACACTGTATAAGGAGGATCAGACCCCCTCAGTCAATGTGGTAGATTTATATCTGAGGGAATCAAAGTTACCAACTCTGGGAGAAGGGCTTAGTGAAGTGTTAAATGCGGAAATGACCTGCGAAGAAGTTTTAGAGGTTCTAAAAAAATCTAAAAAAGGGAAAGCCGCAGGCCCAGACGCTATCCCAGTGGAATTATATGTAGCCTTAAGGGAAATATTAATCCCAAGATTGACGGACCTCTTTAATAACATTTACTTGAAAGGTCTTGAGCTCCCTAAATCGTGGAATGATGCCACCATCAGCTTAATTTTAAAATCAGGAAAAGATCCCCTCAGATGTGAGTCTTACAGACCCATTTCACTTTTAAATTGTGATTACAACATTTTTACCCAAATACTAGCAGTACGGATAGGGAATATCACCGGCAAACTCATACATACTGATCAAAAAGGGTTTATAAGAGGGAGACAACTACATGATCTTACTCATCAACTAATTCGGTCCATTGATAAAGCCACCGAAGCAAAGTTACCATTAGCAGTTTTTACCTTTGATGCTGCTAAAGCATTTGATCGTGTAAATTGGATATACTTGCATGAAGCTATAAAACACTTTGGTTTAGGAACAAATTTTTTAAGAGTAATAAGAAATATATATACTGTGCCAGTTGCAAAAGTTCTTATAAATGGTAGCTGCTCTAAACGAATTCAGATTGGAAGGGGGACAAGACAGGGGTGTCCCTTGTCTCCTCATCTTTTTAATTTGTATATAGAACCGCTGGCCAATATGATAAGGAGAGCCGAGGAAATTATCCCATTCCAATTCAACGGCTGGGTAAACAAAGTGGTATTGTATGCCGATGATTTAATGGTTTATACGAGCGATCTTAATAAAACTCTCCCCTTCATCACGAAGCTGCTAGCTGACTTTGGTGAAGTCTCGGGCTACCAAGTAAATATTCAGAAAACGGAAATAATGCACTGGAACGTAGTAACACCGTTAGTTGAATAAAAAAAAAGCATCAAGTATCTGGGAATAGAGGTCACGAAAAACATTGAGGAAGTTGCTCAGGCTAACCTAAACTCTAAGATTAAGGAAATGAGGAAATTATTAAAATCATGGAGTTGTCTATCCCTGTCCTTTTTGGGGCGTTCAAATGTAATTAAAATGTCTATTTTGCCAAAGTTTACCTTCTTATTTAACACTATACCGTTAGAATTCAAGATCCCTTGGCTAAGATACAGAGTGAAATTAATAGTTTTATTTGGGCCTCAAAGGGAGTGAGGATATCATGGAGAAAACTGTCTCAGAGGAAATATCGAGAGGGTATTGCTAGCCCTGACCTGCTTTCTTATTTTAGAGCCTTTTATTTTAAACATATAAGAAATCTTCTCAGACCTCATGCAGACTATTCTTCTTACTGGAAAGCCATAACAGAGGAAGATCATTGTTTATACAAGTTTGGACATCCAAAATACTTTAAAAAGATCAAACTAAAGGTACTTAACACTGCATATAAGTTATGGTATGATATTAGAAGAATTTGGAAGATTCCAGTACTACAGCCAGTTAGCACCCATTTGGAGGTCTCCAGGAACCCCAGAGTGCCTAAAAGATACATTAGCAACCCCAATTAGGGAAGCAGGAATAACAAGATGGGGACAATTAATTGACTCTGGATCATTAATAAGTTGGGACTCATTATTGGAAGTAACACAGGGCAAGATCTCCAGGTTTAAATACTATCAGCTACAGAATTGGTTGAAAAACCAGGAAAAAGGTTAAAAATCACAGCGAATCTGGAGAACGAACTTTTAAGCGACGTACGGAAAAAGAAATATCGAAATGGTATTGGCACTTGATGCAAACCCCAGATGAGGAATTCACAGTCCCGGATGAAGTATGGAGAAAGAGCTTCCCTACTCAAGACTTGCAACATCTATGGCAAGTATCCTGCACTCTTTATGGCAAACTATAGTTTCTGCACCACTTAGGAGAAATCATCTCTTCACTTTACCTAGGTCATACTGGACGCCGGAAAGACTCTCCAAACTGAACAACCAGGTGGTAAGAAAATGTCCAAAATGCGGGGATTCCAAGGCGAATGATATCCACATGTTCCACCAGTGTCCACACCTGTGAATTTTTTGGGAAGAAGTGGGTAAGGCCATTGATAAAGTTCTAGAAACAAATATCGAAGTAAGCCCACTAATTGTTATATTTGGTATTTTTGATAGTAATCTTTCTACTACTGTACTAAGTAAAAGTCAAAAATGTCTATTGTTTACTCTAATAATATTAGCTAGGCGGGAGATATGCGTGATTTGGATCCTTACCACCCCTCCCAGGGCAATAGAGTGGATTGGCTCAGTAAGGAAAGTCAGGCTACTGGATAAATAAAGAGGGAACAGTAACAAAACAAGGTTTTGGGATCTATGGGATAAAAACATGAGGTAGGGTAGGGAGGAATGTCCAATGATTACATTTAATGCGATGTTTCAGATTCAAATGGTCGGCATGGGGTTTCTGTGACTGACTTTAACGAATCTAAAGGTTCTAGGATAAGACCCTATCCTTGGCACGTTACTAAAGGGCGGTCTCCTGCCATACCAATCGGAATCAAGACAAGGGACCTTGTCCAACATAACCATAAAAATCGCATAAATGAGGACAATTTTTTTTTTTAAAAATTCCACCAATACCACCATCAATACCACCACCACCAATACCACCACCACCAATACACCCACCAATACCACCACCACCCCCAATACCCCACCACCAATACCACCACCACCACCAATTCCGCCACCACCACCAATACCACCACCACCAATACCAGTACCACCACCACCAATACCAATACCACCCCCAATACCAATACCACCACCACCAATACCACCACCACCAGTTCCACCATCAATACCAGTACCGCCACAACCAATACGAGTACCACCACCACCAATACCAATAGCACCACCACCTATACCAATACCACCACCAATACCACCACCACCATTACCAATACCGCCACCACCAATACCACCACCTCCACCAAAGCCACCACCACCAATGCCACCACCACCACCAATACTATGAATACCAATACCACCACCACCAATACCACCACCACCAATACCACCACCTCAGTGCCTCTCGCTCACTAGTAATAGCAGGGGCACTGTACGAGGCCGGAGGTGCAGCCGAGACCATCCCTCCCTCCCTCCATGCCTGCCATAAAGCACAGCTCGCCCTGCACCAGGAGGTGAATCCAGGGCCCTACTACAGCTGGAGTGTTTTTTATTAGGCCAAAGATAGCAATGACATTACGCAATGCCACACTGCACACTCAAATCACGGAGAGGGCAGGAACTAGCCCCCCTCCGGTTCTTCCTCCTGAGCCACGACAGTGTAATCACAGAGCGAAAGGTGTTGGAGCGCTTTGTTAGTGTTTATAGCTCAGATCATATGTAACTCTCACTTCACACTTTGTGTCGGTGTAATTTACAACACTTACACATCTTCTTCACCACACTATTTATCACTACTTTGATGACATCGCAGGCCGGTCTCTTCCTCTGATATTTACAATCTAACAAGCTGTCGAGAAGGCCCTTTATTGCAATGCTATAGGTCTCGCATTTGTGAGAGTTTAAACTATTAGTATTGTAAATGACAATGTCTTTTATTTATGTTTTAAAACCCAAAACATAAATAAAAGGCATTGTCATTTACAATGCCAATAGCTCAAACGTGCGTGAATGCAAGACCTATTGTATTGCATATGCTTGTTATTCTGCACAGCTGCTGGGGTTAGGAAGTGCTCACAGACAATATCTGGTTGTCCTTTTTACAGTAGAAGAGACTGAACAAATGATTCAAGCCAGAGCCTTCCTATGTGTTAATGGAGCAATAAACCCTGCCCCTTCCTGTTTACTATAGCCAGGGGTACCAGACAAGGCTGACCCTTAACTCCCATATTGTTCACGATGGTTATGGAACCCCTGGCAGCTAGACAACACCGACATCATGCAGGTAGTGGCCTAGACTACGAGGAGGCTGGTGATATCAATGTATTTGCAGGATGTCAAGCTATATTTAGAGATCCTGTAATCAATATACCATTGACTCTCAGGGAATCTATTAGATTTGGCAGCCTTATAGGAATTACTATAAACTGGACCTTACCCAGGCCACGGGCCAAGTTACTCTTGAATTTCCACTGAGATGGGCAGATACTACCATTGAATATTTTGGTTTTGGATAAGTAGAATCTTAGATGACATATGGGCCCAGAGTCTCAAAGGAGTCACAAATGCTGCTCTGTGTTGCATGACAGTGAGAGAGCAGGAGATCACCATAGTCACAGAGTTATGGCTCTCTCCTCCCCTCTCCCTAGAATCGGCACTGATTTCAGCTGACATGCGCCAGGCACACACCTTAGCGCCTATATTTTTATAAATATTTTCTACCATTTATACACTTTAAAAATACAATTACATAGATTTAAAATAACAAGATTATCAATAAAAAATTGTATTAAAAATGTATCATTTGTGTAACTTTTAAAATTCAGGAATATAACAGTTTTTCAATTTTGAAATATGTTCGAATTTGTATTTTTTAGCAATTATAACAGTTTCATAAAAATAATGCAATATTTTTATTGTAAACATCCAAGCAAAACCTAAAATACTAACTAATACAATTTTGTTGAATAAATACATATTTATAAAAAGATTATTATAACAAAAACATTTTAAAATTCAAAATAATTAATTTACTTTTCTTTCAAATAGTCAGTTATTTTTTAAATTTAAATACATACTTTTTAAAAAAACTCCCCATCCTTATTGCTCAATATCTCAACATCCCGCTATGAAACAAATAAATAAATATTTATAAACATTATTATTTGTTAAAATACAATTTATTTTTTATTTGATGACTTAAAATAATCAAACATTACAAAAATTACAATACATTACATATTATTTAACACTAAAAACAATATTATATTCAATGATATTTACTAATCGATATTTTTAACAACAATATTAAAAATAACACTAAGAAGCAATTGCAATGCAGTAGGTCTCGCATCTGTAAGAGTTAGAGTTATTGGCGTTGTAAATGAAAATATCTTTTATGTATGTGTTTTGGTTTGGTGTGTAGCGGATGTATGTGGTGTGGAGTGGAATTTTGTGGGTTGTATTGGAATTATTAGTTGTGAAAATTGTATGATGTGTAGTGTATTTGTGTAGTGGATTTATGTGGCATGTTGAATAGATACGGGTGAGAGCTGCACAGAATAGTTAGTAAGAAAGATAGAGAGGGATTGGTAGTTTGTTCAGGAAGTAGTGATTGAATTTGAGACAGAGTAGCATAAAGAGTGTGTGAAAAAAAGAGAAAGAAGGGGAGAACAGGCCAGAGACGCCTAAAGAGGGTGCGCCTGTGTACACAGAAGACACCCCAAGAAAAGGTGGAGACCCTGTGTTTGAGGGATGGAAATTTTTTAAAAGGCATGGGAAAGAAACTGGGCTCGAATATCTGAAGTGAACCAATATGAGAGAGGAGGGAAGAATGCATGGGAGAGTGAGAGAGAGGTGTGAGAAAGTACATGAGTGAGAGGGGGATGAGTAGAGGGGGCACCCAGGGGGGATCGAGAGGAGGAGCAGTGCACAGCGCAAGGAGGTACAGGAAGGTAGCATGTGTGAGCAGGCAGCTTAGAGAGGATATATGGAGTGTGAGAGAGGGATGAGAGGGGCAGTGGAATTGCGAGATGAGGGGTAGTGGCAGTGTAAGAGAGAGATGAGGGGACAGTTGGTGTGTGGGGGAGAGTTGACAGGGTTGTTGGAAGTGCAAGGGAGAGATATGTTGTATTAGAATTGTTTGTTGTGGAATTGTGTTGTGTGGTGTGAAGTTGTGTAGTGGAAATATTCAGCACATTAGCCTAGGTGCTACAACATCTTCTGTTACTTCACATGCCACTGGTAATGGTCACACACACCCAAGGATGGGCTTCCGTGCTATTCTGAAAATAAGATAGTCTCTTCAAAATTCAAAAAGGTTTTATTTATTTAAAAAAAGAAGCTTTGACACTAATAGGCACATAATAGCACTGGATGTTCATCATCACCAAACATCACTATAAGCGGCTGCTGAACCCACATCATACTCAACTGCAAAAAGATAATTGTTCGAAGGCGCTATATAAGTGCAAGTGCGATATCAATGCAATCACAACACGCAGATGGATGCATAGAACACTTTTCATTAAGGAACCAAAGTCATATTTACTGCAAAACTTGTCAATAGAAACTAACATGTGCAAACATTTCTGCATCTTAGTGCATACACTTGAAAACCTAACTGAGGTGAAAACTTTCTTTTAAAGTCATCCAAATAACTGTGGACCTTTTGACTCTGCTAAATTCGTATTGAAAGCCATTTGCAAATTCCACTTCGAACACACAAAAGCATACTGGAGGTCCGAGGATTCAACTTTACAAGTTTATGTAGTTCACACCCTCAAAATTCCATGTCAACATGACACACCGCAACTGCTGTTCGCGCAGTCAAGGAAAACAAATATGGAAAGCTAGTGTCGGTGTGACGCTTACCCAACTACAGGGCTAACAGTGGTCCTAAATGTCCACCTAGCTCTCTGTGATTAGGGTATCTATTGGGCTTATCTCCATTCATTCACTCATTCTGGCCTACTTCGCAGTGAATGGGTAAACTGCAAAAGTAAGTCTGACTGCATCACCAATGCTCTGTGACTACGGACAGACGAATAACAGGGGTGCCTGAATGACGCCCTCAATCGAGCACACTGGAAACCCCTTCGGTTATTTCTGCAGGATGAAGGGCACATTTCCTGCACCTTCCAGGACTGGACTGCATGCAGGAAAGAACCCCCACAAGTACTTTCTAGTACGGGCCCTTGCTCAAAGTTTAACAAGCAGCAACAGACCTAGAAACATCCAGAGTAAATAAAACCAGCAGCTCGGGGGAGCACGGGGTGCCATTAAAAAAAAAAGCCACAAAACGCCATGTGGCCATTCAGCTCCTGAAACAACGCTATGCAGTCGGGGCTGCAGTCTCCCAAAAGCCCCAAGCGCAAAGTCCCATCAACTTTACACTGAGTAGACCATTCTCTGTCAGGCGGGCACCGCTGCCCCCTGGCACTGCCAGCCCTGCATGAAGAGGGCACCGGTCGGCGCACTTCACAGAAAGTGCTGGAAGCACTTACCTCTCAGGCAGAACATCCCACACGGCCACGCGGAGAGCGATGAGGAGCCTGGGAGTGCTGGAGGGTCAGAGAGCGCCGGAGGGACCGCCCCTGTACCATGCTAGGCACAGCTGTTCCCCCGGCAGGGGGAGGGTGGCACCAGGCCAGCACTCTGCAGGAAGCGGCTAGCCCGTGCCCTGCACCAGCAGCTCTGATACCGTTCGCCCTTCTTGCTGCTTTCCCTCCAGCCCAGCACCAGAGGCTCTCCCTCCCCTCCCCAAACACTAAACAAAGCACCGTGCCTGCTCGCAGCCCAAGCACACGCCGCCCCATTGTCTCCTCTGATGTTTTCCACAGCTCTGGAAGCGCTCAAACTCATCAAGCGCACAGATAGAAAAATATTTGGAATGCAATAGATGTCGTATTTAAATGCGAGACCTATGGCATTGGATTCGAAGTGGCTGCATTGTCCCAGCTGCTTTAAAAGTGAAAGCGCGCACGGAGTGCTGAATGTAAGCAAAGCACGTCCTCGTCCGGTGGGTGAGTGGGCGGGGCTTCTCTCCAGTACTGAACTACAACAGATCATCGTCAGAGCAGCGCTTGCGCGCTGGTTCAGGCTCGACCTAAAAACTATATTTTTACCTTCAATATTCCAGTCCATGAAATATTTGAAGTCTCGATATCCTTGACACAATATTTCTTTACTACGATATTTTCCATTCTAAATTTGATTACGTTAGCTCATGAATGGTACATAGGCAATTGCAAAATGAAAGACGGATTGATATTAGATTTCCTGTATTGTGTGCTTCAGCGATAAGGCATGAGTCACCAGGAAACCAGCTATGCACTGTAAGAAACTTCCATTAGGGGCCTACGAAGGAGATGCCTTGGACACTGTAGGTCCTCTGGTTGGTGAGATGAATGCACTACATCTCCTCGTTTTGGTGAATTTGTTTTCACATTGGCCAGAGGTAAATTGTGTCAGAGACAGCAGCACTAGTAGTGTACTGAGGTTCTGGAAGAGATATTCTCTACGAAACATTTTCTATCTACAGCGCTAACAAGAAATGGGATTCAGTCTTTTGTCCAAAAGAAATGAGGACTTTTTCAAGGGAAAATGGGAATAAGCACTGGTAATGAGCCTTGTGCCATCCAATATCCAACAGAGTTGTGGGAAAGTTTTATTCAAATTTAAAGTAGGGAATACAACTTGCAAAGGAAAATGCATTTTTCTGCATCTAGTGTATCCCTTCATCAGGTTCCAGGTAATTCCATTTGAGTTGTTTAGGGGGGGGGTTGAAATCCTATTTAACTTGGTTCCAGGATGGGTGTGTGTTGTATTAGCTAGAATTGTTGATGTATAAATTCCAGCTCGCTCCTGTATTCCAGTCTCCATGGAGATGCATGTGCGGAGGCAGTTAAAGGCTGGAGACCGGAGAGCTGGCAGTGTCTGTTGGTGGTTCCTGTTATGGAATAAACCTTATTCCTAAATCTACGAGTGTTTATCATTTTAACACTGGCGACGACGACGCTTGTTTCAGTCTCCTTACATCGGATTTACTGCCAGAGATATTGTGGATTTTGGCGGATTAATTCTCCGGTGACCTAATCTGGCCCCCGACGACCAAGCGGTCTGGTAATTATGTCTAAAATTACCTTTATCATTGAATCCGGGGACTTGGCTGCTGGCGAGTGACTTGCGCTCCTTCTGTGCTGTTGGACTCGCGCCTTCACCGCTCGAGCGTCTCTCTTCTTGTAACTGGTTCGTCATCACGTCAATCACGTCACGCTATGTAACGACGTGCAACCATTTTGCTTATTATCTCCATAGCAACTGCAATTCTTCAAGTTACGGCTCAGTTTCTCCACAGTTATTTACTCGAGTGAATATCACGTTTTTTGTTTTTTTTCTCTCCTTTATCTTCGTTTTCAGATCCTCATAATTTTCACCAATATGTCCACTACATCCATGAGTCAACCTCCAGCATTTTTATGTGAAAAAGGTGAGCCTTTACTTCCATGGAAGAGATGGAAGAAATTATTTGATTCCTACTTAGTGGCTATTGGTGGTGAAAGGTTTTCAGCGTATAGAAAACAAGCTATTCTCCTTCACAATTTAGGCATTGAGGGTCGCAATATTTACGATAGTATTGATGAACTGCCTATTGGAGAAGATGATGGTCAAGTTGCGGATGTATTTGAAATGTCTATGAAGATGCTTGAGACTTACTTTGGCCCACGTATTAATGTTGTGCTTGAAAGACATACATTTTTCATGAGAATCCAAGAGCCTACTGAAAAAGTTGGAAATTATGTTGCTTCCTTAAAGACATTAGCCCGAACTTGCGAATTTGGTGACTTAACTGAATCCTTAATTCGTGACCAGCTAGTCAGATGCACAAACAGCTCTAGGGTTCAGGAGAAACTGTTATCAAGGAATCCCTCGCTTAAAGAAGCAATAGCTATTGTTGAAGGTGTAGAGAATACTTCTGGATGGGTGAAGGAAATGAAAGAACATAAAACAGGGACTGAAAATGCTCTCACACCCAGCAATATCCATGAAGTTTCGCTTACTGAAGCTCAACAAATTCCAGTAGACAACATTTGTAAAGTGATTCAGACTCCTAAAGGAAAACGCATAGTGAACAAGGCAAAATGAAATGTTATCACTGTGGGAGTTTTAACCATCCTTCTAATTTTCCTAATTGTTATGCTAAAAATGCCACCTGTTTAAAATGTGGTATTAAAGGTCATTATGCCAGGGTCTGTAGGTCTGGTGGAAAAGTCCACGCAGTAGATAGTGTTGAAACCGTGACTATTAAGCCAAGAATGGTAGTGTCTAATGTAAGAAGTGATGGTGTGGTGGATGCTGATCCAATATTTATGCCAGAATGTGATATTGAAATTGGAGGGAAATTATTTGTTGTGCTAGCAGATTCTGGTTCTCCCTTCACGATGGTTGGTAATGAGGTATGGAACAAAACTTTTCCTGATATTCAGTTGCTTCCACCTGATATCAACCCTGTGAGTTATGGGGGCACGCATTGATGTGTCTGGTTATACAGTAATGAGAATACACTTCAAGGGCAGAGAAACAATTGGGAAGATATATGTAGCACATCATGGAGATAATCTTTTGGGCTGGAGGCACCAAAGGGATTTGGGTATACTTCTTAATCCCAACGCTCTCAAAGCTTCTGATCAAGTCATGTTGGTTGATTACAATTTAAATTCCAACAAATTCTTTGAAGAATTTCCTCAAGTTTTCACCGACAAGCTTGGTTTGTTGAAAGACTTTGAGCATCGCATTATTCTCAAACAAAATGCTGTGCCATGTGTGCACAAAGTCAGGAAAGTTCCACATTTAATGATGACTCCTTTAAAAGTGGAACTAGATAGATTGATCAATTTGAATGTAATAGAAGAAATTGAGTCATCTGAATGGTTGGCCTCAGTGGTTTTGGCACCTAAAGATGGTGGAAAAAGCATCAGGACTTGAGGGGTCTCAATAAATGGATATGGGTGGGCCGTCAACCCCTCCCTAACATTGCTGAATCCATCACTATGCTCAATGGAGCTAGAGTTTTTTTGGTACTTGATTTGTCTTTGGCATATCACCAGGTACCACTCCACCAGGACTCTAAACACCTTACGTCCTTCGTGATACCGTTGGGAGCTTTTCGCTTTGTCAGAATGCCCTTCGGCTTAGCGTCAGCTGCAGCCTGCTTCCAACGTTTCATGAAGATTGTTCTAGGTGATATGCCGAACATATTATTTTTCCAAGATGATATCCTGGTTTATGGTAAAGATGACAATGAACATGTCACCACATTAAGGAAGGTTCTTATGAGACTGTCTGACAAAGGCCTCACGGTCAACAAACAGAAATGTAAAATAGGTGTGTCTTCTGTCACATATCTAGGTCATGTGATTTCTGGGGAAGGGATCCAACCTAAACTTGAGCTTGCTAAGAGTATTATTGATGCTCCTACTCCTACTGACAAGGAACAAGTTAGGTCCTTTCTTGGCCTAGCTGAATTTTACACGAAGTTTGTCAGGGGATTTGCAACTGTGGTGGAACCAATTAGGTCTTTACTAATAAAAGGAACCCAATTTGTATGGAATGAGGATTGTAATGCTGCTTTTGTTTCTGTTAAGCGTGCAATCAGTGAAATGCCTAGTCTTGGTCATTTTGACTCTAAAAAACAACTTTTCTCACTACTGATGCAAGTTTGTCTGGTTTAGGTGCAGTTCTCACTCAAGTGGATCCTAGTGGTGAAAAAGTTGTTGCATTTGCTTCAAGAGCGCTAAAAAAGCTGAACAACAGTATTCTTGTATAGAAAGAGAAGCACTTGCAATTGTGTGGGCAGTTAGACACGTTAAATTTTACTTATGGGGGATCCCCTTTATTGTGAGATCTGATCATCGTCCACTTGTACAAGTGTTCTCTTGCATGGAGAGTGAAAGGTTGACTCCAAGATTAAAACGTTGGAGTGAAGGTTTAGAAGAATTCAATTTTCAGGTACAGTATCTTCCTGGTTCTGCTAACAAAGCTGCTGACTGTTTGTCAAGGTTGCCTATTCAAATTCAAGAAGATTATGTTGATGTTGAATCTTTGAGTGTTTGTTGGGTTAAGGAGCCAGCCATCACTCAAGAAGAATGGACTGAAGCTAAATCCCATGATTCTCTCTTACCTGTGGTTAGGGACTTTGTGATAAAAGGATGGCCTGCATGCAGTAAGAGTGTTAATTCTGATCTTATGCCTTTTTGGTCTATTAGGGATGAATTAACTCTTCTGCAAGACGAGTTGATGCGTGGCGAGAGATTGATACCTCCTTCTGATTTGAGACCCAAACTTGTTAATCTTGCGCATGAAGGACACCTGGGAAGGAGTCTTACTAAGGCCCGGTTGCGTGAGAGATATTGGTGGCCAGGCATGGATCATCATGTTGAGGAAGTAGTTAAGGATTGTTACCTATGTGCTTCTAATGACAAGTCTAGGGTCATCAATTCTGCTCCGTTGTCACCTGTGGAGGTTCCACGTGAACCTTGGACAAAACTTGGGTTGATTTGATGGGCCCTTTTGAGTTATTAGGACCTTCAGAAAGGTTTGTCATTCTCTTAGTTGACTACACTTCAAAATGGGTCTCTACCAGGTGTGTAAGCACAGTCAACACTAAGGTAATTCTTGATTTCCTCAAGGATGAATTTGCCTGTGAAGGTATTCCTAAATGTCTAATTACTGACAACGGGGTACAATTTACTTCTCAGGATATGAAAAATTTTCTGGAAGATTTTGGAATAATTCATCTTAAAACAGCTCTTTATTCTCCACAAGCCAATGGTCTTGCGGAACGCATGAACAGAGTTGTTAAAAGTTGTGTACAGAGAGCTTTGGAGTTGAAGGTTCCTCTTAAAGATGTTCTGCATGACACTTGGTGGGCTCATCGTACCACTGTTAACTATGTCATGCACTGTTCTCCTTTTCAAGTGTTACGAGGTAGACAAGCTCACTCTAAATTGAACCCTGGTTGGTTGCCTTTCCAAAATATGATTTCCTTGGATAAGGATGAGGTGGATTCCAGAATTAAATCTTATCAAAGGAAATATAAAGAGAGATATGACTTGAGAAATTCTGTAAAGGCTAGATTGTGGCGTGTGGGTGAATGGGTGTTGGTCAAGAAACCCAGGTGGCAGAAGAAAGGCGGCACTGAGTATATGGGTCCTTTTATCATTACATCAATTCAGAAAAATGTTGTGACGATGCAAAATGGTGGTAAATGGAATATGTCAAGACTAGTAAGGTTCAATGGTGACAAGTCATCATTTCCTTCTTGTTCTGACAAAGGTTTTCCTAGTACTGATCTGCTCAATTCAGATATTATCTCCATAAGGAGATTTCCTCACAGATCACATCGTGTTCCTATGCGATTTAAGGATTATGATATGAATGTATCTTAATTATATGGTTTCCTTGTTTTATTCTTTTTGTTTCTTCTTTTCTTATTTCTTTTCATTTTTATTAGTATAGGGGATGTGTTGTATTAGCTAGAATTGTTGATGTATAAATTCCAGCTCGCTCCTGTATTCCAGTCTCCATGGAGATGCCTGTGCGGAGGCAGTTAAAGGCTGGAGACCGGAGAGCTGGCAGTGTCAGTTGGTGGTTCCTGTTATGGAATAAACCTTATTCCTAAATCTACGAGTGTTTATCATTTTAACACTGACTTGGCAGAAAAGTTGGGTGTGCTTGGGTGTAACAGATGAATGGAGGAAACAGGAAGTTTGTTTGTAGAATACAAAGAAGATTTGTCATCACTACTGTTAGACCTATCAGCATTAAGGTGTTCTTCCCCCAAACCTTTTACCTGCTTACCTCCTCTTTTTGCTGATTATTTTTATTTCCCATAGGACTCTGAGCTCTTTACCACTGCTGACCACTGCTAAAGTTCATGTGCTTCTCCCATAAGCATAGTAACATTGTTGTATACACAAATGGCATATTTAGTTTACTTATAAGTCCTTTGTAAAGTGGTATACCATATAGCCAGGGCCTGTAAATTAAATGCTACTAGTGGGCATGCAGCCTTGATTGTGCCACCCACACAAGTAGCCTTTTTAACCTGGCTCAGGCCTGTCACTGTAGTGCCTGTGTGTGCAGCTTACTGCTACTTTGACTTGGCATTTAAAATTCTTTGCCAAGCCTTAAGCTCCCCTTTTATTACACAAGTAGGAGGCCCTAGGCAGCCCATATGTGCACAGTGCTGTGTAAGTAAAAGCTATGGCATACTTTTACGTTTTGCATCTCCTGGTAGTGAAAAACTCCTAAATTTGTTTTTCACTTCTGTGAGGCCTACTCCTCTCATAGGTTAACATTGGGAATTCTTTAATACACTTTTAAGCTGTAATTTCTGATTAGAAAATAGTAGATATATATGCTGTATATCTTTGGTATGGTGATGAGAAATCCTCTTTATTGGTAAAGTTGGATTTAACATTACTAATTTAGAAATGCCACTTTTAGAAAGTGGGCATTTCTCTGCTCTTACTGCTCTGTGTGTGTGCAGCCTGTCTCCAATACACATCTGGGGTGGGTGACAGCTACACTTTGTGCATTCCCTCTTGACAGCCACAAACACAAGAAGGTTAGGTGTATCTGAGCACTCATCTGCTTTCTGATGGTTCTTCCTGCGCAGGAAGGGAGGAAGGAGCTGAACTTACAACTGGATATATGTACTGGGTATCTGACCCCACCAAACCACTGCTGGACATGTGAAGAACTCTGCCAGGAGGAAGGACTGCTGTGCTACTACAAGGACTGCCATTTTTCTGGACTGCTTCTCTGGAAGAACTGATTTTCTGCTCTGCTGTGGTGCCCTGCAGCCTGCTACCCTCTGCCCTTCTGAGGAAAGGACTGGATCCATCTCACTTGAACCCACAGTGACTCCAAGGTGCAGCTGGCTTGCCCCTTTTTCTGAAGTCTCATGACATCAAATTCTTCCTGTAGCCCTGCAACAGCACCTGTCTCTAACATCTGTGAGTCTCCACCCTGCCAAGCTGTGCCAATCCATCCCTGGGCCTTTGGAAGTGAGTTTTCTGTGCTGACCTAGCAGAATCAACGCATTGTCTCCATTGGGCAGATCAGGACAGACGCATCCTCTTCGATGATGCCGGACTGTGCGTCTGGACAATGACGCATCACCTGCATTGCACAGGGGTTCACTACTGAAGCTTCACTGGCTGTGTGGATCAGAACCGATGCATCGCTCCCATGCAAGGGATTGACGATGACGCATTGCCTCCTCTGCTCCTCACATCAGGTCTTCGATGCATCCTCCATCCAAGGTACTTTTTCAGCAGGCCAAGGCTGGTCCCTGTGTCCGACCCACGCTCCATCGCAGTCGGCCTGAACTTTCGATTTACCCCTGTCAAACACCACCAGATGTCCCTGATAGGTGCTTCAGGACTCTAACCACTATATTTTCATTTATTCTTTAAAAATTCATAACATCCAGTTCTACTCATTGTATTATTGGTGTTTTGTTCTTGGTTTATTCATAAAATCATTGTCTATTTTTCTAACACATTGTGGAGTCTTTTTGTGGTGTTTTATTGTATTACTGTGTGTGTATGTTGCACAAATACTTTACACATTTCTTCTTTAGATAAGCCTGACTGCACTGTGCCAAGCTACCAGAGGGTAAGCACAGCTTATCTTTTACTGTGTATCTAGCTTGCCCTGACCAGAGTGGGGGTCTCTACTTGGACACAGTGCATACCTCTGGCAACTGTAGACCCCATTTCTAACAACTACCTTCTCAAACCTATTGAATCTGTAAGTTTCCTGTCCATTAGTGCCACTGCAACAGTAGCATTTGAGTGCCTTGCATGCTCGACCTCATCAGATTTACAGCAAGCTTGGGCACTATTAACCATGAAGGTCATAGTGCTCTCTTGGTCGGAGTCCTTACCCAGATCTACAAACTTCAGTTCTGTATCTAACCTTGCTTGGCATCCACATAAATCCATGGGGGCATAGAGTGTAATGACAGTGCCGACAGAGGCCTTAAATAAATAACAAATCAACAATTAAAGGTACCCATGGAGGTTCTGGTTAACCCACTTTTAAAGAAAATGTTTGTTTTTCTACCTAATGAAAAAGTACACGCTATATGTATAAGATGTAATGTATTGGAGGGGTTATTAATAATCACGTTTAGGACAGTTGATGGAAATGTACTTTTCTGCAGGGTCACCTCAAAGGTTTTGCCTTCTTCCTACCTTTTTGCTGATTTCATTTTTGTTGGCTTTAGGACTCTAACCAGGACTCTAACCAGTGCTAAAGTGATTGTATTCTCTCCTTAAAACATGAAAGAATCAGCTTAACCCAATTGACATATTGAATTTAGTCCCTACTAAGGTGCAATACATGTGACCAGGGCCTGTAAATTAAATACTACTAGCGGGCGTGCAGCTCTGATTGCGCCACCCACTTAAGTAGCCCTTGAAACATGCCTTAGGCCTGCCATTACGGATCCTGTGTGTGCAGTTTAAACTGCAATTTTGACCTGGTAAAATAAACCGTTTGCCAGTCTGAAACCTTCCTTTTTAATACGCATAATTCACCCCCAAGGTAGGCCCTGTAAACCCACAGGGCAGGGTGCAGTGTATTTAAAACGTTAGGCATGTACATTAAAGTTGTACATGTCCTTGTAATGAAAGTTTGGTGTCTCTGGAATCCTAATTTAAAATCCCAACTTATGGTGAAGTCAGATTTTAAGTTACAATTCTGAAAGCACCACTTTTAGAAAGTTGGCATTTTCTTGCCTTAGTCATTTGGGGGCAGATTTACAAGCCCCTTGAACACTTCTGCGCCGCCGTTGCATCACTTTTTGTGATGCAGCAGTGGCGTAAACAATGCGTCATGTTGGGGCCAATTACCAACGTGACGCATCTAGGGAGATGCATCACCTTCTAAAGCCCTGCACCACATTATACCTGCGTCAGGTATAATGTATGCAGGGTGGGCGTTCCCACGCAAAAAGCCATGTAGAACTGACGCAGTGAAATTTACAACATTTCACTGCGTCACTCTACGCCTTCACTGCGTCAAAATCCCTATGCCTGCTCAGACCAGGCGCAAGGAATGATGTAGGGCTTTTTCAATGGGACTCACCTATCTGTTGTGGCACATTGCTGGAGTTGTGTCACTTTCATGAGCAACTTCAGCAATGCGTCACTTTTGCGCCAACAGATGCATCAGAATTTCTGACGCATCTGTCAATCCTTGCGCCATGGTGCGCTGTATTGTAAATACGGGACATCCATGGTGGCGGAAGGGTTTCGTATAGAGGCGCAGGGAAACTGACACATCTGTACAGATGAGTCAGTTTCTTGTAAATCTGCCCCTCTATGTCTGAAGCCTGTCTGGTGGTCACATGACTGGGTGTAGTTGGCAGTTGGGCTTGGTGTATTCCTCTGAAACAGCCACACACAATGGGAGCTTAGGTGTGACTGAATGGGCCATCACTGGCAGGATGGGAGGGAGGAGCTGTGGCTTGTCTCACTTATACCTGAATAAGCTGTTTCTTGTCTCACACAACAGGCTGCATAACCCCCTGTATTTATTCTGTTGCCAGGGCAGGGAAGGCTTCAAAGGCATGCCTCTAGTAGCTCCCCTCACTTCAAAGGCACCCCTGTGTGTAAAAGAAGGACCTCACACACCATTGCTTGAGTGCACTTCTGGGCCTGTGGATACTCTGCAAGGAAGAAGGACTGCTTTGCTGCTGAAGGACTGACACGCTTCTGCATTGCATTCTGCTGCACTCCTGCTTTGCTGTGCTGACCTGCTACCTGCTGTACTCTTGCCTGTGTGAGAAGGACTTGACCTGCATAACTTGAACCCAGAATCCAGAGTGACTCCAAGGGCTAGTTAGCTGGCCTACTGAACTGAAGTCTCAGGGACATAACAAGCTTCCAACAAACTTGCACCTGCACCTGGTCTCTGCCATCTGTGAGTCTACCCTGCCAAGTGGTGCCACCCCAGTCCTGGACCCTGGGAAGTGAGCCTAAGGTGCTTGCCAGCAAAATCAACATCTTCTCTGCTGAGCAGCGCATCATCAAGGAGAACCGATGCATCTCCTCGATTGAACAGAGCAGAACCAAGACATCACCGTTGCTGTGTGGATTGGGCCTGTTGCAAAGGCCGGTGTCACCCCCACAGTCCTTGGAACTGGTGCATCACCACAATGGTGTGGCGCATCCACAGCCAAAGTCCTTGCATCTCTTGTCAAAGTCAGCCTCGACGACGGACTCCACATCACAGCCTCGCAGCTCCTTGGAACCAACCCATTGCCAGCTGCACGTTGAATGTCCAATCCCAGACTTCACATCACAAGCCCCGTCGATGGGATCCTTGACGATGATGCAACAGGACCTTGCACCGCAATCTTGCCGCATCTTGGAGCCATTGCATCAATTCGGCTGCACAGTTCATCGACGATGCAGATCCGCCCACACAATGCTCCGCATCCATGATTTAAGGTACTCTGTTCAGAGGGCATAACTGGGTTTTTGTAGCCAGACCGTGCTCCATCACAGTTGGCCTGAACTTGTGACTTTCTTCTGGTCCAGCACAAACAGATATTCCCAGTTGGTGCGTTGTGGTTTTTGGTGCTATTTTTCACTATAATCTTTAAAATTCAATATCTTCGGTTCTACTAATTGGATTTTTGTTGTTTTGGTCTTGTTTTATTTATTACAAAATTACTCTAAATTTTTCTAAACTGGTGTAGCAATCTTTCTGTGTGGTGTTTTCACTGTTTTACTGTTGAAAGTGTTGTACAAATACTTTGCACATTGCTTCTAAGTTAAGCCTGACTGCTCTGTGCCAAGCTACCTAGGAGTTAAGCACAGGTTAATTTGGAGGTTGCACAACCCAGTCAACCAGTAACCCAATTTCTAACAAAAGTGGTTACAAATATATATATATATATATATATATATATATATATATATATATATATATATATATATATATTATCTACTGGCGGTCGCCAGTAGATAGTTATAGTTAGGACCTATTTTCCATAGGAAATCCGCGACATTCTATTTGAAATAACTCTTGCGTCAGTTGACGAATCTTCGCGAAATTTTCAAACTTTATGGCCCGCTCCGGTCCGCTCCTACCCTGAAAGTCTCAGGGTGATTCATCAAGCGGGGGCCGAGAAAAAGGGGGTCCCAAAACGTGTTTTCCCCATTCATTTTCCCATAGGAAACTTTAGACACGGTTACAGCTCGAACTGCTGAACGGAATTACACCAAATTTGGCAAAGAGGTAGTTCTTGGTTCAGAAAGAACCCTTTTGTTAAATGGTGTAAATCCGTTCAGTAGTTGCGGAGAAATTAAAAAATAAGAGTCAAAAAATCAATTTCCCATAGGAAAATTTATGCAAGGCTACAGCCCGAACTGCTGAACGGAATTACACCAAATTTGGCAAAGAGGTAGTTCTTGGTTCAGAAAGAACCCTTTTGTTAAATGGTGTAAATCCGTTCAGTAGTTGCTGAGAAAATCAAAAGTAAAAACACATATATATCTGGGCGGAGCCTAACCACACATGTCATCGTGAGATCTGATTGGCTGTCAGCACTTCATCCTGGAATTGCTGGCAGCCATCTTGGGACCAATATAAATGATAGTACCCCTTTGAAATGCATTGTAGTGAATCGAAGATTTTGAGGGTTACCAAAAGGAGAACTATAAAGGGTGATAACAGACTTTAGTTACATTAGAATTCATTTGTTGATGGTACCATACTAATTTCAGGAATTGTGGTGTGTTCTAAGGTGATTTTACCCTGTGAAAAACCTTCTGCTGGGATATCATGAATCATGTTTGAGAGAAAACTATTGTCACATGCTTGTCCCATACAGTTTTGGAAGGTGCCCCAGAAGCTAAAATGAGAGCATATTTTCTGTAAATTCACATTATCTTTCTCAGTCATGTGAGAATGAAGTCTGACATTCTCAGTAAAACATGTACATCCAACAAGGGCAGAGACTGTCAGTTGATTCCTTTGTGTTCCACTGCAGCTTCCCAGAGTGTTCTAAAGAACAACTAGAGTGCTAACAGCCTTACTTATGACAAAGGTATGGCACACCTGAAGCCATCTTGATTGGAATAAACTGGTAACACTTAAAACATTTAATTTAAAAAGGAACAAAATGATGGGGTTCATCTTGTCATAGAAATTATGGTTAGTGCTCTGGAAAGAAAAATTAGGACATGTTTCAAGTGTGATCTCAAATATCTTCCTGTTATATTTCAACAGGAGCAGCCTGTCAGTTGATGCCTTTGTGTTCTACTGCAGCTTCCCAGAGTGTTCTAAAGAACAACTAGAGCGCTAACAGTCTTACTTATGACAAAAGTATGGCACACCTGAAGCCATCTTGATTGGAATAAACTGGTAACATTTAAAACATTTAATTTAAAAAGGAACAAAATGATGGGGTTCATTTTGTCATAGAAATTATGGTTAGTGCTGTAGAAAGAAAAATTAGGACATGTTTCAAGTGTGATCTCAAATATCTTCCTGTTATATTTCAACAGGAGCAGCCTGTCAGTTGATGCCTTTGTGTTCTACTGCAGCTTCCCAGAGTGTTCTAAAGAACAACTAGAGTGCTAACAGCCTTACTTATGACAAAAGTATGGCACACCTGAAGCCATCTTGATTGGAATAAACTGGTAACACTTAAAACATTTAATTTAAAAAGGAACAAAATGAGGGGGTTCATTTTGCCATAGAAATTATGGTTAGTGCTGCAAAAAGAAAATTTAGTGCATGTTTTAAGTGAGATCTCAAATCCTCTTTTATTTCATTAGAAAATTCTGACATGCAGACTGAAACAATCACTTTCAATACCAGCAGTAGACTTCCAGTTAACTCCTTGGTGAGCAGTAGCTTTACTACAGTGATCTAATGAACAACTAGAGTAATAACATTCTGAATTTATGGCAAATGTGTGACACATCTGAATGCCTTCTTGATGGAATCAAAGTAAAAACTAAAAGCATTTCCTACTGAGGAGACTGCAGTAAATGAGGAAATTAGGAAACTTCATAACAAAGAAGTCTTCCAAGATGGCCACCAGTGAAAAAAGAGCCCAAATGTAGCACAAATATTACCCAGATGTAGCCCACATATAGCCCAATGACAAAAGTGTGCAAAACACTTTTTATTTTGAGTTTTTTGCAGTTTTATGTAGTGCAGACTGGTCAGGTATTGGAGCGTTGCATCTTAAAACATGACCCCCTACACTACAAAAACACCACTGCACTACCCTAAACCCTAAAACACTACCCCAGCACGACCTCCTACACTACCCAAGCACCACTGCACTATCCTAAACCCTAAAACACTACCCCCAGCATGACCCCCTACACTACACAAACACCACTGCACTACCCTAAACCCTAAAACACTACCCCAACACCACTGCACTAACCTAAATCCTAAAACACTACCCCAAGCACCACCCCTACACTACCCAAACACCACTGCACTACCCTAAAACATGACCCCTACACTACACAAACACCACTGCACTACCCTAAACCCTAAAACACTACCCCCAGCACGACCCCCTACACTACACAAGCACCACTGCACTACCCTAAACCCTAAAACACTACCCCCAGCATGACCCCCTACACTACACAAACACCACTGCACTACCTTAAACCCTAAAACACTACCCCAGCACGAGCCCCTACACTACCCAAACACCACTGCACTAACCTAAATTCTAAAACACTACCCGCAGCACGACCCCCTACACTACCCAAACACCACTGCACTACCCTAAACCCTAAAACACTACCCCCAGCACGACCCCCTACACTACACAAGCACCACTGCACTACCCTAAACCCTAAAACACTACCCCCAGCACGACCCCCTACACTGCCCGAACACCACTGCAGTGCCCTAAACCCTGAAACACCAGCCCCTGCACGACCCCTACACTGCCCGAACACCACTGCACTGCCCTAAACCCTGAAACACATACCCTAGCATGACCCCCTACACTGCCCGAACACCACTGCACTGCCCTAAACCCTGAAACACCACCCCCAGCATGACCCCCTACACTGCCCGAACACCACTGCACTGCCCTAAACCCTGAAACACCACCCCCAGCATGACCCCTACACTGCCCGAACACCACTGCACTGCCCTAAACCCTGAAACACTACCCCCAGCAAGACCTCCTACACTGCCCGAACACCACTGCACTGCCCTAAACCCTGAAACATCACTCCCAGCAAGACCCCTACACTGCCCGAACACCACTGCCCTAAAACCTGAAACACCACCCCCAGCACGACCCCC
The DNA here is from genome assembly GCA_963921515.1 of Calotriton arnoldi. Lineage (NCBI taxonomy): Eukaryota > Metazoa > Chordata > Amphibia > Caudata > Salamandridae > Calotriton > Calotriton arnoldi. Next base: position 23,336 of record CAWUFW010003209.1, on the reverse strand, counting down.
TACACTGCCCGAACACCACTGCACTGCCCTAAACCCTGAAACACCACCCCTGCACGACCCCTACACTGCCCGAACACTACTGCACTGCCCTAAACCCTGAAACACCATCCCCAGCACGACCCCTACACTGCACGAACACCACTGCACTGCCCTTAACCCTGAAACACTACCCCCAGCAAGACCCCCTACACTGCCCAAACACCACTGCACTGCCCTAAACCCTGAAACACCACCCCCAGCAAGACCCCCTACACTGCCCGAACACTACTGCACTGCCCTAAACCCTGAAACACCACCCCCAGCACGACCCCCTACACTGCACGAACACCACTGCCCTAAACCCTGAAACACCACCCCCAGCAAGACCCCCTACACTGCCCGAACACCACTGCACTGCCCTAAACCCTGAAACACCAGCCCCAGCACAACCCCTACACTGCCCGAACACCACTGCACTGCCCTAAACCCTGAAACACCACCCCCAGCACGACCCCCTACACTGCCCGAACACCACTGCACTGCCCTAAACCCTGAAACACCACCCCTGCACGATCCCCTACACTGCCCGAACACTACTACACTGCCCTACACCCTGAAACACCACCCCCAGCACGACCCCCTACACTGCACGAACACCACTGCCCTAAACCCTGAAACACCACCCCCAGCAAGACCCCCTACACTGCCCGTACACCACTGCACTGCCCTAAACCCTGAAACACCACCCCCAGCATGACCCCTCACACTGCCCGAACACCACTGCACTGCCCTAAACCCTGAAACACCACCCCCAGCACGACCCCCTACACTGCCCGAACACCACTGCACTGCCCTAAACCATGAAACACCAGCCCCAGCACGACCCCCTACACTGCCCGAACACCACTGCACTGCCCTAAACCCTGAAACACCACCCCCAGCACGACCCCCTACACTGACCGAACACCACTGCACTGCCCTAAACCCTGAAACACCACCCCCAGCATGACCCCTACACTGCCCGAACACCACTACACTGCCCTAAACCCTGAAACACCAGCCCCAGCATGACCCCCTACACTGCCCGAACACCACTGCACTACCCTAAACCCTCAAACACCAGCCCCAGCACGACCCCCTACACTGCCCGAACACCACTGCACTGCCCTAAACCCTGAAACACCAGCCCCAGCAAGACCCCCTACACTGCCCGAACACCACTGCACTGCCCTAAACCCTGAAACACCACCCCCAGCAAGACCCCCTACACTGCCCGAACACCACTGCACTAAAGCCTGAAACACCACCCCCAGCAAGACCACCTACACTGGCCGAACACCACTGCACTGCCCTAAACCCTGAAACACCACCCCCTGCACGACCCCCTACACTGCCCAAACACCACTGCACTGCCCTAAACCCTGAAACACCACCCCTCAGCACGACACCCTACACTGCCCGAACACCACTGCACTGCCCTAAACCCTAAAACACCACCCCTCAGCACGACACCCTACACTGCCCGAACACCACTGCACTGCCCTAAACCCTGAAACATCAACCCCAGCAAGACCCCCTACACTGCCTGAACACCACTGCCCTAAACCCTGAAACACCACCCCCTACACTGCACGAACACCACTGCACTGCCCTAAACCCTGAAACACCACCTCCAGCAAAACCCCTACACTGCCTGAACACCATTGCTCTGCCCTAAATCCTGAAACACTAGCCCCAGCATGACCCCTACACTGCCCAAACACCACTGCACTGCCCTAAACCCTGAAACACCACCCCCAGCACGACCCCCTACACTGCCCGAATACCACTGCACTGCCCTAAACCCTGAAACACCAGCCCCAGCAAGACCCCTACACTGCCCGAACACCACTGCACTGCCCTAGACTCTGAAACACCAGCCCCAGCAAGACCCCTACACTGCCCGAACACCACTGCACTGCCCTAAACCCTGAAACACCAGCCCCAGCATGACCCCCTACACTACCCGAACACCACTGCACTGCTCTAAACCCTGAAACACCAGCCCCAGCATGACCACCTACACTGCCCGAACACCACTGCACTGCCCTAAACCCTGAAACACCAGCCCCAGCACGACTCCCTACACTGCCCGAACACCACTGTACTGCCCTAAACCCTGAAACACCAGCCCCAGCATGACCCCCTACACTGCCCGAACACCACTGCACTGCCCTAAACCCTGAAACACCACCCCCTGCATGACCCCCTACACTGCCCGAACACCACTGCACTGCCCTAAACCCTGAAACACCACCCCTGCAGCACCCCTACACTGCCCGAACACCACTGCACTGCCCTAAACCCTGAAACACCACCCCCTGCACCGCCCCCTACACTGCCCGAACACCACTGCACTGCCCTAAACCCTGAAACACCACCCCCAGCACGACCCCCTTTACTGCTCGAACACCACTGCACTGCCCCAAACCCTGAAACACCACCCCCAGCACGACCCCCTACACTGCCCGAACACCACTGCCCTAAACCCTGAAACACCACCCCTGCACGACCCCCTACACTGCCCGAACACCACTGCACTGCCCTAAACCCTGAAACAACACCCCTACACTGCCCGAACACCACTGCACTGCCCTAAACCCTGAAACACCACCCCCAGCATGACCCCCTACACTGCCCGAACACCACTGCACTGCCCTAAACCCTAAAACACCACCCCCAGCATTACCCCCTACACTGCCCAAACACCACTGCACTGGCCTAAACCCTAGAACACTACCCCCAGCACGACCCCCTACACTACCCGAACACCACTGCACTACCCTAAACCCTAAAATACTACCCCCAGCACAACCCCCTATACTACCCGAACACGACTGCACTGCCCTAAACCCTCAAACACTCCCCCAGCACGACCCCCTACACTACCCGAACACCACTGCACTTCCCTAAACCCTAAAACACTCCCCCAGAACGACCCCCTACACTACCCGAACACCACTGCACTGCCCTAAACCCTAAAACACTCCCCCCAGCATGACCCCCTACACTACCCAAACACCACTGCACTGCCCTAAACCCTAAAACACTACCCCCGCATGACCCCCTACACTACCTAAACACCAATGCACTACCCTAATCCCTAAAACACTACCCCCGCATGACCCCCTACACTACCCTAAACCCTAAAACACTACCCCCGCATGACTCCCTACACTACCCAAAGACCACTGCACTACCCTAAACCCTAAAACACGACCTCCTACACTACACAAACACCACTGCACTACCCTAAACCCTAAAACACTACCCCTACACTACACAAACACCACTGCACTACCCTAAACCCTAAAACACTACCCCCAGCAGTACCCCTACACTACCCAAACACCACTGCACTAACCTAAACCCTAAAACACTACCCCCAGCAGTACCCCCTACACTACCCAAACACCACTGCACTACCCTAAATCACTACCCCCAGCATGACCCCCTACACTACCCAAACACCACTGCACTACCCTAAACCCTAAAACACTACCCCCAGCACGACCCCCTACACTACCCAAACACCACTGCACTACCCTAAACCCTAAAACACTCCCCCAGCACGACTCCCTACACTACCCAAACACCACTGCACTACCCTAAACCCTAAATCTACCCCCAGCATGACCCCCTACACTACACAAACACCACTGCACTACCCTAAACCCTAAAACACTACCCCCAGCACGACCCTCTTCACTACCTAAACACAACTGCACAATTTGTTACAGGCGTTGCAACGCAGGCCTGTGGTGCTTACTGGAAGTACCTAGTGTGCTAGTTGGGCCCCAGGGACCCTCAGGATTGAAGGTGACCTAATCCCCCAACTTAAAACGCACCACGGGGCGCGTTTGCACAGTGGTGAAGGAGAGGGCGGGGCCTCAGGTGACATGTGCGCAAACACGCCCTGTGGTGCGTTTTAAGTTGGGGAATTAATTCCCTTTGAATCCTGAGGGACCCTGGGGCCAACTAGCCCACCAGGTACCTTCAGTAAGCACAACAGAGTTGCGTTGCAGAGAGGTGAAAAAGGTGCGTGGCCTCGGAACGCCTCTCTGCAACTCAGCTCTGTGGTCCTAACTGTAGGTACCTGGGGGCTAGTTGGGCCCCAGGGACCCTCAGAATTCAAGGGGACTTAATCCCGCAACTTAAAACGCGCCACGGGGTGCGTTTGCACACATGTCCCTCAGGCCCCCCCTCCCTTCACCACTGTGCAAACGTGCCCTGTAGCACGTTTTAAGAGGTAGTTTTAATCCCCCTGCCCTATTATGTACTAGGGACTTGCAGAGGAGGTCATGCTAATCACAGGGGTACCCCAACGCATAGTGTTCCGTATTGTATGTAGGTGTTTTCACTGTATTCTAAGTGTCTTTTAGCATAGCACTGGCTCTGGTTAGTCAGAGTCAGTTACCACCAGTACCCGTCTGAAAAAGTTGTGGGCACAGGATGATTTTGCAACAAGGCCTCTTTCTGCTCCTCTGTTGGTTCTTTCTGCACATCTTTTGCTTCTTTCTGTGCGTTTTTCTTCTTTCTTCACATGTCCTACCTCTGTAGGCATAGTTAGAAATTAGCATTTAAAAAACCTTTGAAATTCACTTAAAAATCATAGGTTTCAGGCACGTTATAGTTAGAAATTAGCATTTAAAAAACCTTTGAAATTCACTGAAAAAACCATAGGTTTCAGACACGTTATAGTTAGAAATTAGCATTTAAAAAACCTTTGAAATTCACTGAAAAAACCATAGGTTTTAGGGACAGTTATAGTTAGTTGGACATTTCACTCGTACAAAACCATAGAAATTCCCCGTTATAGTTAGTTCAGCTAACTATAACTCGCGCCCCGCAATGCACTGCTGATGACGTCACATATTACATCACTCATGACATGGTCAGTGACATCACTGATGACATCTCAAATGACATCACTGATGACATCATCCATGTGATAATTTCATGCATCTTCTCACACCCTAATATAACTTTTGATACACCCACTCTAAATTACAGACTGCCATTCTCAAAACCATAGACACTCCAACACCAAAAACTACATACCCACTCACTGATTCTTAGGTCTACACACACATCCACTCACTCACCTGTACAGTCACTCATACTTAGTCACTCAGTACAGGACTATCATATGCACTCATACACCTATATAAACACTCACACACCGCCACTAATCCATAGAGGTACTCACACACCTAGTCTGTCATGCAAAAAACTTAATCACACACCCATGTACTCGCCTATACAGTTATACACACACCAGCTCACTTACTCATACAAATACTAGCACATTCTTACGCTCTTATACAATCACTGATACAAGTACACACTCATCCATACAGCCACTCTCACAATCACACTCTCTCACTTATAGCCATTTATATACTCCAACACACATATATACTGCCTTTCACATATGTAGTTACTCACACATGTACCACTGAGATATACATTCAATCACTAACACACCCATACACACACTCACCCACCCATACAGTCCATCACAGATGCACTCTTGAAACCATGCACCCAGTGAATCACCAACTCACACATCTATGCACAGAGTCACACACACCCCACCCACACAAACACTCAGGCACTCATACAGATACTCAGACAATCAATTAATAACCCATGTAGACACTCATGTAGCTATTCAGAAAGCTCATGCAGCCGCTTACAAACCAACAGACAGATGGATACAGACATTCACACAGTTTAGTCACTAACCCATGCATTCAGTAAGATACATTTAATCACTCACTTGTAGAGTCAGTCACTCACGTACTAAATCATCCATTCAGACACTTATACACCCACTCATTCTTCAATACGCCTTTCCCTATATATATTAAACATATTTAAACTTTACAGAAACACACAGTCACTGGATGATGTCATCAGTGATGCCATCAGTGATGTCATTTGAGATGTCATCAGTGATGTCATCAGTGATGTCACTGACCATGTCATGAGTGATGTAATATGTGACGTCATCAGCAGTGCATTGTGAGGCGCGAGTTATAGTTAGCTGAACTAACTATAACGGGGGAATTTCTATGGTTTTGTACGAGTGAAATGTCCAACTAACTATAACTGTCCCTAAAACCTATGGTTTTTCAGTGAATATAAATTTAATTTAATTTATATAGACAATAATAAAACGGGTTGCTCCCAAAACACAATAGCAATACAAAACATGTAAAAATATGCAAAAGCAGAAAAACAGATATATTAATACATTGTCGGACCTTGAAGTACATCTCATACAAGCAAAGATACAAAAGTTGGTTCATATACAGATGTCCAATGAAAGGAAAATGTTTCGGCCCAATTCAGCCATTTTTAAGGACTATCATCTGACAAACGCGCTAACCCAACTACATTTGCCTCAGTGCTTGAAGACTTGCATTGAAAAAGAAAGAGAATTACACATTACACAGGCCCTCAACCACATATGGACCTAGAGAGAATATTAGTGCATGAGGATAATATAAATAAAGATCACGAATAAGACATTAACCAGTGACTATTCAAATTCTTTACATTGTTATTCCGATACAAAATATATATTTTTCTAGTTTTTGTCTAGACAAAGGTAACATATTGAATATCTCACTCTAATAATTTTAAAGTTGTTTTCAGTATTATCATCCAAAATGGTGGGAATTATAGGATGACAAACTTCATCTATATATAATAGATGGGATTCTGTAATCCCTGTATAAACGCCAGTCTCTAATTTCTTTATAATTGGCGACTTGTGACACAGCCTGCTGCTGTTTATAAATAAAAGACATCAGAACTTGACTATTACAAGTTATTTCAGTCAAGTTCTGACAGCAGAATGTATGCTGCCAGAGACAGCAGCCAAGGTGAAAGGCAGGTCAGGTCACGGAGCATAATTAAAGCAAGACAATGGATCGTTGCTTTTCTTATTTCTGCTTTATTTTTTCGCTTACAATGACAAGCAGAAAGAACATGTTTATTTTTGGTACTCCATAGATCGTTAGAGAAAAGCTAGAATCTTTCTGAATGTTTCTACAAATGCCAAACTTGTAAAAAAAATTAAATTAGCAGCACTCACAGTTATCTGACGGTGTTGTCTGTGGTGGATACCCTCCTGCTAAAGAACTGTCTTTGTGTCAGGATGTCTCTCAATCCTTTTGAAATTAGTTCTTCAAAAACTAAAATCCTTTGCATTTCCATACAATGTCTTACTCCATGAGTAAGACACAAGAAAGGGAGAAACCCTGTAAGTATGATAATAGGGACGGGGTAACTACAAGAAACAAAAAAACAGTCCCTAATGTGGTTGTCCGGATCATGTGTTGTATCAAAAAACTCCAGTAGCATAACTCATTACATATATACACATTCAATCAATACAAAATCCACACCAATAAAATGAGTAAAATTCAAGAGTAACACTGTTTGGATATTACACCATGTCAGTAGCCACAGTCCACTCTTTTGGCTGCATTAATGATTCTGCTCTCAAATAAAACAAATATAAATCGAAGGATCTAGGGAGATTGTGATCACTTGAAATTAATTAAGCAAAGATTCCTCCAACCATAATGATCGCTTGACTACAGAGTCGATCGTTTCGAGTGAATGAAACACTCAGGCCCACACATCTGACTCCAGATGAGGTTCCACAGGCAGGGACGACCCAGCACAGTGCTTTTAGGAAACTATTTGCCACAGGTTGCCTGTTTCCCATTTCCACTTGTTGAGAACCCAACTGCGAATGTCTATCTACTTCATACTGCATGGTTCTGACCCAGAATCCCACAATGTTGCATACATGTTCCAACTGGGGACCACACAGCATAGATTGGGCTCCACATCCAGCCACTCCAGAGCCACCCCATGCACCAGAGCCCATTTGAAGCATCCCATGCAGCAGTAGTGCTTTGAAATATCTCTGCATTCATCTTATATATTGGGCAAGTGCTTCCTAAACATACATCCTAATGATGTCCCTGTGTAAATGGTATGCTTAGGGTCAAAACGTTGACATGACACATTAATAGTGTACTGTTTTTATTTGACTCTGGAGCATTTTCCTCTGTGTCCGAGTGTGTACTAACCACTTGTGCATCCTGGTTCAGTCACTATTTAATGTACATAGACTGTATAGCACCACCAAACTTTACACTTACTTGTTTTACTTGCACTGCATCGTTGTGCGTTTGGGATCACCTTCTTACTTGCAAATTGATTTAAATATAAAATTGAAATATTTGTTTCTGTTGTTTAAGCCATTGAAAAAAATACTGTCTTACTGAGAAATTGAAACAATCTCTTGATGGTGAAAGTTACTCTCTCTTAGGGAGTAGAGGTTCACACTTCCCCTTTGGGGGACCCCTGTTATGCTTCCTATGCAGGCATAATTTGGAGCCATGTCAGATAGACTGTTTTAGGAGGCACTTATTTTCTAAAAATATAACTATGTAATTTATTGAATGAATCATTAAGGGTATGAAATTCTAAGAATGAAAAACTGAATAAATTGCCTATTCCTGTAATTTATATATAGCAGTATCCAGTGTAAGGACAAAACTAAACAAAATCAAATTACAGAAAACAAGAAGACATCACAAGATGTGATTAGAACTAACATTGTGAAGAAATGTAGCTCAACAAATTCTACCACCATCTTATTCTGATTGGTCTCAGTAGATGCAGACATGCGTAGCACGCATAGGATCTCTTCAGTTGAAAAAATACTATGTGTTATCTACAAATCTTGAAATTGAGCAATATAGCATCCTTTTTCAGTATATAGCTGAACAAAATTAGGATGGACGTTACTTTAAGGTACTAGAGCTTGCCAAAGATTCTACTCCTATTCCTAGTCCTAGTTAGCTAGTATATCTATCTCAAGCACATAAATAGCCAGAATGTGTTGTTCTGCTTGAACTTTTCCTCTTCAACATTTCTTGGAAGCATCATTTTATTGGTGTGGGATGTGCTGTTGTTCACATGTCAATTACTAACCTGCAAGAGGTTGACATTTAGGGATGCTTAGTTGACCATAGGTATGTCAGCAATAATGGTAAACTAAGCCAACCTTGATCTCTTTCACTACAGATCAGCTATGGATCAGTACTCTCTGCACTAAGTGACAAGCTCCAGTTCCCATCTTTCCTCCGTACGGTACCGAGCAGCTCCTACCAGAATATTGCCCTTGCACGGATAATAGGTCACTTTGGCTGGACCTGGACGGGAATGATCATCTCTGATGATGAGGTTGGATTACAAGGAGGACATGACACAAAAAGAATTATAGAGGCGAATGGGGGCTGTGTGGCTTTTATGGAAAAGGTTCATATCAGCTACAGCAGAGAGAAGCTTGTTCATGTGGTTCAAGTAGCACAAATGTATGGAGTAAAAGTGATCATTGTCCACAGTCCAGATGTCCACCTCAAGGGGATTATAGAGACTTTTGCTGCACAGAACGTAACAGATAAAGTGTTTGTTTTCTCTGCGACATTTAAAATAACTCTTGGCCTCTTCAACGAGGAGAGCTGGAAAATATTCAATGGGTCCTTAGGACTTGCCCCCCACAACACAAAGATGGGAAACTTTGAAGCATTTCTTACTCACCGTCATCCCTCAAGAAATCCCACTGATATTTTTATCAAACAGTTCTGGGAGAAGGTTTTTGGTTGCAAGTGGCCAGGACCTAAGGAGACAGACATAATGACTACCATGGAGAATGGCGATCGGTCAATCTTCTGCTCAGACAACGTCACTCTGGAAAAGAAGCACTCCAGATTCTTTGAACTCTATGACTTGAGTTACACATACCACAGCTACCTTGCGGTGTACGCTTTGGCTCACTCTTTGGACGCTCTCATGACATGCAAACAAGGGCAAGGACCGTTCATTAAAGGAGCATGCGCTGACATCAGTAACATTCAACCTTGGCAGGTGAGAAAGTGGTAAACCCTTATGTTTCTTCAGATTGTACAAATCTTAAAATATACAATCAAAGGTGTATGTTGCATGTTACACTTTTTTGCCTGATTAACAATTATGATATAACAGAAAATCTTTTCTTCAGGGAAAGAGAAATCATGATCTGAGGGAATATTTGCCACATCCTTATGGAGGAGAGAATCTGATGTCTGGCTACTCCTCTGGCTTAAAAGCTTTCTTCTAAAATCAGTGGATATTCCATCACCACCTTTTTCAAATCAGGTCCATAAGATGTAATACATGCATTTACAATCACAAAAAAAAATAGGTCTCACCTTCGAGACCCATTAGCTTTACCAATGTTTTTTACCAATGCTTTGCAGCATGGCTAAAGAGGAAATCCAAACAAAAAGGTTTAATGACACAACCGCTGTGATTGTGTCATTTTGTAAGCACATACACCACCCATGCATGTGCCTACAAAATGCGCGGGTGCTTTCCTTTTTTTCCTTTTTATTTTCTGATCCAAGTATGATTGGTAAATAAAAAAAGGGAGAGCAAAATTGATTTTTTAAAAATTAAGTGGATGAGGGAGGCAACAAGGAGAGCAGTAGTGGAAGAAACATGGAGGGCGTGGATGGGGGAAGCATCAGGGAGGCAGGGATAGAAGCAACACGGAGGGGGAAAGAGAAGTACACAACATGCGTGAAAGAGGGCAATGTGGAGCGTGGGTGAACAGAAGCATGTGGGCTAGCGAGAGCACAAAGTAGGTGGTGCTTGGCTTTTGGAGTGTCTGTGTGTATCTGAGCGGGTGTGTATGAGAGAGTTGGTTTAGATGTTTACGATCCACTATTCCCCAAACAAATATATTCCCAGCAATATTTTTTCCAGAAGCCTACATGAAATATCATTTTAAATAGGCAAAAGGAAATATTCAAAAAAAGTTAGCCTATGAGACAGGATAATTCATGGATAACGTAATTCTCTTGAAAATTTGAATGATGAGACATGAAGGGCTGCGAGACCCAGTTAACGACAAATGTGCCATACAGAAGAATAAGTAATATAAAAACTAGGGGTGGACAAAAAATTGCATTCCGCCAGCGGAGTTCGCAAAGTTTTGCCCACTCTGCATTTCACATGGAACGCTGAGTTCTGACAAAACTCTAGCAAAACGTGGTGGAGTTTTTTCTCGCTCGTATCTCACCAACATTAAGTTGGGCAGTGCAAATAAGAATTTGCATCCCCTAGCATGATGTCTGTGTGCTAGAATGCCTCCCAGCAAGATTTCTCAATTCGGGCAGTCGCAGAAGGTTATGACAGTTTGCGTTGAGAAAGCTGCAGCACGAGTAGAAAATCTTTTTTTGTGTTTAATAAGCTTTATTGAATCATAAATATTGGAACGATACAACAGAGGCCTAAAGTAGAACAATATGGAGAATCACTTAAAAACAAAGTAGTGTAGGCATCATAAAACAGAGTAGAAAGCTATTTATAATTTAGAGATGAATCGGGGAGGAGGAAGAAGGTGGGAAGAAAGGGGGAAAGAAAATACATACAGAGATACAAATGAAAATACGAATGAAAATATTACGCTCAAAAACCTTAAACTATGTTAAGCAGAATAAATATTGAATATAAACATTACCAAATATTAAAGGGTAAAGAATGAGAGATTAAAAAGAAAGAAATTCAAGGGGGTTGGAAATTTTCAGAACGATAATGAGAGACAGTATTGATGGATAACTTATTCAAATAAGCAGTCAATGGCAACCAAAATACGTTTCTGTTTACATTGGGTTTGCATTGGGAGGCATAAGCAACATCCAATCTATGATATTGGCATACAGTGTTCCACCATGACTTAATTGAAAGTTTGGTCAAGCATTTCCAATTGAATGTAATTTGTTGAAAAGCTAAAGCTACCATAAGATCAAACAATCCTTTTCATAGGAGGATAAGGTGATGGAATCCGATAAACTCCCCATAAGGAGAAGAGGAGGGGACATGGGATTGTAAATCTTAAAAATGACGGATAGTCGAGCCCATACTTGTTTCCAAAAGGATGCAACTGGGGGCAGGAAAAAAGGAGGTGTGAGAGATCTGCTGAGGGAGAGTCACAGGACCAACATTTCTTATCATCTGTGTGTGTAAACTTAGCTATACAAGTGGGAGTAAAGTATAATCTATGATATAGAAAAAACATGGACTGGGTAGTGGAGGCAGACCTCGAGATCTTCAGCGATCGAGCCCAGATTTTATTCCACATATCAATACTCCACTGACAATCTAAGTCTGATTCCCACGCTAGTTCTATCTTGGTCTTAAGGCGTTCCTGATTTATGACGTAAAAAGATTTATAAATCAAGGAAGCTCTTGGATGTGAAATCAAAAGTTTACGAAGTGAGTTCTGTGTAGTTAAAGAGTCATCAGAAGGGAGAGAGTAGAAAATACTGAGAATCTTTTCCATAAGAATGGAGAACTTGTATAAGAAAGAGCAAGGACAGCCAAATGTAGCTTGAAAAACAGGAAAGGAACAGGGAGAAGTTCCATCAAATAAGTCCTTGACCCAACTGATGCCTTTGATTCTCCATGTGGACCAGTACAAAGGTCTATTATTAATGGTGATAAGTCGGTTATGCCAAAGAGGAGAATGTATAAAGGCACTCCTGGATAATATTTTTGGTTGAAAGAGAAGAATTAGTAGTGAGCAGGTATGTTTAAAAAGCGGAAGGGATGTTATCGCTGTCCTAGCAGTAAAAAGAAGAGTTTCCGTCAACGAGAAAGGGGCAAGAAGACCGCGTTCTATGCCAACCCATAAGGGAGTAAAAGGGAGGATTCCGGAAGAAGCCAATAAGAGGCTTGTTTTAAACAAAAGGCCTTGTGGTAAATCCGAAAATCCAGAAAATTTACTCCGCCCACAAGTTTCGGTTTTCTAAGATGAAATAGAGAAATTCTAGGCTTTTTGCCTTTCCACAGAAATTTGGAAAGAAGAGAATCTATTTTTTTTAAAAAGGTGACGGGAATACGAATTGGAATCATGGAAAAGTAATAAAGCAGAATTGGAGTAATCATCATCTTAATGGAGTCTAGACGTCCCCACCAAGACAGGAAAAGAGGGTTCCAGGAAGAAAAAAGTTTGGAAATACGATCTAGAGCAGCATTCATGTTTATATTAACCGAATCCATGATAGATTTGGAAAACCAAATACCCAGGTACTTGATTTTAGCATTGTTCCAATGAAACCCGTAGAGTCAAATTGTTGTTTAAGACAAAATTTAGTAATTGGTAAAACCTCTGTCTTATCAGAATTAATTTTATAACCTGAAACCGCTGAAAAGTCAGAGATTTCTTGTAGTAATGAGGGGATTGAAGAGTCTGGGTTGGAGATAAAAAATAAAATATCGTCGGCGTAGGCTGATAATTTCAAATGATTCTCTCCATACGGGAATCCCGAAATAGAAGAGTTATGACGAATGCGAGAAAGAAAAGGTTCAAGAAATAGAATAAATAAAAGAGGAGATAACGGACAACCCTGCCTAACCCCTCGATGAAGTGAAAATGCTGTGAGACTTGTCCATTAACGATAACGGACGCATAGGGGGCAGAATAAAGGAGGGAAATCAAAGAAATGAACTTAGGACCGAAACCATGCCAACAAAGAGATTTAAACAGAAAGGACCAGTCAACCCTGTCAAAGGCCTTCTCTGCGTCAATGGATACCGCTGCAAGAGGATAAGATAACGTAGAAGCCTTATTTAGAACGTTAAAAAATAAACGAGAGTTATCCGAGGTTAACCTACCTTTGACAAATCCACATTGTTCTGGACCTATTAAATGAGGAAGAAATGTTTCAAGTCGCAATGCTAACAATTTGGCAAAAATCTTATAATCAACGTTTATCAGGGAGATGGGGCGGTAATTTTTGCAGAATTTGGGGTCTTTACCATCTTTGTGAATAAGACAAATAGTAGCCTCTAGAAAAGTACCACTTGCGGCACCAGACGAAGAAAAGTGTTGAAAGAGCTTGAGAAGTCGTGGTAATAGCAAATTGGAAAAATGAAGATAAAATTCTACAGAAAAACCGTCAGGACCAGGAGATTTATTTTTCTTCAGAGAATTTAGAGACGAGGAGATTTCCTGGAGTGACGGATCTATATCTAAAGAAGCGAAATCCAAATCCGCAGAGGGGAGGGAGGAATATTGCTAAGATATTCATCAATGAGTGGAGCAGATGAAGATGATTCGGGCGTGTATAGATTACTAAAAAATTTAGTGAACTCAGCTAACATATCCTTATCTTTGAAAAGGAGTGTACCCTCCAATGTTTGAATTGAGTCAATCAATGTTCTTTCTTTTCTAGATTTTAAATAGTTAGCAAGAAGTGAGCCAACCTTATTCCGGCCCCCATAATATCGTGACCTACTACGTAGTAAGGTAAAGGATGCATTATCAGTAGAGATTTTATTAAACTCCATCTTTGCTCGGATAAGTTCCTGTAAGGTGGAATCGGAGGAGGAAGTATAGAACTGATGTTCCAAGTGCCTTATGGAGGACAGCAGAGCTTTATATTTAAGAGAGCTCTGTTTCTTTTTCTTAGAAACATAGGGGTCGATTCCGATTCGGGCCGGAAAAGCACCGACCGACTCGGATCCGGAAAAATACCGACCGACACGTACCCGTGGCGCACGACACGCCAAGTACGATGCAAGGCGCGAAAATCCGACCGACACGTACCGAAACCAAGTCGACCGACCGAGCCGCACGGAAAACAGCAATCCGGCCGGAAAAACACGCGAATCCAACCGACCGACACGCACCCGGAACAAATCCGACCGAAACGTACACGCTAACTCCAAACCGCAAAGTACGATGCAAGGCGCGAAAACCACGAGCGAGTCGGACGGAGGACAAGCCGTACGACCGACACGCATACAAAACCGAGCCGAAGCAACACAATACACCGCGACCGACGCGTACGCAGCATAGAAAACTGCACAAACACAGCGTGAACGAAACGGGAGAACACCGTACGAGACCAATGCAGGGTCCGACTCGGTCACAAGAACGTTTCCAACATACACAAACAGCACAAAGGAAAAATCACCCAAAAAAAGGCCAAACAAGCAATTACCAAGCCAATAAATACTGGGGGTGGGGACAGAGAACAAAGACACACCCACAACTCCACCTATATAAAGGACACAAATCACTACCATGAGCCTTTGCAAATGCCATTCCACTGCCAGCACCCAAGAGAAAGCAACCACACACCCACAGCTCATCCCTCACACAAGCCACACACCATCAGCACACCAACAAATACCTACCTCACATACACCCAGCAAAACACACACTCACACACCCTCACCTGCACACCAACACACACATCACCCACCATCACCACCCATCACCATGCCCCCCAAGAAGAATCCCAAGTTCCTAGATAGTGAATTGGAAGTCATGGTAGACGAGATCCTCAGGGTGGAGCCACAGCTGTTTGGCACACTGGTCCAACAGACCCCCATGTCGCAGAAAACCAAGATGTGGGAGAGGATCATCAACAGGGTGAACGCCCAATCACCATGTCGGCGCACAAAGACCGACATCCAGAACAGGTGGTATGACGTGCGCAGGAGGGTACGGGACATGCTGAAGAAAGACTACATCAACAGCCAACACACCGGCAGTGGCCCTCCTGCCAAGCCAATATACCTCAGGCCCTGGGAGGAGAAGGTGTGGGCCATCCTTCCGCCAGTGAGCGTATATGGACTAGAGGACATCCCAGAGCCTGGTGAGTACACAACAAATGTACACAATATACTGCCACAAAACACACACATCACTGTCAAGGGGAGAGTCAAACCATGCACTCATAGCAATTACACAGCAACTAGAACAGAATCATCCCAAAATGTGTATGTCAGTCAGATAAACACAACACATGCCATCAAAAAAGTCACATCCAACTGTGCCAACACATGTACAAACACAACCACAACTACAGCTAGGCAGTGGCACAAATAGAACTAACAAACACATCCACACATGTAGCCACCACAACAACACCAACACACAGTGAAGACCACTCAAAGGAAGGAATTCTGTGTATGCTGGCCAAGTCAGTGTAGCCAATAGCATCATGGGAGTCGCAGTCACACATATTGCCCCCCCACAACTGTCCCATCAACACCACCATGAACCATGCGCACATCACAGGGAGTGGAGAAGGACTCACAAGATGGCTGACACTGGCTACTGCTGTGGGGAGCACAAGGCCCTGCTGGCAACTGTGCACCAACAAACAGCAGGACACCACTGACTGACATCCTGAGAGACAACTTACACTCCCTGCAATGCAAGCACGTTCCATGGTGGGAAATCTGGCTAGCTGGGTGGGAAGGGGGACTTGCAGCACTGACCATAGTCACAAGCACCGCCCCTCACACACCCCCCAACACAAACTCCACAGAACCCACCTGGTAGATTGCAATGCCCCCCATCCTAACACAAGATCCCACAAAGAACCACCACCCTGGGTTATGTTGTGTGAAGCACAGGGACACTCTTGGGA
Organism: Calotriton arnoldi; assembly: GCA_963921515.1. NCBI lineage: Eukaryota > Metazoa > Chordata > Amphibia > Caudata > Salamandridae > Calotriton > Calotriton arnoldi. The sequence goes on along the minus strand of CAWUFW010003209.1, from coordinate 6,795 downwards.
CTCTTAGCCAAACAACTGCCAGGACAACACTCCCAGCCATCCTGTCAGCACAGCCAGCCCACCCCACAGGGAAGCAGATTCAAAAGGAAGGAAGCATGGGCATGCTGGGAAGGGGGTGGAGGCAATAGCATGATGGGAGTCGTAGTCACTGATATTGGTCACCCCCACAACTGTCCCATCAACACCACCATGAACCATGCTCACATCACAGGGAGTGGAGAAGGACTCACAAGATGGCTGACACTGGCTACTGCTGTGGGGAGCACAAGGCCCTGCTGGCAACTGTGCACCAACAAACAGCAGGACACCACTGACTGACATCCTGAGAGACAACTTACACTCCCTGCAATGCAAGCACGTTCCATGGTGGGATTTCTGGCTGGCTGGCTGGGTGGGAAGGGGGACTTGCAGCACTGACTATAGTCACAAGCACCTCCCCTCACACACCCCCCAACACAAACTCCACAGTACCCACCTGGTAGAATGCAATGCCCTCCATCCTAACACAAGATCCCACAAAGAACCACCACCCTGGGTTATGTTGTGTGAAGCACAGGGACACTCTTGGGACTCTTAGCCAAACAACTGCTAGGACAACACTCCCAGCCATCCTGTCAGCACAGCCAGCCCACCCCACAGGGAAGCAGAGTCAAAAGGAAGGAAGCATGGGCATGCTGGGAAGGGGGTAGGAGGCAAAAGCATGATGGGAGTCGTAGTCACAGCTCTACATCCCCCACCACATGGCCCAGCAAGCTCACACTCACGCATGCACATCCCACAGAGAGTGGAAAGGCCCATCAAAGATGTCTGACACTGTTGCTGTGTCGTGTGGAGCACAAGGGCATGCTGGGTACTGCACACCAACCAACAGCAGGACACCACTGTCAGCCATCTTGCCATTGCTCTCACACCCACACACACTGAACTCCACACAAAAGCAAGTAAGTATGGGAATGCTGGGAAGTGGGGTGGAGGCAATGGCATGATGGGAGTCGTAGTCACAGACATAGCTCACCCCCACAACTGTCCCATCAACACCACCCTGAACCATGCTCACATCACAGGGAGTGGAGAAGGACTCACAAGATGGCTGACACTGGCTACTGCTGTGGAGAGCACAAGGCCCTGCTGGCAAATGTGCACCAACAAACAGCAGGACACCACTGACTGACATCCTGAGAGACAACTTACACTCCCTGCAATGCAAGCACGTTCCATGGTGGGATAACTGGCTGGCTGGCTGGGTGGGAAGGAGGACTTGCAGCACTAACCATAGTCACAAGCACCTCCCCTCACACACACCCCAACACAAACTCCACAGTACCCACCTGGTAGAATGCAATGCCCCCATCCTAACACAAGATCCCACAAAGAACCACCACCCTGGGTTATGTTGTGTGAAGCACAGGGACACTCTTGGGACTCTTAGCCAAACAACTGCCAGGACAACACTCCCAGCCATCCTGTCAGCACAGCCAGCCCACCCCACAGGGAAGCAGATTCAAAAGGAAGGAAGCATGGGCATGCTGGGAAGGGGGTGGAGGCAATAGCATGATGGGAGTCGTAGTCACTGATATTGGTCACCCCCACAACTGTCCCATCAACACCACCCTGAACCATGCTCACATCACAGGGAGTGGAGAAGGGCTCACAAGATGGCTGACACTGGCTACTGCTGTGGGGAGCACAAGGCCCTGCTGGCAACTGTGCACCAACAAACAGCAGGACACCACTGACTGACATCCTGAGAGACAACTTACACTCCCTGCAATGCAAGCACGTTCCATGGTGGGATATCTGGCTAGCTGGGTGCGAAGGGGGACTTGCAGCACTGACCATAGTCACAAGCACCTCCCCTCACACACACCCCAACACAAACTCCACAGAACCCACCTGGTAGAATGCAATGCCCCCATCCTAACACAAGATCCCACAAAACACCACCACCCTGGGTTATGTTGTGTGAAGCACAGGGACACTCTTGGGACTCTTAGCCAAACAACTGCCAGGACAACACTCCCAGCCATCCTGTCAGCACAGCCAGCCCACCCCACAGGGAAGCAGAGTCAAAAGGAAGGAAGCATGGGCATGCTGGGAAGGGGGTGGAGGCAATAGCATGATGGGAGTCGTAGTCACAGACATTGCTCAGCCTCACAACTGGCCCATCAACACCACCCTGAACCATGCTCACATCACAGGGAGTGGAGAAGGACTCACAAGATGGCTGACACTGGCTACTGCTGTGGGGAGCACAAGGCCCTGCTGCCAACTGTGCACCAACAAACAGCAGGACACCACTGACTGACATCCTGAGAGACAACTTACACTCCCTGCAACGCAAGCACGTTCCATGGTGGGATAACTGACTGGCTGGGTGGGTGGGAAGGAGGGCCGGCTGTCAACCAAACACAACCAATGCAGACCATGTTCACACCCCAGAAAATACATAGAAATGCCCAAATAATGCAGGACAATGTGCAACACCAATATCAACCCCTGACTGTGACGACTTAGGACAATGCAATGTACAGGCCCGCACCCAGAGGCACAGTCACAACTGTCATGTGTGTCAACCATTGATGCCTGCAGAAACATGACATACATTGTTTGTGTCTCCCAAAAACAGGTGATGATGGGGACACAGCAGCAGACGCTGAGGAGTCCCAGTCCCAGCTCAAGAGGATGCCGAGCTCACTGGCGTCGTACAGCCTCTGTCCTCCTCGGACGATGAAGAACAACCTGGCACATCCGGTGCAAGTCAACATGCAGCACCAGCAGGACCACCAGCTGCAGCACCAGCAGGACCACCAGCTGCACCCCCTGCACCCACCCCTACAACGACTGTCACCACGAATACCATCCCTGCCGACATGGACAGAATAAGGAGCAACACCAGCACAGTGACCCTGGACCAACCTGGGGCCATGGACACCACCACCACCACCAACCCCCAAGGTGGACCAGGGTTATCTGTGCGTGCCACTGCACACACTGCACATGTCAGCAGGGGTGGTGGGAGGGGTGGGAGACAGAGGTCGCTGCTGGCAGACGTTGCTGGTGTGCATGACGACCCACAACTGGTACGCATAGCTGATGCGTACCAGTCCAGCACCGGAGAGCTCAGCCAGGTAGTGGGGCTCCTCAGAGACATTAAACAGCAGCAGGCTGCCCATCATGCCCGCTTGGACTCCCACATGTCCCATGTGGAGTCACACATGTCCCGTGTGGACTCACACATGTCCCGCATGGAGTCCAAGTGGGATGCACTGCATGAGATGACGGCGGTGCACAGGGACATTTTACAATGCCTCCGCCAGATGAACAGCAACCAGTCCACACCTCCCTGTGTGCCAACAACATCTGGTGCCGAACAAACTGCAACTGCCACAGGGAGGGAGGAGGACTCTGGCGGAGAGTCCCCTGCACCGCAGCAGCCTGCACTTGATGGCCCCCCCCCAAGAAGAGGGGTCATCCGAGGAGGGAAAAGTGAGAGGCCGATGGCCAAGCGCAACTCCCAGGAAGCCTGAACCTGTTCTGGATGTTCGCCTTTGTGCACAGACTGTTCACCGTGTTGACGGCAACACTACTCCCACACATTGCATGGGGAGTACAAGTTGGACCAATGTGTCAGACAACTGTGGCCCCGATACTGGGGATCCTGTCTACCCGGACTTTCAATTCACCTAGGAACTTGGGATTGCAAGATTCATGTACAGCACAACCCATCCTATGCACTATTAACACAAATGTATCACAATAAACACACTAATACACCATACTTGCCTCTGTCGTGATTCCAACGTGGGTGCTGTTATGGGGATGATGAACTGCAAAATTACACTGTGTATGCGAACAGCAACAGCAAGGACAACACAGGCATGTGAGTACAGGCAACGTGACACACATGAGGGAGACACACCACCAGGGCTACACAACACATACACACCTAGGCCATCTGACTCATTGCCTACACTGATGTTGCCAGGGAAGACGGTGCAATGCACAGACACCACACCCATTCCCAGTTGTAGTCAAGTAGCCCACAGGTGCAGTAAGCAAATGGCAGTCAAATGTGTGACCACAGACAACGCACATCACAAAGTGAAGCACAGGTTTATTACACAGTTGCAACATGCCGTAACCACTACAGATGCAAGGTAACCCCACCTGGCAGCGGGCACACAGTCAACAACTGTAGACGGAAGGAAGTCCATGGGTGTGGCGCACATCACCTGTAGGGACACAACAGCTACCAGCCTGGATGTGCAATCACGTCGTCGGTGGACACAGTTGACCAAACGAATCTGAAAGCACCCTGTGAAGGACAGAAATGACACACAGTCAAAAGCAATGGAGTACAGGACAGAACAGCAAAACTCATGCACAATACATGTTACAAGATACCCACCCAGAACCAAGTTAGCATGTCAACACTGTTGGGGAGTACAGCCCACCTGTCACCACACATCGCAACACACATCCAGTCAAGTAGCCCATGGACACACTCCAACAGCACCAGAGCACCACCCACACATCATGCCAACTCACAGCATTGACATGACACCTCAGGATACTCACATTCAGCTAAAGAAGTTGGTGATGAGCTGTGTGCGGACATCACCATCACCATCATCATCATCATCGTCACTGGCATCGTGGTCCAGGCCAGGATCCTCCACAGGTGGCGGATGTTGGCCATTGTCATCCTGGATGAGAGGCAATTCCTTCCGCACTGCCAGGTTGTGGAGCATGCAGCAGACGATGATAATCTTGCACACTTTCGCAGGGGCATATGGGAGGGACCCTCCGGTCTTGTCCAGGCAGCGGAAGCGGCTCTTCAGGAGACCAAAGGTCCGCTCAATCACTCTCCTGGTCCGACCATGTGCCTCATTGTAGCGCATCTGGGCAGGTGTCACAGGGTTCCTGAGGGGTGTCAGCAACCACGGCATGTTGGGGTATCCCGAGTCACCTATGGACAGACAAGTGCACATTAGCTGACTTGGAAAAGTGGGCGGAATACTACAGATCAGATCACACACAATGGCACAAAGTCAGTACACACCGACAAGCCAGGCACGCTGGTTCTGCATCTGTGCCATCATCCTGGGGATGCGACTACTCCTCATCACAAAGGCATCGTGTGCTGAACCAGGGAAACGGGCACACACGTGTGTGATGGTCATGTCTGCAAGACACACCACCAGTGCATTGACCGAGTGGTAGTGCTTGCGGTTCCTGTAGGCCTGCTCCTGGGCCTGTGGTGGTACCAAAGCCACATGTGTCCCATCAATGGAGCCAATGACATGCGGCATCCTCCCCAGGGCATAAAAGTCACTCTTCACGTCAGTGAGTCGTCGCAGTCTAGGGAAATAGATGTACCGGTTCAGGAAGAGCAACATTGCCGCCAAAACATCGCGGAGCACACGGCTGAACATGGTCTGTGACATCCCACCAGCAGTCGCCACAGTATGTTGGAAGGTACCAGTGGCAAAGAAGTGTAGGGCTGCCATCACCTTCACCTTGGGGGTCAGCGCTGTAGGATACGGCCGGCCAGGCTGCAAATGTGGGGACAACTGCACTGCCAAATCCTCAATAAGCTGCCTGGTGAAGCGGTACCGTCGGATGCTGTCCCGTTCCACCATCGTTGCCAGGTCTGGGAATGGCCGATGGACAGCAGGAGCCCTGCAGTGCAGAGGAGAAGTAAGCAAGATTGTCAGTCACCCCACATATGCGGCATTGAACACACTCAAGATCCCAACATACATCATTATGAGGCACAACTACATGAAGTGTGCAGTACCGGAAGGACATGTATGGTACATACATGGCCAACATCTGTCAACACGGTCCTACAGGTGGCATCAATTTGTCCCAGGTTGGCCCATTGGATATCATGAGGCCGTGTCACAGTTCCCATCTCCTGCTGCCGTGTCACAATAACCCCCACAGTGACATGTGAGGACAGATGTGCCCCAGGCACCACAGCTCAACGACAGGTACATTCCCAGGGACCCTGTAATGCCACATGGACACTGGCATTACATGGAGTATCATGTATACACCACAGCAAAACAACCATGAACCCCACAGGTAGTGGCCCCACTTGCCACGGCAGGACAGACATGGACGTCTGTGACACACACGCACAACATCAGAGTCCATGCACACACAACGTGGATGTGGAGACTGTCTCCCATTGTGCACATGAAATCAGAGACATTGTAAACACTACATGCACAAAGACTGTGGAGGACCATCACTATTGTGCCACTGGGACACCCTGGCTCAAACATACCATCCCACATGGGACTCACGGGGTATGTGACATGACATACACATACACCACTGTGAAATGTGACCATGGCACATGCACAGATATGAACAGTTGCACATCACAGTGGTCACGTACACGTAACACCCATGATCCTGTCCCCTTGAACACGTGCACAGCCTGGGGGTGGCTGCCCACAGGTGACACCCACAGGACAACATGTACACCAACATACACACAATAGGAAATGCAGCCTTACATGCCTTATGATAAGGTTTGGACAGGCTGTCGTAATGTAGGTGTGCCCCTCACTCCCTGGGAGCTATCTGTGGCTGGCATTTGTCCATCTGAGACAGGCATGCTGACATATGCCAGTCACATGTACAGTGATGCGTTGAACAGCAATGGACCGATCGGTGCCTCCGGCCGGCTCCATTGCTTTCAATGTGTGCGGGTACGCGTTGTACCCCTGTGCGCGTTGAACAGCAATGGACCGATCGGTCCCTCCAGCCGGCCCATTGCTT